>OZ012737.1:112110804-113310804 GCA_963859935.3 Lathyrus sativus | reverse complement strand
GATTCATTAAAGAAGATATGCAAGTGAAATTCTCAAGATATTTGAGATGGAAGAATACAACTCGACTTCGACACCTGCTGAACCAAGACTGCAACTGTCGAAAGATTCAGATGAAGATGATGTCGACCCAACCCAATATAGAAGACTTATTGGGTCACTAAGATGCCTTTATTACACAAGGCTTAACTTAACATACAACATAGGTATGGTAAGTAGATTCTAGAAGAATGCAAAGGTATCACACCTAACAACGACGAAGAGGATACTAAGGCATCTGAAAGGAACTCTCGACTATTTTATTTACTGCAAGTTAGAGGGATACACCGACTCAAGTTGGTGTAGTGATACTGAGGATAGAAAATCCACAGCTACCTATGTGTTTATGTTAGGTGGTGCACCAGTTGCTTGGAGTTCGAGAAAGGAGGCAGTAGTGGCATTGTTGTCGTGCAAAGCAGAGTACATAGTTGCTTCTCTCTGTTCATGTCAAGCAAAGTGGATGGTGAACCTGGTCGAAGAGATTACAGTGAAGAGTCATGGAGAAATTATCATGAAGATCGACAACATGTATTTTATCAATCTAACGAAGAATCCGATAGCACATGGGCAAAGCAAGCACATCGAAATGAGGTTCCACTATCTTCGTGAGCAGGCAGCAGAAGGGAAGATGAATCAGATTGTAGATATCATGACGAAGGGAGTGCAGGTCGAAATGTTCTGAAGACTAAGAGTTATGATGAATATAGATAATTTAGACACAATGAATTAGGTGGTGTGTTAAGAATGTAATTTCTTGTGTTGAAGTAAGTAGTGCTCGACAGAAACAAGGACGTGTCAAAATTAGCTAGTGTTTGTTGAAATGTCGAAGCAAGTTGCTCGACAGGATTTCGATTTAGGCCTATTTTAGTAGTGTTAGCTAAATTGAATATTTTGAGTTTTTGTGTTTTGGACTTTGACTTAGGGAGCAAACTAACCTAAAACTATAAATAGAATGAGTAATCATTATTCTTGTAACAACTTGAATTTACAAAATTTTGCAGTTGAGAAGTGAATAAGTTTTACACAATTTGTGGGTAGAGAGTTACTCTACAGAAATCACCATCATCTTTTATATTTTATCAAACCCTAATTTTCTTTTTTCTACAATTTATTTTATTAGTATTGTGTATCGATAGTAATCTTATTCATCATGATAGATTGTGGTGGATTTCCAACCATTTGAACCCTAAATAATTTAAATTATTCGAGCAATTTTTCGTAACACTTTCCTTTCAATCAAACAGCTGGAGCATGTTAATGAGGATTGTTCAAAAGAGGCATCCAATTTCCAATTGTGAATTGCGTTGTACCCGTCTTGAGGCAGAGAATGATTCAATGCTACTATGTCAAAACCTTAATGGGTTTGATTTGGAAATTAAAGAAAACATGTTTCCAACAATTGAAAAAAAAGAAAAACCAATAGTCTTTAATGTGATAATTCTCGTAGGTTTTGAAGTGGTAGCTGCACTATAATCTATCGTATCAGAGTTGTTAGATTTGTTATAATTTTGTTTAGTTTATCTTTTTCTCCTCCACTTTCACACAATAAAATCTGACATTTGACTTTTATAGATATCTCCTTGACGGCTTGACCAAAGTATCATTTTATATATTGACTTACTGTCTCAACCATGAACTTGGTATTTGGTTGTAATATAAAACTTAGTATCAAAAAACTTAGTACAACTTGAGGGATCATAGCTCATGTAAGTTCGCGTGGTGGCTTCGCCACTAGTCTATAAAATGACTAATTTACAAATATATTAAATTTAAATATTACTATTGATAGGCACGATTCTATAAATATGTTAAGGTGTATTTATTAATGAGTTTTTTTTTTAAATTCAGAAATGGAAAATAATTTAACCACATTTTAACATAGCATTAATTTATTCTCTTAGAGGTGTGTATGGATAACCATTTAATATGAACGAATTTATTTTTATAATTATGGTTTATAAACCAAATCACTTATTCTAAACCGATTTAAATTCGATTCTAAATGAATTTTGATTTTAACCTAAATTATTTAGTTAAATTTAAATTTAATTTTTTTTTTTAAATTATATTAATTTTTAAATTTAAATACTTAGATTTTAATATATTTTTTCTTTGAAAATAAATATAAAAAAATTTTAAAAAACAATTTAAAAAAAATTTATAAATTAAAAAATTAAAAATAAAATTGAAAATAAAAAATTCTAAAATAAAAAATTTCAGCAAATTACATAGACTTAAAATGATAACTAATATTTATAATACATATATTTGTATATTTCAAAACCTCTATTATTGGTGGAGAAATCTATAATATTTATAATTATTTTTTCATAAAGCTTTAATCAAATTCGAGATTTATAAATGAAAACTAGAGTCAAATCCAACAAGTCAAGATTTAGTATATTTTCTTGCACATGTCAAATCAAACTCGATGCACTAAGACCTATATAATTAATTACTGACAGTTCATATAATTAACTGATAAAAGTCCATATAATTTGCGAAGTATTAGTACACCATTTTAGGTAGTTAAAGAATTTGTAAACAAATTTTTTTTTCATTATGAAATACAAAATTTTGAATCTTTTGATTTAAAATATAAAATTAGTTTATAACGTGTATATGATAAAACATGAAAAGAGACAAAAATATATTAATTTAACAAATAATGAAATTTGGATAACCAATAACTAAACCACATGAAAACCGATTTATATTTGGATAACAAAATGGATAATGAAATTTATATTTTAGCATTTGGTTTGGATTTTTAAAAGTGGAACAATTTGGATACAAATTTGGTTAATAATAACCAGTTTTTTTGCACACCCCTACTCTCAATGGCATTATCTTTGATCAAAATTTTAATCTCGCTATTTCATTTATGTCGAGTTGGTTTGATAGGATGCTAGATATGAACCATAACAAAACTAGAGAATACTAAAAAATATAAATAAAGCTAATTAATAAAATAAAAACATTTTTCATTCATTTTGATAATCTTTCATCTCTTAATGAAAGTAAATATATAATATTACTAATGGATAATAGAATAAAGACTTAATGGCTAAGAGTTCAACTAAACAACAAAAGTCCTGATAGACCTAAAATATACTGTTTTCTTGGCTCGATTTGCACGCGTTATTTAGGATTTTATTTCTGTTTTCTTGTATTATGCCTTTGTTTTGTTTCTTTTTCGGGTTTTTGTATTTTCAAGGCTGCTCGAGAAGAAATGAAGAAAAAAAAGAGATAAAAACCTACTTTCTGAGGAATTGTACACATGGCTTCCACCATGGCGGGCGCCATAGGGGATGCCACACATTGGATAGAAGCCAATTGCTGACAACTGCCACATCTCCCACTCCTTTCCACCCTAGTTCATGTGCCGGACGCCACAAGGGGGTGGCGGGCGCCACCTTCACATGCTCGTTTCCCTCCCAAAAGGAGTTGGGGGCATTCTTGTCCTTACCTGTACTTTCCTACCACTATAAATAGAGGAGTTTTGTTTCATTTCTAATCATCCAAGCTTTGTTACAGAACTCAAGCCATAAATTTCACCTATTATAAAGGGATAAACTTCTCACACCGAGGGGTTATCACACTATTTAATCGAGTCTGTAATCAGGTTTGGAGCACTTGGGTAGAAGTTAATCCTGCCGCCATTTTATTTCATTCTTTTTACTTCCAGTTGTACAAGATTTTAAAGCCTCTCGTTTAGACCAGGTTTCTGTCTATTTATCGCCCTTTTTTATTTATCCGCTTTTATTTATCGCGCTGTTTATTTCTCGCACCGTTTATTTATCGCACCCTTTATCAAACTTTATTTATTTACCCACACTTTATTTAGTCACATTTATTTATCATGTTTATTTACTTTACCATGTCCGACTAAATCTTAAAGGCTAGGATGCAAGGATTGTAGTTATAATAGTATTCCATACGGCTGTCGATATAATTACTTAGGGGTTATTTTAACTTTTAACACTTATTTTCTGTACTTAAAATCGGTTGGGTAAGATCGAAAGTCGTCCAACCTTTAGATAAATTTGGCTTAGTTAATTAGGAATCTTTCATGTTTAAGAAAACCAATTTGAAAACTGTTTTCGGACGCGCTTATGGATTTAAAGTCCGATTCGCAAGAACCTCTTTTTGTTAGAATTTCCAGGTCAAAATACTTTTCAACTAAGTTAAGAAACTATATTTCTTAAAAATAGGTTTATTAATCCTAACGCAATACGCGCCTTTTTATAAGTGACAATAAGAGGGACTGATTAGGGATAAACTCGGTTCTGATTACGTGAAAGCGATAGTTCCCGTTAAATTAGTTCTTTTCATGAGTAAAAAACATTACCCCATAAGGCATCCTATCTGTACATATTTGGAATACTACGTAGCTATGTGAATTGCATCTATGCCTGTTGTTTAATTATTGAATTTATTTCCGCACTTTACTTTTATTTCGCACAATCCAACCTTTTATTTGACTTGCCTTAGATAAACACCGTAACACTAGCGAACGATAGATTGACGTTTGGTCTATGTGGGATCGATAATATTTTATATTACTTTGACGCTATTTCTGCACTTGCGAATCGCCCATCAAGTTTTTGGCGCCGTTGCCGGGGACCAATTATGTCAAAATTTTGTACCCTATTGTTACACCATCTAGACTAAGGCTATACCCACCGGTCAATGCGAAGAACTCGCAGCACCAGTACCCTTATAGATCCTTTAGAGGAACCTGAACGTTACACTCGCACACGTATCTTATTTCGTAGAATTAAGAAAGCTATGGACGAACACCGTAACCAAAGACCCCTTATGGATTTCACCCAACCATCTAATGACGAACTTAGTTCTAGTACTGTGAACCCCAATATCCCTGCTCAAAATTTCGAGCTAAAATCACCCCTATTACAATTAGTGCAACAAAACCAGTTCGCGGGACTCGCTACCGAGAACCCGAACCAACATTTAAAAACCTTTTTTCAACTAGCTAACACTTTTAAAACCAATGGTGCTACCCCTGAGGCGATTAGGGTAAGATTATTCCCTTTTTCCCTTAGGGACAAAGCCCTCACTTGGTTAGATTCCCTTCCAGCCAATTCTATAACAACATGGGAAGACCATAGGAGAGTTTTCCTCGCTAGATATTTCCCCCCGAGCAAAACAACTGTTCTTAGAAACCAAATAACCAGATTTACCCAAACCAAGGTGAATATCTCTTCGAGGCTTGGGAAAGATATAAAGACCTGTTGAGAATATGCCCACTGTCGCTACGCGAAAAATGACACAGAGTCGCCACCGGATTTTATTTATCCTAAGGAGGGAAAGGGAAATAGCGATAAAACCTTTGGGAAAAGAGCATGGTCATTGCAACCAAGTCTTAGGGTTCGGGAGTCGGTTATGCGAGGGGAAGGTGTTAGCACCCCCTCGCATCCATCGTACTCGATGGGAACCTTCTAGGTTGTTTCGCGTGAATGGGTATTTTTATTAAGAGTTTGCTTGTTTAAAGAAAAAGGGGTTGATTTATTTATTTTAATGCTCGCCAAGGATTGTGGCCCTTGTGCCTACGTATCCTCACTTAAAAGAAGTGAAGAATCAGAGCTCCGTAGTTCGGAGGCTTACGAAATAGTTGTTTGTTGGTTGATTTTATACCTTGAAAAAGGGTTTTCGGATTGATGCCCTAAGGCGAAAAATAGTTTGATGAGTTGATGTTATTTTTATGTTTTTCTTAGGGAAGAATTTATTTTTGAATAGGATTATACAAAAGACTTTGGATAGAGATGAATGTCTCGAATAACCAAGTCGAGCGCCTTGTATTCAAAACATTCAGAATGAGTGTAGGAGGACTCCATTCTCATTCCTTCTCCACCACTTTAAAGTCCATGGTGCATAATTCTAATCGTATATTTTATTGTGTTTTGGGTTGTTTATAAGAAAAAGGATCACTTGATATTGGATCAAGGTTTATTGTTTGTAAAAGTATTTGAGGTGATACGAACAAGGTCGATGGCGGACGCACAAGGCGGCCGACTTACATGGTCGAAAATGGCTCGATAAAATCGAGAGTTTGTTTTTGAAAATGGTTATGGAATCAAAAGTCAACAAAGACAATATCAATATTCACACTAAAACCATACAAACATATGGGTTAGTCGGCTAAAAAAAAATCGAGACATGCAAAAAAAACGGAACTCCTTGAAAAAAAAATTTTTAGGTAAAAAACAGCAAAAAAGCATAAACAAACTGATCAGTTCGCGCCGCGAACTGAGAAAAGTGAACATTCTGATTTTTGCATGTTCGCGCCGCGAACTGGGAAAATTTTCATTCTGATTTTGGCATGTTCGCGCCGCAAACATGTGTCGCGCCGCGAACTGAAGCGAAAAATGTAATATTTGCTGTTTTTTTGCTGTCTTTTATGGTTTTCTTTCCTTTCTATTAGTTCTCAAAAATGGTTTTTTGGTCCCCTTAGAATCTTACATGGTATACTTAGTACAACAACATATAAAAGAGGAGGTAAAATGAATATAAAAGCAAAAAGTAAAGAGAGAAAGGTTTGAAATGGATACCCAAGAGCTTTCTATCTTTCTTGCAAGTCCTCCACTGATTTTTGTTGGAGGTGCTCTCCACTCTTCACTCTATGTTATGAAGGTTCTGCTTCTCAATGGTCCTCTTGTGCTTCTATGTCACTCTCTTTTTTCTGTTTTTTTTAGAGTTTGTTCTTCTCTCTATTTTTTCTAGTTTTTTCCGCTTACTCTTTGCTCTCAATCTCTCTATCTCAATCTGTTGTGAATGATAGTGAATCCCCCTCTTGTTTACAGCCCCTTCCCTACTTATCTCACTTTTCTGCTGCCTTTTTCTGCTGCACCAAAACCACAACTCTTGCACATTCTCCCATTTTCAGAATTTCCATTCTTGGCAATATCTATTACCACTTTTTTGGTGCAGCCCCACTTCCTTCCATTTCTAGTATGTCTTGCTGTATTTTCTTCTGCAGCACTCTACATTGCCATCCATCCTTGTATCCATTGGTTGGTTATGCTTGGGCATACTCATGTAGTCAACACCATTACCTTTTGGGCAGAATTTCAAATTCTGATTTTTAATGTGTAGATGTATCAACCTATGTTTATCCCCTTAGTTTTGTGACATAGAATGATTTTATAACATGATACATATTGCCACTTCTTGCATGGGGCTGTTTTGGATTGCCTTCATATTGCTCATGGTTGAACATACATGATCTTGATCTTGAAACATACCAATGTTGATTTAGCTCTTAAGTATTTTTCTTTGGATATTTGTGAGCATAATGTAGCACATGAAAACTTGGTGTGCCATGAAGAGCAACATATCATAGACTTGATTAGAGACTTGAATGAAGATTAAAAATAAATCAATTTCTAAACATTACTTAGAGTTGGAAATCTTGTAACAAATGACATTCTTGTAATGTCATAAAAATTTATCTTTGTAATATTATTGCCTCCAATCTTGAATTCATGATGGATTTTTCTTGTACCATTAGACTTGAAATGGATGAAGTCTTGAATTATGCATTTAGGATATTGACTCATGCTTTGCAAATTTGAACTCCACTTGATCAAGAATTTGAAACAAAGTTGGATGAGGAAATCTTGAATTATGCCTTGCATTTCATGTCCATTAGGAATATTAATCTTGAATATCCTAATATTTTCAAGTAACTTCTTCTTGAAGTAATCTACATGAGTAGACTTTCCAACTTAGATCAAACCTTAGGTGATGAACCTTTTCTTCCATGTATTCCATGATAGGAAATTTATCTCATTTAAAAATGGAAAATAACAAACCGATCCAATCCATACCTTGTGAACCCACATGCTCAATATGCAATAGAACGATGTATGATATGGTGAATGTAGGGTATAAAGGCTAAAGGTGAAAATGAGGGTGTGACACCCACACCATGGCCTGGAATCATGGCTGATCATTCATACCTTATATAATGGACTTCACTATAACACAAAAATGACCATCAACGCCACCGCAGGTGGCGCTCTGATGAATCAACCTTACCCTGAAGCTTACACTCTCATCGAGGATATGGCTTAAAACTATTTTCAATGGGGGATAGAGCGAGCAACGATGGAAAAGAAAGAAGCCCAAGGAGGAATACATGAGATAAGTTCTATAGACATGATGCAAGCAAAAATGGACGCATTGGCCCTTAAGGTCGGACATATGTACGCAAACCCAGTAGCTGCGGCAACAGTCTCAACTGAGTGTGAATTATGTGGAGCCAAAGGACACCAATCGGAAGAATGTAATCTGCTGAACGAAACTCATTCAGGAGAGGTCAACTATACCCAAGGGGACCCATTTTCAAACACTTATAGCCCTGGATGGAAGCAAACACTTATAGCCCTGGATGGAAGAATCACCCTAACTTTTCCTACAAAAATAATAACCCTATCCAAAACCCTGCACCCCCGAGACCATCCGGTTTTCAAGCTCAAAGACAAAACCCGCCTATGCAAGCTATGCAACCTAAGTCGAACCTTGATAAAATCATGGAGAACTTTATCACGGCTCAGACCCATCAAAACAAAGAATTCCTAAACCAGAACATTCATGTAAATGAATTGATTACCCAGTTAGGAACCAAAGTAGACCAAATAGTCACCCATAATAAGATACTTGAAACCCATATATCTCAAATAGCTTTAAAACAAGCTCCTGAGACTACACCTGGAAGACAGTTCCCTGGTCAACCTCAACAGAACCCCCGAGGAGTGGGACCGCTTACGATGAACCAGTTAACCTGAAATTGAGCGAACCTAAGACTCATGAGGAAAACATGGTACCCACGAGCGAAGTAGAGGAATAAGTACGATCAGAAAAACAGAAGGATAAGGAGAAAACCAATGAACCATCGCCACCATATAAACCTCCTATACCCTATCCGCAAAGACTAAAACAAACCAAGATCAATAACCAAATACCAAAAATTTATCAAAGTCATAGAGAAACTTCATGTTGAGATCCCTTTCATAGAAGCCATCACCCAAATACCATCATATGCAAAGTTCCTCAAAGACATCCTTACTAATAAACATAGACTTTACGATCCAAAACCTTTAGAGTGCAATTCCATTTCTGGAAATAAACTTGCTAAGAAGGAGAAAGATCTTGGAAACTTATCCATACCTTGTATTTTGGGAAGTCATGTCATTAATAAAGTGTTTTTAGATTTAGGAGCTAGCGTAAGCCTCATGCCTCTGGTAGTTTTTGAAAGGTTAAAACTAGGAGAATTACAACCTACGAAGATGTCACTTCAATTGGCCGACAGATCCGTCAAGTATCCGGTTGACATATTGGAAGACGTCCCCGTTAGGATCGGTCAACTATTCATCCCAACCGATTTTGTTGTCATGGACATTAAAGAAGATGATGACATTCCAATCCTTCTAGGCAGGCCATTCTTATCAACCGCTGGAGCCATAATAGACGTCAAGAGAGGGAAGTTGACTTTTGAGGTAGGTGACGAAAAGATAGAATTTATTCTATCGAAGTTTCTTATGGCACCAGTATTAGGAGATGCATGTTATGCCATATACATCATCGATGAATGCATTAGGGAGCTAGAATTAGAGGAAACCATCAAATTACCTTCAACCTTCATAAAGGAAGATGACGGATTTATAGAACCCTACATTGATGATAACTTGTCGAATGTTTATCCCTTACCCCAGATCCTATACCATGCCTAAAAAAATCAGCTTTAGAACTTAAGGAACTACATAAGAATCTAAGATACGAGTTCTTGGACGAAGAAATGAACCGTCCAGTTATAGTCAGTGCTACCTTAAACCAGGGAGAAACAGACTAACTCTTATTTGTCTTACGTAAATATCCCTCTGCCTTAGGATATAACATCTCTGACCTAAAAGGCATAAGTCCATCCGTGTGCATGCACCGGATCTCACTCGAGGAAGACTAAAAACCCTTTAGAGAACATCAGAGAAGGATAAACCCTATAATGCCATAGTTTTTGCTATGGATAAGTTTCGATCCTATTTGATAGGAGCCAAAATCATAGTTTATACAGATCATGCTGTCATCCGTTACTTATTGAGCAAGAAGGATGCCAAACCTAGGTTACTTCGATGGATACTCCTGTTACAAGAGTTCAATCTGGATATTAGAGACAAGAAAGACACGGAAAATGTAGTTGTCAACCACCTTTCTAGGCTCGAGTATCTAAAACTAGACCCAATCCTCATTAACGATGATTTTACCTATGTCAGGTTAATCGCTAGGATAGAAGTCGTAGAAGAAAGAAACCTAGAATCTTCTAAGAACCCTGAGAGATCTCTAGCAGTAAGCAACGTACCATGGTACGCAGATTTTATAAATTACCTAGCTGCAGATATTATACCCCCTGATCATAACTACCAGCAAAGAAAGAAGTTCTTTAGCGACGTAAGACACTTCTATTGGGACAAACCGCTCCTTTTTAAAAGAGGAACGAACGGTATTTTTCGTCGTCGGGTCCCAGAAGAAGAAGTAAGAAAGGTAATAGAACACTGCCACTCTGCACCTTATGGAGGAAACTCTAGCACAACAAAAACTCACACCAAGATTCTTAGAGCATGCCTGTTTTGGCCAACAATGTGGCGTGATATACACACCTATATAGCCAAATGTGATCGGTTCCAACGCACTGGAAACATCTCAAGACGTGATGAAATGCATTTAAGGAACATTCAAGAGGTAGAACTCTTTGATGTTTGGGGCATAGACTTTATGGGACCATTTCTGTCTTCCTTAGAAAACAAATACATCTTAGTTGCAGTCGATTGCATGTCTAAATGGATCGAGGTCATAGCTTCTCCCACAAACGACATACGGGTAGTCATTAAGCTGTTTAAGAATTACATTTTCACTAGATTCGGAACCCCCCATCTTGTTATCAGCGACGGTGGATCGCATTTCATATCAAGAATCTTCGAAATTTTTTTAAGAAAATATGGAGTTAAACATAGGATAGCGACACCTTATCACCCACAGACCAGTGGCCAAGTAGAAGTTTCCAATAGAGAAATAAAATAAATCTTAGAAAAAATGGTCTCTATATCAAGAAAATATTGGTCTCAAAAGCTGCAAGATGCGCTATGGGCCTATAGAACCGCCTTCAAAACCCCTATTGGAATAACTCCTTACCAACTAGTCTATGGAAAATCATGTCATCTACCCTTTGAATTAGAACACATGGCCTATTGGGCCATCAAAACCCTAAACTTTGACTATTTGACTGTTGGACAAAATGCGTCCTTGATATACATAAACTAGAAGAACTCCGCCAATCCGCCTATGAAAATGCCATTATATATAAAGAAAGAACTAAGGCCTAGCACGATAAGAAGATCGTAAAGAAATATTTTCATGCAGGAGACCCTGTTCTCCTGTTCAACTCTAGATTACGACTCTTTCCTGGCAAGCTCCGTTCAAGGTGGACAAGCCCCTTTACAGTTACTAAAGTTTTACAATCAGGATCAATCGAGATCCAGAACTAGTCATGTAGCCCATTTCTTGTAAACGGGCAGAGATTAAAATTCTACGAAGGAGGAGACATTCCCGATGATTACTCCAGTCATACCTTAAGCGATCCACCATTTCCTACTTCAGACATATAGTATCTATTCGTCAAGCTAACGACGTTAAACAAGCGCTGCCTGGGAGGCAACCCCCGATTTTCTTTATTTTTCCTTTATCTTTTATTTTTTATTTTATTTTATTTTATTTTGTTTTCTTTTATGTGTCAACTGACGGTTTATGATGATTGTGCTTTCAAGTTTTTTTCTCTGAGTTTTATTTTTTAGGATGTAGCAGCATGATGACTTGCACGTCGCCTTTAGAGACGACAAACAGAGAGAGAGGTACTCAGTTCTTCAACAGCGTCCTATGGCACCGACCCGGTATCCGGATCAAGCCTGCATGGAAGCTCTAGGGATCGAACCCAGCGTACGATTTCTCTGTCATCAGCTTCACTAGGGCGAATATGCTGACCAGGTGAACCAGACCTACATGCACCTTACATTGGAATTTCTCAACTCATTCCACCATGAGCCATATGCCGATCAGGACGGACTAGCCGCATTTAGACTTTTTGGGAAAGAGTATGCATTAACCCATAAGGGATTCAGCGACCTACTTGGATTTTCGACCACCCCAGATGCTACTCTTAACCTTCCGATGGACTATTTTATGAGCAGAGACATCGATCAAATCTGGAGAGAGATTATAGGCGGAGGAAGCCTAGATCCATCGACTCAGCTATCTCCGGTCATCCACAACCCGGCTATGAGGTATTTTCAGATGACTCTGGCTCACACCTTTCTTGGAAAGGAGGACTCCGACATGCATGTTAGTGAGGAAGAGATATTTTTCCTATTCTGCGCAAACAGGTTTCGCCCAGTGGCATGTGGAAACTTCTTGCTGCATAATCTCTAGGGTACAACTAGATCCTTCGAAGGGGTTATTCATGTGGGAGGCACTGTCACGCATATAACCACTGCATTTGGGACTCACCAGCCAGTTACTGCATCTGACTCTGTATTGTGGATACACCCTGTTGGACATCGATTTCTGTTTGGACCATGGGCTGATGAGGAGAGCATCTTTTCAGCCTGATGCTTTCAGACTTCTGATTGATTACCAGACTGTCCATTATTTTGCATTACCTGACCCAGTTGTGACCAGTGTACACGATCCTTCAAATTGGAGTTACGCATTAGAAGGCTATGGAGAGACGATCGATGAGCCACCACCCTCAGCAAAACACCATACTTCACCACCATCCCCAAGGACGACAGTGTACTCGAACAATCATGTATATTGAAGAACCGACTTGCAAACCCAGATAGCAGCACTACGTCTAGAGATAGTTTGACTCTAGCACACCGTAGCCGATCTCACCTTACAGGTTCAGATTTCAGACATGACCCATGCCACCGAGGCAGACATTCTATATCAGGAGATATCAGATTTACACAGAGAGCTGCACTCACTCCGTCATCCCGATCAGTCAGACGAGCATCCAATTCCTTGATGACACTATTTCATCGCTTTCATTATTTGCTTTATTTCCCTTTGCATTTACAAACTTATTGCATTTGATTACGATTTTTATTTTTATGACATTAATCTTACCGTTCGTGTATATATATATATATATATATATATATATATATATATATATATATATATATATATATATATATATATATATATATATATATATATATATATATATATATATATATATATATATATATATATATATATATATATATATATATATATATATATATATATATATATATATATATATATATATATATATATATATATATATATATATATATATATATATATATATATATATATATATATATATATATATATATATATATATATATATATATATATATATATATATATATATATATATATATATATATATATATATATATATATATATATATATATATATATATATATATATATATATATATATATATATATATATATATATATATATATATATATATATATATATATATATATATATATATATATATATTTGTGACAAATTCTATTTCACGCAATTTATTTTTATTTTTAATTTTTATGTTTTCTAATTTTTTATGTCGAAATATGGAAAAAGAAAAAAAAATTTACAGAGAAAATTAGTGTGCCAAGACAGATGAATTCTACTGTCAGCACACCCCTGAAAATCAAGAAGGAGCACCAAGGCTCAAACAAAGCATACAAATCCGGCCCAACCACCTTTACAAAGGATGACACCCGCCATATGGTCCATGACGCCCGCCATGGGGTTTGGACTATATGCGGGGCAGAAGTTGAGAAACCACCATTTTTACATCCAATACCTCCAAAACTTCATCTTTGGCTACACGAAAATTCTCCCCAAAGCACCAAAAGTTCAGACTTTCATCTTCCACTCACCAACCATTAACCATTCCAACTTTCATTTTCACTCGCCCTCACCAAAATCCATCAAAAACCCATTTTTACAAAACTCCAAAAAATACCCATTTCTCCATCACATTCCATCTCAAGAGTTCATCCATGGAACACGAAGGTTACATCTTGCGCCAAGGGAAGCCTGAAGAACGACAACGAAAAATTCTCGACAAACTGCAAAGTCGGGACATCACTTCGACATGGTACGTGGATGATAACTGTTTGTATTCTTTGGGTATTTACCATAGCATTTATCACATGTTTGCCAGGCGTGATCCTACTTTTGAGAGGCTGACCAGGGAATTCTTGAGTTCCCTGATTTATGTTGTCAGACCCGACACTGCTAGTACTGTGGGCACTGTACAATTCATAATGTTTAATGTGGAATATGCTTTTAGTACTGATGAACTCGCAGAGAGGCTAGGACTGCCTTTTGGTGCGGGTGGTATTTGTGAAGCACCTCTAGATTCTGAATGGTCTGTGGAGGCATTTTCCTTCTGACACAGGTTGTCAAATTTCACTATTTCATCTTTCGAAGGGATACTTTTCTCCAGGATCTATATGTCGGCCATTCGCGTGTTTCGCTACATGCTAGCCTGTACTGTCTTTGGCCGAGAGTATCCTACAAAGGTAAACGCAAAAGAGTTACTATTCTTGCAAGGGCGCCTTACAAATAGGAGATTTAATGTGGTTTCGTTCATGATTTCCCATATGAATGCCTCTATTAAGAGAACTGGGACCATTGCCTTTGGAGGACTTATTACGTCCATTGCAAAGGCTCTGAACCTAGATGCTGAGATAGCCACTTTAGAACCTCTTCCTCCTCGCACAATTAATTTGAAAATTTTAAAAGATATGAAACTGTGCAAGGTCAGGAAGGAAGGGGGCTTAGAGCTTATGATACACATGAGGGCTATCCCATCTATCGTTCTGCCTTGCACTAGACGCACAGATGTGACTATCGAGGGGAACTGGACCTATGATTTAGATGCTCCACCCATTACAGGACCAGTACCCCCAAATATTCTTGTTGGTGACGGTGCTACTGATGACGAGTATGACCGACGAGAGCGATCTCCCGATCATCCTATGCCGCCTCACTATGTACCACAAGCACATACTGCACCGTCTTCCTCTTTCCATTCTGCAGGTACCGCTCCTGGCTTTTATATATCTGAGCAGATGTGGCGAGAACTATTAGCCAGAGAGGAGAGACGCGACAACTTACTCACCACCATTCAGCAACAACTAACTGAGAATATGAGATTCATGCAAGAGTCTCAGCAGCAGATGAGCCAGTCCATGTAGAACATTATGCAATCTCAAGCTGTTTTGACCACCCGATTCGACGCGTTCGATGCCTCTCAGACCGACCATCGTCGCAGGAGATCCTGCCGCCCTAGCACTCGCCGCACACTGGCGACAACATTGGCAGCATGCCTTAGGCCCCTCAGGTACCTTGTCCCTTGCTTATTTTGAAACATTGGGGACAATGTTCAATTTAAGTGTGGGAGGAGACTTTATTTATTTTCCCGCTTTATCTCGCATTTTTATTTCTGCTATCTCATTTTAGTTCATTTCCCTTCATATTTTTCTTCTTTTTTTTTAGAACATACTTGTGCTTAACGAGTCACACCGCAGTATAATGTTATTCTCTCATTACTTTGCCACACCAAAAATTTTATTGACAAATAGTGTACTATCCTGAAAATTTTCTGGGCTTTGAGGCAAATTCGAGTCAGGATGCGGATGATTTGGAAAATTCTTTTGGAAACATCGGTACCATTATAACACCTTAGGCTTCGCAAATGCAGAAATCAACCCCGATACCATGTGTACCATGGCCTTAATAGAATGTCCATAGTGAGTCCTTAGTAGT
The DNA here is from genome assembly GCA_963859935.3 of Lathyrus sativus. Classification (NCBI taxonomy): domain Eukaryota; kingdom Viridiplantae; phylum Streptophyta; class Magnoliopsida; order Fabales; family Fabaceae; genus Lathyrus; species Lathyrus sativus. Next base: position 113,294,855 of record OZ012737.1, on the reverse strand, counting down.
TTATCCTAGCAGTCAGCTCCGGCCAAAAACGTTATCTAAGTGAAGGATCGATGAAAATAAGTGAATGATTGGTATGCTAAAATAAAATAATTACAACTCGGGTATAGGTAACCCTCACAAGGTCATTTAACCCAAAACGTTGTAATTTCAAAAAAAAAAGAAAAAAAAATGATTAAGACAAAAGAAAACAAAAATATCTTCCCATTGTCATTTGGTTCAGAGGTATCTTGCACTGAACTCGGTAGGGCAGATTACAATATGATCCCCCACAACTGCAAGTGGGCTAATAAAAGGGGTTACACCACTTTGCGTACCAGAGCCCCATGCTTAAGATCAGAAACACTAACCGGTCACTTCACCATGATTTCGTACGGATAACGGGCTTAATGTGATTGCACCAGAATGAAAAGAACTCAAAAGGAGATTTGAAAGTAGACCTAGGCACAATAGGGTAGTATTGATTGGTTTTTCTAAAAACGAAGCTTATGTCCGTATTTTCGGAGAAGTGTCATTCCGATACCCGTGGTTCACTGAGTCATCACCTATCGCTTCATCCTAGCTTGAACTTATAAGACCTTTTTGCCTAGATCATTTATGGATATCACCCTGTTTTCTATCATGATGTTTTGCTTGAGGACAAGCAAAGGTTTTAGTGTGGGAGAATTTGACAGACCTAAAATTTACTGTTTTCTTGGCTCGATTTGCACGTGTTATTTAGGATTTTATTTCTGTTTTCTTGTATTATGCCTTTGTATTGTTTCTTTTTCAGGTTTTTGTATTTTTAAGGTTGCTCGAGAAGAAATGAAGAAAAAACGAGCTAAAAACCTACTTTCTGAGAAATTGCACACATGGCGTCCACCATGGCGGGTGCCATAGGGGATGCCACACATTGGATAGAAGCCAACTGCTAACAACTGCCATGTCTCCCACTCCTTTCCACCCTAGCTCATGTGGCGGGCGCCACAAGGGGGTGGTGGGCGCCACAAGGGGGTGGCAGGCGCCACCTTCACATGCTCGTTTCCCTCCTAAAAGGAGTTGGGGGGCATTCTTGTCCTTACCTGTACTTTCCTACCACTATAAATAGAGGAGTTATGTTTCATTTCTAATCATCTAAGCTTAGTTACTGAACTTAAGCCATAAATTTCACCTATTGTAAAGGGATAAACTTCTCACATCGAGGGGTTATCACACTGTTTAATCGAGTCTGTAATCAGGTTTGGAGCACTTAGGTAAAAGTTAATCCTGCCGCCATTTTATTTCACTCTTTTTACTTCCAGCTGTACAAGATTTTAAAGCCTCTCGTTTAGAGCAGGTTTTTGTCTATTTATCGCCCTTTTTTATTTATCCGCTTTTATTTATCGCGCTATTTATTTCTTGCACCATTTATTTATCGCACCCTTTATCGCACTTTATTTATTTACCCGCACTTTATTTACTCGCATTTATTTATCATGTTTATTTACATTACCATGTCTGGATAAATCTTAAAGGCTAGGATGCAAGGATTGTAGTTATAATAGTATTCCATACGACTGTCGATAGAAATACTTAGGGGTTATTTTAACTTTTAACACTTATTTTCTGTACTTAAAATTTGTTGGGTAAGATCGAAAGTTGTCCAACCTTTAGATAAATTTGGTTAGTTTTAACTGTTCCAAAGAAGCGAAAGCGCTTGGCTCAGTTAATTATGCATCTTTAATGTTTAAGAAAAACGACTTTAAAACTGTATTCGGATGCGTTTATTGATTTAGAGTCCGGTTCGCAAGAACCTCTTTTTTTTAGAAATTCCAAGTCAAAAACTTTTCAACTAAGTTAAGAAACTATATTTCTCAACAATAGGTTTATTAATCCTAATGCAATACGCGCTTTTTTATAAGTGACAATAAGAAGGATTGATTAGGGATAAACTCGGCTCTGATTACGCGAAAGCGACAGTTCCCATTAAATTAGTTCTTTTCATGAGTAGAAAACATTACCTCATAAGGCATCCTATCTGTACACATTTGGAATACTACATAGCTATGTGAATTGCATCTACGCCTATTGTTTAATTATTGAGTTTATTTCCGCACTTTACTTTTATTTTGCACAATCCAACCTTTTATTTGACTTTCCTTAGATAAACACCGTAACACTAGCGAACAATAGATTGACATTTGGTCTCTGTGGGATCGATAATTTTTTATATTAGTTTGACGCTATTCGTGCACTTGGGAATCGCCCATCAAGTCCAACTAATAAAAATTCTACTTCTAGCTTTAAAAATTAAATTACCTAAAATTAACTCCATGATCCTATAACTACCTACCCCTTCAAAAACGACTTTTACCTCAAGGTTGTAAAACTTCGTTGATTCAATAACTTTCTTGGATCTTGAACTTTAACATCTACATGAGTAATCGGCGAGCCAAGTCCAGGAAATGCGGGTTTTAGCTGCCTCATAGAGTTAATTGAATACACCTGAATCTTCGCATCAAGTGAGCCAACAATAACAGAACCATCACCAGTTGTAGCAAAGTATTGAAAGTTTGTCGCCCTAAAGAATTAATGACCTTGTGCCCAATTAAACGTAAGTGTACTCATATTTGAATTAGAATCAACAAGATCCTGAACTATTGCATGACAGTATTTGTCGCAATTGCGAAAAACAACCGACAGAAATAAATGGAAGAATCACCACCGAACGTTATTTATCCCAAAAGATGGAAAGAAAACGATCGAAGAAAACTTAAAAGAAAGGAGAAGACAAAGTCTTCGCAATCAAATTTTGGGTTCGGGAGTCGGTTATGCAAGGGGAAGCAATGGGCACCCCTCACGTTCATTGTACTCAACGGGATCCACACTTGTTGTCTAATCAAATGGGTGAGTTATCTAAAAGCTACTGCTACATGTGGAAGGGAAAAGAAAAAGGAGACTCGATAGGACATCGCCGCCCCATGCCTACGTATTCCTCGGTGCAATGGGAAAGCCAGAGTCAACTTAGTTCAGAAAACTACAGGTGATGGGGGAAGGTTTCTCGCCATGACATTTTCGTCTTGTGCCTACGTATCTTCTTCTGGTATGATTTTGCAAACAATCCCGAAGGATAAAAAGGTTTGATGTTTTGTTTTTTGTTTTTTTATGAAGAAGTGAATTGAGTTAAGTTTGTCAATGTTGCACTAAAGACTATGACTTGAGAGCGAATGCGTCGCATATCGCCTAAAGGGCATACACTAAACACTCTAGACAGATTGAGAGGAGGCCGCCCAACTATCATTCCTCAAGTACTTAAGGCTCGCAGTGCACAACATGTATTATCCTTTATTAAGTGTCTTAAGAGAGTTATGAGATGAGAATAGAAGAAACAAACTCTAAGGGGAAACTAGATCAACCCTAATGTTATCATGCAAAATGATCCTAAAGTTGGGATTAAGAGGGGAAGAGTCTATCCTAATGTTATCATGCAAAGGATTGAACATCTAATGTCTCTCCTACTCCCATATTAAACAGAGGGACTAGGAATCCTAAGGGATCATGGCAAAAGACCAAGTAAACAACAGATAATCCAATCACAAATGAAATGAAGGATAAGAAGAAGTTGACTTAAACAAGTCAAGACAATGCAAACATGGTATACAAAGATGCAAAGATGGGATATGAGAATCAAATGATGCAAAAAAGACAAATGATTAAAACAAGTTGACTTAAACAAGTAAAAAAGAGTGAGATGAAATGGGAGAAGTAACAACTCATACAACCATTCAAACATCCATCACTGAAGCTAAAGCTAAACAAAAAGCAAAACCAAAAGGCCATGATTAAAGAGAAGATGGGAGAAAGAAGCTTGGGCAGTAAGCACAAGTAAGGTATCTCAACCAAACCATTCAAATTGATCATGTAAAAGAAAGGAGCAAACAAGTGCTAAAAGAGATGCATCATTCAAGGCACACTCAAAGCATAAACATGTACACCAAATCACCTTGAATAATGATCAAAGCACATGGGGCAGAACTGAAACCAAAAGGAGAATGCTCAAATCAAGATTAAGAACAAAACACAAACAAGAACCAAGTCAAGGCAAATGAAAGAAACAAAGTTCTATCTCAAATTCATTACTTAAAGACAAGTGGAAATGCCTAACTTAAAAGTAACTTGCAAAAAAATTTACACAAGTGTATGACCTAAAAATAAAGAACCAGCACCTTAATCATGTCATATACAAGTATCAAGACTCATAAGGTGCATATGGGATCCATAAGAGTCATCTCCCAAAGGAACTATGACAAACTAGTTTGTATGAACATCTTTTGAGATGACTTGACTTGCAAGCTTCATCAAAAATAGGAAGATTGTTCAATAAAATCCAAATAAAAAGCACAAAGTAGCTAGGTTAACTGAAAAACATAACCCAAGATAACAAAGTCAAATTCATCTCAAGGCATCACCAAATAATTCAATAATTAAGGGTGCTCCACCTTATCGAGCATGAATCGAGGGGCAAACAAAATCAACTCAAATTCAAACAAAAAGAGGTCAAACATGAACCTCATTTACCCTCAAAGGCACTTCAATTCATCCTCTAAATGGAGAAGAAGCCTTGATCATAGGGGATTTGCATTAGAGGTTTAAATGATTAGGATCAAACAAAGACAACACCAAAAAAACACTTCTAATTGCAAAATTAAAATAAAATGGCATATAAAAATAAAACATAAATAAAAATAATAGAAAATTAAATAACCTCTTGAAATATAAGAAAACAAGTTTTGTGGAATTTTTTGATAGTTGAAACTATTTTTAAAATTAGAAAATGAAAATAGATAACGAAATAAAATAAAATAAAAGAAATAACCATGGGATGTGTGATAGCAATTGTCAAATGAACTGAGGATTGTTCAAAACGCGTTAGGCCTCTGAAAAGGGGTGGTGTGAATATCAAAAGTATTAGGCCTACTCAACATCCCCAACACAATCAGATGCCACGCTAGGAGCTCATTAATTGAGCTGGCAATGACGTGGGTGATCCGTTGGCTCAGAATAAAACAACTCAACATATTTGAATTCAAAATAAGGTGCCAAGGTCACCTCATCTTATCTCCCACCTTCAGATGCCGGAACCCTAGTTCCGGTCGTCTTCTCCATCCAACCCGCACCGGAGAAACCCCAAAAATCCCCAGAAATGGAAAGCAAGAACACCCTTTCACTCAGAATTCCACGTAGATCACAAATCCAACCTCCAATTCTAAAAACAAGCACGTTTACATGATGAATCGAGAGCAAAACGTTTGAGCACTCAAACAGAAAATCCACCAAAACCAAGTAACATGATAGGTAAACATTGTCTCCCCTAAGGAGAATTTCAGATGCACCCAGCATGACCCTAAGATATGCCTAGGATGAAAGAAGAAAGCTCTGGAAATTACCTAGTGGAGTACATTCACCGCTCCTTCATAACTTGTTGTGAGGTCACCAAAAGATGTAGAATGCCTCCCTAGAGCTTGAAAGATCTTGATCTGAGCTTGAATGGCTTTGAAACTTCCTCTAAACTCCAACCAACTTGGATGAGGGGGGAAAAATATCTGAGGGAATGTGTGATGATCAGGTTTGCTTTTCCTTCTTTGGGCCAAGATATTTCAAAAAAGTCACACATGGTATACTCTTTGCTGGTCTTGTTTTGGTGATGTTTTGGGGTGTGGAAATGAAGCCTCATGCGTATGACTTGAGATAAGGGCAATGCAGCAAGACTAGGTTTAGAAACATGCCCAAAATCAATCATGAATCATGCCTTGAAATATCTCCCAAATCACCTACTTTGCACAAGCATAATTTGATGCATATTGCTCTTCTTGCTTGGAACTTGGACTTAAAAGAAATCTAGCATAGTGGGGAACATTTATCATGTTGAAGAAAACTTGATTCACATTTTGGAAAGTCATGAAAAAGGAGCTTGAATATCATGTCATGAAATCTGCCTTGAAACAACTTAGAAAAAATTCTAAGTCATGAGTTTGAACATAATTGAAATCCCAACTTTGGATTCACATAACTTGAGCTCCAACATCACATGATGATGAATTGGTACTCCAAATAAAGCTCAAAGGATGAGGAACAACTTTGATGTTGGCCAAAAATTCAATTGGTGCCTTGATCATGAAGGAAAAAATGGTAAGTTTCTGAAACACCAATTTTCCATAAAATGGTAACTTTCCAACCTCTTGATTTTTTGTGATCCCTTTGGCATTGCTTGATAAATTTCTATCCATTAGCCATATTGAACATGAAGAACATGATCTTGGCCTCAAAAAGTCAGGAGTTGACTTTTCCTTGCACAGTTGACTTTTCCCCCAATTCACATGATTTACAATTATCTGGCAAATTGAAACCCTTCTAATTAAAATTGATGATAAATCTTACACCTTTAAATATCCTAAGACATATGAATGATCATGGGATCAAGTCTTGCTCAAAGAGACAATCCTAGACTGATTACATGTGAAACCCTAGTTTCCAGCCATGAAGATAGGAGAAAATGGCCTAAGCTTGAAATCGCACTTCCTTAGGGTAGATTGAAGAACCCCTTAAACAAAGATGATTGGTGAAGAGAAAGGATGATAAAGATTCAAAAACCTTTCCCATGAAGACATCAAATTCCCAAATTCCAACTTAAGAACCAAAGATGGAGGACCAATGATTTTCTTGTATGACATCCTAAGTGATATTGATATATGAAGATGTACCCTTGCTTGAGCTCTGATCATGAAGCTCCTCTCTTAAGTAGTGAATAAAACATCTTGATTCCCTATCAAGAACTAATGCTATGCACAAATGTCAATGCAAAATGCTAAAATGAAATGAAACATACGCCAAGTACAAGAAAAGGTTGGTCAAATTTTGGGGTACAACACCTGCCCCTATTCAAACGACTTGGACTTGAAGGGATGAAAAGCGAACGAATTTCAAACATTCAAGGTAAAAGGTGGTTGAATACAACAGAATCCGGAAATTTGCCAACCGCAAAATAGTAAACTGCAAAACCGATCCATCAAAGTGGAAGTAGAATCACTGGAGAAAACTGTATCTGATAGTTGTAAGAGAATGAGCTGACTCATCGTCAATTAGGCAACATCGACATGTAGTCGGGAATAACTTCTGCTAACACGCAAGCAACGACACTAAGTTGGTAAGAACATCTGACCTTGCTGTCAGGCATCTGTTAAACAAACCAGGCATCGAACCCGAAGGCCGATTCAACATGATGTTGAGAACATCTGCTAACACACAGGCAACGACACTAAGTCAGTAAGAACATCTGACCTCGCTGTCAGGCATCTATTAAATAAACCAGGCATCAAACCTGAAGGCCGGATCAACACAAAGTTGAGAACATCTGCTAATCCAAGCAGGTATCCGCTAGTTAAAGCGAGCATCAAACCCGAAGGCCGGCTCAACACGAGGTTGAGAATATTTGCTAATCCAAGTAGGCATCCGCTAATTAAAACAAGCATCGAATCCGAAAGCCGACTCAACACGAAGTTGAGAACATCTGCTAGTCCAAGAAGACATCCGCTAATTAAAGCGAGCATCAAACATGAAGGCCGGCTCAACACGAAGTTGAGAACATCTGCTAATCCAAGCAGGCATCCGCTAATTAAAGCGAGCTTCGAACGCGAAGGCCGACTCAACACGAAGTTGAAAACATCTGCTAATCCAAGCAAGCATCAGCTAATTAAAGCGAGCATCAAACCCGAATTTCGGCTCAACACGAAGTTGAGAATATATGCTAATCCAAGCAGGCATCCGCTAATTAAAGCGAGCATCGAACCCGAAGGCCGAATCAACACGAAGTTGAGAAGAGAATTCGTCGTTTCACAATCTGGGAGAAGAAATCCACTGGGGAAACAATGAACTCAACCATGTAGACTCCATTGGGGAGCATGATAAGATAAACACATCTGTCAAAGATCTTGCTGTGGTCTAGATACCATACAGGCTCAAGAAAAACACCAATATTTGTCGGGGTCTGGATACCGCACGGGCTCAAGAAAGACACCAATATTTTCTGGGGTCTGGATACCACACGGGCTCAAGAAATGATGTTGGTAAGATGAACGCGTCATTGATTGCTGAAGATACAACCGGAAACAAGAAGTAACAAGCTTCCTTATGTTTCAAATGTACATGTTTGAAAATGGCATAGTGCTCCATACGAAATAGAAATGCTACGCATTTGGGATGATTCTATGCATAATGCAAATACAAAGGAACCACTCCAGCAAAAAAAATGCTGAAGAGAAGAGGCCAACTCCGCTGGGGATGAATGGGTGTGCCAAGTATGACTGGACTTTTGCTGGAAGAAATAAGCCCTGGACGACTTCCTACAAAAGAACTCTCCTGGGAATAAATACTCTGTTGAGAACAAAATCCACTTCGTTAGGGATCAAATCAACTCTGCTGAGTAAAGCGCCCTGAACGGCCTACCAGAATACGACTCTTCTGGGGAAAAAAGACTCGGCTGGGGAAAACAAGTCCACTTTAATGGGGAACAACTCTGGATGGCCTTTCAGAATGTGACTCTACAGGGGAGTAAAGCAAACTGCTAGGAATAGCTCTCTCTGCCAGAGATTCCGCTCTACTGAAGATTGAATTAGCTATCTGCTAGAGATAAGACTTACTAGGGAGCTATCCCAACTCTCTTTGCCGATGGAGAATAACAATTCTATGGGTCCATCCCACTCTACAGGGAAGAAAACTACTCTGACGACTTCGTTGGGTATCTGCAAGGGATGAAAGTTAAGATTAATTGGGAAATATCCCAAAGAAGCTCGCTCTGAAGAATACTAGTGACCAACTGGATTCTGCTACGGATAACAACTTCATCGAGGGAATCAACATCGACCTCTGCTTGGGGAAATGAGAAATAAATTCATCAATATCATCCTCCGCTTGGGGAATTAGTCAATGACCTAGACTCTGAGGGGAAAGTAGTCAAAGATTAAGACTCTGTGGGGGCAACAACACTGCAGTCATCCCACTGCTGGGGGAATAATCCCAAATTGACCTGCTAAGGGATAAGATATATTGCATTTAGATTGCTGAGGATAGGTGTACAAGCTCCACCTACTGAGGAATACCCTGATCAAATGTAATACCATCCTGCTGAGGACATACTAGTCTCAAACTACACATCTTCCTCTTGTAGGGACAGAGACAAGGTGACCTTACTGGGGACGCACCTCCGGAATATTCTTGGGAATGAGAGCCCTGAAACAAATACAAAGTATCCTATATACAACAAGACCTATCTTGGTTATTATCCATGACATCGTTAAGAAAATCAAAGTTTTAATGACTATTAGCAAAGCCCACAAGTTTATGTATGCAAAATTTTATCAAAAACATCAGGCGTCTTTTGCAAACAAAACAGTAACAACTAAAACAAGCACAAAAGCTTTTTGAATAATATATACTTCATTGATAAATGGCATGTAAATATGAAAATTTACAATAGATGCAACTCCTGAAAAGAGAAAGTTGCACAAATAGTACAAAAATGCAAAAAAATACAAAATGTCGGCAATGTGGTACAGACAACCACCATGTGTCGATTCGACTATGACTCACATGACTTTGATGCTTCTCCAATACTCTGTCTTCCGAAGAGACTGAGTTGAATGGTTGACCCTCGGGTCCTCCCAGAATCCATTGTGCTCGTATCACACGCAGACTGCAATCATTTGCTTTTCAAATCCCTAACTTTTGCCTGAATCGCCCTTACGGGTTTTTAATTCACCAGGATACCCATTTTTGCCAAAGTCGCCTTTTCAGGTTTTCAACTTTGCGGGTTTACATCTTTCTTTTTTATCCCTAATTTTTGTCCGAACCCATTCTTTTATGGTTCGCCGGGATGCCCCATTTTTGCCTAGAATTTTCTTTTTCTTTCCAGCGGGTCTATTTTAAGAAAAGTATTTTTTAACTGCGTCTGCGTTCACAGGGGATGTGAAATCTTCTCCATCCATGGTTGAGAGTAGCAAGGCTCCTCTGGAGAAAAATTTCCTTACCACGTATGGACCTTCATAGTTGGGAGTCCATTTGCCCTTATGATCTGTATGAGGAGGAAGAATCCGCTTCAACACTAAGTCACCTGTCTGAAAGCTTAGTGGGCGCACCTTCTGATCAAAAGCTTTCTTTATCCTGCTTTGATATAGACGACCATATGCAATGGATGCCAATCTCTTCTTGTCCATCAGGCTGAGTTGATTCATTTGTTCCTCACCCATTCTGCCTCATCAAGTTTGACGTCAACCAACACTCTCAAAGAAGGAATCTTGACATCCAATGGTAGGACAACTTCCATACCATACACTAGCGAGAAAGGAGTTGCCTCAGTTGAAGTACGTACAGAAGTACGATATCTGTGTAATGCAAAGGGCAACATCGTGCCAATCTTTATAGGTCACAACCATCTTCTGCACAATCTTCTTGATGTACTTGTTGGCCGCCTCAATAGCACCATTCATCTTCGGACGATAAGGAGAAGAATTGTGATGTTCAATCTTGAAACTCTGGCACAGTTCTTTCATTATCTTGTTATTCAAATTCGAACCATTATCAGTAATGATTCGTTCGGACACTCCATAACGACAAATGATGTCCTTCTCGATGAATCTAGCCACGACCTGTCTGGTGACATTGGCGAAAGAAGCTGCTTCAACCCACTTAGTGAAATAATCAATTGCCACTAAGATGAAGCGGTGTCCGTTGGATGCAATCGATTCAATCTTACCAATCATATCAATGCCCCATATGGAAAAGGGTCAGGGAGACGCCATGACATTCAGCGGACTTGGCGGTACATGCATCTTATCAGCATAAATCTTGCATTTATGGCATTTCTTAGAGTATTTGAAACAATCAGACTCCATAGTCAACCAATAGTAGCCTGCACTCAACAGTTTTTGAGACATTGCATGTCCGCCTGCATGCGTACCAAAAGCACCCTCGTGGACTTCTTCCATAAGCAAACCTTCTTCTTTTTCGTCCACGCATCTTAACATAACCAAATCAAAGTCTATTTGGTAGAGTACATCATCCTTGTTCAGATAGAAGTTTCCAGACAATCTTCTCAAGGTCTTCTTATCCCGGCTTGATGCCCCAGGAGGATATTCTTGATTCTTGAGAAAGTTTAGGATATCATAATACCATGGCTTCCCATTTGAAGCTTCCTCTATGGCGAATATGAATGTTGGCCTATCAAGGCGGGATATGACAATTCTCGGAGCGTCGTTCCAATAATTCACCTTATACATCAAGAATAATGTAGCCAAGGCATCTGCCATCTGATTTTTCGCTCTTGGCACGTGATGGAATTTTACTCTGTCGAAGAATGGTAACAACCTCTTCGCATAGTTCATGTAGGGAATCAAGTTAGGTTGACGAGTCTCCTACTCTCCTTTGATTTGATTGACTACCAAAGCTGAATCACCATAAATATCAAGGTTCTTGATTCTTAAATCAATCGCTTCTTCAATGCCCATGATACATGCTTCATACTCAGCTTCGTTATTGGTGCAAGGAAATGTTAACCTGGTAGTAAATGGTATGTGTGAACCATGGGGAGTGGTAATAATTTCCCCAATTCCACTGCCTTAAGAGTTAACACCACCGTCAAAGATCATCTGCCATTGGGAACCTAGCTCAGGACCTTCATTAGGTAGCGGTTCATCGCAATCTTTCATTTTCAAGAACATGATATCCTCATTAGGAAATTCAAACTTCATCTACTGATAATCATCGATTGGTTGCTCCACGAGATATTCTGACAGAACACTCCCCTTGATAGCCTTTTGGGAGACGTATTGAATGTCGTATTTTGTCAAAACCATCTGCCATCTAGCAATCCTTCCCAAAAGCGCTTCTTTTTCGAACACATACTTAGTCAGATCCATCTTCGAAATCAGCATGGTTGTGTGATTCAGCATATATTGCCTTAGGCGTTTGGCATCCCAAGCAAGTGCACAACACGTCTTTTCTAACATTGAGTATCTGGATTCACAATCTGTGAACTTCTTACTGAAATAAAAGATGGCATGTTCTTTTTTTCCTGTCTCTTCGTGTTGATCAAGAGCACAACCCATGGAGTTCTCAAGAACCTTCAAGTACATTATCAATGGTCTTCCTACCACTAGGGGCATCAGTATTGGAGGCTCCTGCAAATATTCTTTTATTTTTTCAAATGCCCTTTGGCAATTTTCAATCCTGATCACCGCTTGATCTTTCTTTAAGAGTTTGAACATTGGTTCACACGTGGCTGTGAGGTGAGATATGAACCTTGCAATGTAGTTCAATCTACCCAAGAAACCACGAACCTCTTTCTCTGTTTTCGGCACTGGCATCTCTTGTATAGCTTTTATTTTTGCAGGATCGACCTCAATTCCTTTTTCACTGACTATGAACCGCAATAGCTTTCCTGACCGCACACCAAAAGTGCACTTGTTCGGATTCAACCTTAGTCTGAATTTCCTTAACCTTTCAAACAGCTTCAACAGATTCACTAGATGCTCTTCCTCCGTTTGTGACTTTGCGATCATGTCATCAACATAGACCTCAATCTCATGATGAATCATATCATAAAACAAAGTTACCATCGCCCGCTAATAGGTTGCCCCTACATTCTTCAATCCAAAGGCCATTACCTTATAGCAAAAAGTCCCCCACAACATGATGAAGGTCGTTTTCTCCATGTCCTCCGGGGCCATCTTGATCTAGTTATACCCAAAGAAACCATCCATGAAGGAAAACACTGAATACTGAGCAGTATCATCAACAAGCACATCAATGTAGGGGAGCGAGAAAACGTCTTTCGGGCTCGCTCTGTTTAGATCACGATAATCTACGCACATCCTTACCTTACCATCTTTCTTAGGTACAGGTACGATGTTAGCGACCCACGGAGGGTAATTCGTCACGGCAAGAAATCTGGCGTCCAACTGCTTTTGGACCTCTTCTTTGATCTTAACTTCCATGTCTGGTCTGGTTCTTCTTAGCTTCTGTTTCACAGGTGGGCACTCTTCTCTAAGAGGCAAGCGATGGACCACAATATATGTATCAAGTCCGGGCATATCTTCATATGACCAAGCAAAGACATATTTATACTCTCAGAGCATTTCTACCAGTTTTTGTTTGACATCATCCTCTAAAGCAACCCCTATTCTGACCACCTTTCTATCTTCCTTTGTACACAGGTTGACGATTTCAATCACCTTTTGATGAGGTAGAATAACCTTCTCCTCTTGTCTCAGCAACCTGGAGAGCTCTTCAGGAAAGTCTTCGTCTTCTTCAATCTCTTCTTCAGCTTGAAAGATTGGATTATCAAAGTCATACCGAGTCATAGACGAGTCTGAATCGGTGGCATCTGCTATGTGAAACCTGCAATGATGATGATTTGATGCTTAAAATGATATGAAATAAACACAAACCAAATTGCCATTTAATTGTTAAAAATGAAAACAAGAAAAACAAGGATCACAATATTTGAATGCAAAAACGCCCTTTGATTAATGATAAAACAATTGTTCAAAATATAAATAAGGATAAGGCCCTACAGACAAAGACCACTATGCTCCGGGTAGAACATAGGGCTATACATAATCAGAAAACAAGATAATTACTCTTCACGGGTCACTTGGACAATTTCTTTAATAGTCCAGTTGCTCAGGCTTTGGCCGGGAACACATGGTTGGATCCATGCATCCATATCACAATCACTACCACCCTCATCCTCGGACACAACGTTGATTCGGTCAAATATCACTCCACCACTTGTAAACTGGACCGGTCCTCTGTAGCGTGGAACACTATGTGAAGAAGAAGAAGACTGGTTGTACCCCAATCAAAACTTATCTTGCTTATTGGGGATACTCAACACCTGCCCCCAACGTTGAGATGGTCCAGACTTTACCACAGCTTGCGCTTTTTTGAATGAAGACAAAGCAACCTCAGGGACTCTTCCCACAACTGGCGCCTTCTCTCTGACCTGGACTGCCTCAAATGCTTGGCATAGAGTCTCATGTATCTCCCCATCAACTTTCACATACTTGAACGAGGATAAATGGCTGATCATTATATCCTCCTCACCACAGACGGTGACAATGTTACCCTCCACCATATACTTTAGCTTCTGATGTAGAGGCGACGTTACCGCCCCTGCCGAGTGAATCTAGGGTCGACTCAATAAGAAACTGTTTGCTGGTTGGATATCCATTATGTAAAAGACAGCGCCAAAAACCTTCGGACCAACTTGGATAGGAAGAGTCACTTCTCCAAACACAGACCTCCTCGTTCCATCGAACGCTCGCACAATCAAATCACTAGGAGTACATATTACTCCTTGGGTGTCAAGCTTCATCAAAGCCTTTTTGGGCAAAACATTAAGTGAAGACCCAGTATCCACCAGAACATGAGATAATACATCTCCTCTGCACTTAATGGAAATGCGCAGGGCGTGATTGTGGTTTCTCCCTTTAGGTGTCAAGTCCAGATCAGTAAATCCCAATCCATTTCCAGCATTCACATGTGCCACCACTCCTTCCAATTGGTTCACTGATATCTCTTGTGGCACATATGCAGTATTAAGAATCCTCAGAAGGGTATTCCGATGTGCCTTAGAGCATAATAATAATAATAATAAGATTGATATTTTTGGCGGGGTTTGTTGTATATGGTCGACAATCTTGTAGTCACTTTTTTAATCAGACGAATCAATTCTTTAGCGTCTTTCAACAAAGCATCCTTCTCACCCCGTTGAGAACTTTCTTCAACAACATCCTTCCCCTTTCCTTTATCCGGTCTTTCAACATTAGCCTCTGGAGGTGCAAACAACCTCCCACTTCTCGTCATTCCGCCTGTTCCCACCAAATTATCTATAGAATCAAACTGCATTCCCTTCAGCTCTTGTTTTTTTGCCATTACAAAAGACTTCATCCCCATAATTCCACGGGATTGATTTAGTGCTTTCGTAAGGCACATGTCCTGCCTTGGTGATTATAACGATAGCTAGCCTCAGCGGCGCAGATATGTTAATGGTTCTAAAAGGGATTAAGATTATGGTAACCTCATCCTGTTCTTGACCAATCACCTTCTCATCTCTCTCTTCACCAATTCTGTCAAATTATAGCACGCCTTCGTTCATTAATCTCTGCACATGATTTTTCAAGTCCTCACATCCCTCAGGATGAGCCAAACAACCTTCACAGTTTTCAATACAACCTGGAAACACTTCACCCCTTAACAACCTACTCTTAACAATACTCAAAGGAGTTCTCATCTATTCAACGTTTGTCACCAAATTCAAATTCTCTTCATCCACAATAGCATTTACCCCAGCCGCTCCATGGTTGGCATAGGATTTTGCACAACATTAGGCGCATCATTTGTAAAATTGATTGCCTTGCTATCTATAAGGTCCTGAACCTTATGTTTGAAGGCTTTACAATTGTCTATATGATGACCAGGGGCGGCTGAATGGAACTTACATCTGGCGTTTGCGTCATACCCCGGGGGTGGCGTGCCGGTCAAAGGTGCCATAGTCCTCTTCTGAACCAACTAAAGCTGCACTAAGTGTTGTAAGAGCTGTGAGTATGGCATTGGTGGTGCATCAAACTGTCTATTCATTACTCTCCCACGGTTTTAAAACTGTCGTGGTGCGTAATTCTGCTGTTGTTGCTGTTGTTGTGGACGTTGTTGTTGTTGAGGCTGTACTGCTGGAATAACAATACTCGCAACCTGAGGCTATTGCTGATGATATTGTTGATTTCTGTTTCTATTTTTGTTATTATTCCTGTATCCTGAAACCGCGTTTGTTTCTCCTTCCCTCTTCTTGTTACCAAAATTCTTCCTTCCTCCTCCAGATGAGGATCCCTCTCTCGCCTGAATCTTTCTTAGTTTAATCCCATTTTCAACTCGTTCACTAGTGATGATTAAATCTGAAAAGCTACCAGACATATTCCCTGTCAACTTCTTGTAGTACACACCAAGCAGTGTAGCTACAAACATGTCAATGAGTTCCCTTTCCACCATGGAAGGTTGAACCCTTACAGCAAGTCCGCGCCACCTCTGGGCGTACTTTTTAAATCCCTCATTACTCTGTTGCGACAGATTTTGCAATTGCACACGGTTAGGCGCCAAATCACTATTATATTGATAGTGTCAGATGAAGGCCTCATCCAAGTCTCTCCAGCTTTTAATATTGCCCGGCTCCAAACCCACGTACCACTCCAAGGATGGACTAGACATGCTATCCTGAAAGAAGTGCATCAGCAACTTCTCATCATTAGAGTACGCAAACATTTTTCTATAGTATGAATGGAGGTGCACCCTGGGACAAGTCGTCCCTTTGTATTTGTCAAAGTCTGGGACCTTGAACTTTGGAGGGATCCTCAGACCCGGGATCAATCCCAAGTTAGACATGTCTAGACCAAGAGAATTCTGATTTTCAAGGTTCTTCATCTTTTCTTCTATCAATTTTAACCTCCTGTCCACATCAGACTACAAACATGCTCCCAGATCTCCCATGGAGAAAATATAATCTTGTTCGTCCTCCTCCCACTAAGGACCAGCATTTCCATGTACAGCGCATGTTGCCCTTGGAACATGGGCTCCATTCTGATTACCTCCGCCCAGAGGAATAACAACTGTTGGGATGGCATTGGCATGAGGAGTGCCATTGTCAGCTGGAGGAGGAACAACAGTGGTCCCACCATGCAGAACTCCACTTCTGTCAACCCTAGCAATCAGTTGTTCCTGACCGTTAGCGACCCCTTGCATCAGGTCCATGAATTGCGCCATGCGGTAATGGAACTCCTGTAGCTCATGTTGAATTTGGTCCATTGCCTTTTGTTGGTTTCCCCTGGTTGAATACCGGTGAATTGTGCGGTCTTCAATCCTGAAACAGTGCTGAGAAAACCACAGAAAGAAATAAGGTAAATGGAACCAGAACACCTGCAATGCAATATGAAAAATGATGCAAAATGCAGACATGTAAATATGGTTCAGGGAAATCTTCCCCTTGATTCTAGTTCCAAGGGAACAATAGGAGAATGAATAGCCAACAGATGGAGTCACAAAACCTCTCTCATAAATAGAATAAGACACAAAGTATCAACATACAACACATCACCAAGCAAAATACAACTGAGTCAACACGACCTCATCCAACAATCCTGGTGATGGTCAGAGTACAAAACAACAAAATACAAAAGAGAAAATGCATCAAGTACGACAGCGAGTCTGGAATTCTTCCAATAACTCCTTCGTATCAGGGTGATCAGGTCTGGCAATTAACCCTTGAATAAGGAACTCTCTTCTACTGATGGTAGCTTGTAAGCCTTGAACATAGTCTTCCCAAGCATCCTCTCCAAATGCATCCTCAAGTCTGGGCTTCTTGAGGTCTTCCTTCAACTTGTACTCTTCCAACGTTGCAAGAGCTTCTCGTAGTTTGCGGTCACTTTCGTACTGACGAGCAGATTTTCCAGGAGCTCTTTCATTTTTGATGTGGAGTTGAGTCTTCAACCTGTCAATCTGCTGACGAAGCTCATCTTCTCTTTCTTTGTTGTTAGTCAAAATAGCATTCCATTGAGCATTGAACTTTGATATCTCTAGATGTGCTTTCTCCAACTCCTTCTTCTTTCCCTTTAGAATATCATTGACGCTTTTCAAGTCTCGACACACTCGATCTCGGGCGCAAATCTCTTATGTTAACTCTCTACCCATCTTATTCACTATCTCTGTCTGCTTCTTGGATGAGTGGGTGGCCTGATTCTTTTCCCTTCTAAGCTGACTGATTTCCTTCTCCAACTCTTCATTCGCCTTGCATAGGTCTTTATTTTTAGCCCATAGTTGATTGTACTTCTAGATATCAACTATCGTTGGTTCTTCAACTACCAGAGGATATAAAGGCTCCCTGACTGGAAATGGTAGCAACAGTCTCTCAACTCTTCCTTGGATCCATTCCAGATATGGTCCATAGGCTCTGCAATTTCTCTTGCCCAAAGAAGATTTTTCTTTATAGTGAATCTTACCCCAAGCCTTTTCCAATCTAATTAAGGTCTCGTTGTCAACTAAACCGGTGAAATACAGAGATTCCTGTATTTCCTCTTCCCTTGGAGGTTCATTTATAGTGTAACCAAACTGTCTGACGGTGAGAGCAGGATTATAATTAATGCCACCCTTCCTCCTAGTCAAAGGAACATTGGGGAAATCTCCACAGTTGTGAACAATCTCCATACCCAAAAGGTCTTTGTTAAACCATATAATATTCTCTGACCTTAAACCCATAAGTCTTTCCAGCCAATCAACAGTGTCTGCAATATCACCAAAAGGTCTAGAGTTAGGCAGATGTGAAATAAACCATCTGTATAGCAGCAGAGCATAACAGGAGACGTTATTTCCTCGTCTATTCTCATTCTTGTAGTGGATTGAATGATAAACATCACCTAAGAGGGTTGGCACAAGATTCTTAGAAGCGAAGATATAGAAGGCATCCAAATCCACGAAGTCAGGTAGGTTGGGGAACAAGACTATCCCATAGATGCACAAAGCCAGGATAGCGTTGAAAACCAACCAATATCCCTCCTTAGCGAAATGTTTAGCTTTACCCATAAAGAATGGAAGTGGAAAGCTAGGAGTTCCAATTCTCCATACCAAATTACCATCCATCTCTGAAACATCGAGAAGAAGGGCACCTGCCAACTTGGATAACTCAGGCTCCTTCTCAGAGTGCACAAAAGGCACTTCTACCAACATATTAATTCCTATTAATTGAGCAAACTCTTCTAAAGTGGGCAACAAAACATATCCTAGGAACATGAAGCAACGCAACTAAGGATCATAAAGTTGCAACAACGCGTAAGTGCCATCAAACTCAAACTTGGAGGCTTTACAGACAAAACTCAGAACCCTCCCATACTCCTTTCTAAAATCTTCCATCATACTACGATCAGCCACATAAATTAGCCTGAGCAGAGGTCCTATCTCTAGTGTCGAGAACTTGTACAACACACTCTTTTTCAAATCAGGCTCCATAGCGACAGTGGATTAGATTACTAGAATCAAGGAGAAAATATACACCTGAAACACAAATACATTCAAATGTTAAAATGTAAATGAATATGAAAATGCGACAGGGGATCAAGATTGTTGTGATGCTGACTGTGTTGAACCAGAGCTTCGCTTCAATGAGAAAATAACACAGTACTGATATAAGGAACCCACTGTATCAAGGATCAAAAGTTCACACTGACGAGAAGACCGGGTAGGTTGAAGGTCAAGGTTTCCTGGATAACCCTCCCACTCACAGGTATGGACCTATATCTGATAAGGTTTGGCATCCTATGCGTTCGTCAGCGTCACAAACTTTCGAGAAACGATGATGCGTTCACCATTTTTGGTTTGGCATCATAGTCAAACGAAGCGGCCTCACTTAGCTGACTCCCAAATGATCGGCCTCCAGAGTCGAGAGCTTCCAGATCCAACACCCCCTCCTGACTAATGTACAAGATAGGATCAAAGAAAACCTCGTCTGAACACAAATTTTGTGAGGACTAATGCATGCTGAAACATACAGGTCCATCATTACTTTCCGCTCTAACTCTGTGGATATCCTCAAGCCTGGGTTTTGACTTATCTCTCAATGGAACAGTCTCACCCAACAACACAATAATAACATGATACAATGCGGAAAAGTAAAATGTAAATGCAATAAAATACAGATACAACACATATACACACCCAAAGATAAAATATACAAGCGCTAGGATTGACTCGCATAGGGGATGGGAAGCGACCTCAGTAGAGTCACCAGCTGTCGCATCGTTGCGTAAAGGGGTTGTCAAAGACAGAAGAGTCGCCATCGTTCTTTATTTATCCCAAAGAGAGGGAAAGGAAACGATCAGAGAAAACCTACGAAAAGGGAAAAGACAGCTCATCGCAACCAAATGTCGGGTTTGGGAGTCGGTTACGCAAGGGGAAGGTATGAGCACCCCTCATGTCCATTGTACTCAACGGGATCCACGCTTTTTGTCTATCTAAAAGGGTGTTAATCTATCAAAGGCTGGCTTACAGGGACAAAAGAAAAGAAAAGAGACTCGATAGAGCATCGCCGCTCTATGCCTACGTATTCCCTCGTGTAATGGGAAAGTCAGAGTCAACGTATCCTCATATGGTATGAGAAATTAGAGCAAACATAGTTCGGGCTAACACGACCACAGATTGGTTCAAGTGTTTTAATTGAGTGGGGTTAAACCTTCATTCTAGCAGTTAGGTGTATTGCTGCTCGACCATTGGAGACATAAGCGTTACATGTTTGCGGTAGAACCAAGACTTAACACACTCTTTCTAAAAATGATTTTGCAAACAATCCCGAAGAATAAAAAGGTTTGATTATTTGTTTTTGGTTTTTTATGAAGAAGTGAATTGAGTTAAGTTTGTAACTCATGTTGCACTAAAGACTATGACTTGAGAGCGAATGCGTCACATATCGCCCAAAAGGCATACGCTAAACACTCTAGACATATTGAGAGGAGGCCCCCCAACTATCATTCCTTAAGTACTTATGGCTCGTAGCGTACAACATTTATTATCCTTTATTAAGTGTCTTAAGAGAGTTATGAGATGAGAAGAGAAGGCACAAACTCTAAGGGCAAACTAGATCAACCCTAATGTTATCATGCAAAATGATCCTAAAGTTAGGATTAAGAGGGGAAGAATCTATCCTAATGTTATCATTCAAAGGAATGAGAACCTAATGTCTCTCCTACTCCCATCTTAAACAGAGGGACTAGGAATCCTAAGGGATCATGGCAAAAGACCAAGTAAACAACAGATAATCCAATCACAGATGAAATGAAGGATGAGAAGAAGTTGACTTAAACAAGTCAAGACAATGCAAATATGGTATACAAAGATGCAAAGATGGGATATGAGAATCAAATGTTGCAACAAAGACAAATGATCAAAACAAGTTGACTTCAAAAAGTCAAAAAGAGTGAGATGAAATGGGAGAAGCAACATTTACTACAACCATTCAAACATCCATCACTGAAGCTAAAGCTAAACAAAAAGCAAAAGCAAAAGGCCATGATCAAAGACAAGATGGGAGAAAGAAGCTTGGAAAGCAAGCACATGTAAGGTATCTCAACCAAGCCATTCAAATTGATCATGTAAAAGAAAGGAGCAAATAAGTGCTAAAAGAGATGCATCATTCAAGGCACACTCAAAGCATAAACATGTACACCAAATCACCTTGAATGATGATCAAAGCACATGGGGCAGAAGTGAAACCAAAAGGAGAAAGCTTAAATCAAGATTAAGAACAAAGCACAAACAAGAACCGAGTCAAGGCAAATGAAAGAAACAAAGTTCTATCTCAAATTCAACACTTAAAGACAAGTGGAAATGCCTAACTTAAAAGTAACTTGCAAAACAAGTTACACAAGTGTATGACCTAAAAATAAGTAACCCACACCTTAATCATGTCATATACAAGTATCAAGACTCATAGGGTGCATATGGGATCCATAAAAGTCATCTCCCAAAGGAACTAGGTCAAACTAGTTTGTATGAACATCTTTTGAGATGATTTGACTTGCAAGCTTCATCAAAAATAGGAAGATTGTTCAATAAAATCCAAATAAAAAGCACAAAGTAGCTAGGTCAAATGATAAAAAGAACTCAAGATAACAAAGTCAAATTCATCTCAATGCATCACCAAATAATTCAATTACTAAGGGTGCTCCACCTTATCGAGCATGAATCGAGGGGCAAAAAAATCAACTCAAATTCAGACAAAAAGAGGTCAAACATGAACCTAATCTACCCTCAAAGACACTTCAATTCATCCTCTAAATGGAGAAGAAGCCTTGATCATAGGGGATTTGCATTAGAGGTTGAAATGATTAGGATCAAACAAAGACAACACCAAAAAAACACTTCTAATTGCAAAATTAAAATAAAATGGCAAATAAAAATAAAAACAGAAATAAAAATAACAGAAAATGAAATAACATCTTGAAATATGAGAAAACAATTTTTGTGGAATTTTTTTATAGTTGAAACTATTTTTAAAAATAGAAAATGAAAACAGATAAAGAAATAAAATAAAATAAAAGAAATAACCATGGGAGGTGTGATGGCAATTGTCAAATGAACTGAGGATAGTTCAAAACGCGTTGGGCCTATGAAAAGGGGTGGTGTGAATATCAAAAATATTAAGCCCACCCAACATCCCCAGCACAATCAGATGCCACGCTGGGAGCTCATAAATTGAGCTGGCAATGACGTGGGTGATCCGTTGGCTCAGAATAAAACAACTCAACATATTTGAATTCAAAATAAGGTGCCAAGGACACCTCATCTTATCTCCCATTCAGACGCCGGAACCCTAGTTCTAGTCTTCTTCTCTGGCCAACCCTCACCGAAGCAACCCCAAAAATCCCCAGAAATGGAAAGCAAGAACACCCTTTCACTCAGAATTCCACGTAGATCACAAATCGAACCTCAAATTCTAAAAACAATCTCATTTACATGATGAATCGAGGGCAAAAAGTTTGAGCACTCAAATTGAAAATCCACCAAAACCGACTAACATGATATACAAACATTGCCTCCCCTAAGAAGGACTTCATATGCACCTAGCATGACCCTAATATATGCTTAGGATGAAAGAAGAAAGCTCTGGAAATTATCTAGTGGAGTACGTCCACCGCTCCTTCAAAACGTGTTGTGAGGTCACCAAAAGATGCATAATGCCTCCCTAGAGCTTGAAAGATCTTGATCTGAGCTTGAATGGATTTGAAACTTCCTCTAAATCTCCAACCAACCTGGAGCAGGTATGAATCAAGGTGTTTGCAGAAGGTTCTTCTTGCAAACAGAAGGTGGAGAATGTTGTGGTGAAGATATTTTGAGATGAAATTGGGTGGAAAGCCCAAGTAAATGTGAGTTTTGAAGAAAAATTCAGAGAGAGCAAAGTGAGTGCTAGGTCAGATCTTTCTCACAATGGTGGCTGCCCCCTTAGGGTTTTTGGTTTCAAATTTTATATCAGACCTTTTTTTAGGTTAGAAAATTTTCACTGTGGTTAAAACAAAGAGGTAGCAGATGGGGAAAATGAGAGAGAATCGAGATGGAGGGTGGATCTTGCATCACGGTACAAATGAAAGTTTTTGTTGCTGGTGTGGCTGAGCGGAGAAAACTATCTGAGGGAATGTGTGATGATCAGGTTTGCTTTTCCTTCTATGGGCCAAGATATTTCAAAAAAGTCACACATGGTATACTCTTTGTTGGTCTTGTTTTGGTAATCTTTTGGGGTGTGGAAACGAACCCTCATGCGTGTGACTTGAGATAAGGGCTATGCTGCAATACTAGGTTGAGAAACATGCCCAAAATCAATCATGAATCATGCCTTGAAATATCTCTCAAATCACCTACTTTGCACAAGCATAATTTGATGCATATTGCTCTTCTTGCTTGAACTTGGACTTAAAAGAAATCTAGCATGGTGGGGAACATTTCTTATCTTGAAGAAAACTTGGTTCGCATCTTAGAAAGTCATGAAATTGGAGCTTGAATATCATGTCATGAAATCTGCCTTGAAACAACTTGGAAAAAATTATAAGTCATGAGTTTGAACATAATTGAAATCCCAACTTTGGATTCACATAACTTGAGCTCCAAGCATCACATGATGATGAATTGGTACTCCAAAGAAAGCTCAAAGGATAAGGAAAAACTTTTATGTTGGCCAAAATTTCAATTGGAGCCTTGATCATGAAGGAAAAAAGCCTTGAAAGTGGTTGGTTCAAACATGAAACTTTCCATAAATGGAAAGTTTCTTAAACCCTAATTTTCCAAAAATGGTAAGTTTCCAACCTATTGATTTTTGTTGATCCCTTTGACATTACATGATCAATTTCTATCCATTAGCGATGTTGAACATGAAGAACATGATCTTGGCCTCAAAAAGTTTGGAGTTGACTTTTTCTTGCACAATTGACTTTTCCCCCCATTCACATGATTTAAAATTATCTGGCAAATTGAAACCCTTCTAATTAAAATTGATGATTGTAATACCCCAAATTTTACCCTTACATTTAGTCAGTCATTGCGCATAAAACAGGTCATTTTGCATCTGTTAATCGCTAACCAGTTTTTGAATATGATTTGTTGGTAGGAATTAAGTACCGGGGTGTCTTGGTCTTTTCACACTATTTTAGCAAAATTAGATCTTTAAAACCTCGGGATATTCAGGCCATGATACGAGAGGCGATTGTTCGTCATATAAAATTGTTTATCTTAAGAGTATCAGATTAGGACTACAAACGAGACAGGTGCATGAACAAGAATTCAAGTATCTTTTGAATATCATTCACGAATATTTATGGTTTATGACTAGAATAATGAATTTAAATATTTATGGATTTATTCACAAATGTTTATAATTTATAACTAGAAATAAATAAATAAATTCAAAGTTGAATGATCATGGATATATAAATGAAATTTTTGGAATTTTTATTTCATAAGGATATCAGTTTACAAAAGGAAGTGAATCATTTCACATTCATGAAAATTGCTGTTTACAATAAGATTACATTTACAGATGTTACTTCTATCCTAAAAATCCTAAGTCCTAAAAAACTCTTTGGTTTCTGCATTTGTTTTCCCTTGATTTCTTCATACACCTCTCTATTACCTGAAAAAGACAGACAAAGAAACATAACAGAAAGGGTTAAAAGTGATTTTTGACACTCTCAGAACAATGTCATCATCGAGTGTCGGGAGTGGCACAACCGAAGTCGCATCCTACTCCGTTACCGATCCACGCCATTGGCGTCAGATCAGGTAATATCTGTTCTTATCTAAGGGGCAGCCGAGAAAGATAAAGAGTGAAAAGAAGTTTGGGCCAATAAGATGTTTTGCCGAAAGGATTGATTAAGCCACATGGACTGTTCTATCAAGTAAACATCACAGCCAATCCGAATTCAGACCCAGATGCCAATAGGTCTGAACCGTTTTTCGAAACTATCCAACACCTGAAATACAAGAATCAAAACAGCATCAGAAGACTTGAGGCCAAAACAGTTCATAAGCTGCACCTAAATTGCATAAACAAAACAACTCACAGGATGCTCACAAAATAGAATGGCAAGTGCAAGAAAAGAATCAAGTTCAAGTCAATTCGAAAACAAGAGAGGGCAGAGGTCCAGTTCACAAACCACAGCAGGAAATGCAAACTCAATTCATGCTAGGTAAACCAAATCAAAAGAGCAAGATAAATTCACATAATCACATTCACCTAATCAGCTCAGGGCAAGCCTCAACCAAGGGTGCAAGTCACAATGAAAAGCCAACAGGCAAAGTCTAAAGCACAGTAATGAATACCCTGATTAATGACAGAAAATCAACTCAGAAACAATTTCATAATCATGCCGAAGACTGAGATTCAGTTCGCTGCATTAGTCATAATGATTCCAACCGAATGTGTGGGTCACGATGGGAAAGCTAAAGTGTAAAGCTCAAAGCTCAGTGAAAGTCATAGCCCATTTTGCAGCCATTGTTAATTCACCAACAAGAAGAAGGAGAAAGTAAGTAAGTAAACAGATGCACAAAAATTAAAAGGACCAAAGTTCATAGCAACCTTAAAGGATCCAAATCACCATCAGTCACAATCAAACTGGAAAGTCTAAATGCAAGACGGAGGGCTCAGTTTATAGACATCACAACCCAGTGGTATACACAGTCATAATCACAGCTCAGCCCACAAGAAAATGAAACCAGTTCGGTCAAAGCCACATCTACAAGAGAATCCAAAGGCATCAAAAGGTGTATCCAAACCAATTGGCTCAGACCCTAAGGTCATCATCGCCAATAACCTTCACTCGGCCACCTTGATTCAATCGAAGCATCAACATCAGTTCACTGGAAAAAAGAAGAGGAAAAGTTAATTTGAAGTGGAAAATCCAAAAGCCGTGAAGACTAAAACTGGGCATCAAAGAATAAATCGATAAATAGTTAATTTGCATCGGTTCACTTCGGTTCTACAACCAAACAACAGTTGAAGATTCATAAATTGCTCAGGTTATGGATATCAACATGAATCGCACCACAAAATATCAGTTCATCATAAGCAATTCAAACTGAAGCAAAACAGATATCTCGTTAATCAAAGTGAAATAGATATCCAGTTGATCAAAGTAAATCCATTTCTGAAAACAAATCGAAGCAAAATCAGAAATATCCATTCCAAGTGGACCCAAAAATGGAAAGTTTCAAAACAGATCAAAAAGATCGTATCAGGAAATCAGAACATATCAGAGATAAATCCCAAATCAAATCCAATCTCAGTCGAAATTATGCAAAGTAACGTATTACTCAGGCCCAAAAAAGAGAGTTAGAGGAGAGATATAAAAGGAACAACATCACCTCGTGTGAAACCCTAGCGGGAGAGAGTGGAAAGCGGCCGCGAGATCGAAAGGAAGAAACCCCAGAGCGAAAAACCCAACGGAGAAGTCCACCAACGCCGCCGCCATTCGACGACGAGCAAACAACTCCTGAGGCTCAGCTTCTCACATCATCGCCTCGAAGAAAATACCGTCATCGCAACTGAGATCGTGAGTGAAAAACGTGTGTGGATTCCACATTTAATGTTATTGTGTTTGATTTCAGGGATTCCATCATAGAGAACGAAGGAGATAAAGAGGAAATCGGAACATGCGAAGCAAGCGAGGAACGAGAGAAAGGAGAGATTGAGATGCGCCGTTAGGGTTTGGGGGAACCCTAATCCCTTTCCTTTTTGTTTCGCCTCACCCGGGTGGGGTCTGGAGGTGGCTACCGGCCGAACCCTTTTCTTTTTTTTATTATTTTTGATTATAATAATTATTATTATCTTTTAAGATTATGTTAAAATTTTTTTACTAAAACTTTCTATTAACCTAAAACTTTTTTATTAACCTAAAACTTTTAAAATATTAACTAACTTTTCTTTTAACAAACAAGCTATAGTAAACCTAAAATTTTTTAATAAAACTCTTTTTTTAGATAATGAATTCAAAACGGTTTCGAAAATTAAATTAGAATTTTTTTAATATTAAATCTTTTTTAACCTAAATCAAGACCCTTTTCTTTACACAAAAAATCCTAAATGTTGCACCTTTTTCTTGACTGTCTCGTAATTCATTTTTATTGACGCCTGACTCTGCCTACTAACATGTGTGTTCATTTTTGCAGCTTATGTTTACTGTTATTTATTTTATTATCGTTCAATTCAAATTTCATTATCATATTGTATCTGCTCCTCTCATGTAACCTCGCGAATCCTAACAATCGCGCTTTAATTTCTGCCTTTAAATTTCTGCTTGCATGGTTAAATTAGGACATTATCTCTCTGTTGGCATGATTCAATTATCTCACGCTTTTACCGTTACTCTATCACACTACACACATCCGAAGGTTAGGTCTAACTGTTTGGCCGCCACGCCAATAGTCCTCAACTTCAAACCCTTACAACTCTTACAAACCCTAATTTTCACAAATGCCTCGCCGCAGGTTAAATTACAATCTTTACCCCTAGCATTAGGACAAAGAGCTGTCGCGCTCATTTTAGGGTTTCCCGCCGCGGAATCCCTGACCTAACCCTAATTACAACTTAACAATTCAACGTAGAGATTTGGAGTTTCTACACTCCATGTAAACGTGTCCTTAATACATGTTTATTCCCCTTGAGACCTTGACCACAGTCAAGAAGTCTCTAACCTCCCTTTTAAGGGGAACTACGATTACTCTGATTCCACTCCCGTAAGGATACGTAGGCACAAGATGCGATGTCTTGCCGAGTAAACTTAGGACTAACCCTTAGGTCTTTAGGTCACTCTATCCCTTAGCTCAATATATATTAAAACAAATAATAAAATAAAAAGCATACAATAAACAAAAGGTTCTTGTAGAGTACTACAGAAGTTTAGGGTGCTAATACCTTCCCTAAGCTTAACCAACCCCTTACCTAGGTCTTTCCCCGCATTGTGTTTACGATGCAAAATTAGGTTTTTCCTCTTTTGACCTTTTCCTTCGGATAAATCAAAGGGCGGTTGTGAATCAAGAATTGTGATTCAAACTAATTAATAGTTTGATATCCTATTTCCACCGCAACAGAAAATGGCGACTTCACTGGGGAATCTTAAATTTTGAGGGTTATCCCTAATTTGTTCATATTTATTACTATTTGTTCGCATGTATATATTGTACTTTGATTTTGGGATGGTTCCCTATGCTGTGAGATAAGTCCTAACCCGGACTTAAGTGACCTTATTATAGGAAGGTGACATATTCGACGAGGCTTGCCGGGAGTGAGTCCCGACTAAGTTGATTCGAGAATCCCGCTTAGTTGAGACCCTTTTGAAAATGGTTCGGTTGAACGAGTTTAGTCGTGAAAAATTTTACTATTCTCAATTGGAGTCTGTGATACTAAGGACCGTAGTTACCTTTAACCCCACTTTTGGCCTTTATTAGGACGTAGTGTGAGGCTATAAGGGAGCAAGTCCCGAAGTAGTGCTACACGATACTACACTCAAAAGAGGTTCTCTTGAGAATATTATTAACCCCGAGTTAGTTGGGAAGTTAATAATATCCGAAAGATGGGCTGATGATTTTGAGTCCTTTTAGAACCTTGTTCGGCAGGTACAACTAACCTATAGTACACTCCTTTTGGGGATGGGTAGACCTTAACTCCACTCACGTCCTTTAACCTAGGACTTTGTGTATTCATTGCATCCATTAAGCATCCCATTGCATTGTATTTCATGGAGTTCAAACATCATTTATGGATATCGTGGGATACCATAAAAAAATAAAAAATAATAATAAGAAGAAAAAACATCAAAATTTCCTTGGTACCCCACGACATTCGTAAATGTTTGAATTCCATGAAATCTTCATTTGCATTCGCATTATAGCATCATATGTTTTCTTGCATTGCATGTGTCTTCCGTTTTCTCACGTTCGGTTCTCTCGCCTTCCAGTTTTGTCACCCTGAGTCCTCGGCACCAGTACAACACTAGAGCTCAAACTCGGAAAAGAATGGAGGATCAGACAAAGGAGACTGATCGCCTTAGCAACGAACTTGAAGACCTTCGAGGGGGTATGGGGCGTATGATGGAATTACTGCATGTTATGAATGCTAAGATGGATACCCAGCCCACTGTTGTTTCCGAGATTACCGGCGTTACTGTGGACCCTCCACCAAATGTGACCGTAGTAAGGGACCCACCTTATGGTCTTGCTCCAGGTTTTGTGCCTCCTCAAGCCACTGTTCCGATTAATCAGCCTGTTCAACAAGCCGTTCCTTTATTTTCCGAAGTTTCTAGGGGGGCTCCTATCTTTGCACCACCCGTTGTGCACACCCGTGTGCAACTGTATTTCAATGAGCCCGTCTTTGATAATCTTGATGAGAATGTTGAAGGTTATGAGAAACATGACAAGCTTCGTGAGGAAGTAGACACTATCGCCCAAAGATTGAGAAAGGTAGAAGGCGATCAAATTTTTGGGGCTGCTGCAAGGGACGTTTGTTTGGTCTCAGGTTTGGTTATTCCCCCGAAGTTCAAAACTCCGAACTTCGATCGCTACGAAGGTGCCACTTGTCCTAAGAGTCATCTAATCATGTACTATCGTAAAATGGCTGCCCATGTTGAGAATGATAAATTGATGATTCATTGCTTCCAAGACAGTTTGAAGGGTGCTTCTTCCAAATGGTACTTAACTTTGGACCAATCTCGTATTAAGAATTTCCAAGATTTATCTGACGCTTTCATCAAACATTATAAGTACAATATGGATCTGGCTCCTGACAGAAGACAATTGTTGAGTATGTCACAAAAGAATTCTGAATCGTTCAAAGAGTACGCTCAAAGGTGGAGAGAGATTGCCTCGCAAGTAGAACCTCCTTTAACCGAGAAAGAGTTAGCTGATTGGTTTGTCGACACGGTTCGTCCAGAATTTTACGAAAGGATGGTGGGTAGCGTGACTTCAAATTTCTCTGACATCGTTGCTGTGGGTGTCAAGATTGAATTGGGTATGAAAAGCGGTAAAATGACAAATACTCATGGTGTTTCAAAGGATCAGACGAAGAAACCTTCGTTCAGCTCTCAGAAGAAGGAAGAAGGTGAAACTAACGCTATATCCTCCGGTAGAAGAAGAGACCAATTTTATCAATATCTGCAAGGTTATGCTCAACCTCAAGGGTATCTGATTCAATATGCTCAACAACCCTATGTGGCAGCTGTTGCACCTTCCTTCAATCAACAAGTTCCTATGTATCAACCTATGCAACAATCTCCCGTTCATCAGCCTCCTAACTATCAACAAGCGCCCAGCGCTCCTGCCTATCAGCAGCCAAAGAATCCAGCTCCTCGCCAGAATGGTCCGAACAGGAGACAGTATAAACCTTGTCCGCCGATTCCGATGACTTTCACCGAGTTGTATCCCTCATTAGTCAAGCAAGGTCTAATTACTACTCGAGCTTTGGGTCCACCTCCTAATCCGCTGCCCGCCAATTACAACGCCGCTGCTCATTGTTTATTTCATGAGGGTGCGCCTGGTCATGATCTAGAGAACTGTTATGCTCTCAAAAGTCTTGTCAGGGATCTGTTGGAAAAGAAGATTTTGTCTTTTGAAGATCCTCAACCGAATGTTAAGAAGAACCCTTTTCCTAACCATGAGAGTGTTAATGCCATTAGTGCTGATTCTGAGGAAAAGACACCCTAAAAATATAGCTAACAAGGGGAATCTACATACTGTTATCATGCCTAGTTGACCATCCTAATGTCTATCATAACGACTCCGCAGCGGAGAAGTTAGAGCTCCTAAGGGATCATGGCAACAGGACTAAACAGCAAACATGAATCAACTGCAAAGTAAATAAATACTGGAAATATGCATGAATGCAACAACTAAACAAACAAGGCGCAAAAGCCGCAAACCATATAGGCAAGGGAGCTCAGCTCTACCGAATACCAGCAAGCAATGCCACTCCATAACAAACAAGCAGAAGGAGGACCACCTCAACTTCTCATACACACAAAGCCTACTTCTAAGATGCACCTAACTCAGAAATATCTAGATGAACCCCTAAATCTAATGCAGCACAACACCACACAAGTCAAACAACACAAAGAGAAGGCTAGCTAACTTGACAAACCTCTATCCAAAGCTTAAACAAAAACCCTGAGCAGGACCCTTAACAACCCTGAAACAAACTTCTGATCTATCCCTGAACAAAGCTCTATGCAAAGCCCTAAACAAAACTCTAAGCAAAACTCTAATCAAAACCCTAAGCAAGAGGAATCAATCCCAGTCTCCAAGCTTCAGAACAAGCTTACCAAAGAAAGGGAGCTAAGCAGACAAACTCATAGTGCCTTCCTCGGGAAAGTACCAAGAGGTTACTACTCAGGAGTCATATCCTACGCGGCTCAACAACTGTGATCAGTTTACATTCCTCCTCAGGAGAAACTAAACTCACATGAAGGCTCCAGCATCATTGGATATTTGAGAAATCCTATCTGAACTAAGGGAACTAAGTGAACAGACCCATAGGACCTTCCTCAAGAAAGTACTAGGAGGCTTCCACTTAGGAATCGTATCCTACGTGGCTCAACAAATGTGATCAGTTTACATTCCTCCTCAGGAGAAATTAAACTCACATGAAGGCTCCAACATCATTGGATACTTAAGAAATCCTAGATAAACTAGAGGAACTAAGCGAGCAGACCCATAGGACCTTCCTCAAGAAAGTACTAGGAGGCTTCCACTTAGGAATCGTATCCTATGTGGCTCAACAACTGTGATCAGTTTACATTCCTCCTCAGGAGAAATTAAACTCACATGAAGGCTCCAACATCATTGGATACTTAAGAAAGAGGTGAGAAGAAAGAATGAAAGTCATTCATAGTGCCTTCCTCAGGAAAGTACCATAAACTCCCTTCAAACTTCAGGATCTCAAACCTCACAAACAGAGAACAAGCTCTATGACTAAGCCTCAATCCATGCATCCTTGCAATCTATTCAAAGCAAACCAAGCCCCCAAAATAATACCCAAAGATCTGTGAGGGAAAACTGTCTCACAACATACGTTCTCAAGTTTCGATGATGACAAAGTACAACCTCGGATGAATCAGAGTCGTCATGCATACTTACGATGATGACAAAGTACAACCTCGGATGAATCAGAATCGTCATGCAATACTTAACATATTACATCCTTCCTATATCCTTTTAAATCATCATATTTCATTGGCAATATATGTGACTAATGTTTGGTCGTGACAAGATGCACGAAACAACAAACATATCAATTTTTGCAGGTTTTGTAGCTATGAGTCAACCATACCGTCAGCACACAATTTCATTCAGTTCACACGGGTCAGCGCATGAAGGTCATGCGTCGACCGTTAACTTGGCGCATGCAGGTTTAAGAATCTCACGGGTCAGCGCATGAAGATCATGCGTCGACCGCTGACTCGGCGCATGACAGTTTGAGAATCACACGGCTCAGCGCACGCCGACCCTATGGTCGACCGTTCGCGCGCAGAAACAGAAATTCTGCTATGTTTCATTGATCTGTCAACTGTCTGTTTTGTATATTACTATAAATAGCTGTCTTTTCAATTTTAACAACCAACATTTTTTTTACAACATTTTTGAAAGCATTGTGAGAAAGTGTTCAGGTCAAGAAACGTGAAAGAGGTGCATCAGTGTTCTTCATCTTCATCGTTCAATCAACTCACAAATCCTCAAATTACAGATAATCAATTTTTTGCTGCGGTTTGTGGTTTGCTCGACGGTGATAAGGTTCGAACGCGTGATTGAAGATCCGGTTCGAGTGGAAGCTGGTGCAGGTGTTTCTTGGGAGAAAACCTTTGAGGTTTTACCTATCAAGACTACAGGTTTTGAAGGCTTTTGTTACGGAATCGTCGGTTCAACAATCAAGCGAGTGCGAAGGTGATTGATTAGCGGAAGGTTGATCAATCTAGTAGCTAGGGCGTTGAAAGGTTGAAGACGTTCCGGGTTCAATTTGGGTGTGTCTAAGATCAGCCGTGCCGAAGGTTTGATCAACGGAAGAGTTGTCAATAAGGTGGCTGCAATCGGAGGTCATTCACATCAAATTGGAGGACTTGATTCATCTTGAATCAAGGGGCAAGAAGTGGTAGAAATTATCAGCAACATTAAGATTGTTTGTATCAATTGTCTATCGATTCTTGTGTATAACTGTTCTACCAAACAGGTGATATCTATTCAATACATATCTCAATTCTCATTGTAGAATTGAGGGCAGACGTACCCCAACGCGAGGACGACTGGGGGAACTGCCTCATCAAATCTTGTGTTCCTTTATTTTCTGCATTTTCAATTACAGCTTAAAAATTAAGTGATTCTAGAATAAGTGATTTTGTCAAATTGTAGTATTGATTGAGTGAGTTGGTGAAACACTGTTTTTTAACTACTAAGTACAATAGAAATACTGTACTAAGGCTTTTTCAATCACTCATTCAACACAAATATCATTTAAGGTATTTGTGCACACCAACTGTTCGACAAAAGTGCTGAACTAAAATTTTCAATCACTCATTCAACACAAATATCATTTAAGGTATTTGTGCACACCAACTGTTCGACAAAAGTGCTGAACTAAAATTGCCTTAATTTTGCTGCTAGTTTTGGTGTAATTTTTGATCATTGGAATAAGGAAATAGTACGAGTGAATCACATCTGAGTTTTGCATAAAAGTGTGTAGTGATTTACTATCCGTTATCGTCTTAAATTCATCCGCTTGACGCATATCCGGCTCTCCAATAGTTGTTCGTTTTAGACTATATTTTCCAAGGCCGCTTCCGCATTTGAAAACAATTTTGAAAACCAATTTTATTGGTAGCGCCACTCAAATTTTTAAAAGGGATCTATTCAACCCCCCCTTCTAGATCCGTGCCTTAGTCTAACAAGTGGTATCAAGAGCTCCGGTTCTCCGGTGCTTCAAATACAACATTGATAGAATAATGGCTAACGAACCAAAAGGGGCGTACAATAGAGCTCCCGTTTTTAACGGTGAAAATTATAGCTATTGGAAAGACTGTATGCGGGTGCACATTAATTCCATAGATAGAAAGATATGGAACGTTATTCTCAATGGTCCGATTGAAATAACCATGACAAATGAGAATAACGAAGTTGTGCCAAAGCCCGAAGCACAATGGACCGACGACGATGAGCGAAAGTATAATTACGATTGGAAAGCTAAGAACATTCTAATCTCCTCATTAGGTGTAGATGAATACTACCGTGTATCCCATTGCCCTACGGCTAAGACTATGTGGGATGCACTACAAATTGCCCATGAGGGGACAAACGATGTTAAGTTGGCTCGAATCAACACTCTTATACAAGAGTTTGATCTTTTTTTCATGGAGCAAGGGGAAACCATTGCTGACATGCAAAAGAGATTTACTCATCTCATAAACAGATTACATTCACTAGGAAGACCTATTTCCAATGATCTTGCTACTAATAAAGTTTTGAGATGTCTTAGCAGGGAATGGCAGCCGAAAGTGACCGCCATCAAAGAGGCAAATGATCTTACGATATTAGACCTGACTACATTGTTTGGCAAACTACAAGAGCATGAACAGGTACTCTTGAGTCTTGACCAACATGAAAGGAAAGAAAAGAAGGACAAAGTAAAGATGAGTGAAAAGAAGTCCATAGCTCTTAAGGCTTCTTCCTCGAAGTCTAAAGCAAAAGAGCAAAGTGATTATTCTTCAAGCGACGACGAAGAAGAAGACATAAATGAGGACATGCGGCTGTTCGTTAAACGGTATAACCGGTACGTGAGAAAGAACGGCATCCAACATTCGGAGAAGAACCTGGTAAATTTCCGAAGGCAATCAAGGTTCTCCAAAGATGACAATCAAAAAGGCAAAAAGACTAGAGGAACGTGCTATAAATGTGGAAAGCCCGGTCACTACAAACCGGACTGTCCAATGAACAACAAGGGAAAAGAAAAGGAACAATCGAAGTCACATAAGAGAGCATCAAAGCCTAGGAGGGCGTACATCGCGTGGGAAAGCGACAGTGATTCTTCCTCCTCTAATGAAAGCTCTAGTGATGAAGAAGAGTCCGTGAATCTATGTCTCTCCGCAAATCAGAAAAAGAAAAAGAAACTGGTACGTCACTCTAGATATAATATGTCATCTAATATGTCTCATTCCGAATTACAAACCGCATTCGAAGTTTTACACAAGGAAGCAACTGAAGCCTTTAAGAAACTTGCTTCTAATAAAAGAATTTTTACATATTTAGAGCACAAAGTCTTAGAGTCCGAAAAGAAATTAGAGGACCTTAAGGCTTCCATTGTGAAAGATAATGAATCGGATTGTAAGGACAATAGTAATCCTTTCAACTTTGGTTGTGATACTTGTCATATTTGGCAAGGTGAGGTTAGAAACCTTAAGGCCAAATTAGACAAGGCACTTGAACCTAAAATTACATTTGCAATCGATAAAAAGGATTTTAGAAAAAGTATGATAAACCCATATCAAAAATATGCATATGTAATTAGGGATCAAGCAAGTGAAAGTGATTCTAATGTCGACTTTGTATGCTTTTACTGTTGCAAGAAAGGCCACTCCATTGGTAAATGTCGATTTAGGAGATTTCTTGTTCCTAAAGGCATCTACCAATGGTTGCCCAAACGCAACCGTCTTGTCGCTAACCTATTAGGACCCAATATGCCATTGGGTACCTCCCTTTTGTAAGTTATATTTTGACAGGTGAAATGTGTCGAGTCCACCGAGAGAAGATGGGTTCTTGATAGTGGGTGCTCAAGGCACATGTCTGGAGACATATCCTTATTCATAGACTTCGTGGCTAAGAAGAAAGGGTATGTAACATACGGTGATAACAACCGCGGAGCGATACTAGGTAAAGGTAGTATAGGTAATCCCTCCTCTACTACAATTTCCGATGTGTTGCTTGTCGAAAACCTTAAACATAATCTCCTTAGCATTAGCCAATTATGCGACAAAGGTTACAATGTTTCCTTTTCAAAAGATTGCTGCAAAATTGTGCATGAAAGTGATAAGAAGAATGTGTTTATTGGTTTTAGAGTAAAGCATATAGGATTTATAATAAAAGATTACTAGCTGTTGAAGAGTCTGTGCACGTTACGTTTGATGAGTCCTATCCGAGAAATGTCGGAAAGGATAGTGTTGTTCATGGTGCAGGTACATCCACAGAAGACATACTCAAAGGTGGCGAAACGGGGATTGATCAACCCGATAGAGTCAAAATTGAGGAGGATAAGGATGCACACCATGAGGTAACTGAGGAAGCTCATCCGCCTACAAACGATGATCTCCCTCAAGCTTGGAAGTCGTGTAAAGATCATCCAATTGACAATATTCTCGGAGACATCACAAAGGGAGTCACCACTCGATCTAAGCTAAGTAACTTTTGTTATCACTTCGCTTTCGTTTCACAAATAGAGCCTAAAAACCCCAAAGAGGCCCTACTCGATGAGCACTGGTTTTTATCGATGCAAGAGGAACTAAATCAGTTTAAAAGAAACGAGGTATGGGACCTTGTCCCTCCTCCGCGAGGCCATCGAGTAATCGGCACCCGATGGGTGTTTAGGAACAAGTTGGACGAAAACGGGGTAATAACCCGTAATAAAGCGAGATTGGTCGCTCAAGGGTATAACCAAGAGGAAGGCATCGACTATGAGGAAACTTATGCGCCGGTTGCCCGACTCGAGGCTATACGCCTTTTACTCGCCTTTGCATGTGCAAAGGATTTTAAGTTATTTCAAATGGATGTTAAAAGTGCGTTCCTTAACGGTCACATAAATGAAGAAGTATATGTGTCTCAACCTCCCGGTTTTGAATCTCATGAATACCCTGAACATGTTTACAAGTTAAAAAGAGCTTTATATGGTCTCAAACAAGCTCCTAGAGCTTGGTATGAGCGACTAAGTAAGTTTTTACTTAATCAGGGGTACTCACGAGGAAAGGTTGACACTACACTCTTCATTAAACGTCAAGGAAAGCACTTGATTTTGGTGCAAATCTATGTTGACGATATTATATTTGGATCCACTAACATGAATCTCGTGAGAGAGTTTTCTGACCTCATGCAGGGCGAATTCGAGATGAGTATGATGGGGGAGCTCACATACTTCCTCGGCCTGCAAATTAAACAACTCCAAGAAGGGACATTCGTGAGCCAAACAAAATATTGTTTGGACTTGATCAAGAGATTTGACATGGCAAAATCCAAGGCCATAGACACCCCAATGCCTACATGCGTAAATTTGGATAAAGATGAAAATGGCAAGGACGTAGAGGTAAAACGATATAGAGGTATGATTGGTTCACTTCTCTATCTTACTGCGTCACGTCCTGATATTATGTTTAGTGTGTGCATGTGTGCACGATACCAATCATGTCCCAAAGAATCCCACCTAAAAGCTGTTAAACGAATTCTTCGATACCTGTCAGGTACCCCGAAGTATGGATTGTGGTATTCTAAGGGTAGTGATTGCTCGTTGGTAGGTTACTCCGATTCCGACTTTGCCGGGTGCAAATCGGATAGGAAAAGCACTAGTGGTACATGTCATTTGTTTTCAAACTCCTTGGTTAGTTGGCATAGCAAGAAACAAGTTTCAGTTGCTTTATCAACGGCCGAGGCGGAATACGTTGCCGCTGGTAGTTGTTGTGCTCAAATTCTGTGGATTAAGCAACAACTACTAGATTTCAATCTTAAACTTGAACGTATTCCTATCCTATGTGACAACACTAGCGCTATTAACCTTACCAAAAATCCCGTATTACACTCTCGCACTAAACATATAGAAATTCGACACCATTTTCTTAGGGACCATGTTGAGAAAGGTGATGTTGTATTTGAACACGTTGACACTAAAAACCAACTAGCGGACATTTTCACAAAGCCGCTAGCAACGGAACCTTTCTTTCATATCCGCCGAGAACTTGGCATTCTCGACATTTCAGAGCGGGAGTCATAAATTGCTTACTCTATCTTATTTCATTTAAAACCATACTTTTGTACTTCTAACAAATTGACGTTTTTGCAAGTACAAGTATGTTGTTTATCAAGCTACTCCGGCATTAAGGTGATATTGTTCCATTTCTCTCTCCATCTCTCTCTAATAACTCTCATGATCAACAATTGTATCGTTTGACCTATGTTGCATATGTATGAAACTTTTTTTTGTATGATAAACTGTTTGGATGCAAATTGTTTTGTGGCATTTTAGGTAGGCATCAAATATGGCTTGATATGTGACATTAAGTGCAAATCTGCATTTGTGCATCCGAACTGAGCTACACACCAAATCTGAACAGTTCAACTCTTTTTCAACAAGAATGAATGAAAGATTTGCAGCTTTCACAACTGCCCATGGATACCAAGAAACAGCCGTCTCTCGCAGCATCAATCGCCTGAATCAAGCAGTGGATTACCTCACTGATATGGCTGATCCATATCGTTATCCGTCTTCCTTTGATATGGGCAAGGGACAAGGATATTAGTCATTTGTTTTTGCATTTGCTCATTCTCCATGTTGTTTTTGTTATCATGTTCTGTTTTATCTCTCCTAAGTGCACACTAATGTTTGTTTTACAGTCTTGATTCCTATAAAATGTTATGACTTATGTGTCCTTAATTTGGTTTAATCTATTTTTAATATTTTGCTCATTGTCAATATTTTGTGTGGATATTGGTATATGATTACTTATAGCCTGTTGAGTATTTTGTTAATTGTTAATATGCCAAAACTTTACCTTTCTCCATCTCTTTTTGATGTTGTCAAAGGGGGAGAAAAGACAAGTAGATTGTAGATCACAACAGCTATGACTGTAAAAGAAAGGGGGAGCTTACTACTATGTTAAAGATATCGCATGTTGTGTTCACCAAGCTTCGCATAGGTTTGTCATCATCAAAAAGGGGGAGAATGTGAGGGAAAACTGTCTCACAACATACGTTCTCAAGTTTCGATGATGACAAAGTACAACCTCGGATGAATCAGAGTCGTCATGCATACTTACGATGATGACAAAGTACAACCTCGGATGAATCAGAATCGTCATGCAATACTTAACATATTACATCCTTCCTATATCCTTTTAAATCATCATATTTCATTGGCAATATATGTGACTAATGTTTGGTCGTGACAAGATGCACGAAACAACAAACATATCAATTTTTGCAGGTTTTGTAGCTATGAGTCAACCATACCGTCAGCACACAATTTCATTCAGTTCACACGGGTCAGCGCATGAAGGTCATGCGTCGACCGTTAACTTGGCGCATGCAGGTTTAAGAATCTCACGGGTCAGCGCATGAAGATCATGCGTCGACCGCTGACTCGGCGCATGACAGTTTGAGAATCACACGGCTCAGCGCACGCCGACCCTATGGTCGACCGTTCGCGCGCAGAAACAGAAATTCTGCTATGTTTCATTGATCTGTCAACTGTCTGTTTTGTATATTACTATAAATAGCTGTCTTTTCAATTTTAACAACCAACATTTTTTTTACAACATTTTTGAAAGCATTGTGAGAAAGTGTTCAGGTCAAGAAACGTGAAAGAGGTGCATCAGTGTTCTTCATCTTCATCGTTCAATCAACTCACAAATCCTCAAATTACAGATAATCAATTTTTTGCTGCGGTTTGTGGTTTGCTCGACGGTGATAAGGTTCGAACGCGTGATTGAAGATCCGGTTCGAGTGGAAGCTGGTGCAGGTGTTTCTTGGGAGAAAACCTTTGAGGTTTTACCTATCAAGACTACAGGTTTTGAAGGCTTTTGTTACGGAATCGTCGGTTCAACAATCAAGCGAGTGCGAAGGTGATTGATTAGCGGAAGGTTGATCAATCTAGTAGCTAGGGCGTTGAAAGGTTGAAGACGTTCCGGGTTCAATTTGGGTGTGTCTAAGATCAGCCGTGCCGAAGGTTTGATCAACGGAAGAGTTGTCAATAAGGTGGCTGCAATCGGAGGTCATTCACATCAAATTGGAGGACTTGATTCATCTTGAATCAAGGGGCAAGAAGTGGTAGAAATTATCAGCAACATTAAGATTGTTTGTATCAATTGTCTATCGATTCTTGTGTATAACTGTTCTACCAAACAGGTGATATCTATTCAATACATATCTCAATTCTCATTGTAGAATTGAGGGCAGACGTACCCCAACGCGAGGACGACTGGGGGAACTGCCTCATCAAATCTTGTGTTCCTTTATTTTCTGCATTTTCAATTACAGCTTAAAAATTAAGTGATTCTAGAATAAGTGATTTTGTCAAATTGTAGTATTGATTGAGTGAGTTGGTGAAACACTGTTTTTTAACTACTAAGTACAATAGAAATACTGTACTAAGGCTTTTTCAATCACTCATTCAACACAAATATCATTTAAGGTATTTGTGCACACCAACTGTTCGACAAAAGTGCTGAACTAAAATTTTCAATCACTCATTCAACACAAATATCATTTAAGGTATTTGTGCACACCAACTGTTCGACAAAAGTGCTGAACTAAAATTGCCTTAATTTTGCTGCTAGTTTTGGTGTAATTTTTGATCATTGGAATAAGGAAATAGTACGAGTGAATCACATCTGAGTTTTGCATAAAAGTGTGTAGTGATTTACTATCCGTTATCGTCTTAAATTCATCCGCTTGACGCATATCCGGCTCTCCAATAGTTGTTCGTTTTAGACTATATTTTCCAAGGCCGCTTCCGCATTTGAAAACAATTTTGAAAACCAATTTTATTGGTAGCGCCACTCAAATTTTTAAAAGGGATCTATTCAACCCCCCCTTCTAGATCCGTGCCTTAGTCTAACAAGATCATCCCCAAAAGATAGACAAATATCACACAGACAGTCAATACAGTCAGTCAATTCAGTCAAACTCAGAAAATACCCTAAAAATATAAAGACAAGGGGAAAAATTCCAACACTTATTCACAATGGTCTATATACCTACCCATAACATCTCTTTATGCCCATATCCCAAAAATCAAAACAAAAATCTAAAAATAAAATGGATTATCCTACCTATGCTCACTTAAAACCCTAATTTGGTTATGCTAATGCTAGCCTAAACAAACTAATCAAATCTTAACCTAAAAATTATAAAATAAATCCAGAGTGAACTAAAGCGCAATATCTAATCATACTAAAAAGAATGGATCAAAAAGATTAAAGGAAGGTCCTAAAATAAATTCTACAAAATGAAGTACCAGCTTAATCTCATTAAAAAGCTATTTAAGAGAAAAATATACTAAAAATAGTAAAACAAAAATAAGATGGAATTTTTATTTTTATTAATTTTCTAGACACATTTATTGACCTATAGCAAAAAGAAGAAATCAAAAATATTAAATTCCCTATTTTATATGAATTATACAAGATGCAGGAAAATATTAAGGAAAATAAAATCACAAAGTTGAAATAAAAGGGGAGGGGGTGCTGAAAGTAAGAACACCTAGTTGTTTTATTGGATGGGCCAGGAGATGCTGGTGTGAATATCAAAAGGCGCAGGCCCAAGTGTCATCAGAATCCAATTGAAAATAAAAAAAGAAAACGCGTGGGGTGTAACTAGTAAGTATTTACAGTATAATTTGTATTGGGCTGAGATGAGGGGGGTGCGCTTAGCAGGCAGGTCTAAGCCCAAACCAAGCTCCATTCTGTTCTCACACGAGGGGGGGGGGGGGAAGCGAGTAATTGGAGGGATGCTTCAGCAAATACGGGTTTGGGCCTAGACCCAATCCAACCCTAACCCAACTGATTATCTCACAAAACCAATCTCCCCTTCCAAAACTCTGGTTACTGTTCACCATAAGGAAACCCTAGCGCCGTCTTCGTCTTCCCCCAAATCTCCCTCTGAACCTTCCACCTTCTTCTTACCAAACTCAAACATGAATGCTCAACCAACAAATCAACTTAACACTCTCATTTCCCACTCACACGAAATAAAGAATGAACCTCACGACCTCACCATCGGTACTCCCTCACAATCAAACACAAACCCTAGCCAATCTTTACTCTCAGAGAAATAAAATGCAAGCTAAACTTCTTCAGCAATCAAGAAGAACAAGTAGTGATTCTCATGGACGCGTACCTGGACGAAGCGACGAACAACTGTTGGACTTTTGAAGAAGTTTGTTGAAGTTTCTGGAAAAACGAAGTACGAAGAAGACTCGCTTGAAGCTGGCTGATCTTGACGATGTTTGAAGATGACCTTGAAGGTTTGATGCGTGGTGATTCCCAGAAATTGAGGTGGAAGATCTATGGAGATAGAGGACGATCATTGATGATTGGAGATAGATGAACAAAGTCGAAGAACAGATTTGGAAATTTGGGAAGGAGACGAAGGTGGATTTCTGGAAACTTCTTTATGAAGAACGATTACTGTTCAAACCTTTTCTGGAAATCAGCTTTGAAGGACGATGAAAGTTTGCATGTCTTGGAAAGTTGTTCTTGAGGCACGATGGAGATGGAAGGTTATCTGGGAAATTGGTTGAAGTTTCCGGCGGTGTTGGATTTTCCGGCGAGTGGTGATGAAGGTGGATGGAGGAAGATCGGAGAAGAACGAAGGAGATTGTATGATTCTGGGTTTGCTGGGGTTTAGGTGGTGGCCGGAGTTGGTTGGGCTTGCCGGCGGTGAGAGTTCACCGGATTTGCATGCCCGGCGGTAGGGGTCCCGGCGAGAGCTGCGCTGAGGCCACGTGGTGAGGGTGCTGGCAGAGGGAGACTGTGCATGTGGCACACGTGGCCTGAGAGAGAGTTCTGAGTGGGTGTGGTGGTGGTGTCTGGGTGCAACGCGTGGCGCCCCTTTATAGTGACAAGTGGCGTTTTTTTGCTGAATTCTGGACAAAAACAGATGGACTGAAAATTGAAGTGGGCCTCCAAAAAAATCCCCTCTGGGCCCATACGAAAATTAATAAAAAAAACTAAAAACTGAATTAACAAAAATATTAAATCTAATTAACCTAATTAAGACTAATCCTAATTAACTAGTGACTAATCCTAATTAAACTAAATGCAGATTAAACTATCCTAATTGATTCAAACAAATTCAATTAACCTAATTAAACCCTGATTTAAATCTAAAAATGATTAAAATCTAATTAACTCCATATTAAACCAAAAATGATTAAAACTCTACTAATTTCTATAACATCTCTTATTAAAATCCTATTAAAAATGTACCATTTATTTATAATATCTATTTAAAAGAAAAACTACATTAAAACATACCCTATTTATTTCTATTTCAACTATTAAAATCCCTATTAACATAAAAGAAAAATCTATAATATTTTCTATATTATCTAAAACAATTAAAAACAATTTTAAAATCTATTATATTCTAAAAATGATAAAAACTATTAAACCTATTTAAAAAAATTCTATAACATTCTAAAAAGAGATTTAAACTATTTAAAAAAATAAAAAATCTATTTAAATCCTAAAAAAATCCTAAAGCCTATTTAAAATCCGCAGAAAGCTATTAAACCCTGAAAAATGCAGACGAATGCAAATGACCACCATAAAAGAACGCACGAGACCAGATCGAATCGAACAGTAAACCCCTGGTATCAGAATATCCCGAAAACCA
The DNA here is from genome assembly GCA_963859935.3 of Lathyrus sativus. Taxonomy (NCBI): domain Eukaryota; kingdom Viridiplantae; phylum Streptophyta; class Magnoliopsida; order Fabales; family Fabaceae; genus Lathyrus; species Lathyrus sativus. Next base: position 113,251,148 of record OZ012737.1, on the reverse strand, counting down.
CCATGAGAGCTGCAAACACTGAGAAGCACACAATTCCCCGAAAATAAAACCCTGATGATCTGGACTGGATCTGCCATATCTGATAGACGAAAACCAAGCTGTAACCCTCCTCTGTCTGTGCACGAGTGTCATGCATCTGATATGCGAATATGAATTTAAACCACGAGTCCGATAGGAGAACCGGTTGGTCAAATTTTAGGGTGCAACAGCTGCCCCTATTCAAGCGACTTGGACCTGAAGGGTTTGAAGAGCGCTCAGCCTTCAAACATTCAGGGGTACGAGACGGTTGAATACAAATAAAACCCGAAAATTTGCCAACCGCGAGAATATACTGTAAACTGCTTGGGGAGTACACTCCAGAAAACCGAGTCCAGTCATTACGGCACCAAACTGATCACTCATCTGATAAGGAACTCCTAATTTTAACGCCAATTACCTGTGATACCCTAAATAACAACCCGAGGGTTGCCACAAAACACCTGATCCTTTCACCTTGCCTACTGATAGGCAGGAAGAGAAATATACTCACATCGCCCAACGATGGACGGGAAGACATCCTGATTGATGAAACAAATCAATATTCACATCGTCTAAAGATAGACGGGAAGAAAACATTAATCTCCATACTCACATCGTCTAAGGATAGACGGGAAGACATCCTGATTGATGAAACAAATCAATATTCACATCGTCTAAGGATAGACGGGAAGAAAGCATTAATCTCCATACTCACATCGTCTAAGGATAGACGGAAAGAAAGCCTGATCGCATACTCACATCGTCTAAGGGTAGACGGAAAGACATTCATAATCTCCATACTCACATCGTCTAAGGATAGACGGGAAGACATCCTGATCGATACTCACATCGTCTAAGGATAGACGGAAAGACATTCTGATTGATGAAACAAATCAATATTCACATCGTCTAAAGATAGACGGGATCATCCTGATTGATGAAACAAATCAATATTCACATCATCTAAGGATAGACGGGAAGAAAGCATTAATCTCCATACTCACATCGTCTAAGGATAGACGGAAAGAAAGCCTAATCGCATACTCACATCGTCTAAGGATAGACGGAAAGACATTCTGATTGATGAAACAAATCAATATTCACATCGTCTAAAGATAGAAGGGATCATCCTGATTGATGAAACAAATCAATATTCACATCATCTAAGGATAGACGGGAAGAAAGCATTAATCTGTAAACCCATAATTTCGACAAGACCATAATTTCGACAAGATTAAAATTCAGGCTTTAAGGTCATCTTTGTCGAAGGATAGCATCAGGAGGAGAATCCAAGAATTACTGACAAGGTTTTAAAGTTTCATTGTTTCGACAGAAATAGATATAATGTTCTGGCAGAATAGTTTGGAGAGTGTGTGACTGAGGGCTTCGACAGAAGAAGTTTGTTAAAAAAAGATAAGGTTTGGCAAGTGCTGAAGAGTTTTTCTCCTTTAAAAGGGTTTCGACAGTTTTGAAGAGTTACAAGGTTTCGTCACCAAGGAAGAGATTCAAATTCAAAGGTTGTAACCTTTGGCAGTTGGACACATGGAGGTTTCAGAGAAGAAATTTACATGCAGGCTGACACTTGTCGTTTAGTTATAGTTTTTCCGTTCTAAGCAGTTATTTTGTTTGTGTATAAATAGGATAGTTTGTGGTTAGAATGTGTGTGTGAAAATTTGTACAAAATTCCTGTAAAAGCTCTAAGTACCCAGTGTGAGAGAAAATGAGTCTAGTATTTGGAACAATGTACGTTTAAACACCAGTTATATTTCAAAGTCATTTTAAATTACTTGTTTATTCTTCAAGTTCATGTCATTTTACATTTCATTTACTTTTTTGCAAGTTTTTAGCCTTTCGACATTTCTTTGTTCTTGTTTAAACTTTTAACCTTATTTCACCTTTAAGTTCAAACTTTCGTTACTTGCAAAATCAAAGTCCTTAATACTTTGACAATATTGATAAAACAAACCGCAAATTAGTCACCAAAAGTCTAAGAGTATTTCGACAGAACCAAATGCACATGTATCCCAGGACTTGTATGGTTGGTCCTGCAAGTAACCCAACTTTCTGAAGAAATTGGTTAACCAGAGGTTGTTCGCCAGAAAACACAGCGAACAAATTGGCACACCTGGTGGGACTAGTGCATTTGATAAAATCTAATAGAAATTTTTAGACAAATTGTTCCTTGCTACGTTGTATGATTCTTAGAAGCGGTAAATTAGCCGTAACCGACGTAGAGAGACCAAAGAGAACAAGAAGAAGAAACATGGCTAACTTGCCAAATGCTTCAAATATTTCTGACGAAACCATTCCAGTTTCCAATCCTATCCCTTCGTCAGGAACAATACCAGTGTCTGGCCCTGTTTTAGAACAGATTAGGCCTCCTTTGGGGGATTCCATACCAACGGGTTCAGGATCCCAGAATGCGCCTAGTTCTTCCACCATGGGACACGCCAGACCCTTGGGAACCCCTCCCCCTGGAGGAAATGCATTCTGGCCATATCTGAATTATTCTCAGCCTTTGACTGGGAGAGAACAACCGTACGGAATGCCAACTTCAATGATGGCAAGCCTACATAATTCGTCACCATTATTCTCTGATGCCATGGTTCAAGTGTCATCACCATTGCAAGGATCAGGATATGGTGGAAATGGAAATAGAATGAATCAAATTCCACCAGGTTTCCATATGCCCGCTATGACAAACCATTCTGCACAAGTAATCCGTCAACAGATGGATGAAAGCAATCATGATATGGTGCAGGCTTTGACACAACAAATGGGAGACGTGTTCAATCCCTTAATACAAAACACTACCCAAACAAACCAAATATTGGCAGAACAGATGGCACGCATTGCTGATTTTTTTGGAGTCCCACAAGCACAACAAAGAATGCAATTAAACCAGAATCCTGCCAATAGGGCTGTCGAAGAGGAACTCACTATAAACCAAAGGCCCTTAGGGAACCCTCAGGAAAATCCCAGGGGGCAAGAGGTGATGGTCGAACAGCCTAATGTAGAAGAGCCTATTCGACAGGAACCAAGAAGGATAATAGTCCAGAGAAACCAAAATGCTGACGAAGTGTTACAGCAGAGAATGCGTTACAATAACATGCCTGTCGAAAATAATATTGCCACCATGGTGGAGAGAATAATGGCACAAAACGGAGTAAACTTAGGATTACAAAGGCCTAGTTATACTTCCCCCTTGTCTGAATTTATCTTACAACAAGAGTTACCACCAAGGTGGAAAGTCCCCAAATTCACAAAATTTTCAGGGGATACTAGTGAATCCACCATAGAACACGTGGCACGTTATTTGATAGAAGCGGGAGAGATTGCTAATAACGAGAACTTAAGGATGAAATATTTCCCAAGTTCTTTGACAAAAAAACGCTTTCACTTGGTTTACGTCACTTCCTCCAACTTCAATTTTTACTTGGACCCAATTAGAGAGATTGTTCCATGAACAATTTTATATGGGACAAACCAAGATAAGTTTGAAAGAGTTGGCAAGTGTCAAAAGAAAATTTTCTGAACCCATAGATGACTATTTGAATAGGTTTAGATTATTAAAAGCCAGATGCTTTACGCAAGTGCCGGAACAAGAACTAGTCGAAATGGCTGCAGGGGGTCTTGATTATTCCATAAGGAAAAAACTGGATACCCAATATCTGAGAGACATGGCACAGTTGGCAGACAGAGTAAGGCAGATAGAAAGACTAAAAAATGAGAAATTTAGATCAAATAAAAACAAGAAGGAAAGAGTGGCCTATGTAGGAATAGTTCAAGATGATTACGACGAAAACGAACCAGTCATTTTCGACCAGCAAGAAATTGATCTTGCAGAATTAAAGCAAGGCCCTCCATATTCTTGTAAAGTTTTAGCCCCGTCGAATGGAAAAAGTCCAGTCGAAATGGAAAAGAATGACAGGTTCCCTAAAAGAACCTATACATTCGACATCACCAAGTGTGATGAGATATTTGATTTACTAGTCAAAGATGGTCAGTTAATAAAACCAGCAGGCACTAAAGAGCCTCCTATAGACCAACAGAAAAAGAGAGGTTTTTGCAAATACCATAATTTCTTGGGTCATAAAACTTCTCAATGTTACCTTTTCAGGGATCTTGTCCAAAATGCAATCCAAAATGGAAGGTTGAAGTTTGGAGACAAAGGCAAGCAGCAGATGAAGATTGACTCCAATCCCATGCAGATTGTGGAGGCAAATTATGCTGAGCCAGAAATGGTAAACGTGGTCGAAATGGAGATCATGGCAGAAGAAGATTCTGAAATGGTAGGAGTTACTGAAAGCTTCGACACCAACTTCACCATGATAGAAGCTGCTGAAGGTTTCGACACCCATGTCAATGTGGTGGAAGAAGGTGATAATTCTGCTGGCCAGGCTGAGGCAAAAGAAGTCAAAATTTCTGAAGACTTCGACAGTGAGAATGTCACTAAGACCACTGAAGGTTTCAACGGAAGAAATGCAGTCAAAGTGGGAAGAAGCTTCAACAAGAAAAACTGTGAAAGAGATGCTGACCAAGAGGAGATTAAAACACCAGGGACTGATGACAATTCCCTCACTGTCAGACAAATGAACAGTGATACCACCAAAAATGAAGAACATCCTGTCGAAAGGGTTGCACATTGCTGCAAATACATCTATAAGGGCTTACACCCAAAAGGCAATGTTAGTCAGTCAAAGGAGGACATCCCAGAGGAAATCATGCTAGTCGAAAAAATGAACAAATTAAAAATTACAACTGAACAGAGTGCTGGGATTCATATGGTGGAAATCACTCAAAAGGGAGGACCAGACATCGACAAGGGAAAGAAGCGTCAAGAGGAGCATCAGAAGCTGGTTTACCCAGAAGAGAACGAGAGTCTGGTTGAATTCATCCAGAGGTGTCAAAGGAAGAATGCAGAAGTCATGCTTTGCCCAAGATGCAGTGCTGTGTTCGACAAGAAAGCAGCTGATGACTTAGAAGCAGCAGTAAAGACCCAGAGGAAAAGAAATTGGGGAACAGTCCCACCAACCAGAAACGAAAGATTCGACCCAAGAAGAGGGGAGCATCACAGTCAAGGGGTCGGAGAAAGACGTTTCAACACTTACAAACCATCCAACAGGCCAAATGATGACAAATGGGTTCAGCCTATAAGGGATGTCCAAGGTCAGAAGAGATGGAAGAGTTTTGAAGTGAACAGGGGTCCTTCCATGGAAGTTAAAAAGGAGGCAAAGCCAAAATACGTCTCTGAAAACTACAAAGGGAAGAATCCTATGTCCAGATCCCAATGGAGAAGATTCCAAAGGCAGAAGAAAATTGAAAAGAAAACTGTAGAATACCAAAAGGTTGGGCAGAAGGAAGCTGAATCAAGCAAATGTGTGCAGATTACAAACAAGGGAATGCCCCTGGCAGAAAAAGAAATCATTCAGAAGAATAGATCTGGTGACACCACAGAGGTGCAGAAAACAAACAATAGAATGCCAGTGGACGAAGAAGTCACAGATGAATTTGGTTCAGAATCAGATGCTTCTTTCGACGTAACTTGCAATGTGGTTTCTGTACTGCCCAGAGACTTCGACAGGATAATGGAAGTCGAAGACGAAGAGGATGACATGATAGATGATAGCATAAGCTTGAAGCCTGTATGCTACTACATAATGAACAATGGCTGTGTCGAAGAGCAAAATGCCTTCTTCGAAAAGCCAGATGATGCAATGAAGGCTCACTTAAAGCCTCTCTTCATAAAAGGAAAGGTAGAGGGTGTAGGTGTCAACAAAATTCTGATAGATGGCGGAGCAGCTGTAAATTTAATTCCTCATTACATGATAAGGAGAATTGGAAAAGATGACTCCGACACTAAGCCTCACAATATGGTGTTGTCCAACTATGAAGGTAAAGTGGGAACAACACTGGGAGTAATACAATTGAACTTGACTGTAGGATCCATCACCAGGCCTACAATGTTTGTGGTGATAGCATCAAAAGCAAATTACAACTTGCTGTTGGGAAGAGAATGGATCCATGGGATTGGGGCTGTGCCATCCTCCATGCATCAAAGAATAGCAATCTGGAGGCCAGATGGGATTGTCGAAAACATTGAAGTAGATCAGAGTTACTTCACAGCTGATGTGAACAATATCACTAGTCGTAACTTCGACAAGAACCTAGCCCATATAGCACCATGCAATCCTGCGGCTTTCGACCTGACAGCTTCCGACAACGCTTACTGTTCCATGTACCTCCATCCTACACATGGTTTCCAGTGGGATAAAGAAATAATTGGGGAAACAAATTACACTTGGGGAACTGCCCATGTCAACCCAACTGGATGGGGAAGTGAATTCAGTGAAAATGACTGAAGTTTCAGCAATGGAAAGGATTTCGGCTTATATAGCCGAAAAACAACACAAAGCGGCCCTTGAGGCTGAAGTAAGAAATATGGCTGTCGAAGCCAGCACTCAGGTTGTCGAAGGACAACACCCTCAAGAAAATATTGAGGAGCAACATGCAAATCAGAGTTTTGAAGAAGACTCAAATGGTGAATGGCAGAACCAAAGACTTGATGCCATTTATGATGACGAACCTTTGGGGTTCGAAAAGGATCCAACCTCCACCAATATGAAAATGGTGGCACAGGATCCCTTAGAGGAGATTAATCTAGGACTGGGGGCAGAGAAAAGGCCCACTTACATCAGTGCCAAGTTGAATCCTCAACTCAGAATCGAAATAATCCAGCTGCTGAATGAGTTTAAAGACTGCTTCGCATGGGATTATGACGAAATGCCTGGTTTAGACAGAAGTTTGGTGGAATTGAAGTTGCCAATTCTGGAAGGGAAGAAGCCAATAAAACAGACCCCCAGACGCTTTGCACCTGAAATTCTGTCGAAGATCAAAGAAGAGGTCGAAAGACTTCTAAAATGCAAATTCATCCGTACAACAAGGCTGGGGATTTCTTAGGCTTTGTGGTCCACAAAAAGGGGATTGAAATCAATGAAAACAAAGCTAAATGCAACTGGAAGTCAAAGATCACTTCGACAGCAAAAGACATTTCTCCTTTGATAGTCGAAAATATCTTTTGCTGGGGGGCAATTTGTAAACCCATAATTTCGACAAGACCATAATTTCGACAAGATTAAAATTCAGGCTTTAAGGTCATCTTTGTCGAAGGATAGCATCAGGAGGAGAATCCAAGAATTACTGACAAGGTTTTAAAGTTTCATTGTTTCGACAGAAATAGATATAATGTTCTGGCAGAATAGTTTGGAGAGTGTGTGACTGAGGGCTTCGACAGAAGAAGTTTGTTAAAAAAAGATAAGGTTTGGCAAGTGCTGAAGAGTTTTTCTCCTTTAAAAGGGTTTCGACAGTTTTGAAGAGTTACAAGGTTTCGTCACCAAGGAAGAGATTCAAATTCAAAGGTTGTAACCTTTGGCAGTTGGACACATGGAGGTTTCAGAGAAGAAATTTACATGCAGGCTGACACTTGTCGTTTAGTTATAGTTTTTCCGTTCTAAGCAGTTATTTTGTTTGTGTATAAATAGGATAGTTTGTGGTTAGAATGTGTGTGTGAAAATTTGTACAAAATTCCTGTAAAAGCTCTAAGTACCCAGTGTGAGAGAAAATGAGTCTAGTATTTGGAACAATGTACGTTTAAACACCAGTTATATTTCAAAGTCATTTTAAATTACTTGTTTATTCTTCAAGTTCATGTCATTTTACATTTCATTTACTTTTTTGCAAGTTTTTAGCCTTTCGACATTTCTTTGTTCTTGTTTAAACTTTTAACCTTATTTCACCTTTAAGTTCAAACTTTCGTTACTTGCAAAATCAAAGTCCTTAATACTTTGACAATATTGATAAAACAAACCGCAAATTAGTCACCAAAAGTCTAAGAGTATTTCGACAGAACCAAATGCACATGTATCCCAGGACTTGTATGGTTGGTCCTGCAAGTAACCCAACTTTCTGAAGAAATTGGTTAACCAGAGGTTGTTCGCCAGAAAACACAGCGAACATAATCTCCATACTCACATCGTCTAAGGATAGACGGAAAGAAAGCCTGATCGCATACTCACATCGTCTAAGGATAGACGGGAAGACGTTCATACGCAATTCAACACCATCCCCCGAATTTCAGAATCCTTCTGTCTACGGGACTTGATGGAAAGAACAATATCCTCAAAGGGGACACATCATCAATATGGACCGACGGGAAGAAAGCCTCCTTCACAGAGTCATGACGTCAATAAGAATCGACAATCAGGAAAATCGAACATGCTTCACAGAGCCTCGACGTCAATAAGAATCGACAGTCAGAAAATCCCTCTTGAAATGTCATCTCACCCAATAAACAGAAAGAAGACCACTATCCGAAAAAACGCTTTGAAACACACCATCTGTATGTACTGACAATAAGAAACCTGCTGAAAATAACCTGAAACTTCACATCGTCTACTGATAGACGGAAAGAAAAGCCACTTGCTAGAGAAACCCCGTCTTGAACCCCACTGAAAATCACCCAAAACTTCACATCGTCTACTGATAGACGGGAAGAAAAGCATATCCTGGGGAAACCCCTTCTTGAAACCCTACTGCAATCACCTGCAACTTCACATCGTCTAAGGATAGACGGAAAGAAAACCACGTTCAAACTCAAGACGTCTAATGATGGACGGGGAAATCCACTTATTGGGGGAACACATCGTCAATATGAATTGACGGGAAGAAAAGTCTGCCAATACCAGATGACCGACTGATCAAAGCATAACTGTTGTATGATCTGAAATACAAATAATCCGCTGAACCGTCTGAACACTGCTGCTGGATAAATGCCCCTGAACTGATCACAGAGTAATTCACGCGCCATGTGAGGCTAGTAGAAAACCTGACTTATGCTTCGTATGCATATGCATATGCTTTAATCTTTCTAGGGCGTAATGCTCCATTCAGGATGGAAATGCTACGCATTTTGAAAATGACGTGCAAGTATGATGCAAATATGATGATGCATGCAATATGCTAATGCAGGCTCGAGCTGCCAGAGAAAGCTGGGTACAGAAAACCACTTCAGCAACATAAATGCTGAAGACGAAGCCAACTCCGCTGGGGATAACCCGAATATCACAGGATTATCCCAGCAAAATAAATGCTGGGAGAGTGAAATCAACTCCGCTGGGGATATTGGGACCTTAACCGAACACCTCGACGAAGTAATACCCTGCTGGGGAATATAACTCCGCTGTGCAATAGCAGATGCGCCAAGTGTGATTGGACTTCCCTGGGGATAGCTTACCCATACCAATGAAAAATTGGGCTTTGCTGGAGAAAATAGACGGAGTCTTCCCGCGTATTGCCGAAAATTGGATTTGGAAACTGATGCACCAACACTGATGGGCCTTACAGTGATCGCCGACATGGATTTATGCTTATAGGCTATCTGTGATGGGTCAGGTACAACTGACGCTGGAAAACACTCTGTCTGAATACGCAACCTTTTAGTTGAATAATCAAAGGATAGTGACACGACTTCCCGCATTCGTCTCGCTCTCGAAAATCGACTGAATCTGCTCGAATAACTCTGAATGACCCTGCTGATACGGAGAAGAACAATCCTTTCGCTCCTGATATGCCCCAGCCTACGGGGCCTCTGTGGGGATAGTCCTTGAAAGAAAACCTGAAAATCTGAGCCCTGATGGTCTGATATGACATGCCCCAGCGTTCTGAACTTCGGAAAGATACTTCACCTCAAATGCTTCTCGAATAACCTTTGCGCGCTTAAGATGGCCTGCCCCTGACTGCAATGACCTTGCCCCTGATTATCTGATTCAGAGTAGTGCCCCTGACTACAACACATTTACCTGAATCTCAACCTGATTGCCCCAGGCTAACTGACTTCGAAAGGCTGACCTGGCTGGGGATCACTATAATAGCTTGTCCCTGCTCTCGGAACATTCAGGTGTTCTGTATTCTATTTTGACCATACCTTCCACTGTAGGAAACTTTTCTGCTGTCAAGCGCTTACTCGCAAGTAAAACAAGTTGTTCTGCGTAAAAGACATATTAATGCAACACATATGACAGCTTTGCCATCCAATCCGTTCACTGGGAAAAGGAAAAAAACAGTTTGTGGCATAAAATGCACAAAACATTTATCAAGAATATCAACATCGGTACCAACATGGTAAGAAGAACCCTTTCATGAGTCAGAATCGACGCGACCTTTATGCTTTCGAAACAACCTGCTTCAATTAGGGATTTTGAAGGTTGTAACGTGGTCAGGTTCGCGGTTTTGAAGGAAAGGATAAAGGCTCAAAGTTTATTTTAACCCACCCGCTCTCCTTGAGGTTCTCCCATCCTACGTTCGGCTAATTCGACCTTAGCGCTCACCTCTCGGAGGCTGAAAGATAGGAGTGATAGTTCGAGAAATTATGATTGTTGGGAGTGATAGCCACTCACCTTTCGTCTTTGACACTTAAGGTCACACGACTCACATTTGATTTGAGGATTTTTCTTTTGTCATCCTTTCATCTTTTTTCTTTTCCCTAACTTTTGCCTGGACTGACTCCTTTTGAGTTTCTTTTGATTTTTTTAAGTCCAGCGGGATGCCCTCATTTTTTGCCTAAGTCAACTGTTTTCTTTTCTTGACTTAGCGGGCTTTTGATTTTTTTTTTCTCTCTTTTTTTCTTTCGAACAAGTTGTGTGACACTGGTTGTCTGAATCTTTGGGGAATGATATGACTGCCCCACTCTTGATTGAACCATTGTGGTCTTTTAGGCACGACCTCTAGGGGTGTGATTGATCCTCGAACGGACACTCCTTTTGCAATTTGGACACTCGGTCAAATTAGCTAACACCTACCCTGCCCCAGGTTAAGATTGAGGGTTTTTCGTTTTCAGAAAGAACTCCTACTACTAGGCTCAAAGGGGTTGACAAGGGATTATCTTCCTTATAACTACGGTGTTTAGGGATTTGAAACAATGCCTGTACATCATCAGCAGGTTTTATTTCAAAAGCATACGATCGGAATTTTGCACGTCGTCCATTTTCGTCATCCTCCCCAGATCCTTCTTAACCAAGCGTTGGACATTTGTAAAAACAATTAGTGAACACGACTGGATTTTAATCAAAACATGCATATTTATTTCATTATCATCAATTGAATGAAAACAACAAGTTTTACAAACAAGTTTGCATTTTAAACAGGAAAGAAACTACGAATGTAAAGAAATGACAAGATAAAACAAAGAAAAATGCTAGCTTCCTAGGACCGGGCTTTCACATCTGTCCTGCTGCTGAACCAGCTATCTTCACAATCAGTTATTAGAGGCAACCCGAAGCTGTCCTGATCTGCTTTCAACGACCCAACCAAATTATAGAGCCCCTTCCCCTTATTCAGATGATTTTGGGACCTTCTCGCCCGAAGCTGATTGCTGCACTATCAAGTAAATCCTGCACTTTGTGCTTGAAGGCCAGACAATCTTCAATGTTGTGCCCTTGTGCTCCTGAATGGAAATCACATCGCTCCTTGATATCATAACCTGCTGGAGGTGTACCTGTCAGCGGGGCTAACTTCCTCTTCTCAACCAACTGCAATCGTAGCAACACCTGAAGAAGTTCGACATACGGCATCGGAGGCACCTTAAATACCCTCAATGGCTTCTGCTTTTGAGCTTTTCGCTGATTGGGATGCTGCTGACTCTGCCACTGTTGAGATCGTTGCTGTCGTTGCTGGTATCGGGTTGACTGTTGAACACCCTTCGTAGCAAATACAACATCAGTTTCTTGACTTTCACTGTACTGATTAAAGCCCTCCTTATGCTTAGCCATTTTCTTTCTCAGATCTGCCCCAGGAATAGGCAACAGTTGTGGGCAGGGAGATTCTGACACCATGGAGTCCAGGATACGTTTCTGACCTGCTGCAGCTTTAGAAACATCTGTCATCTTAGCATCGACTGGGGTAGGAGCAATACGTACAGCTACGCCGCTCGGCGTGAATCCAATATCGTGTGAGTCAATCAGGTCTTGAACATTGTGCTTAAAAGCATGACAACCCTCGATGTCGTGTCCGAGTGCCCCAGAATGAAATTCACATTGCTTGCTGGCATCGTACCCATGAGGAAGCACTCTCGTGGGTGGGTCCAACGTTCTCTTCTCAACCAGATTAAACCTCAATAAAGTCTGCAAGAGTTCAGCATATGTTGTAGGCGGCGCCTCAAATATTCTCTTTGGTTTCCCTTCCTGGATCCTCCGTTGAGCCAAATGCACCCTCTGTTGCTGCTGCTCAGGTTCCATAGGCACCGGTGGCACGAGCTTCTTCACTGCGGCTTCGAATAGTTGATCATCCTCTTTCCTAAGCACATTCTTGACTACTTCCATGACCAAGCTCATTTGGGTCTTCAGCTGACTATTTTCCTCTTTGAGGATCTTCTGCTCCAAACGCATCTCTTGCATGTCTCTCATCATCTGCCCCAGCTGGCTTCGGAGTTCAATCAATTCAAACTGATTCTGTTCCATATCTCTGAAGGAATTCCTGCAACAAACTGGACGACGAGGAAATAAGACCCACGGTTCTGATGTACCTGTTAAACGATAATGCAATGCAGAAAGCAAACACATATTCATAACAAGACAAAGAGAAACTCAAATTACAAGCACACAGACGAACATCTCCCACATATGTATAACCAACAAAAGCAGCACGTAAGCACAAATGAGTACGAATACCATGACCCCAGCCAACAATCCTGGTGGTGGTCGGCAAATACTAATGCACAAAAGCTAAACGGGTTAGGCAGAGAAAACAGATGCGACACCCGACACAGTAACCTCTAGAAACATCTCCCATACCCAACTGAACTCTCCGTTTGCCAATCTTCAGAACACACACTTCCCGAGGAGTCTTCCATGTCATTAACTTACGAACCCACACAACCGGATGACGGAGAATCGTTAATCTGAACAAAACCCTGAGGCGTGATGCAAATCCGGCTAGAGTCTAACAGATCCTGAACCTGACTTCTAAGCACTTTACAATCATTTGTTGAATGCCCCTGTGCCCCAGCATGGTACTCACAGCGGGCGCTGGCATCAAAACCTGGAGGATACGGTGGAATCACCGGCTTAGTCTCTTTCGGCACTATCAATCCACTCCTGATCAGATCTGGCAGCAACTGACTGTACGACACCGGTAGCTGAGTAAACTGCCTTTCAGGCTTTCTTGGTCTTCGTGGGGCGTGCTGACGCGATCGACGATGGGATGATCGTTGACTTGAAGTGTCTGAAAACCGATCCTGAGATGCTAGAGATTCTGATATAACGTCATTTCCTTCTCCCCACTCTTCTTGAGAACTAGCGACTGATTCATTCTTATCAACTGGGAAATGAGGAACATCTCAAAACTTTCCACTCTTGAGTCCGCTCTCAACAAGCTCACCCATTCTCATCAGGCCCACAAAGCTTGTACAACCGAACAATTTGTCAAAATAATGGCCTTTCAGAGTACCCAAGAAGATGTCAACCATTTCTCTTTCCAGAAGCGGTGGTTGAACACTAGCAGCCAATTCTTTCCATCTTCGCAAATACCCTCAGAATGATTCATTCTCCGCCTGAGACAATTCTTGCAGATGTACGAGACTAGGAGCCAAATCCCGGTTGTAATCGTACTGCTTCAGGAAAGCTCTGGATAAATCCACCCATGATCGAATCTGATTACTCCCTAATTGCACATACCACCTCAAGGATGCCCCAGTCAGGCTATACTGAAAGCAATGGATCATCAATTTGTCATTTCGCACAAACGAAGTCATCCTTCGACAGAACATCATCAAATGCAGCTTCGGACAGCTATCTCCCGTGTACTTCTCGAATTCCGGCACTTTGAACTTGTAAGGCAACACCAGATCAGGAACCAAACACATGTCTACAACATCCATGCTAACAGCATCTTTCACCTTCAAGGCTTTTATACCTTCTTCCAACGCTCGGAGTCTTCTATCATCTTCAAGAGCTCTTGGATCTACCATCCCGGCCATTGGAATATCTCTCCGGTAACTCATCACAGGGAAAGCAACACCTTGATTGTTAGCAGGAGGAGGACATTCATTTCGGGCAACAAACTGCTCATGTCGATCTCGGTTCTCAGCAGTAGGTTGTACGACTTGGTCTGCCGTAAGGTTGTTCGAGAAGTCTTCCATAGAGTCATACCGATGGTTGGACGCCATAGTAAACCCTGTCAAGGTGTTAGGAGCCTGGAAATTGCCTTCAGACATAGTTACCGATTACCTGTAGCTGACTACACTGCTTGATTCTGATCAGATCTGCTTCAACCCCTTGGTCGTCTTCAACACTCCACTCTTGCCTCAAACAATCCCCCGAGAATCACCCTCTGGTGAAAACAAAGGCTGGATAAGTGCTCTGGCCTGTTAGAGTAATGCTATGCAATATGATTTATGCAGACAGAAATACAAAAAAATGCTAACATGCGTGTGTGCATTGGAGATATTTCGCCTCCAATTCCAGTGTCAGTGGTAGCAAGACGAGATAAACCATAAAGACAATATTTAGAAAAACCCTCATATATTTATTGGAATAACAGTCTTGTCAAGATGTTACATAACTATGCTCCATACAACTGATACGATAAAGGAGGATCCCAGCCAACATGCCTGGTGGTGATCTCAACACAACAGAATACAAGAGAGAAATCAAGTGCGGGTACGGTTGCGGAAATCCTCAACCTGCTTCTTCGTCTCTGCGTGATCCGGTCGATAAATCAAACCTTCTATCAACTGATCCCTTTTTCTGACCGTTCCCGGGATATCTCTGACAAAGTCTTCCCAAGCCTTATCATGGGCATCATCCCCAGGTTTGGGTCTCTTGGGGTCTGCTCTATGCTGAAAATCTTCCAAATTCTTCATGGCATCAATCAGTTTGCGTTCGGCCTCATATCGGCGACATGCTTCTTCTTCAAGCTCTTCAGTCTTCACTTTGACCTGTTCTTCTAACTGAGCAACCTGTGTCTTTAGCTCTTCGTCTCGTTCTTTGCGTTTGGCCATAGTGAGATCCCAGTGCTCTCTGAACTTGGCTAGCTTCGTGTAGGCCCTTTCCAGCTCTTGCTTCTTAGTAGCCAATACACTGCTAACTGAGTCTACATCTAACTCCAGACGCTTCTTGGTTTCAGTCAACTCCAATAACGTAGTCTTCAGATGTTTCAGAGTTTCGGCCTGTTGCTTAGAAAAATATCCTGTTTCAATCTTTTCATGACGAAGCTGGGCGTTCTCCTTCTCTAAAGCTTCTTTAGCCTTTGCTAGCTCTTCTTTCTCCGCCATCAGCTGCTTGTATACCTGTACGTCTATGGTGGTGGGCTCCTTCACCGGAGAAGGATACAATGGCTGAACTGCAGGATAAGGCATAAGGAAATTCGTAGCTCGCTCACGAATCCATTCCACATACGGGCCAGGAACTCGAGTATCCCCTCTGCTACCTGAAGGCTTCCCTCTCTTGTGCAAGTTCTTTCATGCCTTCTCAAGCTTGGTCAGCATCTCTTTCCCTATTTCCCCAGTGAGATACAGAGATTCCTGTATCTCCTCGGGCTTCGGCGCTCCCTGAGGTACATACCCAAATTGCCTGATCAATAAGGAAGGGTTGTAATTGACACACCCCTTCCTCCCTACTAAAGGAACATTCGGGAATCCTTCGCCTTTGAGTATGACCTCAACTCCGAATACCTCTTCGTTGACCCACACCACATTCTCGGCCGTCAACCCCATCAAGCGCTCGGGCCATCCTAGAGAATCGATAGAGGTGACAAAAGGGCCTGACTTAGGCATATGACTGGTGAACCACCTGCACAGGAGAGGTACACAGCAGGACACATTCCTTCCTCGCCGCTTTTCATTCTGGTAGTGAGTTGAATGGTGGATATCTCCCAGCAAAGTAGGAACTGGGTTCTTCGCAGCCAAAATATAGAAAGCATTTGAGTCAACAAAGTCAGGAATGTTCGGGAACAATACGATGCCATACACGCACACAGCAAGGATGGCGTCAAAAACAACCCAGCCACCTTCCTTGGCATACTCCCGAGCCTTATCCACCAAGACATCCAACGAAAATCCCCACACATCCCCTCTTCTGATCATCTTCCCTGACAGCTCAGACTCTCTTAAGTACAGGATGGCAGAAAGCTCATCCAGATTAGGCTCAGCGTCCGTACGATAGAAAGGCATCTGCTCGCGGATAGGTATATCCAAGAGTGCAGAATACTCCTCCAGGGTAGGAGCCAAAACAAAGTCAGGAAATACGAAACACCTGAGCTCCGCATCATAAAACTGTAACAGGGTATAAATGCCGCTGATCTCATAGGCCGATTGCTGATAAACATAGGTCAGAATCCTCCCATATATCTTTCTAAAGTCACCCATTACCCTCTTCTTAGCAATTGTAATCAACTCTTACACCAGACTGATGACCGGAGACGGAGACTTGTAGGGTAACACTCTCTTCGTGGCTTCCATGTCTTGCTAGGAAACGAACACCAGAACTGGGAGGGAAAATATGTACCTGCAATGCACACACGTTAGTTGAATGCAGATGGTAATGCAACGATGCAGTATGATAAATAATGCAATCCGTGAACACAGGGGCTATGCTGTAGCCTGAAGAGGAACATCTCTGTGATCAAGAACAGAAAACCACCATAGTCACCAGAACCTCATGACACTAACTATCATCTGCTACTCAAAATATCAATCCCCTGGTAAGAAAACCGTCTGAACCTCTGTATCTGACGAGAAAACCATCTGATAATAGTATCACGCTCAGATAAGAGACCCATCTGATCCAGACAACACACCTGGAGATGAATCAAGAACACCATCTGATAACTACTGAATCATGGTTTCTGAAGGCCAGTTTTCCTGCAATAACCCAATCCCCCTCACAGGTATGATGAACCTAATCCACGGACAAAGGTACGGCATCCTATGCGGTCATCAGCGTCACAGACTTTCATGAATGATGATACGATTCCCAGAAGGAGTGGCATCATCGAGTCATGAAGGGGCCTCACTTAGCTGACTTCCAAATGATCGGTCCCCAGAGTCGACAATCCTTACGTCTGGACTCCCCTCAGATCCTCAGGACCGGAAAGGAGCACCTCTGCGAGAACCTCGTCTGAGCGCAGATTTCGTAGGGAACTGTGCCTGCTCAGCAGACAGGTTCGCCTACTACTCTCCACAACTATATCTAGGTGCATACTCAAGCCCAGGTCCGGCTTCTCACTCACAGTAACCTCCCTTGCCCACAGCAATAAACATAATAATATAGTGCTGAAAATAAATGCGGAAAGGTAAAGATGCAAGAAAGTAAAGTACGGAAAAGTAAGACACAATATGCACAACACCCAACAAATAAACACCCAAGCGCTAGGATTGACTCGCGTAGGGGATGGGAAACGGTCCCAGCATAAGGGATGGGAAAAGTCCCTAGATGCTATAAATCCCCAGCAGAGTCGCCAGTTGTCGCTACTGCGAAAATCGGCGCCGGCTTGACAGGAGAGTCGCCACCGTGCGTTATTTATCCCAAAGGAGGGAAAGGAAACGCTCGAAGTAAACCTCGCAAAAGACGGGAAAAGGTATGGTCATCGCAACCAAAACCTGGAATCGGGAGTCGATTACGCAAGGGGAAGGTATTAGCACCCCTCACGTCCGTCGTACTCGACGGGATCCACGCTTGGTGTTTATAAGGAAAAGGGTGTGTTTATCTATCTACGCTAATGGTCAGTCTGAAAAGAAAATAAAAGGACAGGACTCGACAGAACATACGGTGTTCTGGGCCTACGTACTCCCTCGTGCAATGGGAAAGTCAGAGTCAACGTAGTTCGACTACCTACGGCTAACCGGGGAAAAGGTTACTCGCCAGGACATCGCATCCTGTGCTTACGTACTTCCACACAGCATGGAAGATCAGAGCAAACGTAGTTCGACTAACTACGGCTAATCTGGGGTTCTCACACAGCAGTGAGAAACTAAACTGGTTTCAAAGGTTCGGGAACCTACAACTAGGATCTGGTCTCAAATGCACTCGAGCAAGAGAAAAGGGTAACAATTAGTCGTCAGCGGGAAAGTCTCGATCGCACAGCCGCGAGAGAACAAAAGGTTAGTTGTTAGTGTGCTCGCTAGGATATCGCATCCTATGCCTACATATCCTCGTTTGGTACGAGGAATCATAGCAGCTGTAGTTCGGCTAACTACGACACAAGCTACTCAAGAGCTCCTACTGAAATGAAAGGGAAAAGACACCCTAAAACTATAGCTAACAAGGGGAATCTACCTACTGTTATCATGCCTGGTTGACCATCCTAATGTCTATCATAACGACTCCGCAGCGGAGAAGTTAGAGCTCCTAAGGGATCATGGCAACAGGACTAAACAACAAACATGAATCAACTGCAAAGTAAATAAATACTGGAAATATGCATGAATGCAACAACTAAACAAACAAGGCGCAAAGGCCGCAAACCACAGAGGCAAGGGAGCTCAGCTCTACCGAATACCAGCAAGCAATGCCACTCCATAACAAACAAGCAGAAGGAGGACCACCTCAACTTCTCATGCACACAAAGCCTACTTCTAAGATGCACCTAACTCAGAAATATCTAGATGAACCCCTAAATATAATGCAGCACAACACCACACAAGTCAAACAACACAAAGAGAAGGCTAGCTAACTTGACAAACCTCTATCCAAATCTTAAACAAAAACCCTGAGCAGGACCCTTAACAACCCTGAAACAAACTTCTGATCTATCCCTGAACAAAGCTCTATGCAAAGCCCTAAACAAAACTCTAAGCAAAACTCTAATCAAAACCCTAAGCAAGAGGAATCAATCCCAGTCTCCAAGCTTCAGAACAAGCTTACCAAAGAAAGGGAGCTAAGCAGACAAACTCATAGTGCCTTCCTCGGGAAAGTACCAAGAGGTTACTACTCAGGAGTCATATCCTACGCGACTCAACAACTGTGATCAGTTTACATTCCTCCTCAGGAGAAACTAAACTCACATGAAGGCTCCAGCATCATTGGATATTTGAGAAATCCTATCTGAACTAAGGGAACTAAGTGAACAGACCCATAGGACCTTCCTCAGGAAAGTACTAGGAGGCTTCCACTTAGGAATCGTATCCTACGTGGCTCAACAACTGTGATCAGTTTACATTCCTCCTCAGGAGAAATTAAACTCACATGAAGGCTCCAACATCATTGGATACTTAAGAAATCCTAGATAAACTAGAGGAACTAAGCGAGCAGACCCATAGGACCTTCCTCAGGAAAGTACTAGGAGGCTTCCACTTAGGAATCGTATCCTATGTGGCTCAACAACTGTGATCAGTTTACATTCCTCCTCAGGAGAAATTAAACTCACATGAAGGCTCCAACATCATTGGATACTTAAGAAAGAGGTGAGAAGAAAGAATGAAAGTCATTCATAGTGCCTTCCTCAGGAAAGTACCATAAACTCCCTTCAAACTTCAGGATCTCAAACCTCACAAACAGAGAACAAGCTCTATGACTAAGCCTCAATCCATGCATCCTTGCAATCTCTTCAAAGCAAACCAAGCCCCCAAAATAATACCCAAAGATCATCCCCAAAAGATAGACAAATATCACACAGACAGTCAATACAGTCAGTCAATTGAGTCAAACTCAGAAAATACCCTAAAAATATAAAGACAAGGGGAAAAATTCCAACACTTATTCACAATGGTCTATATACCTACCCATAACATCTCTTTATGCCCATATCCTAAAAATCAAAACAAAAATCTTAAAATAAAATGGATTATCCTACCTATGCTCACTTAAAACCCTAATTTGGTTATGCTAATGCTAGCCTAAACAAACTAATCAAATCTTAACCTAAAAATCATAAAATAAATCCAGAGGGAACTAAAGCTCAATATCCAATCATACTAAAAATAATGGATCAAAAAGATTAAAGGAAGGTCCTAAAATAAATTCTACAAAATGAAGTACCAGCTTAATCTCATTAAAAAGCTATTTAAAAGAAAAATATACTAAAAATAGTAAAACAAAAATAAGATGGAATTTTTATTTTTATTAATTTTCTAGACACATTTTTTGACCTATAGCAAAAAGAAGAAATCAAAAATATTAAATTCCCTATTTTATATGAATTATACAAGATGCAGGAAATTATTAAGGAAAATAAAATCACAAAATTGAAATAAAAGGGGAGGGGGTGCTGAAAGTAAGGACGCCTAGTTGTTTTATTGGATGGGCCAGGAGATGGTGGTGTGAATATCAAAAGGCGCAGGCCCAAGTGTCATCAGAATCCAATTGAAAATAAAAAAAGAAAACGCGCGGGGTGTAACTAGTAAGTATTTACAGTATAATTTGTATTGGGCTGAGATGAGGGGGGTGCGCTTAGCAGGCAGGTCAAAGCCCAGACCAAGCTCCATTCTGTTCTCACACGAGGGGGGGGGGAAGCGAGTAATTGGAGGGATGCTTCAGCAAATACAGGTTTGGGCCTAGACCCAATCCAACCCTAACCCAACTGATTATCTCACAAAACCAATCTCCCCTTCCAAAACTCTGGTTACTGTTCACCATAAGGAAACCCTAGCGCCGTCTTCGTCTTCCCCCAAATCTCCCTCTGAACCTTCCACCTTCTTTTTACCAAACTCAAACATGAATGCTCAACCAACAAATCAACTTAACACTCTCATTTCCCACTCACACGAAATAAAGAATGAACCTCACGACCTCACCATCGGTACTCCCTCACAATCAAACACAAACCCTAGCCAATCTTTACTCTCAGAGAAATAAAATGCAAGCTAAACTTCTTCAGCAATCAAGAAGAACAAGTAGTGATTCTCATGGACGCGTACCTGGACGAAGCGACGAACAACTGTTGGACTTTTGAAGAAGTTTGTTGAAGTTTCTGGAAAAATGAAGTACGAAGAAGACTCGCTTGAAGCTGGCTGATCTTGACGATGTTTGAAGATGACCTTGAAGGTTTGATGCGTGGTGATTCCCAGAAATTGAGGTGGAGGATCTATGGAGATAGAGGACGATCGTTGATGATTGGAGAGAGATGAACAAAGTCGAAGAACAGATCTGGAAATTTGGGAAGGAGACGAAGGTGGATTTCTGGAAACTTCTTTATGAAGAACGATTACTGTTCAAACCTTTTCTGGAAATCAGCTTTGAAGGACGATGAAAGTTTGCATGTCTTGGAAAGTTGTTCTTGAGGCACGATGGAGATGGAAGGTTATCTGGGAAATTGGTTGAAGTTTCCAGCGGTGTTGGATTTTCCGGCGAGTGGTGATGAAGGTGGATGGAGGAAGATCGGAGAAGAACGAAGGAGATTGTATGATTCTGGGTTTGCTGGGGTTTAGGTGGTGGCCGGAGTTGGTTGGGCTTGCCGGCGGTGAGAGTTCACCGGATTTGCATGCCCGGCGGTAGGGGTCCCGGCGAGAGCTGCGGTGAGGCCACGTGGTGAGGGTGCTGGCAGAGGGAGACTATGCATGTGGCACACGTGGCCTGAGAGAGAGTTCTGAGTGGGTGTGGTGGTGGTGTCTGGGTGCAACGCATGGCGCCCCTTTATAGTGACAAGTGGCGTTTTTTTGCTGAATTCTGGACAAAAACAGATGGACTGAAAATTGAAGTGGGCCTCCAAAAAAATCCCCTCTGGGCCCATACGAAAATTAATAAAAAAAACTAAAAACTGAATTAACAAAAATATTAAATCTAATTAACCTAATTAAGACTAATCCTAATTAACTAGTGACTAATCCTAATTAAACTAAATGCAGATTAAACTATCCTAATTGATTCAAACAAATTCAATTAACCTAATTAAACCCTGATTTAAATCTAAAAATGATTAAAATCTAATTAACTCCATATTAAACCAAAAATGATTAAAACTCTACTAATTTCTATAACATCTCTTATTAAAATCCTATTAAAAATCTACCATTTATTTATAATATCTATTTAAAAGAAAAATTATATTAAAACATACCCTATTTATTTCTATTTCAACTATTAACATAAAAGAAAAATCTATAATATTTTCTATATTATCTAAAACAATTAAAAACAATTTTAAAATCTATTATATTCTAAAAATGATAAAAACTATTAAACCTATTTAAAAAAATTCTATAACATTCTAAAAAGAGATTTAAACTATTTAAAAAAATAAAAAATCTATTTAAATCCTAAAAAAATCCTAAAGCCTATTTAAAATCCGCAGAAAGCTATTAAACCCTGAAAAATGCAGACGAATGCAAATGACCACCATAAAAGAACGCACGAGACCAGATCGAATCGAACAGTAAACCCCTGGTATCAGAATATCCCGAAAACCACCATGAGAGCTGCAAACACTGAGAAGCACACAATTCCCCGAAAATAAAACCCTGATGATCTGGACTGGATCTGCCATATCTGATAGACGAAAACCAAGCTGTAACCATCCTCTGTCTGTGCACGAGTGTCATGCATCTGATATGCGAATATGAATTTAAACCACGAGTCCGATAGGAGAACCGGTTGGTCAAATTTTAGGGTGCAACACGAGGCCGATGAGAATGCTTTGGAAATCTCCTTTCAAGCACTCGAGATCGCCAACGTTGTTCTATTAGAAGTCGAAGAGACAGTGGGCCAGGGTAATCCATCTTTTGCATCTTTGAAGAGTACCAAATCAGCAATGGACAGGGGCATTCCGGAAGGTTGGGGAGAGGTAATTGATGTCAAGACCAAGGCTGATTGCTTTGGGTTGGGTTACAAACCAACTCAGAATGGAGCTGCCACAACTGTCAAAGGGCGTCTGAAGGTTATCCAAGAGGTATTTGTCAGCGGAGGTTTCCAAGTCAATGCCGTCAGTGGCTGTGAGGAAGATGAAGATCTGAGCAACCTGGTGTTTAAGGGTGATGCAGCTTTGAACAACTGGGAGGTTGTAGAGATCCCTGTTATTTTTCCATTGTCAAAGTAATTTTTAACATTTTCACTTATGTTTTCAAATAAAAAAATCCATAGCTCTGCCCAAGGCTATAGGAGCGTTTTTGTTGGGGCCACCTTTCACTTTTAAAAGGATATTAATAAATGCATTTTGTTCAATTCCACTTTGGTTCATTTGCGTTTTTCGTTTTCACCTTTAAAAAATGAAGTTGGCAATCTTTTTCAAAAATAAAACAACAAAAATAGCATTTTATTTCTTATCTCGCATATCTTCGAACATTTTAATAAAGTAAGCCTTCCATCATGCAGAGACATCACAAACCTTGTTGGATCCAATGACTTTGTTGACACTCTTGACTGGGATGCACCCATCTATCAAGCTGAAGACGAGGGTGAAGAAGATTTTGAAGTACCCACTGAACTGACAAAATTGATTGAGTACGAGTACACAGAGCTCTAGCCACATAAAGAGCAGGTGGACTTAATTAATCTTGGTACAGATGAAGACAAGAAAGAGGTCAAGATTGGGGCAATGCTTGGGACAGAGATTAAGCAGAGGTTGATTGAGTTATTAAAAGAATATATTGATGTGTTTGCGTGGTCGTATCAAGATATGCCTAGTCTAGACACAGATATTGTTGTTCACAAGTTGCCACTTAAGCCAGATTGTCCACCTATCAAACAAAAGCTTCGAAGAACGAGACCCGACATGGCTTTGAAGATTCGAGATGAGGTTAAAAAACAGTTGGATGCAGGTTTCTTGGCAGTTCCAAAATATCCAGATTGGGTTGCCAATATTGTGCCAGTGCCCAAGAAAGACGGTAAAGTTAGGATGTGTGTGGATTACAGGGATCTGAACAAAGCAAGTCTGAAAGATGACTTCCCTCTGCCACATATTGATACACTTGTAGACAATACAACCAGTTTTGCGTTGTTCTCATTTATGGATGGTTTCTCTGGCTATAATCAGATCAAAATGGATCCCGATGATCGAGAGAAGACTACTTTCATCACTCCTTGGGGGACCTTTTGCTACAAAGTCATGCCCTTCGGTTTGAAGAACGCAGGGGCAACTTACCAACGCGCTATGACAAATCTTTTCCATGATATGATGCACAAAGAGATCGAGGTGTATGTGGACGATATGATAGCCAAATCTCAGAATGAAGAGGAACATCTAGACCATTTGGTAAAGTTGTTTGAATGACTCAGGAAGTACCAGTTGAAGTTGAATCCTGCTAAATGTACCTTCGGTGTCAGATCCGGAAAATTGCTTGGTTTTATTGTTAGTCAACGAGGGATTGAGGTAGATCCTGATAACGTCCGAGCCATTCAAGATATGCCAGCTCCGCAAACCGAGACGCAAGTTAGAGGTTTTCTGGGGCGTTTGAATTATATTTCCAGGTTTATCTCTAACATGACCGCTACTTGTGAGTCGATATTCAAATTGCTTTGTAAGGGGCAGACGGTTGAGTGGAACCCTGATTGTCAGAAAGCGTTTGAGAAAATTAAGAATTATTTGCAAGAACCCCCTGTTCTGATTCCTCCCGTACCCGGAAGACCGTTGTTTATGTACCTTACTGTTCTTGAGAAGTCTATGGGTTGTGTGCTTGGGCAACATGATGAGACTGGAAGAAAGGAACATGCGATTTATTATCTGAGCAAGAAGTTTATCGACTGTGAAAACAGATATTCACTATTGGAGAAAACTTATTGTGCGTTGGCATGGGCCACTAGACGCCTTCGGTAATATATGATCTGTCATACCACATTGTTGATTTCTAAAATGGACCCGATCAAGTATATTCTTGAAAAACTTGCTCAAACTGGGAGGCTAGCCCGTTGGCACATGTTGTTATCCGAATATGACATCCAGTACATATCCCAGAAGGCAATTAAAGGTAGTATCTTATCGGATTATCTTGCAGATCATCCAGTTGAAGATTATGAACCTCTTAAGTTTGAGTTTCCTGATGAGGATATTTTGTTGATTAAGAGAGATTGTGAAGAGCCAGATCCGAGCGAAGGTCGAGAACCAGGTCTTTGGTGGAGGATGATGTTCGATGGTTCCTCGAATTTCAATGGGCATGGTATAGGCGCCGTTTTGATGAACTCAAAAGGTGGATTCACTCCGTTTACAGCAAGGTTAGACTTTAAGTGTACTAATAACGTCGCGGAGTATGAAGCATGTATTCTTGGCCTCGAAGCAGCAATTCACCTCCGAATCAAACTCCTCAAAGTAAGTGGTGACTCAGCCTTGGTTATTTACCAGGTACAAGGCAAATGGGAAATGAAGAATGAGAAGTTAATCCCTTACAAGGACTACATTGTTGAGCTGATTAAGTATTTCGACGAGATAAAGTTCGAGCATGTTCCTAGATCTGAGAATCACGTTGCTGATGCTTTAGCCATGTTAGCATCCATGTGGAAAGTTAAATTCGTTAACGAAGCACCTCTTATTCATATTGAACGCAAAGTTGAGCCCGCTTATTGTCAAGTAGTTGAAGAGGTTGAGGTGGATGAAAAGCCTTGGTTTCATGACATCAAGAACTATCTAGTCAAGCAAGAGTATCCCAATGGTGCTACCGGTCTGGACAAGAAAACGTTGAGAAAACTGGCTTCTAAATTCTTTATCAGTAATGGTGTGTTATACAAAAGAAATTATGACATGGTTTTGCTCAGATGTGTTGATAAACGGGAAGCGGACATGTTACTGCAAGAGATTCACGAGGGGACCTTCGGCACTCATGCCAATGGTTATGTTATGTCTAAGAAGATGTTAAGGGCTGGATATTATTGGTTAACTATGGAATCTGACTGCACCCAATACGCCAGAAAATGCCATAAGTGCCAAATTTACGCTGATAAAATGAATGTGCCTCCATCACCGTTGAATGTTTTGTCTTCACCATGGCCGTTCTCAATGTGGGGCATTGACATGATTGGGGCAATCGAGCCGAAGGCTTCTAATGGTCATCATTTTATCCTTGCTGCTATTGATTATTTCACCAAGTGGGTAGAGGCTTTTTCCTACACCAACGTGACTAAGCAAGTGGATGCCCAATTATGAAGGCCCATTCGTGGTAAAGACCGTTTTCTCCGGAGGGTCTCTGATACTTACAACAATGGATGGTGAAGAGCTTGCACATCCCGTGAATTCTGATGCAGTCCGAAAATATTATGCCTAAAAACCCGCTAAGTCGAAAACCTGCAAAAGGCGACTTAGGCAAAAGTAAGGGTTAGAAAAAGTAATAATAAAAAGCTCGCTAAGTTGAAAACCCAAAAGGGCGACTTAGGCAAAAAAGAGCGTCCCGGTGGATTGAAAACCCGAAAGGGCGGTCCAGGCAAAAGTTAGGGACGAAGGCATTTCATTGCATCAGAAAACACCGATCATTGCAGACACGCTTTCCTCATGAGATCCATTTTCCAGTTCGTTCATCCTCGTCCAAAGCAAGATTCTTGATAGTCTTAGTTATTAGTGTCAGTAGGTGTCGTTGGATTCAATGTAACCTTTTCCCATATTGCCAATTTCAAAGCGTAATCGTCTGTGGAGCTATGCCTTCGGCAAGCTGCCATCCTTTAATAAAAGATACCGTTTTATTACTTAAATTCCTTGGTGCATTACTCCTGTCTTCTATTGTTATGCAAAGGGCCATTTATTCTTAAAATTTGAAAATAAAAGGTGCTTTGAAAACTTTTTAAAACTGTTTTTCGAAAACGCAATTGAAAAATATAAGAAATTACTTTGACTAGTGGAAATTTCTGAAGGATCTCTTCACTCCTCAAAAACCTCATTATTGCAGAAACACTTTTAAACCATTGCTCTGACACAGTCCCCAGCGAGACTATAAGCTGACAACTCTTTTCTAGGTAACTCGAAAGTGTCCCTCAGGTTTTCTTCTCCCCATGTGAAGACATGATACTGTGCACCCAAGCAGATTACTTTCTCCCCAGAGAAGTCAGAATTCTGAAACCAGATTTGGTTCTACCATTGATCCTTCTCACCTATGATTGACGTATTGGTTGCAGAGAATGCAGGGTATCTCCGTCGAGATGTTTATTTCATCTCTCGTCCCGTCTCTAGTCTGTTTCGTCAGCATACGCAAGGGCATAAGCATCACATGCCTATTTCATACATTCATTTCACATACTCATTACATACTCATTCCATAACATCCTGCATATTTAACTACATACACATTAACATACGCAGTAACATATGCGTTAGCATTCACAAGTTCATTGTGTCTCGCCATCATTGGTTGTTACCGCCGAGTAACTGGGTTTGTCCATTCTCTCCAAATAGATTGTCAGCCCTAAGCATAAAATACATATGTGTTTCCAGTTTCCCCACAGAGCTCGATCCTTGTGGATGACAGTTACTTCAGCTATCTTTCCTCGCCAGGATAAGATATCTGCCCTTCGAGATCATTCCCTCGATGGAGTCTTGATTACCAGTTTTCTTTCTAGCTCGATCCTAGATTGAATCTCAGTCTTGTCGGTCGCCGAGCCCAACCAGACATGCATTTATTTTGCACCGTCTAAAAATCTTCACCATACCTTAGCAGATATGCGACTGTTCTCGCCTGAGAAGCTTATCACTGTACCCGGGTGTGCATTTATTTTGCACTATCTTTCAAGAAAATCAATCACAATCCTTCACAGATTCACGCCTGGAAAATCTGTCAGTACATCATACAGCATCGGTATGCAACTGTTCTCGCCTGAGAAGCCTATCGATATAACAATCCTACATGTTACAGCATCGGTATGCGACTGTTCTCACCTGATAAGCCTATCGGTATAAAACTCTACAATCAACATTTTACAATCGATCAACAACAGTTCTCACCAGAGAAGCTTATCCCAACATTTTACAATCGATCAGCAACAGTTCTCGGTTAAGAAGCTTATCG
Source organism: Lathyrus sativus (assembly GCA_963859935.3). Classification (NCBI taxonomy): domain Eukaryota; kingdom Viridiplantae; phylum Streptophyta; class Magnoliopsida; order Fabales; family Fabaceae; genus Lathyrus; species Lathyrus sativus. The sequence continues at coordinate 113,223,229 of OZ012737.1, read as the reverse complement.
TAACATTCTTCTGCAACGTAAATGGCCATCTCCATCGAGCAGCTGAGCTTCCATTCTCCTTGTCGTCTTGAAGTGTGGGGAGGTTTGAACCGAATCATATTCAGGAGAGCATGAATCTTGAAGTATGAAGAAGTTTATTTTATCCTTTAGTAAAAGAAGAATCTGAAACATATTCTAGGCACCGACCTTAAATATGAGAAGATTTATATATCAGATAAGCAGCAACCTCTTTATTTGAGTGCTTATTCGTTTTGGCATATAAGTCCCTTCCAACGATAAGTGACAATTCTCCCTCGAGAAGCTTATCAGGGCATTTCCACTTGAAGTCCATTTATTTTGGGCATGCAGCCGGTTCTTTTCACCCTGTATATCTGCTACGGATTCCCGAAAGGTCCGTTTAATCGTGTCATGACGGATAGTTTACCGAAGCTTGGATGTTATTCTTTGCTCAATGCTCCAGCATTCTGTAATCGATCTTGCAGTCGTACATGATCCAGTTTTTACTTTTAGATTCCCCGGCAGAGGCCGTCTCACAGGTACCACCTCCATTTGAGAATCTCGTTCCTTTTCTAAAAAAGACAATTGGTCGTGTTCGCACCAGTTGACCATCATTTTAGAATTCCCCGGTGTTGTGCTATGTCCCAGCGCGTCATTTTCCCCAGTGTTTTTATCATAGCATTTGTCCTTTGTGTCGTTCATTTGCATTGTCGCATTAACCATTCCAGCATACGCATAATATCATATTCATGGCATTGTCAACATTAGTTTGTTCTTGTTTTGTTCATAGCATTACATATCGCCACATATAAGGGCAAAATTTTTGGTTATCTATATTTAAATCCCTCCACCATGATTCCTCGAGTCTCCGTCACTCAGATCATCCGGTGTAGTTATTTAAATAGGGGCAACTGTAATACCCCAAATTTTACCCTTACATTTAGTCAGTCATTGCGCATAAAACAGGTCATTTTGCATCTGTTAATCGCTAACCAGTTTTTGAATATGATTTGTTGGTAGGAATTAAGTACCGGGGTGTCTTGGTCTTTTCACACTATTTTAGCAAAATTAGATCTTTAAAACCTCGGGATATTCAGGCCATGATACGAGAGGCGATTGTTCGTCATATAAAATTGTTTATCTTAAGAGTATCAGATTAGGACTACAAACGAGACAGGTGCATGAACAAGAATTCAAGTATCTTTTGAATATCATTCATGAATATTTATGGTTTATGACTAGAATAATGAATTTAAATATTTGTGGATTTATTCACAAATGTTTATAATTTATAACTAGAAATAAATAAATAAATTCAAAGTTGAATGATCATGGATATATAAATGAAATTTTTGGAATTTTTATTTCATAAGGATATCAGTTTACAAAAGGAAGTGAATCATTTCACATTCATGAAAATTGCTGTTTACAATAAGATTACATTTACAGATGTTACTTCTATCCTAAAAATCCTAAGTCCTAAAAAACTCTTTGGTTTCTGCATTTGTTTTCCCTTGATTTCTTCATACACCTCTCGATTACCTGAAAAAGACAGACAAAGAAACATAACAGAAAGGGTTAAAAGTGATTTTTGACACTCTTAGAACAATGTCATCATCGAGTGCCAAGAGTGGCACAACCGAAGTCGCATCCTACTCCGTTACCGATCCACGCCATTGGCGTCAGATCAGGTAATATCTGTTCTTATCTAAGGGGTAGCCGAGAAAGATAAAGAGTGAAAAGAAGTTTGGGCCAATAAGATGTTTTGCCGAAAGGATTGATTAAGCCAAATGGACTGTTCTATCAAGTAAACATCACAGCCAATCCGAATTCAGACCCAGATGCCAATAGGTCTGAACCGTTTTTCGAAACTATCCAACACCTGAAATACAAGAATCAAAACAGCATCAGAAGACTTGAGGACAAAACAGTTCATAAGCTGCACCTAAATTGCGTAAACAAAACAACTCACAGGATGCTCACAAAATAGAATGGCAAGTGCAAGAAAAGAATCAAGTTCAAGTCAATCCGAAAACAAGAGAGGGCAGAGGTCCAGTTCACAAACCACAGCAGGAAATGCAAACTCAATTCATGCTAGGTAAACCAAATCAAAAGAGCAAGATAAATTCACATAATCACATTCACCTAATCAGCTCAGGGCAAGCCTCAACCAAGGGTGCAAGTCACAATGAAAAGTCAACAGGCAAAGTCTAAAGCACAGTAATGAATACCCTGATTAATGACAGAAAATCAACTCAGAAACAATTTCATAATCATGCCGAAGACTGAGATTCAGTTCGCTGCATCAGTCATAATGATTCCAACCGAATGTGTGGGTCACGATGGGAAAGCTAAAGTGTAAAGCTCAAAGCTCAGTGAAAGTCATAGCCCATTTTGCAGCCATTGTTAATTCACCAACAAGAAGAAGGAGAAAGTAAGTAAGTAAACAGATGCACAAAAATTAAAAGGACCAAAGTTCATAGCAACCTTAAAGGATCCAAATCACCATCAGTCACAATCAAACTGGAAAGTCTAAATGCAAGACGGAGGGCTCAGTTTATAGACATCACAACCCAGTGGTATACACAGTCATAATCACAGCTCAGCCCACAAGAAAATGAAACCAGTTCGATCAAAGCCACATCTACAAGAGAATCCGAAGGCATCAAAAGGTGTATCCAAACCAATTGGCTCAGACCCTAAGGTCATCATCGCCAATAACCTTCACTCGGCCACCTTGATTCAATCGAAGCATCAGCATCAGTTCACTGGAAAAAAGAAGAGGAAAAGTTGATTCAAAGTGGAAAATCCAAAAGCCGTGAAGACTAAAACTGGGCATCAAAGAATAAATCGATAAATAGTTAATTTGCATTGGTTCACTTCGGTTCTACAACCAAACAACAGTTGAAGATTCATAAATTGCTCAGGTTATGGATATCAACATGAATCGCACTACAAAATATCAGTTCATCATAAGCAATTCAAACTGAAGCAAAACAGATATCTCGTTAATCAAAGTGAAATAGATATCCAGTTGATCAAAGTAAATCCATTTCTGAAAACAAATCGAAGCAAAATCAAAAATATCCATTCCAAGTGGACCCAAAAATGGAAAGTTTCAAAACAGATCAAAAAGATCGTATCAGGAAATCAGAACATATCAGAGATAAATCCCAAATCAAATCCAATCTCAGTCGAAATTATGCAAAGTAACGTATTACTCAGGCCCAAAAAAGAGAGTTAGAGGAGAGATATAAAAGGAACAACATCACCTCGTGTGAAACCCTAGCGGGAGAGAGTGGAAAGCGGCCGCGAGATCGAAAGGAAGAAACCCCAGAGCGAAAAACCCAACGGAGAAGTCCACCAATGCCGCCGCCATTCGACGACGAGCAAACAACTCCTAAGGCTCAGCTTCTCACATCATTGCCTCGAAGAAACTACCGTCATCGCAACTGAGATCGTGAGTGAAAAACGTGTGTGGATTCCACATTTAATGTTATTGTGTTTGATTTCATGGATTCCATCATAGAGAACGAAGGAGATAAAGAGGAAATCGGAACATGCGAAGCAAGCGAGGAACGAGAGAAAGGAGAGATTGAGATGCACCGTTAGGGTTTGGGGGAACCCTAATCCCTTTCCTTTTTGTTTCGCCTCACCCGGGTGGGGTCTGGAGGTGGCTACCGGCCGAACCCTTTTCTTTTTTTATTATTTTTGATTATAATAATTATTATTATCTTTTAAGATTATGTTAAAATTTTTTTACTAAAACTTTCTATTAACCTAAAACTTTTTTATTAACCTAAAACTTTTAAAATATTAACTAACTTTTCTTTTAACAAACAAGCTATAGTAAACCTAAAATTTTTTAATAAAACTCTTTTTTTAGATAATGAATTCAAAACGGTTTCGAAAATTAAATTAGAATTTTTTTAATATTAAATCTTTTTTAACCTAAATCAAGACCCTTTTCTTTACACAAAAAATCCTAAATGTTGCACCTTTTTCTTGACTGTCTCGTAATTCATTTTGATTGACGCCTGACTCTGCCTACTAACATGTGTGTTCATTTTTGCAGCTTATGTTTACTGTTATTTATTTTATTATCGTTCAATTCAAATTTCATTATCATATTGTATCTGCTCCTCTCATGTAACCTCGCGAATCCTAACAATCGCGCTTTAATTTCTGCCTTTAAATTTCTGCTTGCATGGTTAAATTAGGACATTATCTCTCTGTTTGCATGATTCAATTATCTCACGCTTTTACCGTTATTCTGTCACACTACACACATCCGAAGGTTAGGTCTAACTGTTTGGCCGCCACGCCAATAGTCCTCAACTTCAAACCCTTACAACTCTTACAAACCCTAATTTTCACAAATGCCTCGCCGCAGGTTAAATTACAATCTTTACCCCTAGCATTAGGACAAAGAGCTGCCGCGCTCATTTTAGGGTTTCCCTCCGCGGAATCCCTGACCTAACCCTAATTACAACTTAACAATTCAACGTAGAGATTTGGAGTTTCTACACTCCATGTAAACGTGTCCTTAAGACATGTTTATTCCCCTTGAGACCTTGACCACAGTCAAGAAGTCTCTAACCTCCCTTTTGAGGGGAACTACGATTACTCTGATTCCACTCCCGTAAGGATACGTAGGCACAAGATGCGATGTCTTGCCGAGTAAACTTAGGACTAACCCTTAGGTCTTTAGGTCACTCTATCCCTTAGCTTAATATATATTAAAACAAATAATAAAATAAAACGCATACAATAAACAAAAGGTTCTTGTAGAGTACTACAGAAGCTTAGGGTGCTAATACCTTCCCTAAGCTTAACCAACCCCTTACCTAGGTCTCTCCCCGCATTGTGTTTACGATGCAAAATTAGGTTTTTTCCTCTTTTGACCTTTTCCTTCGGATAAATCAAAGGGCGGTTGTGAATCAAGAATTGTGATTCAAACTAATTAATAGTTTGATATCCTATTTCCACCGCAACAATGATCAATCTTACACCTTTAAATACCCGAAGACATATGAATGATCACGGGATCAAGTCTTGCTCAAAGAGACAAGCCTAGACTGATTACATGTGAAACCCTAGTTTCCACCCATGAAGATAGGAGAAAATGACCCAAGCTTGAAATCACACTTCCTCAGGGTAGATTGAAGAACCCCTTAAACAAAGATGATTGGTGAAGATAAATGATGATAAAGATTCGAAAACCTTTCCCATGAAGACATCAAATGCCCAAATTCCAACTTGAGAACCAAAGATGGAGGACCAATGATTTTCTTGTATGATATCCTAAGTGATGTTGAGATATGAAGGTGTACCCTTGCCTGAGCTCTGAACATGAAGCTCCTCTCTTAAGTAGTGAATAAAACATCTTGATCCCCTATCAAGAACCAATGCTATGCACAAATGTTAATGCAAAATGCTAAAATGAAACATAAGTCAAGTACAAGAAAAGGTTGGTCAAAATTTGGGGTGCAACAATCATTTCCCATATGCTTATGGCTCGTGGTGCACAATGTTCATCATTCTTTATTAAGTGTCTTAGAGTTGTTAGGGATGCGAAGAGAAGAAACAAAAGAAAAGCACTAAAGGGAACTGAGAACCCTAATGTTATCATACAAAATGGTCCTAAGGTTAGGATGAATGGAAGTCTACCTAATGTTATCACACAAGAAGATCACACGAGTTGAATTCAAAACAAAACTCAAGAAAGCATTATACTTCCAAATCATCATTCACAAAAGGGAAGGACCAATCAAGCAAGCACATAAGTCTCAACTAACTTGAGGAAAAATCAGAAGGCCACCCAATAATGGATTAGAAACAAGTTACATAATTTTGCAATTCAAAAATAAATAAAAATTAAATAAAACCTATAAAAGGGATGAAAAATAGTTAGAACACAAATATGAACCCAAGAAAATCACCATAGGTCAGAGACCATCATAGGATCATGTACTAATTTTCTCACAATTTTAAAATTCCCAAAAACAATTTTAAACTAATTAAAATCAAGCAAATAAACAAAAAAAATATGAAAAATAGAAAAATCATAAATAAAAATCAAATAAAATCACCATAGGTCAAAGACCATCATAGGATCATATGATATTTTTCTCATAATTTTAAAAGGCCTAAAAATGATTTTAAACCAAACAAACAAAAATCCAAGAAAAATAGCAAAATGAAAAATAAAAATGCACAAAAATGCAAATCACAAAGAGAAAAATAAAAGGAAATTTTAGAAAATATTTTGGTATTTTTCTGAAGAAAAATGAATTTCTGAAGATTAAATAGAATTAAAAACAATTTTGAAAAAGAAAATAAAACAGAAAAAATACAGAGTGTTGGATCTCCCTTCATTAAATGACGTGGCTAATCTGATGGCCTAGAAAGTCAAAAAGCGCAAGATTAAAAAAAGTGGCATGGTGGATCTGAGTCAAACTCATCACATCCAGCCATTAAAAGTCAAAACCGCAAGATTAAAACAAGTGGCATGTTGGACGGTCAGATGATGCCAGCTCATCATCTTCAACCTCCAGCTACTTGAAATTTGCAGAGATTTGTAGAAACTCGTGGTTTCTTCCAACCATAACCATTGGAGCTCATAGCGATTTCATTTGATGCGTCTTTTCAAGACGATCTCAACAATATCATCGTGCCAAATTTCTTTTGCACATAGCTCACTCGATTTGAAAAAAACCAGATGAATTTAAAAATACGGATTTGAAAATTAACAAGCTAAACTCAACTTTAACTAAAGTCTAACAATCATAACAGCAACAACATATTAAGGACTATATCTTAGCAACAAATTTAAATCAAAATTGTTGAGAATTATACCTGTTGAAGCTCAACTTTGAAGCTCTGAAAATGGAGTCACCAAGCTTGATTCAGGCCACGATTCTTCAAGTTCTTGAGCAGGTTAGCTTCACTGAATGATGGTGAAGCTAACTGAGTGGAGATTTTGAGTGATTAAGGTGTAGAAATGAAAAAACAAAATTCAAGCTTAAGAGTTCAAATGGGATCTCAGCAGGGTGATTTTGGCTATCAAAACTTGTGGAAACGGGTGGAATCGAGTCCTTATTTATAGGAGATAAGTATGGAATGCTAAGGGAGGGTGAATGATGCAATTTGAGGTGAAATCGTGCACACGTGTGTCATGGGCAAAGTGTGACTTGCAGCATGCTAAAACTCATCCAAAACTTGCATTTCAATGCTCTAATTGGCTCAAGCAAGTTTGTTAATCATGTTCAAAATTGATTTCGTGCCCTAGATTGGTGATTACAGGTCACATTAACCAAATTCAATTTTGACTTCAAGTGAAAACTCAACTTTGAAATTTAAACTTTGCAACCATGATTCTCACAATGTAGGAGGCTTTATTAGTTTATTCTTCCTACATTGGATGTAAGGAGATGCAATCTTTGCAATGTGAAAAGAAAGTATTGATTTGGCAATCTGAGCTGAGAGGTATGAATCTTCAAAGTAGCCTGCATAAAAAGGCTCAAATTCACAAAACACTTAGAAACATTTCAAGTCTTCCATAGGTTTTTGGAGCTTTCATGTTGAATCAAAGTTGTAGAGGACATCTTCAAGTTCATTTTAAAAAAAGTGTTAGTTCCATGATTCTATGATTGTCCATGGTTCTATGATTGGATAAATTTTGGTAAAACATGATTCTACACTGATGTTAAGCATGATGTTATAACATCTCCATCTGCTGTGGTGACAGAATTGTTGTGGTGTGTTTTAATGTAAATGTCATGCTAAATGTCGTGACATCCATCTGCTGTGGTGACAGAACTGCTTGTCGCTACTGCGAAAATCGGCGCCGGCTTGACAGGAGAGTCGCCACCGTGCGTTATTTATCCCTCAGAGCGGGAAAGGAAACGCTCGAAGTAAACCTCGCAAAGACGTGAAAAGGTATGGTCATCGCAACCAAAACCTGGATTCGGGAGTCGGTTACGCAAGGGGAAGGTATTAGCACCCCTCACGTCCATCGTACTCGATGGGATCCACGCTTGGTGTTTATAAGGAAAAGGGTGATTTATCTATCTACGCTAATGGCTAGTCTGAAAAGAAAATAAAAGGACAGGACTCGACAGAACATACGGTGTTCTGGGCCTACGTATTCCCTCGTGCAATGGGAAAGTCAGAGTCAACGTAGTTCGACTACCTACGTCTAAACGGGAAAAGGTTGCTTACCAGGACATCGCGTCCTGTGCCTACGTACTTCCACACAGCATGGAAGATCAGAGCAAACGTAGTTCGACTAACTACGGCTAAACAGGGGCTCTCACACAGCAGTGAGAAAACAAACTGATCCTAAAGGTTCGGGAACCTACAACTACGATCTGGTCTCAAATGCACTCGGGCAATAGAAAGGGATAACAATTAGTTGTCAGCGGGAAAGCCTCGATCGCACAGCCGCGAGAGAACAAAGGTTAGTTGTTAGTGTGCTCGCTAGGATATCGCATCCTATGCCTACATATCCTTGTCTGACACAAGGAATCAGAGCAGCTGTAGTTCGGCTAACTATGGATCAAGCTACTCAAAAGCTCCTACTGAACAGAAAGGGAAAAGACACCCTAAAACTATAGCTGGAAAAGGGGAATCTACCCACTGTTATCATGCCAGGTTGACCATCCTAATGTCTATCATAACGACTCCGCAGCGGAGAAGTCAGAGCTCCTAAGGGATCATGGCAACAGGACTAAACAGCAAACAGGAAATACTGCAAGGTAAAGAAAAAACTGCAAATATGCATGAATGCAACAACTAGACAAACAAGGCACAAAGGCCGCAAACCACAAAGGTAAGGGAGCTCAGCTCTACCAAATACCAACAAGCAAAGCCACTCAATAACAAACAAGCAGAAGGAGGACCACCTCAACTTCTCATGCACACAAAGCCTACTTCTAAGATGCACCTACCTCAGAACTATCTAGATGAATTCCTAAGTCTAATGCAACACAACACCATACAAGTCAAGCAACACAAAGAGAAAGCTAGCTAACCTGATAAACCTCCATCCAAAGCTTAAACAAAAACCCTGAGCAAGACCCTTAACAAACAACTTCTAACCTATCCCTGAACAAAACTCTATACAACACCTTAAGCAAATATCTAAACAAAACTCTAATCAAAACCCTAAGCAAGAGGAATCAATCCCAATCTCCAAGCTTCAGAACAAGCTTACCAAAGAAAGGGAGCTAAGCAGACAAGCTCATAGTGCCTTCCTCGGGAAAGTACCAGGAGGTTACCACTCAGGAGTCATATCCTATGCGGCTCGACAACTGTGATTAGTTTACATTCCTCCTCAGGAGAAACTAAACTCACATGAAGGCTCCGGCATCATTGGATACTTGAGAAATCTTATCTGAACTAAGGGAACTAAGTGGGCAGACCCATAGGACCTTCCTCAGGAAAGTACTAGGAGGCTGACACTTAGGAATCGTATCCTACGTGGCTCAACAACTGTGATCAGTTTACATTCCTCCTCAGGAGAAACTAAACTCACAAGTTGGCTCCAACATCATTGGATACTTGAGAAATCCTAGATAAACTAAGGGAACTAAGTGAATAGACCCATAGGACCTTCCTCAGGAAAGTACTAGGATGCTTCCACTTAGGAATTGTATCCCATGTGGCTCAACACCATGTGATCAGTTTACATTCCTCCTCAGGAGAAATTAAACTCTCATGTTGGCTCCAACATCATTGGATACTTAAGAAAGAGGTGAGAAGAAAGAATGAAAGTCATTCATAGTGCCTTCCTCAGGAAAGTACCATAAACTCCCTTCAAACTTCAGGATCTCGAACCTCACAAACAGGGAACAAGCTCCTAGACTAAGCCTCAATCCACTGCATCCTTGCAAGCTCCAACAGGACTGCAACCAGCTTCCATCTTTGAGAAGAATCCACAGGCCATCAAACCACAAGAAACTAACTCTGGAGTTCAACCACAGTTGAACTTCAAAGTCAGAGGTCATCAAGACTTCTCCTATCCTCAAGCTCAGACTAAAACATATCAGAACATCCTACGAAAATCTATCAAAAATCTATGGGAAACCTACATGGCTCTATGACAACATACCGAAAAATCAGAGCAAAACTCATTACCAGATGAAAGATCTAAAATCCACAAAGCAGACATATCCACAAACCAATTATTCAATATCAAAATAATACAACAAATGCAATTAAAATGAAAATGCATGATTAAGCTATTGTTTTTGTACTATAAAATTCTACATTGAATTATGAGTCTACAAAAAAAAGAACGGAATTATTTGATTAAACCTACTATTTTTTTATGAATTTTCTAATAATATGCATGCACTAAAAGATATTAAAAAGAGTCAATTAAATGGAAAATATGCCAAAAATAGCAAACAAAAATAAAATGACATTTTTATTTTTACCCAATTTTCTAGACATTATTATGAGGTGGTAGAAAAAATCAGAAATTAAAAATCAATTGTTTTTATTTTCTTATGAATTTTACAAGATGCAAAGAAAATAAAAGAAATTAAAAAAACAAAATTGAAATAAGATTGGAGGGGGGTTCAAACAGCACACTTTTCAGTTATTATCCTAAGGTGGGCCTTAGAGGGGGGCGCGCCTAGCAAAAAGGCGCTGGCCCAATACTACCAGAAATCCACTAAAAATAAAAGAAGAAAAAAAACGCAGGGGGGTGCAACTAGTGAATTTTTCATGTTAGTTCCTGGAATGGGCTTACCTGCGGGGGTGCCAATAACATTAAGGGCCTAAGGCCCAATATGACTTATCTGCCTCTCACACGAATGGGGGGGAGTAGCGAGTAAAACGGGGGTATGACTCAGCAACACGCGTTTGGGCCTAAACCCAAACCCTAACCCTAACTAGAAACCCTAACAACAAAACACTACTCCCCTTCAAACGCTCTGACCACTGTTCATCAAACCAACCTAGCCGTTTCCTTCGTCTTCCTCACCCTATCTCCTCTCTGCAATTCCTGATCTCTCTCCAACAATCCAACCAAACTCTGAAAAAAAACTTCTCACGCAACACACCTCACTCTCACACTAGATTCCCCCACACAAGATCTAGGCTTAAACTAAATGATAACTGAAATCTCAACGAAACCCTACATTCAACACCAACAACGAATCCAGCGTGGAAGAACAACGTACCTGGATTGAGGTGTGCACGACGCCGTGAATTGTTGAAGTTCGTTGAAGGACTTGAAGCAATCCTGGAGAATCTTGAAGGAAAGATCTAGATGAAGGATCTACGAGGTTGACGGAGTTCTTGATGGAGAACACGAAGACAACAAAACCTTCTTGAGATCCTGAGAAGATCGAGCGAATCTGGGAAACTGAAGGAGATTGTTCCTGGGAAACGATGAAGAATGAAGGTGCTTGAACGATTTCTGGGTTTTCGCTGAAGGATGACGAAGGTTTTGAGTGGTTTCTGGAAAACTTTGATGAAGGATCTGGAAAATCCTTTGAAGTTTCCGGCGACGTGGCCGAGTTCTCCGGCGAGGTAGTGGATGAAGGCGAACGGAGGGGATCGGAGACGATCGGAGGGGAAAAATGGATTTCTGGAGATTTCTGGGTATTTGGGGTTTCCGGCGAAGAAGACGGTGGCCGGAAGCCGTTGGGGTGACCGGCGGTGGGAGGATCAGGGCGGATGCATGGCCGCCGGTGTATTTTCTGGCGAGGCTCCGGTGAAGTCTGTGGGCGTGACAGGTGGTGAAGGGTAAGCTTGCATGTGCAACGCGTGGCAAACATGCACAGAGAGAGAGAAAGTCGTGGCCAGCTGGGGGCGACGTGGCGTGTGGAGGGAGAGTCTGAGTGGTGAAAGTTGTGTGGTGTGATGTGGTAGCCTCAGAATGCGTAACGTGGGGCCGTCCTTGACTAACACGTGGCGTCTGATCATTTATACCACTGCAATGTTCTGGATGCTTCTAGAAAATGTTGGACGGATCTGGACACAAGCTGGGACCATTCTGGACAAAACTGGGCTTTGATTGAAGTTGGCCCACACGAGAAACAAACAAAAACCCAAACACTGAATGGATTAATGAAATGGATTAAGAATTGGATTAGATGGAAATGATTAATGGTCAATTAAGTGAAAAAAAACTGAATTAACAGACTCTAATAAACCCACTAATCTAGACTTCTAAACTTATTAAATTCTAATTAACTATATTACCTATTTAAATTCTATAAAAGAAAATAAAAGAAAAATCTATTTATTTATTAAAAAATGAAAAATCTATCCTATATTATTTCTATAAAAGAAAAACAAAACTATATTCTTCTTATTAAAATGATTAAAAACTATTAACACTATTTAAAAAACAATTAATATTCTAAAGATCCTATATTATCCTAAAAATCTATTAATATTCTAAAAACGATTAAAATCTATTTAAAAATCTATATAAAATTCTAAAAAGAGATTTAAGCTATTTAAAAAATACAAAAACCCTATTTAAATTCCAGAAAAATCTATAAAGCCTATTAAAAATCCACAAAAGTCTATTAAAACCCTAAAAATGCAGACAAATGCAAATGACCACCATAAAAGAGCGCACGAGACCAGATCGAATCGAACAGAGAACCCCGGGCATCAGAATGTCCCAAAATCACTACGTAAGCTAAAAATCACCGAGGAGCGCACAAATTTCCCGAAAATAAAACCCTGATGATCTGGACTGGATCTGCCATATCTGATAGACGAAAATCAAGCTGTAACCCCGAGATCCTCTGTCTGTGCACAAATATCATGCGTCTGATTTGCGAATATGAATTTAAACCATGAGTCAGATAGGAGAATCGGTTGGTCAAATTTTAGGGTGCAACAGCTGCCCCTATTCAAGCGACTTGGACCTGAAGGGTTTGAAGAGCGCTCAGCTTTCAAACATTCAGAGGTACGAGACGGTTGAATACAAATAAAACCCGAAAATTTGCCAACCGCGAGAATATACTGTAAACTGCTTGGGGAATGAACTCCTGAAAACCGAGCCCAGTCATTACGGCAACAAACTGATCAATCATCTGGTAAAGAACTCCTGATTTGCAAGCCAATTACCTGTGACACCCCATATAACAAACCCTGAGGGTTGCAACAAAACACCCGATCCTTTCACATTGCCTACTGATAGGCAGGAAGAGAAATATACTCACATCGTCCAAAGATGGACGGGAAGACACCCTGATTGAATACTCACCTCGCCTAATGATAGACGGCAAGACAACATTAATCTCCATACTCACATCGTCTAAGGGTAGACGGAATCATCCTGATTGATGAAACAAATCAATATTCACATCGTCTAAGGATAGACGGGAAGAAATAATCTCCATACTCACATCGTCTAATGATAGACGGGATCATCCTGATTGATGAAACAAATCAATATTCACATCGTCTAAGGATAGACGGGAAGAAATAATCTCCATACTCACATCGTCTAAGGATAGACGGCAAGACACCATTAATCTCCAAACTCACATCGTCTAAGGATAGACGGAATCATCCTGATTGATGAAACAAAACAATTCACATCGTCTAAGGATAGACGGGAAGAAATAATCTCCATACTCACATCGTCTAAGGGTAGACGGCAAGACACCATTAATCTCCAAACTCACATCGTCTAAGGGTAGACGGGATCATCCTGATTGATGAAACAAAACAATTCACATCGTCTAAGGATAGACGGGAAGAAATAATCTCCATACTCACATCGTCTAAGGATAGACGGGATCATCCTGATTGATGAAACAAATCGATTCACATCGTCTAAGGATAGACGGGAAGAAATCATTAATCTCCATACTCACATCGTCTAAGGGTAGACGGAAAGAAAGCCAAACGCAATTCAACACCATCCCTCGAATTTTAGAATCCTTCTGTCTACGGGAATTGATGGAAAGATCAATATCCTTGAGGGGCCCACATCGTCAGTATGGACCGACGGGAAGAAAACCACCTTCAAAGAGCCATGTCGTCAATAAGAATCGACAATCACGAAAACTGAACATTCTTCGAAGAGCCTTGACATCAATAAGGATTGACGGTCAGAAAAGTCCCTCTTGAAACGTCGTCTCATCCAATACACAGAAAGAAGACCACTATCTGAAATATCGTTTTGAAACTCCTCAACAATCAAAGATAGCCGGAGAAGACTCGCTGGGGAAACACCCCACCTGTATGATCTGACAATAAGAAACCCGCTGAACAATAACCTGAAACTTCACATCGTCTACTGATAGACGGAAAGGAAACCACTTGCTAGAGAAACTCCGTCTTGAACCCCACTGAAAATCACCCAAAACTTCACATCGTCTACTGATAGACGGGAAGAAAAGCATATCCCGGGGAAACCCCTTCTTGAAACCCTACTGCGATCACCCGCAACTTCACATCGTCTAAGGATAGACGGAAAGAAAACCACATTCGTACTCAAGACGTCTAATGATAGACGGAGAAATCCACTTATTGGAGGAACACATCGTCAATATGAATTGACGGGAAGAAAAGTCTGTCGATATCCGATGACTGCTTGATCAAAGCACAACTATTGTATGATCTGAAATACAGATAATCCGCTGAATTGCCTGAACGCGGCTGTTGGATAAATGCCCCTGAACTGATCACAGAGTAATTCACGCACCATGTGAGGCTGGTAGAAAACCTGACTTATGCTTCGTATGCATATGCATATGCCTTAATCTTTCTATGGCGTAATGCTCCATTCAGGATGGAAATGCTACGCAATTTGACAATGACATGCAAGTATGATGCAAATATGATAATGCATGCAATATGCTGATGCAGGCTCGAGCTGCCGGAGAAAGCTGGGTACAGCAAACCGCTTCAGCAACATAAATGCTGAAGACGAAGCCAACTCCGCTGGGGATAACCCGGATATCACTGAATTATCCCAGCAAAATAAATGCTGGGAGAGTGAAATCAACTCTGCTGGGGATATTAGGAACTTAACCGAACACCTTGACGAAGTAATACCCTGCTGGGGAATATAGCTCCGCTGGAGAATAGCAGATGTGCTGAATATGATTAGACTCCTCTAGGGATAGCTCACCCGTGCCACTGGCAAATTGGACTTTGCTGGAGAAAATGGACGGAGTCTCCCTGCGTACTGCTAAAGATCGGATCTGGAAACTGATGCGCTAACACGGATGGGCTTCCCCTGACTGCAATGCCTTTGCCCCTGATTAGCTGATCTAGAGTGGTGCCCCTGACTACAAGATATTTGCCAAATCTCTCACCTAATTGCCTCAGGATAACTGACTTCGACAAGCTGACCTGACTGGGGATCACAATAATAGCTTGCCCCTGCTCTCGGAACATTCGGGCGTTCTGCATTCTGTCTTGACCATACTTTCCACCGTAGGAAGCTTTTCTGCTGTCAATCGCTTACTCGCAAGTAAAACAAGTTGTTCTGCGTAACAGATGTATTAATGCAACACATATGACAGCTTTGACATCCAATTTGTTCACTGGGAAAAAGAAAAACAGTTCATGGCATATAATGCACAAAACATTTATCAACATTAGTATCAACATGGTAAGAGGAACCCTTTTAAAAGTCAGAATCGACGCGACCTTTACCGGAGTATGCTTTCGAAACAACCTGCTTCAATTAGGACTTTTGAAGGTTGTAACGTGGTCAGGTTCACGGTTTTGAAAGAAAGGATAAAGGCTCAAAGTTTATTTTAACCCACCCATTCTCCTTGGTGTTCTCCCATCCTACGTTCAGCTAATTCAACCTTAGCGCTCACCTCTCAGAGGTTGAAAGATAGGAATGATAGTTCGAGAAACTATGAGTTTTCGGAGTGACAGCCACTCACTTTTCGTCTTTGACACTTGAGGTCACACGACTCGTATTTCCATCGAGGATCTTCTTTTGATCCTTTTCATCTTTTTCTTTTCATATCCCTAACTTTTGCCTGGACTGACTCCTTTTGAGTTTCTTTTGATTCTTTTAAGTCCAGCGGGATGCCCTCATTTTTGCCTAAGTCATTTGTTTTGAAGTTTTCTTGACTTAGCGGGCTTTTGATTCTCTTTTTTCCTTCGTTTTTTCTTTCGAACAAGTCGTGTGACACTGGTTGTCTGACTCTTTGGGGAATGACATGACTGCCCCACTCTTGATTGAACCATTATGGTCTTTTAGGCACGACCTCTAGGGGTGTGATTGATCCTCGAACGGACACTCCTTTTGCAATTTGGACGCTCGGTCAAATTAGCTAACACCTACCCTGCCCCAGGTAAAGATTGAGGGTTTTTCATTCGCAGAAAGAAACTCCTACTACAAGGCTCAAAGGGGTTAACAAAGGATTATCTTCCTTATAGCTCCGGTGTATAGGGATTTGAACCAATGCCTGTACATCATCAACAGGTTTTATTTCAAAAGCATACGATATCGGAAGTTTGTACGTCGTTCATTTTCGTCATCCTCCCCAGATTCTTCTTAACCCAGCGTTGGACATTTGTAAAAACAATTAGTGAACACGACTGGATTCAATCAAAACATGCATATTTATTTCATTATCATCAATTGAATGAAAACAACAAGTTTTACAAACAAGATTACAAATTCAAACAGGAAAGCAACTACAAATGTAAAGACATGACAAGATAAAACAAAGAAAAATGCTAGCTTCCGAGAACCGGGCTTTCACATCTGTCCTGCTGCTGAACCAGCTATCTTCACAGTCAATTATTAGAGGCATCCTGATGATGTCCTGATCTGCTTTCCTCAACCCAGCCAGATTACATAGCCCTTTCTCCTTCATTCAGATGATTTTGGGGCTACCCTGCCCGAAGCTGATTGCTGCACTATCAAGTAGATCCTGCACTTTGTGCTTGAAAGCTTTACAATTCTCAATCGTATGGCCAGGTGCCCCAGTGTGGAATTCACAAGTAGCATTGGCATCATACCCCGGTGGTGGTGCCCCTGTTAAGGGAGCCAACGTCCTTTTTCGAACCAATTGGAGCTTAAGCAACGTTTGCAGAAGCTGTGCATATGACATAGGTGGAGTATCAAAATGACGGCTTGTCAGAGGAGCCCGATTCTGATATCTTTTGTACCCCTGATTATTCTGCTGCTGAGGCTGCTGCTGCTGGTATCGGGTTGACTCTTGAACGCCCCTCGTATCAAATGCAACATCGGTTTCTTGACCTTCAATGTATTGATTAACGCCCTCCTTATGCTTAGCCATTTTCTTTCTCAGATCTGCCCCAGGAATAGGCAACAGTTGTGGGCCTGGAGATTCTGACACCATGGAGTCCAGGATACGCTTCTGACCCACTGCAGCCTTAGAAACATCTGTCATCTTAGCATCGACTGAAACAGGAGCAATACGCACAGCTACGCCGCTCGACGTGAATTCAATATCGTGCGAGTCAATCAGGTCTCGAACCTTGTGCTTAAAAGCATGGCAACCCTCGATGTCGTGTCCGAATGCCCCAGAATGAAATTCACATTGCTTACTGGCATCGTACCCATGAGGAAGCGCTCTCGTGGGTGGTTCCAACGTTCTCTTCTCAACCAGATTAAACATCAATAACGTCTGCAAGAGCTCAGCATATGTTGTAGGCGGCACCTCAAATATTCTCTTTGTCTTCCCTTCCTGGATCCTCCACGGAGCTGGATGCATCTTCTGTTGCTGCTGCTCAGGTTCCACATGCACGGGTGGCACGAGCTTCTTTATTGCAGCTTCAAATAGCTGATCGTCCTCTTTCCTAAGCACATTCTTGACAACCTCCATGATCAAGCTCACTTGGGTCTTCAGCTGACTGTTTTCCTCTTTGAGAATCTTCTGTTCCAGACGCATTTCTTGCATGTCTCTCATCATCTGCCCCAGCTGGCTTCGGACTTCAATCAACTCAAACTGATTCTGTTCCATATCTCTGAAGGAGTTCCTGCAACAAACTGGACGATGAGGAAATGAGACCCACGGTTCTGATGTACCTGTTTAAACGATAATGCAATGCGGAAAGCAAACACATATTCGATACAAGATAAAGAGAAACTCAAGCTATAAGCACACAGAAGAACACCTCCCACATATGTTCAACCAACAAAAGCATCACGTAAGCACAAATGAGTACGAATATAATGACCCCAGCCAACAATCCTGGTGGTGGTCAGCAAATACTGATGCACAAAAGCTAAACAGATTATGCAGAGAAAACAGATGCGACACCCGACACATAAACTTCTAGAAACTTCTCCCATATTCAACTGAACTCTCCGATTGACAATCTCCAGAGCACACACTTCCTGTGGAGTCTTCCATGACATTAACCGACGAACCCACACAACTGGAGGATGGAAAATCATTAATCTGAACAAAACCCTGAGGAGTGATGCAAATCCGGTTAGAGTCTAACAGATCTTGAACCTGACTTCTAAGCACCTTACAATCATTTGTGGAATGCCCCTGTGCCCCAGCATGGTACTCACAGCGGGCGCTGGCATCAAAACCTGGAGGATACGGTGGAATCACCGGCTTAGTCTCTTTCGGCATTATCAATCCACTTCTGACCAGATCTGGCAACAACTGATTGTACGACACCGGTAGTTGAGTAAACTGCCTTTCAGGTTTCCTTGGTCTTCGTGGGGCGTGCTGACGCGCTCGACGATAGGATGATTGTTGACTTGAAGTGTCTGAAAACTGATCCTGAGATGCTAGAGATTCTGAGATGGCGTCATCTCCTTCTTCCCACTCTTCTTGAGAACTGACAACTGACTCAATCTTATCAACTGGGAAGTGAGGAACATCTCGAAACTTTCCACTCCTGAGTCCTCTCTCAACAAGCTCTCCCAGTCTCATCAGGTCCACAAAGTTTGTGCAACTGAACAATTTGTCAAAATAATGGCCTTTCAGAGTACCCAAGAAGATGTCAACTAGTTCCCTTTCCGGAAGCGGTGGTTGAACACTAGCAGCCAATTCTTTCCATCTTCGCAAATACCCCCTGAATGATTCATTCTCCGCCTGAGATAATTCTTGCAGATGTACGAGACTAGGAGTCAAATCCAGGTTGTAATCGTACTGCTTCATGAAAGCTCTGGCTAAATCCACCCATGATCGAATCTGATTATTTTCTAATTGCACATACCACCTCAAGGATGCCCCAGTCAGGCTATACTGGAAGCAATGGATCATCAACTTGTCATTTCGCACAAACGAAGTCATCCTTCGACAGAACATCATCAAATGCAGCTTCGGACAGCTATCTCCCGTGTACTTTTCGAATTCCGGCACTTTGAACTTGTACGGCAACACCAGATCAGGAACCAAACACATGTCTACAGCATCCAGGTTAACAGCATCTTTCAATTCCAAGGCTTTTATACCTTCTTCCAACGCCCGGAGTCTTCTATCCTTTTCAAGAGCTCTTGGATCTACCATCCCGGCCATTGGAACATCTCTTCGGTAATTCATCACAGGGAAAGCAACACCTTGATTGTTAGCAGGAGGATGATGTTCATTTCGGACAACAAACTGCTCATGCCGACCTCGGTTCTCAACAGTAGGCTGCACAACTTGGTCTGCAGTAAGGTTGTTCGGGAAGTCTCTCATAGAATCATACCGATGGTTGGACGCCATAGTAAACCCTGCCAAGGTGTTAGGAGCCTGGAAATTGCCTTCAGCCATATCTACCAATTACCTGTAGCTGACTACACTGCTTGATTCTGCTCAACTCTGCTTCAACCCCTTGGTCGTCTTCAACACTCCACTTTTGCCTCAAACAATCCCCCGAGAATCACCCTCTGATGAAAACAAAGGCTGGATAAGTGCTCTGGCCTGCTAGAGAAATGCTATGCAATATGATTTATGCAAACAGAAATAAAAATGCTAACGTGCATGTGTGCATTGGAGATATTTCCCCTCCAATTCCAGTGTCAGTGGTAGCGAGACAAGATAAACCATAGAGACAATATTTAGAAAAACCCTCATATTTATTAGAATAACAGTCTTGTCAAGATGTTACATAACTATGCTCCATACAGCTGATATGGTAAAGAAGGATCCCAGCCAACATGCCTGGTGGTGATCTCAACACAACAGAATACAAGAAAGAAATCAAGTACGGGTACGGTTACGGAAGTCTTCGACCATCTTCTTCGTCTCTGCATGATCCGGTTGATAAATCAAACCTTCTATTAGCCGATCCCTCTTCCTGACCGTCCCCTGGATGTCTCTGACAAAGTCTTCCCAAGCCTTATCATGGGCAACATCCCCAGATTTGGGTCTCTTGGCGTCTGCTCTATGCTGAAAATCTTCTAAATTCTTCATGGCATCAATCAGTTTGCGCTCGGCCTCGTATCGGCGGCATGCTTCTTCTTCAAGCTCTTCAGTCTTCACTTTGACCTGCTCTTCTAACTGAGCAACCTGTGTCTTCAGCTCTTCTTCCCGTTCTTTGCGCTTGGTCATAGTGAGATCCCAGTGCTCTCTAAACTTAGCTAGCTTCGTGTAGGCCCTTTCCAGCTCTTGCTTCTTGGTATCCAGTACACTGCTAACTGAGTCTACATCTAACTCCAGACGCTTCTTGGTCTCGGTCAATTCCAATAACGTAGTCTTCAGATGTTTCAGAGTTTCGGCCTGTTGCTTAGAAAAATATCCTGTTTCAATCTTTTCATGACGAAGCTGGGCATTCTCCTGCTCTAAAGCCTCCTTAGCCTTTGCTAGCTCTTCTTTCTCCGCCATCAGCTGCTTGTAGACCTGTATGTCCACAGTGGTAGGCTCCTCCACCGGAGAAGGATGCAATGGCTGAACTGCTGGATAA
This sequence comes from Lathyrus sativus, assembly GCA_963859935.3. NCBI lineage: Eukaryota > Viridiplantae > Streptophyta > Magnoliopsida > Fabales > Fabaceae > Lathyrus > Lathyrus sativus. Next base: position 113,202,400 of record OZ012737.1, on the reverse strand, counting down.
GGCATAAGGAACTTCGCAGCTCGCTCACGAATCCATTCCACATATGGGCCAGGAACTCGAATATCCCCTCTGCCACCTGAAGGCTTCCCTCTCTTGTGCAGGTTCTTCCAGGCTTTCTCAAGCTTGGTCAGCATCTCTTTCCCTATTGCCCCGGTGAGATACAGAGATTCCTGTATCTCCTCGGGTTTAGGCGCTCCTTGAGGTACATACCCAAATTGCCTGATCAATAAGGAAGGGTTGTAATTGACACACCCCTTCCTTCCTACTAAAGGAACATTCGGGAATCCTTCGCACCTGAGTATGACCTCAACTCCGAATACCTCTTCGTTAACCCATACCACGCTCTCAGTAGTCAAACCCATCAAGCGCTCGGGCCATCCTAGAGAATCAATAGAGGTGACAAACGGTCCTGACTTAGGCATATGACTGGTGAACCACCTACACAGGAGAGGTACACAGCACGACACATTCCTTCCTCGCCGCTTTTCATTCTGGTAATGAGTTGAATGGTGGATATCTCCCAACAAAGTAGGAACCGGGTTCTTCGCAGCCAAAATATAGAAGGCATCTGAGTCAACAAAATCAGGAATGTTCGGGAACAACACGATGCCATAAACACATACAGCAAGGATGACGTCAAAAACACCCCAGCCACCCTTCTGGGCATACTCCCGAGCCTTCTCCACCAAGACATCCAACGGAAATCCCCATACATCTCCTCTTCTGATCATCTTCCCGGACAGCTCAGACTCCCTCAAGCACAGGATGGCAGAAAGCTCAGCCAGATTAGGCTCAGCGTCCGTACGATAGAAAGGCATCTGCTCGCGGATCGGTATATCCAGAAGTGCAGAATACTCCTCTAGGGTAGGAACCAAAACAAAGTCAGGAAATATGAAACACCTGAGCTCCGCATCGTAAAACTGTAACAGGGTATAAATGCCGCTGATCTCGTAGGCCGATGGCTGATAAACATAGGTCAGAATTCTCCCATATCTCTTTCTGAAGTCACCCATTACCCTCTTCTTAGCAATAGTAATCAACTCTAACAGAAGGCTGATATCCGGAGACGGAAACTTGTAGGGCAATACTCTCTTCAGGGTTTCCATGTCTTGCTAGGAAACAAACACCAGAACAGGAAGGGAAAATATGCACCTGCAATACACACACGTTAGTTGAATGCAAATGGTAATGCAATGATGCAATATGATAAATAATGAAATCTGCGAACACAAGGGCTATGCTGTAGCCTGAAGAGGAATATCTCTGTGATCAAGAACAGAAAACCACCACAGTCACCAGAACTTCAGGACACTAACTATCATCTGATACTCAAAATTTCAATCCCCTGGTAAGAAAACCATTTGAACCTCTGTATCTGACGAGAAAACCATCTGATAATAGCATCAACTTCAGATAAGAAACCCATCTGATCCAGACAACACACCTGGAGATGCATCAAGAACACCGTCTGATAAATACTGAATCATGGTTTCTGAAGGCCAGTTTTCCTGCAATAACCCAATCCCTCTCACAGGTATGATAGACCTAATCCACGGACAAAGGTACGGCATCCTATGCGGTCATCAGCGTCACAGACTTCCATGAATGACGATGCGATTCCCAGAAGGAGTGGCATCATCAAATCATGAAGAGGCCTCACCTAGCTGACTTCCAAATGATCGGTCCCCAGAGTCGACAATCCTCACGTCTGGACTCCCCTCAGATCCTCAGGACCGGAAAGGAGCACCTCTGCGAGAACCTCGTCTGAGCGTAGATTTCGTAGGGAACTGTGCCTGCTCAGCAGACAGGTTCGTCTACTACTCTCCACAACTATATCTAGGTATATACTCAAGCCCAGGTCCGACCTCTCACTCACAGTAACCTCCCTCGCCTACAGCAATAATCACAATAATATAATGCTGGAAAATAAATGCGGAAAGGTAAAGGTGCGAGAAAGTAAAGTGCAGAAAAGTAAAACACATATGCACAACACCCAACAAATAAACACCCAAGCGCTAGGATTGACTCGCGTAGGGGATGGGAAACGGTCCCAACATAAGGGATGGGAAAAGTCCCTAGATGCTATAAGTCCCCAGCAGAGTCGCCAGCTGTCGCTACTGCGAAAATCGGCGCCGGCTTGACAGGAGAGTCGCCACCGTGCGTTATTTATCCCTCAGAGCGGGAAAGGAAACGCTCGAAGTAAACCTCGCAAAGACGGGAAAAGGTATGGTCATCGCAACCAAAACCTGGATTCGGGAGTCGGTTACGCAAGGGGAAGGTATTAGCACCCCTCACGTCCATCGTACTCGATGGGATCCACGCTTGGTGTTTATAAGGAAAAGGGTGATTTATCTATCTATGCTAATGGCTAGTCTGAAAAGAAAATAAAAGGACAGGACTCGACAGAACATACGGTGTTCTGGGCCTACGTATTCCCTCGTGCAATGGGAAAGTCAGAGTCAACGTAGTTCGACTACCTACGTCTAAACGGGAAAAGGTTGCTCGTCAGGACATCGCGTCCTGTGCCTACGTACTTCCACACAGCATGGAAGATCAGAGCAAACGTAGTTCGACTAACTACGGCTAAACAGGGGCTCTCACACAGCAGTGAGAAAACAAACTGATCCTAAAGGTTCGGGAACCTACAACTACGATCTGGTCTCAAATGCACTCGGGCAATAGAAAGGGATAACAATTAGTTGTCAGCGGGAAAGCCTCGATCGCACAGCCGCGAGAGAACAAAGGTTAGTTGTTAGTGTGCTCGCTAGGATATCGCATCCTATGCCTACATATCCTTGTCAGACACAAGGAATCAGAGCAGCTGTAGTTCGGCTAACTATGGATCAAGCTACTCAAAAGCTCCTACTGAACAGAAAGGGAAAAGACACCCTAAAACTATAGCTGGAAAAGGGGAATCTACCCACTGTTATCATGCCAGGTTGACCATCCTAATGTCTATCATAACGACTCCGCAGCGGAGAAGTCAGAGCTCCTAAGGGATCATGGCAACAGGACTAAACAGCAAACAGGAAATACTGCAAGGTAAAGAAAAAACTGCAAATATGCATGAATGCAACAACTAGACAAACAAGGCACAAAGGCCGCAAACCACAAAGGTAAGGGAGCTCAGCTCTACCAAATACCAACAAGCAAAGCCACTCAATAACAAACAAGAAGAAGGAGGACCACCTCAACTTCTCATGCACACAAAGCCTACTTCTAAGATGCACCTACCTCAGAACTATCTAGATGAATTCCTAAGTCTAATGCAACACAACACCATACAAGTCAAGCAACACAAAGAGAAAGCTAGCTAACCTGATAAACCTCCATCCAAAGCTTAAACAAAAACCCTGAGCAAGACCCTTAACAAACAACTTCTAACCTATCCCTGAACAAAACTCTATACAACACCTTAAGCAAATATCTAAACAAAACTCTAATCAAAACCCTAAGCAAGATGAATCAATCCCAATCTCCAAGCTTCAGAACAAGCTTACCAAAGAAAGGGAGCTAAGCAGACAAGCTCATAGTGCCTTCCTCGGGAAAGTACCAGGAGGTTACCACTCAGGAGTCATATCCTATGCGGCTCGACAACTGTGATTAGTTTACATTCCTCCTCGGGAGAAACTAAACTCACATGAAGGCTCCGGCATCATTGGATACTTGAGAAATCTTATCTGAACTAAGGGAACTAAGTGGGCAGACCCATAGGACCTTCCTCAGGAAAGTACTAGGAGGCTGACACTTAGGAATCGTATCCTACGTGGCTCAACAACTGTGATCAGTTTACATTCCTCCTCAGGAGAAACTAAACTCACAAGTTGGCTCCAACATCATTGGATACTTGAGAAATCCTAGATAAACTAAGGGAACTAAGTGAATAGACCCATAGGACCTTCCTCAGGAAAGTACTAGGAGGCTTCCACTTAGGAATTGTATCCCATGTGGCTCAACACCATGTGATCAGTTTACATTCCTCCTCAGGAGAAATTAAACTCTCATGTTGGCTCCAACATCATTGGATACTTAAGAAAGAGGTGAGAAGAAAGAATGAAAGTCATTCATAGTGCCTTCCTCAGGAAAGTACCATAAACTCCCTTCAAACTTCAGGATCTCGAACCTCACAAATAGGGAACAAGCTCCTAGACTAAGCCTCAATCCACTGCATCCTTGCAAGCTCCAACAGGACTGCAACCAGCTCCCATCTTTGAGAAGAACCCACAGGCCATCAAACCACAAGAAACTAACTCTGGAGTTCAACCACAGTTGAACTTCAAAGTCAGAGGTCATCAAGACTTCTCCTATCCTCAAGCTCAGACTAAAACATATCAGAACATCCTACGAAAATCTATCAAAAATCTATGGGAAACCTACATGGCTCTATGACAACATACCGAAAAATCAGAGCAAAACTCATTACCAGATGAAAGATCTAAAATCCACAAAGCAGACATATCAACAAACCAATTATTCAATATCAAAACAATACAACAAATGCAATTAAAATGAAAATGCATGATTAAGCTAATGTTTTTGTACTATAAAATTCTACATTGAATTATGAGTCTACAAAAAAAAAAAACGGAATTATTTGATTAAACCTACTATTTTTTATGAATTTTCTAATAATATGCATGCACTAAAAGATATTAAAAAGAGTCAATTAAATGGAAAATATGCCAAAAATAGCAAACAAAAATAAAATGACATTTTTATTTTTACCCAATTTTCTAGACATTATTATGAGGTGGTAGAAAAAATCAGAAATTAAAAATCAATTGTTTTTATTTTCTTATGAATTTTACAAGATGCAAAGAAAATAAAAGAAATTAAAAAAACAAAATTGAAATAAGATTGGAGGGGGGTTCAAACAGCACACTTTTCAGTTATTATCCTAAGGTGGGCCTTAGAGGGGGGCGCGCCTAGCAAAAAGGCGCTGGCCCAATACTACCAGAAATCCACTAAAAATAAAAGAAGAAAAAAAAACGCAGGGGGGTGCAACTAGTGAATTTTTCATGTTAGTTCCTGGAATGGGCTTACCTGCGGGGGTGCCAATAACATTAAGGGCCTAAGGCCCAATATGACTTATCTGCCTCTCACACGAATGGGGGGGAGTAGCGAGTAAAACGGGGGTATGACTCAGCAACACGCGTTTGGGCCTAAACCCAAACCCTAATCCTAACTAGAAACCCTAACAACAAAACACTACTCCCTTTCAAACGCTCTGACCACTGTTCATCAAACCAACCTAGCCGTCTCCTTCGTCTTCCTCACCCTATCTCCTCTCTGCAATTCCTGATCTCTCTCCAACAATCCAACCAAACTCTGAAAAAAAACTTCTCACGCAACACACCTCACTCTCACACTAGATTCCCCCACACAAGATCTAGGCTTAAACTAAATGATAACTGAAATCTCAACGAAACCCTACATTCAACATCAACAACGAATCCAGCGTGGAAGAACAACGTACCTGGATTGAGGTGTGCACGACGCCGTGAATTGTTGAAGTTCGTTGAAGGACTTGAAGCAATCCTGGAGAATCTTGAAGGAAAGATCTAGATGAAGGATCTACGAGGTTGACGGAGTTCTTGATGGAGAACACGAAGACAACAAAACCTTCTTGAGATCCTGAGAAGATCGAGCGAATCTGGGAAACTGAAGGAGATTGTTCATGGGAAACGATGAAGAATGAAGGTGCTTGAACGATTTCTGGGTTTTCGCTGAAGGATGACGAAGGTTTTGAGTGGTTTCTGGAAAACTTTGATGAAGGATCTGGAAAATCCTTTGAAGTTTCTGGCTACGTGGCCGAGTTCTCCGGCGAGGTAGTGGATGAAGGCGAACGGAGGGGATCGGAGACGATCGGAGGGGAAAAATGGATTTCTGGAGATTTCTGGGTATTTGGGGTTTCCGGCGAAGAAGACGGTGGCCGGAAGCCGTTGGGGTGACCGACGGTGGGAGGATCAGGGCGGATGCATGGCCGCCGGTGTATTTTCTGGCGAGGCTCCGGTGAAGTCTGTGGGCGTGACAAGTGGTGAAGGGTAAGCTTGCATGTGCAACGCGTGACAAACATGCACAGAGAGAGAGAAAGTGGTGGCCAGCTGGGGGCGACGTGGCGTGTGGAGGGAGAGTCTGAGTGGTGAAAGTTGTGTGGTGTGATGTGGTAGCCTCAGAATGCGTAACGTGGGGCCGTCCTTGACTAACACGTGGCATCTGATCATTTATACCACTGCAATGTTCTGGATGCTTCTGGAAAATGCTGGACGGATCTGGACACAAGCTGGGACCATTCTGGACAAAACTGGGCTTTGATTGAAGTTGGCCCACACGAGAAACAAACAAAAACCCAAACACTGAATGGATTAATGAAATGGATTAAGAATTGGATTAGATGGAAATGATTAATGGTCAATTAAGTGAAAAAAAACTGAATTAACAGACTCTAATAAACCCACTAATCTAGACTTCTAAACTTATTAAATTCTAATTAACTATATTACCTATTTAAATTCTATAAAAGAAAATAAAAGAAAAATCTATTTATTTATTAAAAAATGAAAAATCTATCCTATATTATTTCTATAAAAGAAAAACAAAACTATATTCTTCTTATTAAAATGATTAAAAACTATTAACACTATTTAAAAAACAATTAATATTCTAAAGATCCTATATTATCCTAAAAATCTATTAATATTCTAAAAATGATTAAAATCTATTTAAAAATCTATATAAAATTCTAAAAAGAGATTTAAGCTATTTAAAAAATACAAAAACCCTATTTAAATTCCAGAAAAATCTATAAAGCCTATTAAAAATCCACAAAAGTCTATTAAAACCCTAAAAATGCAGACAAATGCAAATGACCACCATAAAAGAGCGCACGAGACCAGATCGAATCGAACAGAGAACCCCGGGCATCAGAATGTCCCAAAATCACTACGCAAGCTAAAAATCACCGAGGAGCGCACAAATTTCTCGAAAATAAAACCCTGATGATCTGGACTGGATCTGCCATATCTGATAGACGAAAATCAAGCTGTAACCCCGAGATCCTCTGTCTGTGCACAAATATCATGCGTCTGATTTGCGAATATGAATTTAAACCATGAGTCAGATAGGAGAATCGGTTGGTCAAATTTTAGGGTGCAACACTGCTGTCATGTGGTTTAATCAAGATGTCATTACCAATGTCATGACATCGCTGTCTAGTACAGCAGGAGCTGATGACAGAACTGTTGTCATGTGGTTTAATCAGGATGTCATTACCAATGTCATGACATCATTGTCTAGTACAGCAGGAGCTGCTGTTTTATATCAATTCACAAAAGTGCTTTAGATATACCTCATCAGTATGTGCCGGCCAAAGAGATTTATTAGGAACAAAGTACAGATTTAATTGGTGTTCATAAAAAGGATCTTTGAGACTTTTTAGGAAACTATAATATGCTTGTTTCTACTGTTGTGAAGAAGATCTTGCAGGAGTATTCAGCAGGGCAAGTTTAAATAGCTAAAAGTCACTTAAGTTGGATGTCATGCTGGATGTTATGAAATCAAGCGTATGACATCTGCGCGCGTGTTTTAGTTTTCTGGTATTTTACCTGATATATCTCAAGCTAGAATTCAGGAAACCTGTTATGGCTCCTTAATTATCTCAGGCGAGATTCTAGTCAGGGCTAGGCATAACATGAAGTAGTTATGACCTAATTTGACAACACCTTGAATTATGGAAAGTGGTTTAACTTGGTTAAACCTAATGTTTGTTACTCTTGACCAGCCAAAGCCCAGTGTGCATTACTATTTAAGGAGGAGCAGAAGCAAGGGAAATCAGCACAACAAGAAAAACACGAGTGCGGAATTAATGCACTCGAGGAAAGCGTCATGAAGAAGAAGACCTTGGGGGAGATATTCACAACCGGTAGAGTGCAAGTGAATGCCGTCAAAGTTGAAGAAGAAGAATGCGATCTTGACAACCTGGTGATCCGAGGCGGAGCAGCTTTGCGCAACTCGGAAACTGTGGAAATCCCTGTCTTTTTACCTTTAGAGTAATTCATTTACTTGTTAGCTTTGTTTTCTTTAAAAATTCATGGTCATGCCCAAGGCCAGTGAATCATTTTGTATGGGCCACTTTACAATTTGAAAAGATCTATGAATGAAAAAGTATTTTTGTTAAAACTCTTGCTTTGTTTTTTGCTTATCATTTTCACTCTTTTTGTTAAAGGAAAAATGACAATTCTCTTTTGAAAACTTAAAAAAAACATTCTATCATCTGCATGTCTGTGCGTGTGTGTGTGTTTAATCATTCCCAAACCTGTAAAACCATACAGAACACCGTCATCTCCCACAAAATCCATTGATCATTTGGTTCCTTCTGGTAGTAGTCCATCTGTCTTTCAAGCCAAAGAAGATAGCGACGAAGACTCAGAGGTCCCTGAAGAATTGAGGAGAATGACCGAATACGAAGATTCCTATCTTCAGTCGTACAAGGAACATATCAATGTCATCAACTTGGGCTCCAAAGAAAAAAAAGAGAAGTCAAGATTGGAGCATCGTTAGGGTCATAAGTCAAGAAAAGACTGATAGCGCTCCTCAAAGATTACGTCGATGTATTCGCTTGGTCTTCTCAAGACATGCCAGGTTTGGACACCGATATTGTTATGCACAAGCTCCCTCTAAAGCCAGATTGTCCTTTAGTCAAGAAGAAGCTTCGAAGATTTATACCCGACATGGCTTTCAAAATCAGAGACAAAGTCAAGAAGCAAATTGATGCATGCTTTTTAGCAGTATCATAATACCCAGGATGGGTGGCCAACATTGTGCTTGTCCTAAAGAAGGATGTCAAAGTCAGAATGTGTGTAGACTACAGGGATCTGAACAAAGCTAGTCTGAAGGACGATTTCTCGCTCCCACATATTGACACTCTGGTGAACAACACAGCCAGTTTTGCACTATTCTCATTCATGGACGGATTTCCCTCCTACAATCAAATAAATATGGATCTAGCCGACATGGAGAAAACAACTTTCATTAAACCCTAGGGAACCTATTGTTATAAGGTCATGCCCTTCGGTCTGAAGAACACGGGGGAAATGAATCAAGGAGCTATGGTTACACTATTCCATGATATGATGCATCAGGAGGTTGAAGTGTATATAGACGATATGATTGCAAAGTCTCGAAATAAAGAATACCACCTAGATCATTTGCTGAAGTTATTTGAAAGACTCTGAAAGTATCAATTGAGGCTAAATTCGGCTAAGTGCAACTTTCATTATCAGACCAATCTTCGAAGATAGAAGCGTCACTATGGATAGGTGGAGAACCATATACGAGATCACAATCCTTCTTCAGGACTTCAAAACTCCTCTAGGGGATAGAAGATATTCCACTTGAGGGTGTAACATCCTGTTCTTTCTTGGAGGATTGCCAATATGAAACTCGGTTATACTGTTGAAAATGAGAATAAAGATTTGCTGGAAATGAATCCGTCTCATAATTTTAGAAACTTCATGGATACAATAAATATCCATTTAGTGGGGAAACCTGAGTTAACAAAGTTGTTGAATATGTTGGAGTTGAAACTTCGATGGGGATGAATTAAACATCCGTTTCACTGGGAAGATCGATGTTGTAAAAAGGTCTATTGAGGAGTCAAATAGCATCCACTTCATTGGAAAGGTGAAGTTAACGAAGGTTCACTGGGATTTTATTATTATTTTTTCATTGAAAAGATTCAACGGAGAGTTATGATGAAATTCTGTATTGATAAGATGCGTAATGGTAGTCACCATTTGAACAATGGTATTGTACAACAATATCAATTCTCAAATGCCCCAAGTCACATGGTTTACGAGAAACAAAAGTTATCTCAAGAGGATTTTACAGAATACATGGCGTTTGAAAATGCTTCGATGTCTTCAAACTCTTTTAGAGATTCGTCGAATCTCGACGTAACTGCCCCTAATTGACGGTATACCTGAGTCTTCAAACATGTGTTATAGGTGAATCCAAACTTGTACGGATCAAACCTTTTGGAAAATAACTTGCCCTAGGTCAGCAGAGTATTCAAATTTCATCATCAATGTCTATATGTAAACCTTCTAAGATATCAAGCAAAATTAGCAGGTCAGAAATGTTAATTCTGAAACTGTTAATACAACATATATGTTTGTCTCAAAGTTTTTTTTTGAAAGAAGATATCATAATAACTGGTGACCGAATCACCAGTTAGGATATAAATTAAATTTATTTATAAGGCCGATACTAAATTTGAGCATAGCTCATAGGAGTCAGGAAATGATATCTGTAATACCCCAAATTTTACCCTTACATTTAGTCAGGCATTTCGCATATCATCTCCTATGAACATTTGCTAACCACTAACAAGTCATGGAGGTGTCTGTTTTGCAGATTTGGTCCCAGGGGTATTTTGGTCATTTTACACAAGTTCTACCAATTCTCTGAAAACGGGCTGTTTTTACGTTCTGAGGCATTTATTTGCCAATTAGGTCAAGGTGCCGGTATGTTTTGTCAGAAATATGATTGGATTCGGGATCGCGTCTTATATGATGTGGAAACATTTCTAAAGCAGTTTTGTTTTCTCTTAATAAGATGAAGTTGGTTTGAAAAAGAAGTGGGCACTGTTATGGTTATTTTGAGAAGTGATGTGATCAACGAGGTTTTTAATGTGAATTTGTTTGGATATAATCATATGGCGGGATATCATTTATAAAAGGCCAAGGAGAGGTTAAGTTTTAATAGCTGTGAAGCTTTTATTCATGAATATTCATAAACTACAAATCAAGTTGAATTTAAATAATTTATGGATGGTTATTCATGGATATTTAAATTCATAATTGAGAAAATATAAATGAATATTTAATGGATTTTATTTCATAAACATCTAGAATTACAAGATGAAATGGAAGTAATTTTTTGGATTCTATTCATGATGATCTTTCGTTTACAAAAGGATTATACATTTACAATGGGTATCTACTCTAGGTCCTAAAGTCCTAAAAAGAGAAAAAACTACAAGTTTCTTCATTGGTCCTCCCTTGAGTTCTTCACGCAACTCTTGATCACCTGCACATCAAAGCAAAAACAAACCACAGGAAAAGAGGTTAGAAGATTGTTTGACACTCTCAGAACATTGTCATCATCGAGTGTCGGGAGGGTACGACTAAAGCCGCATCCTACTCCCGTTACCAATCTGAGCCACCGGCGTCAGATCAGGTAGTTATTGTTCTTATCGTAAGGGACATCCGAGAGATAGAGAAAATAAAAGAAGTGGGGCTGATTCGTTTTGCCGCGATTGGATTTCCAGACTGATACGAGAATAAGGCAACATAGGCAAGTTTTGACTCAGGCCCGGATGCCGGCAGGTCTGAGTCACCTTGATTTCAAAACTTCCAACATCTGAAAAAACATAAGCATCATCAGAACTCAAAGCATAAAACAAAACTAGGAAAGGGTTCGCACCAATACAGGTAGGAATAGCCACCAAAAGAAACAAATCTGTACCAAACAGAATGAAAATCCAGTCCACAGCAGAACAAGAAAAACCAAAATATGGTATCAAGCTGCATCAGTTCAAACAGAACAGAGAAATGAGACACGAAACAAGCTACGGACAAGGTATTAAAAAAAGGGTCTCAGCAGCATCAGTAAAAGCCATCAAACTTGGTTCAAGATCAAAACAGATAAATTATAATGTTAGCAGCAGCTCTGAGGTCGAACAAGTAAGAAAAGCCCATCAAACCAAATCAGAGCTAAAACTGCATCAAGCGATTAGTGTCTCAACACAAACTATCGCTCATCAGAAAAGTACACCAGCAACATCAACATCTGCAAAGCCATATCAAGAGGTTTCAGTATCAAACATCATAGAAAAAAAACAGACGTTTGCAAGCTAAGAATCATCAGCAGTTGGAACAATTCAAAGAGAATAAACGGTAAACCCCACGCGAAGATCCTCAGAAAGCAATCGTAGCATCATCGAAGAATACAAGCGTCGAGGGCTCAGATAAACATCATTGCCGTATGCCTTCCTCGGCCATCCCAACTCAACCCAAGTCGTAGCATCAACCCTCTCTGAAAGAAGAAGAGGAAAAGGATCTGAGCTGCATCAAAAAGCAAACCATATCAGAAATAGAGAGATGTCGATTTGATAATGAATCCCAAAACAGATCAAAGCGAATCAGTTCAGACTACTAAAATTGAATCAAATCGAAAACGCATCAGCATAGTCCAGATTGAATTCAAGTAGAACAAATGAACTAATCCAGATATCAATCAAATCAAATAAATTCAGAAGCAATCCAAATGATCAAACAAAGCCGAAGCTGGAAATGGAAAGTTTCAAGTCAAATGCATCAGGGAATATCTCCATTGGAACCAATCTGAATCAATGTGAGACAATCTGAATCAATCAGACAAGCCAATGAAGCAAGTCAGCCAAAAACGAATCAGTAGAGAGCAGTTAAACAAATTAACGAAATCCCAATCGTATCAGAAAGAACTCAATCTGAAAACCAAATGATCAAATCAAATCGAATCCCCATTTGCGTGTAACCTGAATCAATCAAACAAATCAGTTCAGTTCTGGAGATAGAAATCTTTGAACCGAATCAGAATATCAGCTAGGAATCGATTAAACCCTAAAAAAGGGGAAACAGAGTTCAATCTGCATCCAATCGCAATCAATATCTGAGGAAATCACAACAAAATCAAATAATATCAAATCGAATCTCAGAAGTATTGCAAATCCAAGGCCCAGAAGTTAGTTATAAAAGGGATGTACAACCTGATGAAAAGGGGGGAGCCGTGAAAGAGAGAAATCGCGTACGAACCCTAACTGGAGGGCCAAGAAAAATCACCGAACGAGAAACCCTAACGACCGCGACATCAGAAGAAGAAGAAGAAGTTTTCCACCAAAGTCATCACACGAAGGACCGCCGGCGCCGTTTAACCAAACGACGAGCAATCAATCGCCTCAGCCTTAGAATCTCTTCATCATCGGCCGTTTTCGCTTTAAATGTAAGCCATGGGATGTTTTTCATCACAGATTTCATGTTTTGTTTCAGGAATGAGGAAGATCAGAGGGAATCGCGGCGAGAGAGATGAAGAATGAAGTGTAAACGGCGCTGCGAAGAACCAAAGGGTTCTGAAACCCTAAGTAACCTTGTGATTACAATCACCTCGACCGGGTTGGGTCCGGAGGTAATGACCGGCCCAACCCTTTTTATTTTTTTTTACTTTCTTTTTCTTTTTTTAATTAAATTATCAAATTTAAAAAAAAAATATTTAAGTTGTTTTTTAAATATTAAAATCAAATAAAAAAACATTTTTTTAAGTATTAAAATCAAAAAACATTTTTTTAAAATATTAAAATTAAAACATTTTTTTAAAATATTAAAATCAATATATTTTTTTTAAAACCAAGAGAAAATATTTTTTAAAAAAGATTAAGATCTTCTTTTTCTATTTATTCCTTATCAAGTAAGAAAAAATTAAGCTTAGACTCATATTAAGCTTCTCATAAAATAAGAAACCACAAAAAAACGTCTCATAGCCTCATGCTTCTGTTTTCATAATTGTGTTTACTAACCTAGTTCGTTCACTGTGCAGCTTACCATGTTGTTTCTTTATATTCGCGTTCTTAAAATTGAATTGTATCATACTGTTGTAACTGTTCCTCCTCTGTAACCTTGCGAATCTTAACAATCGCATTTACGTTTCCGCATTTAAAAGTCTGCATAATTCAATTATCTCACACACTCATCGAATATTCCAATCACACTACACACATCCGAAGGTTAGGTCTAGCTTTTGGCCGCCGCGCCGATAGTCCTCAACTTCAAACCCTTTCACCTTGCAAACCCTAATTCTCCAAACGCCTCGCCGCAGGCAAGATTACAAATTTATCCTAGTTTTAGGTCAAAGAGCCGCCGCGCTCATTTTAGGGTTTCCCGCCGTGGAATCCCTAACCTAATTTGACCCTAATTACAACTTAACCTTTCAACGTAGAGATTTGGAGTTTCTACACTCCATGTAAGCGTATCCCTAAGATACGTTTATTCCCCATTGAAACCTTGGCCACAGTCAAGACGTTTCTAACCTCCCTTTTGAGGGGAACTACGATTACTCTGATTCCACTCCCGTAAGGATACGTAGGCACAGGATGCGATGTCTTGCCGAGTAAACTTAGAATTAACCCCTTAGGTTTATTTTCTCACTGTTAATTCCTTTGTACATATACCTTAAGCAAATAAATAAAGCAGATAGTAAGCATTTGAACGAAAGGTTCCCGTAGAGTACTACGGAAGTTTAGGGTGCTAATACCTTCCCTAATCTTAACCAACCCCCGAACCCTAGATCTTTCCCCGCATTGTGTTTACGATGCAAGATAGGTTTTCCCTCTTTTGACCTTTTCCTTCGGATAAATCAAAGAGCGGTTGTGAACTGAATTGCGATTCAAACTCATTAATAGTTTGTGATCCTATTTCCACCGCAACAGAAAATGGCGACTTCACTGGAGATCTAACTTTAACCTTTGAGGGTTATCCCTAACTTGTTCATATTTATTACTATCTGTGTTATTATTCACTTGTATGTATATATTGGTGCTTTGACTGTGGGACTGTTTCTTGTGCTGTGAGATAGGTCCTAACCCGGATCTAGTGTACCTTAGGTAAATGGCAATAGACCAAGGAAACTGTACGACGTATATCGATACGGTTGATCTGGTGGCCATAGTTAGTGCGACTTCTTGGTTGGTGCTTATATTCCTTAAGTCAAGTTGAGGATAATATTGAGGCTGCCATATGTTGTCAATGCACTAACTGACTTTTAGAACCCTAGTTAACTCATCTTGGCCTTTAGAAAGTAGTGAGGTAGCCGGCTTTGGTGCAGACTGAAGTTGGTTGACACTCGATACTACGCTCATTGAGATCTTAAACTTGGAGGGTTTTGGTTGGTAAGTAAGTTGCCTTCTGAACAACCACCCTTGTGAAGGATCAATGATATTGAGATCCCTTAGAACCTGGTTACTTTTGTAGGACAGGATGAACCATCTAACTTCAGGGGAGGGTATTTGCCTTTGAACCTCATGCAAGCTTTTAACCTAGGACCTTGTGTGTTTCCATGCATTGCATCCATAAAGCATCTCATTGCATTGTATTTCATGGAGTTCAAACATCATTAATGGATATCGCGGGATACCATAAATAAAAAAAAAGTATAAAATGAAAAACCAAGAAAAAGATTTCTTTGGTACCCCACGACATTCGTAAATGTTTTAAATTCCGTGAAATCTTCATTTACATTCACATTTTAGCATCATACTTTAGCATTACATGTGTCTCCCGATTTCTCACACTCGGCTCTCTCACCTTCCAGTTTCGTCACCCTGAGTTCTCGGCACCAATACAACACCAGAGCTCAAACTCGGAAAAGAATGGAGGATCAGGCAAAAGAGATTGATCGCCTTAGCAATGAACTTGAAGACCTTCGAGGGGGTATGGGGCGTATGATGGAATTGTTACATGTCATGAATGCTAAGATGGATACCCAGCCCACTGTTGTTTCTGAGATTGCCGGCGTTACTGTGGACCCTTCACGAAGTGTGACTGTAGCAAAGGACCCACCTTATGGTCTTGCTCCCGGTTTTGTGCCTCCTCAAGCCACTGTTCCGATTAATCAACCTGTTCAGCAAGCCGTGCCCTTGTTTTCTGAAGTTTCTAGGGGGGCTCCTATCTTTGCACCACCTGTTGTACACACTCGTGCGCAGCCGTACTTCGATGAGACAGTTTTTGATAACCTTGATGAGAATGTTGAGGGTTATGAGAAACATGATAAGCTTTGTGAGGAAGTAAACACTATCGTCCAGAGATTGAAAAAGGTAGAGGGTGATCAAATTTTTGGGACTGCTGCAAGAGATGTTTGTTTGGTCTCAGGTTTGGTTATTCCCCCGAAGTTCAAAACTCCGAACTTCGATCGTTATGAAGGTGCCACCTGTCCTAAGAGTCATTTGATCATGTATTATCGCAAAATGGCTGCCCATGTTGAGAATGATAAACTGATGATTCATTGCTTCCAAGACAGTTTGAAGGGTGCTTCTTCCAAGTGGTATTTAACTTTGGACCAGTCCCGCGTTAAGAGCTTTCAAGATTTATTTGACGCTTTCATCAAACACTACAAGTACAATATGGATCTGGCTCCTGACAGAAGACAATTGCTGAGTATGTCACAAAAGAATTCTGAATCATTCAAAGAGTATGCTCAAAGGTGGAGAGAGACTGCTTCGCAGGTAGAACCTCCTTTGACCGAGAAAGAGTTAGCTGATTGGTTTGTCGACACCGTCCGTCCAGAATTTTACGAGAGAATGGTGGGTAGTGTGACTTCAAATTTCTCCGACATCGTTGCTGTGGGTGTCAAGATTGAATTGGGTATGAAGAGTGGTAAAATGACAAATAACCATGGTACTTCTAAGGATCAGCCGAAGAAACCTCCGTATAGCTCCCAGAAAAAGAAGGAGAGTGAGACTAATGCTATATCCTCCGGTAGACCAAGGGAACGCTTTTATCGGCATCCGCAAGGTTATGCTCAACCTCAAGGGTACCCAGTCCAATATGCTCAACAACCCTATGTGGCAGCTATTACACCTTCTTTCAATCAACAGGTTCCCATGTATCAACCTATGCAACAACCTCCTGTTCATCCACCTCCTGTCAACTACCTACAGGCGCCCAACGCTCCTGCTCCTCAACAGCCAAAGAGTCCGGCTCCTCGCCAGAATATGCCGAACAGAAGAACGTATAAACCTTGTCCGCCGATCCCGATGACTTTTACCGAGTTGTATCCCTCTTTGGTCAAGCAGGGTCTCATCACCACTCGGGCTTTGGGTCCGCCTCCTAACCCTCTACCCGCCAATTACAACGCCGCTGCTCATTGCTTATTTCATGAGGGTGCGCCTGGCCATGATCTGGAGAATTGCTATGCTCTCAAAAATATTGTCAGGGATTTATTGGAAAAGAAGATTTTGTCATTTGAAGATCCTCAACCAAATGTTAAGAAGAACCCTTTTCCTAACCATGAGAGTGTCAATGCCGTTAGTGTTGATTCGGGGGATGGTTATGCCCTGGACGTTGAACAGATTAAGACTCCTCTCAAGATGTTCCATTCGAAACTGTTTGAAGCTGGTTTAGTAGATATTTCCCACGTTGCATGCGTAAGTTGTGAAGCCAGTACTAAGGGTTGTGTGTTAGTTCAGAATGATGTTCAGAGGCTGATTAATGAGGGTGTTTTACAAGTGACAAGCCAAGCCAAGAAGGATGTAGTCGCTGTGGTTGAGCCTGTTTTCCATCAGCCTGAATCAAAGGGTAAGGTACCCGTGTTTAATTTATCAGGGGCAGGCTCCGCCAACCTCGTGTTCGATATACCAAGGTCGTATATCCCTGAAGTGAATCAGCCTAAGCCTATAGTTATTCGAAGACCGAGTCCGTTTCTTTTCAGTGATCCTAAAGCTGTACCTTGGAAATATGACGTGACTATGATTGACAAGGAGTCTGGGAAGGTTATTCCAAATGAAGAGGTTAAGGACACTGTGACCAATATCGCAGAGGTAAGCAGGATGACTCGCAGTGGCCGTGTGTATACTCCCCATCCTAATAAGGATCCACCTAAGGAGACCACTAGTATCCCAGTGCCTGCCAAAGACAAAGGTAAGGGAGCCGTTACGAATGATGAAGATGTTGAGTTTTTGAGGATCATCAAGAAAAGTGACTATAAAGTTATCGATCAACTTCATCAGACTCCTTCCAAGATCTCAATTCTATCTCTGTTAATGAATTCACCCGCTCATAGGATGGCCTTGCAGAAGGTTTTGACTCAAGCACATGTGGATCAAGATATTAGCACCAGTCGGTTTGATAGTGTGATTGCCAATTTAACCGCTTGTAACACCCTCAGTTTCAGCAATGAAGAGTTACCGAAGGAGGGTCCGAACCATAATCGTGCTTTACATATATCGGTAAAATGTCAAGAAGACAATTTAGCGAGAGTGCTAGTGGACACCTGTTCTTCTCTGAATGTTCTACCCAAGAGGGTTCTTGATAGGTTGACTTGTAAAGAGACCGTGTTGAAACCTACTCCTTTGGTTGTCAAGGCTTTCGATGGCTCTCGCCGATCGGTAATGGGGGAGGTTGAGCTTCCTATCCGGATTGGTCCGCAAATTTTTAATATCACGTTTCAAGTCATGGACATTAATCCCAACTACAGTTGTTTACTCGGAAGGCCGTGGATTCATGCCGCTGGGGCGGTGACCTCAACGTTACATCAAAGGATGAAGTTCGTGATCGAGGGAAAATTGGTTATTATACACGGTGAGGAAGATCTGATGGTCAGTAACCTGTCTTCTTTCCGTTACATCGAGGCCGATGAGAATGCTTTAGACATCTCCTTTCAAGCACTTGAGATCGCCAATGCTGTTCTGCTGGAAGTCGAAGAGACAGTGGGTCAGGGTAATCCATCTTTTGCATCTCTGAAGAGTACCAAATCAACAATTGACAGGGGCATTCCTGAAGGTTGGGGAGAGGTAATTGATGTCAAGACCAAGACTGATCGCTCTGGGTTGGGTTACAAACCAACTCAGAATGGAGCTGCCACCACTGTCGAAGGGCGTCCGAAGGTTATCCAAGAAGTATTTGTCAGCGGAGGTTTCCAAATCAATGCCATCAGCAACTGTGAAAAAAATGAAGAGCTGAGCAACCTGGTGTTTAAGGGTGATGCAGTTTTGAACAACTGGGAGGCCGTAGAGATCCCTGTTATTTTTCCCTTGTCAAAGTAATTTTTTTTAAGTTTCATTTACATTTTCAAATAAAAATCTGTAGCTCTGCCCAAGGCTATAGGGTTGTTTTGTCGGGCCACCTTTCAGTTCTAAAAAGATATTAATAAAAGCATTTTGTTCAATTCCACGTTGGTTCATTTGCGTTTTTCGTTTTCACCTTTAAAAATGAAATTGGCAACCTTTCTTCCAAAAAAATAAAAAAAAACAGCATTTCATTCTTACATGTCTTCGAGCATTTTAATTAAGTAAGCCTTCCATCATGCAGAGATATCGTAAACCTTGTTGGATCCAATGACTTTACTGACACTCCTGACTGGGATGCACCCATCAATCAAGCTGAGGACGAGGGTGAAGAAGATTTTGAAGTACCCGCGGAACTGACAAGATTGATTGAGTACGAGTACACAGAGCTTCGACCGCATAAAGAGCAGGTGGACCTAATTAATCTCGGTACAGATGAGAACAAAAAAGAGGTCAAGATTGGTGCAATGCTTGGGACGGAGATTAGGCCGAGGTTGATTGAGTTGTTAAAAGAGTATATTGATGTGTTTGCGTGGTCGTATCAAGATATGCCGGGCCTAGACACGGACATTGTTGTTCACAAGTTGCCGCTTAAGCCAGATTGTCCGCCTATCAAGCAAAAGCTTCGAAGAACGAGACCCGACATGGCTTTGAAGATTCGAGATGAGGTTAAAAAGCAGTTGGATGCAGGTTTCTTGGCAGTCGCAAAATATCCAGATTGGGTTGCCAACATTGTACCAGTGCCCAAGAAGGACGGTAAAGTTAGGATGTGTGTAGACTACAGGGATCTGAACAAAGCAAGTCCAAAAGACGATTTCCCACTGCCACATATTGATACACTGGTAGACAATACGGCCAGTTTTGCGTTGTTTTCATTTATGGATGGTTTCTCTGGCTATAATCAGATCAAGATGGATCCTGATGATCGAGAGAAGACTACTTTCATTACTCCTTGGGGAACCTTCTGCTACAAAGTCATGCCCTTCGGTTTAAAGAATGCAGGGGCAACTTACCAACGTGCCATGACCACTCTTTTTCATGATATGATGCACAAAGAAATTGAGGTGTATGTGGACGATATGATAGCCAAATCTCAGAGTGAAGAGGAGCATTTAGTCCATTTGGTAAAGCTGTTTGAACGACTGAGGAAATACCAGTTGAAATTGAATCCTGCAAAATGTACCTTCGGTGTTAGATCCGGAAAATTGCTTGGTTTCATTGTTAGCCAGCGAGGGATTGAGGTGGATCCTGACAAAGTCCGAGCCATTCAAGATATGCCGGCTCCGCAAACCGAGACGCAAGTTAGGGGTTTTCTGGGACGTCTGAATTACATTTCCAGGTTTATCTTTAATATGACCGCTACTTGTGAACCGATATTCAAGTTGCTTTGCAAGGGGCAGACAGTTGAGTGGAACCCTGATTGTCAGAAAGCGTTTGAGAAGATTAAGGGTTATTTGCAAGATCCCCCTATTCTGATTCCTCCCGTACCTGGAAGACCGTTGTTTATGTACCTTACTGTTCTCGAGAAGTCTATGGGTTGTGTGCTTGGACAACATGATGAGACTGGGAAAAAGGAACATGCGATTTATTACCTGAGCAAGAAGTTTACTGATTGCGAGAACAGATACTCACCATTGGAGAAAACTTGTTGTGCATTGGCATGGGCCGCTAAGCGCCTTCGGCAGTATATGGTCTGTCATACCACGTTATTGATTTCTAAAATGGATCCGATCAAGTATATTTTTGAAAAACCTGCTCAAACCGGGAGGCTAGCCCGTTGGCACATGTTGTTATCCGAATATGACATCCAGTATGTACCCCAGAAGGCGATTAAGGGTAGTATTTTATCTGATTATCTTGCAGACCAGCCAGTTGAAGATTATGAACCTCTTAAGCTCGATTTTCCTGATGAAGATATTTTGTTGATTAAAAGAGATTGCGAAGAGCCAGATCCGAGCGAAGGTCCAGAACCAGGTCTTTGGTGGAAGATGATGTTTGATGGTTCCTCAAATTTCAATGGGCATGGTATAGGCGCCGTTTTGATGAACCCAAAGGGTGGATTTACCCCATTTACATCAAGATTGGACTTTGAGTGCACTAACAACGTCGCAGAATATGAAGCGTGTATCCTCGGCCTCGAAGCGGCGATTCACCTCCGAATCAAACTTCTTAAAGTAAGTGGTGACTCAGCCTTGGTTATCTACCAGGTACAAGGCAAATGGGAAACGAAGAATGAGAAGCTGATCCCTTATAAAGACTATATTATTGAGCTGATCAAGTATTTCGACGAGATAGAGTTCGAGCATGTTCCTAGATCCGAGAATCACGTAGCTGATGCATTAGCCATGTTAGCATCTATGTGGAAGGTTAAATTCGTTAATGAAGCACCTCTTATCCATATTGAACGCAAAGTTGAACCCGCTTATTGTCAGATGGTCGAAGAAGTTGAGGTGGATGAAAAGCCTTGGTTTCACGATATCAAGAACTATCTCGTCAAGCAAGAGTATCCTGATGGTGCTACTGGTCTGGACAAAAAGACACTAAGAAGATTGGCGTCCAAATTCTTTATCAGTAACGGTGTGCTATACAAGAGAAATCACGACATGGTCCTGCTCAGATGTGTTGATAAACGGGAAGCGGACATGTTACTGCAGGAAATTCATGAGGGGACCTTTGGAACCCATGCCAATGGTTATGCTATGTCCAAGAAGATGTTAAGGGCTGGGTATTACTGGTTAACCATGGAAGCCGACTGCATCCAATACGCTAGAAAATGCCATAAGTGCCAAATTTATGCTGATAAAATACACGTACCTCCGTCACCGTTGAATGTTTTGTCTTCACCATGGCCGTTCTCTATGTGGGGCATTGACATGATTGGGGCAATCGAGCCGAAAGCTTCTAATGGACATCGTTTTATCCTCGTTGCTATAGATTATTTCACCAAGTGGGTAGAGGCTGCCTCCTACGCCAACGTGACCAAGCAAGTGGTTGCCCGATTCATCAGGAAAGAAATCATCTGCCGTTATGGAATCCCAAGCCGGATAATAACTGACAATGGCACCAATCTGAATAATAAGACGATGAAAGAGCTATGTGACAACTTCAAGATCACTCACCACAATTCTTCTCCGTACCGTCCTAAAATGAATGGGGCCGTTGAAGCTGCGAATAAGAATATCAAGAAGATCCTGCAAAAGATGGTTGTGACTTACAAAGATTGGCATGAGATGTTACCGTTTGCTTTGCATGGATACAGAACCTCAGTAAGAACTTCGACAGGGGCAACACCCTTCTCATTGGTGTATGGAATGGACACCGTGCTCCCCGTCGAAGTAGAGATACCCTCGCTAAGAGTGTTAATGGAGGCTGAACTTGAGGAAGCTGAGTGGGTTCAAGACAGATTGGATCAGTTGAATCTCATCGACGAGAAGCGTTTGACAGCCATGTGCCATGGGCAATTATATCAGAAACGGATGAAAATAGCGTTTGATAAGAAGATTCGTATCCGTGAGTTCCGTCAAGGAGAGCTCGTACTCAAAAAGATCTTGCCAGTACATAAAGATATGCGTGGAAAGTGGATGCCCAATTATGAAGGCCCATTCGTGGTAAAGACTGTCTTCTCCGGAGGGTCTCTAATACTTACGACAATGGACGGTGAAGAACTAGCACATCCCGTGAATTCTGATGCAGTCCGAAAATATTATGCCTAAAAACCCGCTAAGTCGAAAACCTGCAAAAGGCGACTTAGGCAAAAGTAAGGGTTGAAAATAATAATAATAATAATAAAAAGCTCGCTAAGTTGAAAACCCGAAAGGGCGGCTTAGGCAAAAAAGAGCGTCCCGGTGGATTGAAAACCCGAAAGGGCGGTCCAGGCAAAAGTTAGGGACAGAGGCATTTCATTGCATCAGAAGACACTGATTATCTCATAAGAGCCATGTTTCAGTTTCTTTCATCCTTGCCCAAAGCAGGATTCTGGATTAGTCTTAGTTATTAGTGTCAGTAGGTGTTATTGGATTCGATGTAACCTTTCCCATGTTGCCAATTTCAAAATGTAATCATCTGTGGAGCTATGCCTTCAGCAAGCAGCCACCCTTTAATAAAAGATACCATCTCGTTACTTACATTCCTTGGTGCATTGCTCTTTATTTTCTATTGTTATGCAAAATGCGTTTATTCTTAAAATTTGAAAATGAAAGGTGCATTGTAGATTTTTCAAAACTGTTTTTCAAAAAACGAACAAATTTGAAATGTAATAAATTACTTTGACTAGCGGAAATTCCGACAGGATCTCTTCATTCCCCGGAAATATCATTATTGCAGAAACACTTTCAAACCATTGCCCAGTGATAGTCCCCAGAGAGACTATAAGCTGACAACTTTTTTCTTGGGAAACTCAAAAGTGTTCCTCAGGTTTTCTTCTCCCCAGGTGAAGACATGGTACTATGCACCCAAGCAGATTACCTTCTCCCCAGAGAATTCAGAACTTTAAAACCAGATCCGGTTCTACCATTGATCTTTCTTACCCATGATTGACGTATTGGTTGCAGAGAACGCAGGGTATTTCCGTCGAGATGTTTATTTCATCTCTCGTCCCGTCTCTAGTCTGTTTCGTTAGTATACGCAAGGGCATAAGCATCACATGCCTATTTCATTTCATATTCATTACATACTCATTACATACTCATTTCATAACATCTTGCATACATAGACATTAACGTACATTCACATTAACATATGCGTTAGCATTCACAGGTTCATTATGTTTCACCATCATTGGTTGTTACCGCCGAGTAACTGGGTTCGTCCATTCTCTCCAAATAGATTGTCAGCCCTAAGCATAAAATACATATGCGTTTCCAGTTTCCCCACAGAGCTCGATCCTCGTGGAGGACGGTTATTTCAGCTATCTTTCCTCGCCAGGAGTAGATACTTACCCTTCGAGATCATTCCCTCGATGGAGTTTTGATTACCAGTTTTCTTTCTAGCTCGATCCTAGATTGAATCTCAGTCTTGTCGGTCGTCAATCCCAACCGGACGTGCATTTATTTTGCACTAACTTTCAAGAAAATCAACTACAATCCTTTACAGATACACGCCAGTTCACGCCTGGAAAATATATCAGTACAACACTTTACAATCCTACATGTTACAACCCTTTACACTTTACATTTTACAGCATCGGTACGACATTCCTCACCTAAGAAGTCGATCATATCCCCGTTGTGCCCCGCAGCAAATGGCCATCTCCATGGAGCAGTTGGGCTTCCATTTCCCTGCTATCTTCAGTCATTCAGTTTCATATTCAGGAGAGCACGATTCTGAAATATCAGTATCTTCAGTCATTCAGTTTCATATTCAGGAGAGCACGATTCTGAAATATGAGTATCTTCAGTCATTCAGTTTCATATTCAGGAGAGCACGATTCTGAAATATGAGTATCTTCAGTCATTCAGTTTCATATTCAGGAGAGCACGATTCTGAAATATGAATATCTTCAGTCATTCAGTTTCATATTCAGAAGAGCACGATTCTGAAGTATGAGTAAATTCAGTCAGCCAGTTTCATTCTGAAAGTATAAGGAAATTCAGTTTACCCTTTTTTCGAGAAAACATTTATCCTTCAGTAAAAGAGGAATCAAAATCGTATTCCAGGCGCCGACCTTAGAATGCGAGAAGACTTATTCATCAGATAAGCAGCAGCCTCTTCATTTGAGTGCTTATCCGTTTTGGCATGTAAGTCCCTTCCAACGATGAGTGACAGTTCTCCCGCGAGAAGCTTATCAGGGCAGTTCCCATCAAAGTCCATTTATTTTGGTATACAGCCGGTCTTTACCCGGCATATTTGTTACGGAGTTCCGAAAAGTCTGTTTGATCTTGTCACGAGAGACATGTTACAAAGGCTTGGATGTTATTCTTTGCTCAATGCTCCAGCATTCTGTAATCGATCTTACAATCGTACGTGATCCAGTTTTATTTTTAGATTCCCCAGTGGAGGCCGTCTCACAGGTACCAACTCCATTCGAGGATCTCGTTCCTTTTCTAAAAAGTGACAATTGGTCATTCGCACCAGTGGACTATCATTTTTTTATAATTCCCCAGTGATGTACTGTGTCTCAGCGGGTCATTTTCCCCAGTGTCGTCATGTTCGTCAGCATTGTCGCATTCATTATTCCAGCATACGCAGCATATTATAGTCATGGCATCATCTGCATTAAGTCGTTCCGGTTTTTGTCCGTAGCATTGCATATCGTCGCATATAAGGGCAAAATTTTCGGTTATCTATATTTAAATCTCTCCACCACGATTCCTCGAGTCTCTGCCACTCAAATCGTCCGGTGTAGCTATTTAAATAGGGGCAACTGTAATACCCCAAATTTTACCCTTACATTTAGTCAGGCATTTCGCATATCATCTCCTATGAACATTTGCTAACCACTAACAAGTCATGGAGGTGTCTGTTTTGCAGATTTGGTCCCAGGGGTATTTTGGTCATTTTACACAAGTTCTACCAATTCTCTGAAAACGGGCTGTTTTTACGTTCTGAGGCATTTATTTGCCAATTAGGTCAAGGTGCCGGTATGTTTTGTCAGAAATATGATTGGATTCGGGATCGCGTCTTATATGATGTGGAAACATTTCTAAAGCAGTTTTGTTTTCTCTTAATAAGATGAAGTTGGTTTGAAAAAGAAGTGGGCACTGTTATGGTTATTTTGAGAAGTGATGTGATCAACGAGGTTTTTAATGTGAATTTGTTTGGATATAATCATATGGCGGGATATCATTTATAAAAGGCCAAGGAGAGGTTAAGTTTTAATAGCTGTGAAGCTTTTATTCATGAATATTCATAAACTACAAATCAAGTTGAATTTAAATAATTTATGGATGGTTATTCATGGATATTTAAATTCATAATTGAGAAAATATAAATGAATATTTAATGGATTTTATTTCATAAACATCTAGAATTACAAGATGAAATGGAAGTAATTTTTTGGATTCTATTCATGATGATCTTTCGTTTACAAAAGGATTATACATTTACAATGGGTATCTACTCTAGGTCCTAAAGTCCTAAAAAGAGAAAAAACTACAAGTTTCTTCATTGGTCCTCCCTTGAGTTCTTCACGCAACTCTTGATCACCTGCACATCAAAGCAAAAACAAACCACAGGAAAAGAGGTTAGAAGATTGTTTGACACTCTCAGAACATTGTCATCATCGAGTGTCGGGAGGGTACGACTAAAGCCGCATCCTACTCCCGTTACCAATCTGAGCCACCGGCGTCAGATCAGGTAGTTATTGTTCTTATCGTAAGGGACATCCGAGAGATAGAGAAAATAAAAGAAGTGGGGCTGATTCGTTTTGCCGCGATTGGATTTCCAGACTGATACGAGAATAAGGCAACATAGGCAAGTTTTGACTCAGGCCCGGATGCCGGCAGGTCTGAGTCACCTTGATTTCAAAACTTCCAACATCTGAAAAAACATAAGCATCATCTGAACTCAAAGCATAAAACAAAACTAGGAAAGGGTTCGCACCAATACAGGTAGGAATAGCCACCAAAAGAAACAAATCTGTACCAAACAGAATGAAAATCCAGTCCACAGCAGAACAAGAAAAACCAAAATATGGTATCAAGCTGCATCAGTTCAAACAGAACAGAGAAATGAGACACGAAACAAGCTACGGACAAGGTATTAAAAAAAGGGTCTCAGCAGCATCAGTAAAAGCCATCAAACTTGGTTCAAGATCAAAACAGATAAATTATAATGTTAGCAGCAGCTCTGAGGTCGAACAAGTAAGAAAAGCCCATCAAACCAAATCAGAGCTAAAACTGCATCAAGCGATTAGTGTCTCAACACAAACTATCGCTCATCAGAAAAGTACACCAGCAACATCAACATCTGCAAAGCCATATCAAGAGGTTTCAGTATCAAACATCATAGAAAAAAACAGACGTTTGCAAGCTAAGAAGCATCAGCAGTTGGAACAATTCAAAGAGAATAAACGGTAAACCCCACGCGAAGATCCTCAGAAAGCAATCGTAGCATCATCGAAGAATACAAGCGTCGAGGGCTCAGATAAACATCATTGCCGTATGCCTTCCTCGGCCATCCCAACTCAACCCAAGTCGTAGCATCAACCCTCTCTGAAAGAAGAAGAGGAAAAGGATCTGAGCTGCATCAAAAAGCAAACCATATCAGAAATAGAGAGATGTCGATTTGATAATGAATCCCAAAACAGATCAAAGCGAATCAGTTCAGACTACTAAAATTGAATCAAATCGAAAACGCATCAGCATAGTCCAGATTGAATTCAAGTAGAACAAATGAACTAATCCAGATATCAATCAAATCAAATAAATTCAGAAGCAATCCAAATGATCAAACAAAGCCGAAGCTGGAAATGGAAAGTTTCAAGTCAAATGCATCAGGGAATATCTCCATTGGAACCAATCTGAATCAATGTGAGACAATCTGAATCAATCAGACAAGCCAATGAAGCAAGTCAGCCAAAAACGAATCAGTAGAGAGCAGTTAAACAAATTAACGAAATCCCAATCGTATCAGAAAGAACTCAATCTGAAAACCAAATGATCAAATCAAATCGAATCCCCATTTGCGTGTAACCTGAATCAATCAAACAAATCAGTTCAGTTCTGGAGATAGAAATCTTTGAACCGAATCAGAATATCAGCTAGGAATCGATTAAACCCTAAAAAAGGGGAAACAGAGTTCAATCTGCATCCAATCGCAATCAATATCTGAGGAAATCACAACAAAATCAAATAATATCAAATCGAATCTCAGAAGTATTGCAAATCCAAGGCCCAGAAGTTAGTTATAAAAGGGATGTACAACCTGATGAAAAGGGGGGAGCCGTGAAAGAGAGAAATCGCGTACGAACCCTAACTGGAGGGCCAAGAAAAATCACCGAACGAGAAACCCTAACGACCGCGACATCAGAAGAAGAAGAAGAAGTTTTCCACCAAAGTCATCACACGAAGGACCGCCGGCGCCGTTTAACCAAACGACGAGCAATCAATCGCCTCAGCCTTAGAATCTCTTCATCATCGGCCGTTTTCGCTTTAAATGTAAGCCATGGGATGTTTTTCATCACAGATTTCATGTTTTGTTTCAGGAATGAGGAACATCAGAGGGAATCGCAGCGAGAGAGATGAAGAATGAAGTGTAAACGGCGCTGCGAAGAACCAAAGGGTTCTGAAACCCTAAGTAACCTTGTGATTACAATCACCTCGACCGGGTTGGGTCCGGAGGTAATGACCGGCCCAACCCTTTTTATTTTTTTTCTACTTTCTTTTTCTTTTTTTAATTAAATTATCAAATTTAAAAAAAAAATATTTAAGTTGTTTTTTAAATATTAAAATCAAATAAAAAAACATTTTTTTAAGTATTAAAATCAAAAAACATTTTTTTAAAATATTAAAATTAAAACATTTTTTTAAAATATTAAAATCAATATATTTTTTTTAAAACCAAGAGAAAATATTTTTTTAAAAAGATTAAGATCTTCTTTTTCTAATTATTCCTTATCAAGTAAGAAAAAATTAAGCTTAGACTCATATTAAGCTTCTCATAAAATAAGAAACCACAAAAAAACGTCTCATAGCCTCATGCTTCTGTTTTCATAATTGTGTTTACTAACCTAGTTCGTTCACTGTGCAGCTTACCATGTTGTTTCTTTATATTCGCGTTCTTAAAATTGAATTGTATCATACTGTTGTAACTGTTCCTCCTCTGTAACCTTGCGAATCTTAACAATCGCATTTACGTTTCCGCATTTAAAAGTCTGCATAATTCAATTATCTCACACACTCATCGAATATTCCAATCACACTACACACATCCGAAGGTTAGGTCTAGCTTTTGGCCGCCGCGCCGATAGTCCTCAACTTCAAACCCTTTCACCTTGCAAACCCTAATTCTCCAAACGCCTCGCCGCAGGCAAGATTACAAATTTATCCTAGTTTTAGGTCAAAGAGCCGCCGCGCTCATTTTAGGGTTTCCCGCCGTGGAATCCCTAACCTAATTTGACCCTAATTACAACTTAACCTTTCAACGTAGAGATTTGGAGTTTCTACACTCCATGTAAGCGTATCCCTAAGATACGTTTATTCCCCATTGAAACCTTGGCCACAGTCAAGACGTTTCTAACCTCCCTTTTGAGGGGAACTACGATTACTCTGATTCCACTCCCGTAAGGATACGTAGGCACAGGATGCGATGTCTTGCCGAGTAAACTTAGAATTAACCCCTTAGGTTTATTTTCTCACTGTTAATTCCTTTGTACATATACCTTAAGCAAATAAATAAAGCAGATAGTAAGCATTTGAACGAAAGGTTCCCGTAGAGTACTACGGAAGTTTAGGGTGCTAATACCTTCCCTAATCTTAACCAACCCCCGAACCCTAGATCTTTCCCCGCATTGTGTTTACGATGCAAGATAGGTTTTCCCTCTTTTGACCTTTTCCTTCGGATAAATCAAAGAGCGGTTGTGAACTGAATTGCGATTCAAACTCATTAATAGTTTGTGATCCTATTTCCACCGCAACAATATCTCATCGAGTATGCTTTCGAACTAAACCTTACTTCAACTAGGACTTTTGAGGGTTATATTGTGGTTTAGTTTATGATTTGTAAAACAAAAGAACAAAGGTCAAAGTATATTTGTGCCCAACCCATTTTTAAAAGATGCTCATTTTTTTGATACCCTGTCCCAAGTTAAAAACGAGGTTTTGATTTGGGAAAGACAGATTCTTCATCCAGGTTTAAAGTAGTTTAAATATTTCTGGTGTTTAGGAGGTCGAAATAGTGCCTTACATCATCAATAGGGTTTTTATTCAAAAGCATACAACGAGAGATCCCGCGTTTTACTTCGTCATCCTCCTCCCAATTATTCACCAAAGTGAAAAGAAAATTGGATAAAGCTGGCATCATAAATTATGAAAAACATTTTGCGAGTGAAAACGAATGGATTTCTTCAAGACAAGCATTTTATTGCATTAATTATTCAAAATAACAAGTTCTACAAGCCAAACATGCTTTCATAAATCAAAGAAATGAAATACACATAAGAAAAGAGAATGATAATCTAGACAAGCCCTTTCTCTTGGGTTTTATTAAGCATTCATATGGAATGGAAAGGCTTGCAGAATCGTCTGATATGTAGCCTTCATATTCATCTTCAAACACTATATTGTATGAGCTTCCCAAATAACCCTGGATCATGTTTACGGAGGACGAACCATGTGGGGGTAACGGATTATCTTGCGCATTAGGATTGGAATCCTTAAAAGATAATATTCCACACTTAATGAGCCTCTAGACATCTGCCTTCAGACCGTAGCAGTTTTCAATGTCATGACCTGGAGCACCTTGGTGATACGGGAAAAATTTGTCAGCTTTATACCAATATGGAATATCTTTAGGTACTTCAAGTGGAGCCCTCGTCTGAATGTGGCCTTTTTGGATAAAAGCTAGGAATAAATCAGCATATTTCATAGGGATGGGGTCAAAGTTTATTCTTCTGTGTACACGACTTTGATTGTTGAATGGCCAATTTTTTTGATTTTATTGATGTTGTGGCTGTGGTTGATAAGCTGGAGCGTTGAATACAGGTGATACCACAATGACCTGACGTGGCGATGAATACCTTTTTCTGAATTGCCCTCATTGTACAACATTTTCATCTTGCTCTTTTTTCTTCACAAAACCGCTCCCAAACGTCTTAGCACTGTTAGGAGCACTTCCCTCCTTGGCCAATCTTCCTTCACGAACTCCCTCTTCCAAACGCATTCCCATACTTACCATCTCGGTGAAGTCACTGGGAGTACGTGCTACCATTTTCTCATAAAATAACGGACCTAGACTCTTTAGAAAAATCTTGGTCATTTCCTTTTCTTCCAATGGCGGTATGACTTGGGCGGCTAACTCACGCCAACGTTGAGCATATTCCTTAAAGTTCTCTTTGTCTCTCTGAGCCATAGCCCTCAAGTGATCATAATCAGGAGCCATGTCCACATTATATTTGTATTGTTTGATGAAGGCTCCACCCAGATCATTGAAAATTCGAACCTTTGTACTATCCAATCCCATATACCACTTGAGCGTAGCGCCTGTCAAACTATATTAGAAATAATGGATAAGCAATTGATCATTGTCAGTTTGTGCAGACATTTTCCTAGCATACATGATGAGATGACTTTCAGGACAAGTATTTCCTTTGTACTTCTCAAAATCAGGGACCTTAAACTTTGGCGGAACCTTGACATTCGAAACCAAACATAAGTCAGAAGCACTCTTTCTAAACAATTCTTTTCCACGAAGAGCTTTTAATTCTTTTTGAATCTCAGAAAATTGGTCCTGAAATCCATCCATCCTTTCTTCAAAACCCACAGTTTCACAGGGTGTCCCATGGAAAATTGGTTCGTCTATAACATATGGAGTAGTATTCATTTGCGGAGGCGCTGTAGTTATCACAGCAGTTGCAGGAATGGTTTGAACAGTGGTTATGGCAGGGGCCTCAGGAACAGGCGGGCGATAACCAACAAGAGTGAAATGAAGAGGCATTCCCCACGAGAAACCTGGTGGCATGTTGTAGGTCACTTCAGCAACAGTAGACACCATTGGGATCGTTGCTGACACAACCTCGGAGATAACAGTCCATGGAACATCCTGATTGTTGAGCATAGACTAGTTGGACAGAGCTTCAACTAAACCATTCAATCTATCCAAGCTTTCTTTCAGAATTGCAACCTCATCACGGAGCACCTTGTTCTCTTGTTCAAGCTGATCCATCTTTTGAGGTTGACTGGCACGAGTATTCTATTGGTGATTCAGCTTGCCTATGGAGATGAAGAATAGTGAGACCCGCCCGAAATGCAAAGGATGCTATGTTGAGGAAAAAATGCAAATGCACATGCAAGAATGCAAAATGAAAGGTTTCATGGAACTCAAGTATTTATAAACGTCACAGAGTACCCAAAGAAAACGCGTTTATTATTTTTTGATATCGATTACAAATAAACATTCTTATAAGAGTCCTGACCTAATAGCTAAATAAAAGCTGATAAAGTCCTAAGGAAGTCGTTTATCGTGCTTGCTGATTTGCTCTTCTATCTTGTCTTTCTTGAATATAAGTTGTTCACGATCAGCTTCTAGGGAATATTTTGATAGAGGAAAATAAATCCTCCATCTCTCTTCTTTTCTTTGCTGGAAAATAAGGAAGGAATCCCTTGTTTATTTGAATCTTCAATATTGATGAAAGTCTTTTGAACTTCTGTTGATCTTCGATGAGAGCTTCTAACTTTCTTAGGTCATCCAGGTTATGACTCTTAAAAGAATATTTCAAGATATTTTTCTTTTGTAATCCCTAATGGTTTTATAATGTTTATAAATAAACTCGGAGTTCTGTGAAACCGATGCAATATGATGCTTTATGGATGCAAAAAGCACAGGTAAGCACATAGAGACACAAAGATAAACAAACAAGAAAGTCCTAGGTTTGAAATGAGCATGGAGAAAAAGGTATACCCATTCCCAAAGGATGTGGACTAAAGGTTGATTGTACCTGTTGTCGCTATGCGGAAAATGACACAGAGTCGCCACCAGATTTTATTTATCCCAAGGAGGGAAAGGGAAATAGCGATAAAACCTTTAGGGAAAAGAGCATGGTCATCACAACCAAGTCTTTAGGGTTCGGGAGTCGGTTACACGAGGGGAAGGTATTAGCACCCCTCGCATCCATCGTACTCGATGGGAACCTTCTAGGTTGTTTCGCTTGAGTGGGTGTTTTAATCTAAGAGTTTGTTTGCTTAAAAGAAAGAGGGGTTGGCTTTTTATTAGAGTGCTCGCCAAGGATTGTGGCCCTTGTGCCTACGTATCCTCACTTAAAAGAAGTAAAGAATAAGAGCCCCGTAGTTCGGAGGCTTGTGAAATAGTTGTTTGTTGGTTGATTTCATACCTTTGAAAAAGGGTTTTCGGATTGATGCCCTAAGGCGAAAAGAAGTTTGATGAGTTGATGTTATTTTTATGTTTTTGAGAAAAGATTGTTTTTTATTATGATTACACAAAAGACTTTGGATAAAGATGAATGTTTCGAATAACCAAGTTGAGCGCCTTGTATTCAAAACATTCAGAGCGAGTGTAGGAGGGTTCCATTCTCATTCCTTCTCCACCACCTTGAAGTCCATGATGTATAACCCTAATCAAATATTTATTGTATTTTTGAATTTTTATGAGAAAAAAGAACCTCTTGATATTGGATCACGGGTTTTATTTGTTGGTAAAAATATTTGAAGTGACGCGAAAAAGGTCGATGGCGACGCACAAGGCATTCGACCAACAAGGTTGAAAATGGATCGATAAAATCGAGAGTTAGGAGGGTGAAAACCCTAAAATGAATTACAATTTTCATTTAATATAAAGGGTTTCTAAAATAGGAATTTTATAATTCTTTAAATATTATATGAAAATATACATTAATACAAAAATTTAGCAAAAAGAATCAATTAAAAACGAAGAAGTTAGGAGTTTTTGAAATTTAATGACAATTAAGTAAAAATCAAATAAATCCCAAATTAAAAAAAAGAAAGGCCTCCCCCAAGGCTTGAACCCAAGAACTTGGGGTAGTAGGCTCAAAATTTAGCCAACTCAACTAGTCATGCGCGTATGAACTAGGAGTGAAAGAGAGGTAAAAATAATAGAACATGAAAAAAATGCTGAAAAGCCAAGGATCGAACCACAGACCATATGCATGACAAGATACTTAAAGTCAAGGTCACAACCACTGGGGTGGTGATACATCCATTGTATCAACCCACCCCTTTAAATGAAATACCTAACTAAGGGAATTTTTGGGCAAGCTTGAGGCCAAAACCAAGTGATAACTCAAAATACGTTTTCATCCTAACTTACTCAATTCTCAATCATTTTTCATGAAATTTTAGTCAAAATCACTTGAAATTTCATAAGGATTACAATGGTGCTATTCAAATTTTGAAATAATACCCACAACTCAAAACACGATTGAACATGCTAGTTATGAGTTGAAATGCATTTTGAAACTTCAAAACCAACACAGATGCAAACATACATAAATGAAAGCCTGCTCAAGTTTCAAATATGATATAGATTGAGTTTTAACAGAAAAGCTTAATCAAAAGACCTCTGAACAAAACAAAGGCATGTAAGTTGCAAATTGGTGAAATTATGTTTAAAAAGACTTTGCAATCCAACATTATTAAAACAAAGATCCATGATAACAACTGCTATCAATCCAACTGCCACAATTTAAAACCATATACACGCAGATTGTGATAACTTGGCAAAAAAGAACATTGAAATGAAAACAGAGGCTAACAAGCCCTAGGTACTGATAGAAAACTAATGTAATAGTATGATTACCAATGGTCTTACAACAACAAAAACTTATACAGAACCTTCACAGTCCCAGCTGCCCTAATTAGAGACAAGGTAATGAGATAATCCTATATGAGTGATACAAGACTAAATGCAGTTCTGATAAGAAGCTAAATTGATAAAACCTCTCAACAAGTTTTGTGGACAACAGGTATACTATGAAAACGATATCTACACTATGTCACCAATTCTTGAAATTCAACCCTGGCCTGAATTCAACTAGACACACCATGACATCACTCTCCTCTATAAATTCACACAAGCAGAAAAAGTCCTACTGAGTCCTATCATCCTAGCCTCACCTAGCCCACTTACCCATTCACTAATGGTTAACAGCAACAAAAGCTCCATCATGAACCAAACTCAACTAAACAGCCAACCAACACGAACCTTCTTCAAAGTTCAAACCAAAATTGAGGAACACAACAGTCCCTAAACTCCAATCACAAAGACCAAACTTGCAAGCTTCATCACAATAGGTAAAAACAAATTCAACCCTCCATTCATAACAAAACCTGTCACTATAAGATAACAGCCCCTCCTCTAAAAAAAAGGGTCCTATGCACATGAACTTGTACTGAACTGAAACAAATACACATTAAGTTGAGGTTCACAACAGA
This sequence comes from Lathyrus sativus, assembly GCA_963859935.3. Classification (NCBI taxonomy): domain Eukaryota; kingdom Viridiplantae; phylum Streptophyta; class Magnoliopsida; order Fabales; family Fabaceae; genus Lathyrus; species Lathyrus sativus. Next base: position 113,167,468 of record OZ012737.1, on the reverse strand, counting down.
AAGTAAGGTATTGCTAAAACCAGGACACTAAACATATGCCTTAAAGACTATCCAGCTGTCATGAGTTGAACAAACTTAACTCAAAACCAAATGACAACTCAACTGTGGACTTAACCTCATAATGCCCAATTCAATCAAACCAATCAAAACCTATGAGGCAGCTACTAAACTGTCATTACAATGCCACAACACAATGAGCCATCCATTCTACACATCTCAATCATGAGTTGTCAGGTCTAACACAACCTCTAACAGCAGCTCTAAACATGGTCTTAATCTTACTAAAAAAGCAAGCCACACATAAGTGGAGCAAAACGCTATGTGCCAAAATGAACTGGTAGCAAACAAAGGTCTTACATAACATGAAGCTAACCTAAACAAATTCTAACAGCAGCCACATATGCAAACAAGGGACTCCAATGACAGTCACAAAGCAAACCTCATAAGCTAGACAAATCCAATTTCAAACTTCACCAATGATACATGTCAAACATAACAATGTTCAATATTAAAGCTCCTAACCTAAGCCTCAAAGGATCCTACCTAAGACTGAGCAGAACAAAACAGTTACATTACAATGCCTAGGATATAAATGCAAAGAGTTAACAACTCTAAAAAACCTCACCATGGATTGATAAATCCAACCTCACACATTCTGTCAACAACCCCTAAACAAGGAAAACTCAAACAGTCTATAATCCCCCAAATGACAGTTACTCAAACAAAGCATGAGGGGTAGATTTTGGAAATAGTGAAACTGGAACAGCAAGAGCAGACCTTTGCCTTAATGCCTATCACTGTGAGTTGACAAGCTTCACTCAAGAACAAATCCTAGCAGAGCCAAAGCAATGTCTACATGAATACAAATATGAACACATCCACTCAAATGACATATGAATCTACTAAGCCAAACAACTAATTCACACAACCTGTTAACAAGGACTTAACGGGATTAAGGCATATGGACAGTTTGCTACCACTTCATCTCAAATAGAAAAAACAAGCAATACTAACCCTCCAAAAATGAGAAACCAAACCTGTCAATCATTAGGCCTAAGTTGGAACAGCCAAACAGTGACACCCTCCTCTGTTATAAATCACCTAATCAAGGAAAAGAGTCCCACTATCCTAGCCTTAAATAACCTACCTAGAACCCCCTTATCAAAATTGGCAAACTTGATGCAACCACAAGTGTCCACAGGCTAACTGTAAAAAAAACAGTCCCTCACCCCCAAAAGCTTATTTAATAGCCTATGCACATCACTAAATGCTACACTAAAATGAAGCCAGCAAATTTGAGCATCAACATGCTTGACAGATCTAAAGTATGCACTAAGTCAAAATTCACACACCTAATCCTAAACTTAAGCCTAAACTTGAACAGTTTCTAAAACATCTTGGTTTATTTCAACATAACAATGCTAGTGCTCATTCTTATCATACATTCAAAGGCGTATTTTCAAAAAAATAACAACACATTAACTAAACCAAGTCACATTCCAACAGCCAGCCATACATGGTGTAGGTTTCACAGATTTTTGATAGCATACTTAAAACCTTTAACATGATATTGTACAAACCAATCTAAACCATAAGACAACACATGATAATGCATGAATGAGTTCAAAATAACATGCCTCTTGTAGTCCTCACTACGCTAGCAGCCAAGAAAACCACGAGATCCTTCCTTTTGAGCAAGCTTGTGATGTTACTTCTTTTTGAAGAAACAAGCAAATCTTGAGGGCAGTTTGAGCAAACAAGCTTCCAGCTAGTGTTTGTGATTATGGACAGTTAATATGACTACAATGGAAGGTGTCCAAAGTGTTAAAATGGTAGGAATGGATATAGGTAGTGATTTGGTATGAAAGGTGCACAAAAGTCAAACTATGGTGGTATGAAGTTTGGCTTTTCGATCTATGGATTTTTTGATGAATGTGATGATGGAAACATCTTCAGATGGTCATTTTAAGGGTGTTTATATGGTTTTTATGGTGGTTTAGTGTTTGGAACAAGGACTGGTGTGAAAAGTGTAAAGTGGTGGATTTTGGTGTTTTTGTGAAATATCTTCACTTACAAGCAAGGAGGGAAAGAAGAGAGTTGTGTTTTATCTGGGGTTTAGAGTGCTCTAGTTTCTAGAATACAATGGGATGAATCCTCTATTTATAGGCTAAAAGAAGAGTTTGGGGCAGATTTGGTTTTTTGCCTTTGGAGGGAAGTTTTGGGAGAAAATCCATCCAAGATTATGTGGCAGTTGTGCATATCAGTTCCTTGGCTCAAAGCAAGGCAAAACTAAAGTGAAATGAAGGATATGAAGTGAGTGAAGTGAGGCTTGTGTGTAGGGGACTACAGCTGCAAGCTTCTCTTCACAAAAGTTTCTCTTTCCTATGTTTTTTAATTAAAATAATGCCACTTGCTTGGCCCACTTGCAATGCCTACCAAATCCTTCTTTCTTCTGAATTTTAAACCATCAACCTCTCTAATTATTAGATCAATACATGATCCAATGGTTGAGAATGATCCAAGTGGCTGAAAAGTGAAGTTGTGAAAAGATGGAAATGGTGCACTCAAGTGTGGAGACCCCAACTTTCTGGATTCATAACTCTCAACTCACAAGGGATATGGAGGAGTTCTAGTACTTTTTGGAAAGCCCTCATGAAGCTCTACAAGTTTCATGTTTTCATGATCTTTAGATTCCAAGTGGAACTAGGACAAAAATCCCTTCAAAGTTGGCTAAAAACATGCCTAACAAGACGAAAAACTTAGAATTGTTCTAAGTGTTTTCTCCCTCTTGTGATGATTTTGACCATAACTCCAAATCTATGCATTTTTTGCACATGGACCACTGTAATACTTTTGTAGGACTTGTATAGTAATTTCCACAAAGCTTTGAACTACCTCAATAGGATGTGTCGTTAGGAAGTTATGGTCTTGCCCCTTTCAAAACCTTAATTCCCGACTTTTCCGATTACTCCTTAATCCTTGATCCAATGGTCAAGACACTTCATGGACAGGTGTAATATGTTATTAGGAACATTTGTGCTTCACACCTTGAGGTCAAATTCCTTATGGTTGAAGAGTTGACTTTTTGGTCAACGAAACGATCGATCGATGACTAACGGATCGACTGTTGTTGTACTGGGTTCCCTGAGGCCTTGAAACTTCTTGTGTAGACTTCTTTGGATCATATGAACCTTATACACCATGATTCAAGCTTTGTAACACTTTTTAAGTCAAAAGTCAAAGTTGCAGTTGACTTTTTAATTAGGAAACCCTAATTAGGTTTCTTGCTCCGCACTGTCTCAATTCTCTTGGTAACCACCTCAAATTGGATTCATATTTGACCCAATGGAGTATATTTGATGATGTACCTTATCTTCCATGTAGTCCAATGATTGACAAATTATCTTATTTGGAATGGAAAACCAAGAACCGACCCAATCCTTACCTTGTGAACCCACATGCTCGATATGCAATAGAACGATGTATGATATGACGAAATGTAGGGTATAAAAGGATAAAGGTCAAAACAAGGGTGTGACAGCTGCCATTATTTAATCCTCTTGGGCCTGAATTTCTAGAGGATAAAGGTGCTCGCACATTCATGGTAGAAGAGAATTAAATACTAGAATACCCGGGATTTTCAACTAGAATGGTGTGGGATGAAAGTAGACAGTCAGCGAGATGGCTTGAAGAAGGTGTTCGTTAGTGAGGAAGGGTTAAGGGGAATATGATGATATGCTTGAGATGCAATGCGGAATGAACATGACTGCTTTGCCAGCCAAAAGGGGAGACACCTTGTAATAGGGAATCATAATTGGCTAGGAGATATTCCTTCTACAAAAGATAGAGAGGATTCGGAAGTATAAAAATGTGAGATACTCCTTCTACGAAAGGTAGAGAGGACTCTAGAAATAAAGGATTTATGAGATATTCCTTCAACGCAAGGTAGATAGGACTCTAAAAAAAAGATTATGAGATATTCCTTCTACGAAAGATAGAGAGGACTCTAAAATAAACGACTGTGAGATATTCCTTCTAGGAAGGGTAGAAAGGACTCTAGAGTAAACATTGGTTTTCCTCTTACAAAAGGCAAGGAAGACTCCTGAACAAAAGGTTTGGAGAAAATGCTTCCTTCTACAAAAGCTAAAGAGGATTCCTGAACAAAAGGTTGGGAGAAATATTCCTTCTACAAAAGGTAGAGAGGACTCTTGAACAAAAGGTTAGGAGAAATATTCCTTCTACAAAAGGTATAGAGGACTCCAAAACAAAAGGTTTGAAGACATGGTAACTCCTTCTACATCAAATAAAGGAGACTCCCTTGGGAGAAAATGATCATATTTCCTTCTGTAACGGCAGAAAGGACTCCAGAACAAAAGGTTAGGAGAAAAAGTTCCTTCTACAAAAGGTAAAGAGGACTCCAGAACAAAAGGTTTGGAGATAAATCCTTCTACAAAAGGTAGATAGGAAACTCCCTTAGGAGAGGACAATCACATTTTCTTCTGCAGAAAGCAGAACAAACTCCTGAACAAAAGGTTAGGAGAAAAATTCCTTCTACAAAAGGTAGAGAGGATACCTACAAAAGGTAAGCTGACAAGAACCTGTACAAAAGGCACGACAAGTCTTACTAAAGGTAAGTTGAATCCGTTGTGAAAGGAAAGGTGGAGATACTGTGTGACGGTGACACGGAAAGACTCACAAAAGGTAAGTTAAGGGCAATAACTATCCTCAGGCAAAAGGCAAAGGAAACTTGTAAAGGGCATCAAAATATCATTTGACCTCACAGGCACAACGGCGGAGATGACATTCTTTAAGTATAGCGACCATTCAGTTCTTCGCCACATAGGCATCAAGCATCCAAATTAATCGAAGATACCCAAAACAAAGTTTGGTCGCGTATAAAAGACAACGAGAAACGCTTACGAAAGGGAAGCGAAGGGATAAGATTTCATGCGAAAGGCAATGAAATCCCTTACAAATGGTAAGGCGACTCCTATGCAAAAGGAAGAGAGGAGATATTCCGTGGAAAAGACACGGAAGGACTTACAGAAGGTAAGTGAATAAGGGTTTAAGTATCATGCCAGAATCCGGACAAGACATTCATAAAAACTCACATCTTCGAGGACGACTGGCCAAGCACATGTAATGATGCAACTTGTATGCAAAAATGTCAAGGACGTGAGGATACAAAGGTTAGGGATGATGATTTATGCCAAGTAATTGGGCTTTGGTTTGGGGCGTTAAGGTTGACTTCCCAACATCCTTGTGACAAAATTTGGATCATTTCCAGATGGTCATAACAGGTTATGTTGATTGGCTAGATTGCCCCTGACTTGGTCAAGTCCCGGTGAACTTTATGATCAGACGATGCTTCGTGCACACGTGCGTCACATTTAACTTTCATTCACCTTAATCGGAGAGCAACCTTGTGCTTTCTTCTGTCATTATTGTCATCCCATAATTCTCAATACAATATTTATCAAAAATGAAAATTCCACTCTTTGCAAACAAACATAAAAAGTAAAAAAATGTGAAGCACAAATTGATGAAATAAATTTTATTGATGATAAAGTGGCCCATAAATTGGTAATTTTACATAAGGATACAATCCCTAAAAGAGGTAATTGCAAAAATATGACAAACAAGTACAATGGCAATGAGAAAATAAAGATCGAATTTCCATTGAGTTTCAATTCTGCTATGATCCCTATGGACTTGAAGCTTTTCGTACATTGCCTCTGAGGAGCTCACAGACGCTTCGCAGATTGCAGTTTTTCTCTTTTAAGATCCCTAACTTTTGCCTAGACCGCCCTTTCGGGGTTTCAGTCTACCGGGATACCCTTTCTCTTGCCTAAGTTGCCCCTAAGGGTTTTCAACTTATCGTGTATTATATTTTTTTTTTTAATTTTAACCCTAATTTTTGCCTGGACTTTTCTTTTTGTTGTCCACCGGGTTTGTTTTCAAGCGTAGTATTTTTTGACCGCATCTGCGTTTATAGGGGATGACAGATCTTCACCGTCCATGTTGGATAATATCAAGGCTCCTCCGGAGAAAACCTTCTTCACAACATATGGACCCTCATATTTCGGTGTCCATTTGCCCCTCGGGTCTGTGTGGATTGGCAGAATATTTCTCAATACCAAGTCTCCTACTTCGAAATCCCGGGGGCGAACTTTCTTGTCAAACGCCCTTTTCAACCGCTTTTGGTAAATCTGGACATGACAGATGGCTGTCATGCGCTTTTCATCAATGAGATTAAGTTGATCAAATCTTGCCTGCACCCATTCTGCTTCATCGAGCTTGACATCGGTCAAAATTCTCAAGGAAGGAATTTCTACATCGACAGGGAGTACCGCATCCATACCGTATACAAGAGAAAATGGAGTTGCCCCAGTGGAAGTGCACACTGAAGTGCGGTAGCCATGCAAATCAAATGGTAGCATTTCATGCCTATCTTTGTATGTTTTCACCATTTCCTGAACAATCTTCTTGACGTTTTTATTTGTTGCCTCAACAACGCCATTCATCTTTGGGCAATATGGTGATGAGTTGCGATGCTCGATCTTGAAACTTTCACAGAATTCCTTCACCATCTTGTTATTTAGGTTTGAACCATTGTCAGTAATGATTTTATTTGGGACCCCGTAACGACAAATGATTTCTTTCTTGATAAAGCAAGTGACCACTTGTTTGGTAACATTGGCATAAGACGCGACTTCCACCCATTTAGTGAAGTAGTCAATGGCCACTAAGATGAAACGATGACCATTTGAAGTAGTTGGCTCGATGCGTCCAATCATATCTATGCCCCACATGGCGAAGGGCCAAGGCGATGTCAAGACATTTAGAGGAACTGGCGGCACATGTATCTTATCTGCATAGATTTGACATTTGTGGCATGTTTGCACGTGACGGTAGCAATCAGTTTCCATCTTCAACCAATAGTAACTGGCCCTTAATATCTTCTTCACCATCGTGTGCCCACTGGAATGTGTACCAAAAGAGCCTTCATGGATTTCGTTTATGATTCGATCGGCTTCGTGTCTATCCACGCATCTGAGCAAGACCGAGTCATAGGTTCGCTTGTAAAGCACATCTTCGCTTAAGAAAAATTTGGAAGAAAGCCTTCTTAAATACTTCTTGCCTGTGATGGAAATGTTTTCTGGATACTCTTGCCTTTCTAGATACCTTTTGATATCATAGAACCAAGGTTGATTGTCAGTTGTTAACTCTACTTCCAGACAATGGGCAGGCTCATCAAGATGTTCAATGCGGATAGCGGGTGCCTCATTCTTCCACTTAACTTTGAAAATGGATGACAATGTGGCAAGAGCATCTGCGAATTGATTTCTTTCTCTAGGAATGTGATTGAAAGTAATCTCATCAAAGTATGGGATTAACTTCAAGACATGATCTCGATATGGAACTAGTTTTCTGCCACGTGCTTCCCAATCACCTCTGAATTTACTGATGACTAGAGCCGAGTCCCCATACACTTCCAAAATCTTGATTCTGTGGTTAATAGCGACTTCGATTCCAAAGATACATGCTTCATATTCAAACATATTGTTGGTGCATTCGAAACATAATCATGCGGTGAATGGAATATGGAAACCAGTGGGAGAGATGAGGATTGCCCCTATTCCATTGCCTTAAGCATTTGCAGCGCCATCGAACACGAGCGTCCATCGCGATCCTGGTTCGGGTCCTTCGTCTGGGCCTACTGTCTCATAGTCTTTGACAAACATGATATATTCATCAGGGAAGTCAAAACGCATGGGCTGGTAATCTTCCACAGGTTGGTGGGCAAGATATTCAGATAACACGCTCCCTTTGATAGCTTTTTGTGAGACATACTGGATGTCATATTCTCACAGTACCATTTGCCAACGGGCTACTCGTCCTGTGAGAGCAGGCTTTTCGAAGATGTACTTGACTGGATCCATCTTTGATCAACAATGTGGTATGGGTCACCATATATTGCCTTAAGCGTTTGGCAGCCCATGCGAGCGCACAACATGTCTTTTCCAACATTGAGTACCTCGTTTCACAGTCAGTGAACATTTTGCTTAAGTAATAGATATTGTGCTCTTTTCTACCCATTTCGTCATGTTGCCCCAACACGCATCCCATGGATCATTCCAGAACAGTCAAGTACATGATGAGAGGTCTACCTGGCACGGGAGTCATCAAGATCGGTGGCTCTTACGGGTATTCTTTTATTTTCTCAAATGCTTTTTGGAAATTGTTATTCCACACGATTGCTTAATCTTTGCGAAACAACTTGAATATTGGCTCACAGGTGGCTGTTAGATGAGATATGAATCTGGAAATGTAGTTTAATCTCCCTCAGAAACCACAAACCTCCTTCTCTGTTCTTGGAGCTGGCATATCTTGGATAGCTTTTACTTTGTCAGGATCGACTTCAATTCCCTTTTGGCTCACGATAAAACCTAGAAATTTACCAGATCTTACCCCAAAGGTACATTTGTTCGAATTGAGCCTTAGCCTGAACTTTCTTAGCCTTGTAAACAATTTTTCCAAATTGGTGAGATGTTCCTCTTCAGTTTGGGACTTTGCAATCATATCGTCAACGTAGACTTCAATCTCTTTATGAATTATATCATGAAAGAGAGTCACCATTGCTCGTTGATATGTCGCACCAGCATTCTTCAGACCAAATGGCATAACCTTATAGCAGAAAGTTCCCCAAGGGGTAATGAAGGTAGTCTTTTCCATATCCTCTAGAGCCATTTTAATCTGGTTGTATCCGGAGAAACTGTCCATGAAAGAGAACAGAGAGAATTGAGTTGTATTATCCACTAACACATCAATATGCAGCAGCGGAAAGTCATCTTTTGGGCTGGCTCTATTTAGGTCTCTGTAGTCAACGCATATCCGCACTTTACCACTTTTTTTGGGCACAGGTACAATGTTGGCGACCCATTGAGGGTATTTTGATACTGCCAAGAATCCGACATCAAGCAGCTTTTGCACTTCCTCCTTAATCTTAAGGGCCATGTCAGGTCGAGTTTGTCTCATCTTCTGCTTTACAGGCGGACAATCCTCCTTGAGTGGCAATTTGTGCACCACGATGTCTAGGTTCACTCCAGGCATGTCTTGGTATGACCAAGGAAACACATCTGCATACGTGTGTAGGAGCTCGATCAGTCTTCTCTTCACATTCTCTTCTAGGGCAGCGCCTACCTTGACTTCTTTCTTATCCTTCTCGGTTCCAAGATTGACAACTTCCACTAACTCTTGATGCGGTTGAATGATCTTTGATTCTTGCTTCAATAGTCTGGCTAACTCTTCGGGGAGCTCACAATCTTCCTTACTATCCTCATCAGCGTGGTAGATTAGGTTATCGAAGTCATATGGAACCGTAGCAGTATCATTATCAATGGAATATGGGGTAGATCTGCATGATTGTTGATTTTATGCTTTATTTTAAGAATATGAAAAAAAGGAAAATGCAAGAAAACATTGCCATTTATTTATGCAAAAAATAAAAAAGAAAGACAGGGAACACAATTGAATGCAAAAGGTTCATTTCATTCATGATAAATATTAATTGAAAACATGGGGGGCCCTACAAAATAATCCTTATGCCTTGGGCAGAGCATAGGATTTGAAAGCAAACAAGGAAAATTACTCTTCGACAAAGGTAACTTCTGGTATCTCCATAATAGTCCAATTGTTGAGTTGTTGATTAGGTGCTCTTGGGTACACCATGCAGACTTGATTCAGTGCATCATCTTCAGCTTCGACAAAGGTCACCTAATCATCTACCATATGTCCACCACTAATGAAGGTGAGTGGAAGGATGAACCCTTTGTCCTTGTCAACGGCTGTCTTCTGCTGAACTTTGTGACCACCAGGGTAACCTTAACCAGCTCTGTTCTTGTTAATAGGTAGCTCCAACACTCTTCCCCAACCTTCAGGGTGACTGGCCTCGATTGCAGTCTTTGCATCCTTCCAAGTAACCATGGGGGATCCATACCTTTCTGACTTCTTTTCCTCCTTCTTAGCAGGGATCATTTCCACACTTATCACATCAAATGCTTGAAAAGGGGTCTCATGAACTTCCCCTCCCACTTCCACATAGAGAAATGAAGACAGATGACTTACTAGCATATCCTCTTCTCCCTTGATGACGACAAGATGATTATTAATCATGAACTTTAGCCTTTGATGCTGAGTGGATGTTACAACACCGGCTACATGAATCCAAGGACGACCTAGCAAACAACTGTACGCCGAGTAGATATCCATCACATAGGATGTGATAATGAAAGTGTGAGGTCCTTTTTTGATAGGGAGATCAACTTCCCCTATCACAGTCCTTCTAGCTCCATCAAAAGCTTTTAATATCACCGAACTGGGCTTCATCATCACTCCTTCAATGGTCAGTTTGGCCAACAAATTCTTTGGTAAGACATTCAAAGCTGATTCAGTGTCTACTAACACCCTTGACAAAACAACCTCAACACATTCGATGGAAATGTGTAAAGCTTTATTATGATTCTTCCCCTAGGGGGGGGGGGGGTAACTCTCCACCATTGAAGCTTAAAATATGCGCGTAGGAAATATTCGACACAACTCCTTCGAATTGCACAACATATATTTCTTGGGGAACATAAGCAGTCTTCAAAAACTTGATCAATGACTCCTGGTGGGCAGGGGAGCACATTAACTGTGACAACATGGAAATATTTGAAGGCGTTTGGTTGAGCTGGTCAACCTCCTTATAATCACTTTTTCAAATGATTCATAGGAATTCTTCTAATGTTCATTGGGATTTCCTTTTTGAGTAGAAGTTTTCCCCTGCTCAATCATTGGTTGCTTCTCATTTGTACTGTTTGGTGGTGGTACGGGCGCAAAAATCCTCCCACTTCTAGTTATTCCACTGGTTCCAACCATGTTCTCTACAGAACTGTCAGCGTTCACAACATCTTTATCCACCTCATGTCTATTAATGTAAACAGTTGGCTCATATTTCCAAGGGACAACCTTGGTTCTCTCAAAAGGGAAAGGAGCAGGCATAGATATAACTAACGGAGCGAGTGAAGGTGCAGACAGCGGAATCTCTACTTGATCATATAGGTATTTGCAATGGTTCACGAACTTGATTATATGAGGTCTGAACAGAATGCCAATCATAATCACAAGGGATTTCCAAAGGCGCATGAGACTGATCACATGGGATTGTTAGCGGTGCAACATCATACGGGATTTGTAGTGGAACTTGGACAGGATACCAATCTTCATCACATGGAATTGTCAAAGGCGCACGAGGTTGCTCATATGGAATTGTCAATGGTACACGATTCTAATTATACGGATTGTTCAACAGGTCTTCATCATAAGTGAACTCCATCAGATCATAGGGAATATCAAGAGTTGCCACTTCTTCGACATTTGATATCTGTTCTATCAATATGACGCCTTGATCTAACAAATTTTGGATGCCCGTCTTCAATTCATGACAGTTTTGGGGATCTTTCAAATAGTGTTGACAATCCTCGGTACATCCTGGGACCATATTCTTCATTAACAATTGTTCTTTAACAACTGCAAAGGGGGTCTTCATTTTATCAACTTCTGACATCAACTTCTTCCCTCTAGATTCTTCAATCATGTTTGTAGCATGGTTTGGCATTGGATTATTAGTCACATTGGGGGTATTTTTGGTGAAATTGATGGATTTTGAATCAATGAGATCTTGTACCACTTACTTCAAAGCTTTGCAGTTATCAATATTATGTCCGGGAGCTCCAGAATGGAATTCAGAACAGGCATTTGCATCATAGCCAGGAGGTAGGATAGCGAGAGGAGCTTTCATTTCTCTCAACTGTACTAAGGAACCCTTAAGCAAAAGTGGAAGCAACCTAGCGTATGTTGTCGGAATAGGATCGAATCTTTTCTCATGTCTCCTTTGTCTTGGCGCACCCTAATAATAGCCTTGACATTGTTGTTGGTAGGGAGCTTGAATAGCCGGTTGACTTGTAGGTATGGAGAGAGGTTGACTTGGAGTAACAGCGGCCACATGATGATAAGAGCCTTGGTATGCTTTGGCTTTCCCCTTATCCATCAAGGCAGCGCTTGTTTCCCCTTCTCTTTTCCTTGCAAAACCCTGGTAGGGCTTTTTTGATCCGCCGGAAACTCCACCAGCATTTTGAATCTTCCTAATCTTTATCATGTTCTCGATCCTCTCACCAGCCATAACTAAATCCGAGAATACAGAGGATGTGCATCCAGCCAAGCGTTCTAGGAAAGGACCTTGAAGAGTCCCCATGAACATATCTGTCAATTCTCTTTCAAGAAGAGGAGGCTGGACTCTAGTAGCCAAGTCCATCCATCATTGTGCATAGTCTTTGAATGCTTCGCCAGATTTCTGGGTCAAACTTTGGAGTTGTGTGCGATTAGGCGCCATGTCAGAATTGTATTGGTAGTGTTTCAAAACTTCCTCGGCTAACTCTTTCCATGTCTTGATATACGTACCTTCCAACTGCATGTACCATTCAAGGGATGCCCCACTGAGGCTATCTAGAAAGAAATGCATTAGCAGTTTTTCATCATCAGAGTAGGCATCCATCTTCCTATAATAGGATCGGATGTGGGTTCGGGGACAGTTGGTCCCTTTGTATTTTTCAAAATCGAGGACTTTGAATTTGAGTGGAATTTTAACACCGGGCACCAAACACATATCTGCGGCATCTAACCCAAAAGTGCTTGGCCCTTGTAGTCCCTTGACTGTCTCTTGCAAGGCAAGTACTTTCTTCTCCAAATTAGTAGTCAGTGCTCTGGAAGCGTCTACGGCCAAGTCGTCGTGAGGGTTGTAGAAACCTTCGTGATCATCGAAGTGGATTGGAGGGGGAACTACACCACCACCAGGAGTAGGGATTGTGCCAGCGCTAGCAGGAGTAGGGATTGTGCCACCAGGATTGGGGATTGCATTCGTAGGAGTAGGAATGGCACCGCCAGGAGTGGGGTTTGAGCCTACAGTAGTAGGAACTGGAGTGTTGGCGGCATTTCTCTCCACAGCTTGCCTCATCTCTTCTTGTCCTCTAGCCATAGCCTGGATGACTTCCATCAACTGGCCCATCTGAGTCTTCGTGTGGGTCATCTCTTCCCTGAAAGTGGCTTGAGTTTGCTCAATCTAATCCATTAGTAATCTTTGTTTGCCACGAGTGTAGTAGGGATGTCGGGAAGTCAGCTTATTTACTGCGAATGGAGGTTAAGTTTTTTTGTAAGTTTTGGTTTTGAAATATGGAATTGTAAGTGCTCTTGATTGGCTGCATTTTGTGGCATAACATTGGTGCATGTATGTATGTCATGTCTATTATTAGTACATACATAATATGGATTGTGCAGGGTAAGTTAACTTAGCTAAAAGCAAGTTACGATGGATGTCATACCCAATGTTATGACATGGGTCGTATGACATCAAGCGCAGGTTTTTATTCTGGTAGCTAGAACTCAAGAAACAAATCAGAAGCTCAAGCTGGAATGCAGGAGACATTTTAGAAGCCCTAGGGAAACTAAAATGTACCTGATTAAAGTGGCAAATGTGGAGAATACTGAAGAAATGTTTTATTATGGATAAAACCTAATTTATGCACCAAGGCCCAAAGGACTGATCTGCTGCTATAAGTAACAGGAGAAGCAATCCTAGAAGGCAGCTGTTGAAGATAGAGAAACAGAGAAATTACGAGAGTGGTTTAGAAGTGAAGATGTTGTCCTTCACGATTGTGTCTTAGGAACACTTATAATCCAAGCAACTGTTGATTGCATTGGTTAGGTAGTTTCTAGGTTGTGTATCACTCGAAGCTGTTAAGCAAGAGTGTGTGTCACTTGATCAAAGCTTTGAAGCAAGATCAAGGTGTGTGTGTGTAGTTGAAGTGTCTCTTCATTCTACTGTTTACTTTGTAATTGTTTGATATCACTGTTGTGTGATTGTAGGGAGTGAGTAGGTATACTCAGGTCTAGAGTGTCTCTAGGTTAAATTGTCATTGGGTAGGTCTTAAGTGAGGAGTGCAAACTGGAGGTTTGACTCTGAATTAATTCTACTGATAGTGAAATTTCTCCCTGGCTTGGTAGCCCCGAGAAGTAAGTGTGTTGCACTGAACTGGGTCAACAACCAACTGTGTTATGTACTGCTTTATATTTACTGCATAATAGTTGCTCTGTAGTGAATGTCACAATGGATGTTATAACTTCTATTAGAACATCCATCAAGGGCTGGCCAAAATTTTCAATTGGCATCAGAGCAAAAACCCTGCCTGTTATTTCTGGGTGAGATTTAGGGAAGATAAATTCTAGTACTATGGATAGAAATATAGGATTCACAAATAGACTACCAATTCTGGATGGCTCTAAGTATGAATATTGGAAGCCTAGGATGAGTGCATTCCTAAGGTCCTTAGACAGCAAAGCTTGGAGAGCTGCAAGCTCTGGCTAGGAACATCCTATGAAGACTGACAAGGATGGAGTATCTGTGCAAATTCCTGAAGAGGAATGGTCTAAAGAACAAGAGGCATTGGCTCTTGGGAACTCTACAACATTGAATGCTCTCTTCAATGGTATAGACAAAAACATCTTCAGAGTGGTCCACCACTGTGAACTAGCAAAGGATGTTTGGGACACTCTCAAAACCACTCATGAGGGAACATCCAAGGTAAAAATGTCTAGACTTCAAATGCTGACCACAAAATTTGAAAGTCTAAGAATGAAGGAAGATGAGTCCATTCATGACTTTCACATGAATGTTCTTGAACTAGCTAACACCTCAGGAGCTTTGGGAGAAAATATGGCTGAAGAAAAGCTTGTAAGGAAGACTCTAAGGTCATTACCTAAAAGGTTTGCCATGAAAGTGACATCCATTGAAGAAGCTCAAGACATATGTCACACGAAGGTGGATGAACTCATTGGTTCTCTCCAAACCTTTGAGATGGGAATGTGTGATCAGAATGAGGAGAAAAAGAGCAAAAGTATAGCGCTTATTTCAAATACTGCTGAGGATTCAGATGATGGAAAAGAGGAGAATCTGTTAGAAGCAATAGCCTTGCTTTGAAGACAATTCAACAAACTGGTCAAAAGGATAGATGCTAAGTCTAAACCTTATTCCAAAAGCATGACTGCTGACAAAGAGAAATCTGAAGATAAAGTAATCCAAAGCAGAGGTGTTCAGTGTCATGAGTGTGAGGGATATGGCCACATTAAAAAGGAATGCCCTACATACCTCAAAAAGAAGGGTAAAGGACTGACTGTCACATGGACTGATTCTGACAGTGAATCAGAAGAAGAGTCAGCCAAGCATGGCACTTCTTATAACAGTGTCTGTATATCTGATGATGATTTAAGTGAAGAAGAATGGACCTTTGAAGAGCTTACAACCTCATATCAAAAACTCCACATCAGAAGTACAGAACTGTACCAGCAAGGAGAGCATCAGAAGAAGCTCATCAACGAGCTAGAAGCTGAAAAGAGAGAGCATCTAGCTACTATAAACTCACTCCAAGGAGAGGTAAAGGAGTTGAAAGGAGAAAAGGAGCAAATGACAAAATCGATAAGGATGCTTAACTCTGGAACTGACACCCTTGAGGAGATCCTTCTGAGTAGTCAGACTGCAGAAATAGGTCTGGTCTAGGATTTGTTGAGAAACAAAATCCTGTCTTGAAACTCAAGAGGTTGCAGCCTGAGATTCATAAGTTACAAAGGATGTCACAGTCAAAGTTACAACATCCTTCACACAAAAATTGGAATCAAGTCAAGAGAAAATTCCAAGGGCATAGATGCTACCACTGTGGAAAACTTGGGCATATTCAAGTTGTGTGCTTCTAGTTGCATGGATTTCCTAGCCAAAGAAAAATCAAACAGGGTACGCATGGAAAAAGGAAGCATCATGTTTCACATGGAAAAAGGCAGCATCATGCCAAGCCTGGCAAGAGGCAGCATCAGGCTAAACTTAGGAAGGAAATGCCTAGCAAGCAATACAATGGGTTGCCAAGACTGTTGCACTAGCAGCTCACACTTCCCTAAGGATGCCAACCAAAGGGGATTGGTACTTTGACAGTGGCTGTTCCAGACATATGACTGGAATTGAGGACCACTTGGTTCACATCAGACCTCATGCAACTAGGCATGTAACCTTTGGGGATGGAGCTAGAGGAGAAATCATAGGGCTTGGACAAATTGATAGTCCTAATGTTCCAAAATTGAAGAATGTCATGCTAGTTAAAGGACTAACTGTAAACCTAATAAGTATAAGTCAGCTATGTGATCAAGGCTTCAAAGTCCAGTTTTCGAAAGACAAGTGTGTGGTTCTCAATGAAGAGGGTAAGGAGGAAATGAGGGGATCTAGATCCAAGAACAATTGTTACCTGTGGGAGTCCAGAAGTAACCTACCAGGACTGATCAATAAAGAGAAGAGAGATCATATGAACTTGGATAAAGGCAGACATCCTCAAAGAATAAGGAAGGCAATAACCAAAGAATCAGTAAGTGGAACTTATAAGGTCCCTATGGACAGAACAACAGGTTATGATAGGCAAGCCATGAAAAGAAACTCTAAGGATGATCATTATAGAATCCTGGACCTGGTGTATTGGAAGATTATGAAGTCCATGGCAAATGGTCAGCATAAGAAGGGCAATGTCACTCAGAATGTTATGACCTTATATTGTGACATTCAGAGTAACATAAATATGGACTCGGGTCAGCTTAAAAGGAATACAGTATGGGAATTTGAAAATCTTAGAGATAAGTTGGGTATTTGCATGTATGAGGATGCATAGAAATTAATGGCATGTGAGAGTTTTAAAATTTCAATGCAGTCCAAGTTCTTGATCTATAAAACTCTCCATTCCACACAAACGTGCGTCACCACCCCCAACGTTTCTCTCAGAACTCCAACAATAGCATGTCTTCTCGTAAAGGAGCTTCATCCAAGAGCAACCACAAACTCTCCAAAGATGCTCCTCTGTCTCATGAAGAACGAAGGCGCAAGTATGCTCCTCCCACTGATGAAGAACTTAAGAAGAAATCAGCCTTCATGGGTATGTCAAAAGAGGAAATTATTGATGACCTGTTCAAAGCAGGGGTGGTCGTCAGAGGCATTACTGTTCCATTGGCTCGCAGGGATCCACCTCATTATTTTGACAAGCCAGAAGAAGATTATGAATAGGGAATGTACCTCAGACTGCTACTAAGGTGTTGAAGTGTGCTGCTGATAAGTTATGCTGAACTTTTTCTGTGTATTGTGACAGCATGAATTCTGCTTGTGTTGCTCTCTATGAGCAGTTTTGTCATGTAACCCCAAACATATGTATTGTTACACTTTATGATCTATGCTAGTTGTTAGTTGGATCTTAATTTATGGCATAAAAGGGGGAGAGGTGTGATAGAAAACATCAGGTACAACAGGTGGGAGAACATGTTGAAAACTAGCTAGAGCATATGTACCATAGTGCATATGATAGTATTCTTGCTTGCTTGCAGGAGCTGCTGAGTTTGTGCATGTGAAATAGACATGATAATCATGTGTGACAACAGCTGGTGATGTTGCTGATGTGTGCATTCCAAGAGTATGCAGGAATGTATGTTAGGTGAGTGTTAGCTACTGATGTGTATATACTAGCAGAATGTGTTAGGTAGAAGCTAGTAGTGGATGTAACTGCAGGGTTGTACGGATTAAGTACTACTAGTTGCATTGAGGCTGGTGTGTGGAACCTAGTAACAGAATTACTGTTATTAGTGAGATGGGTCTTGCAGTTTGTGAGGCTTGCATCAGCTGAGGGGGAGTAACCCAGGAGGTTACTTACCAATGTGTGACTGCAGGATATGCAGGTGAAGTGTTCAGATGATAAGTTGGGGGGGAGTAACTCTATGAGTTAATCACTCAACAAAGAATGACATCTGTAGTGATAACTAACGGATGGGAGAGTACCTGAGACTATAGTGCATCCCTTCAGGGGGAGTAGCACAAGGGTGCTAGTGTGTGACTTCAGAAGGTTACTCTGAATGTCATAACATCCAGATCAGACTGGATGTCTGTAAAACTGCAAGGTATGCAAGCACAATGTTCAGCTGATGAGATGCATCAGTTGAGGGGGAGTGACATCTGCAGTGAGAACTGTCAGATGGTTAACAGGTTGAGCTTAACAGGACTGAAAGCCAACAGTGAGAACCCTGAGAGCTTGAGCAGCTAGTGACTTTCCTGCATGATAGGATCTATGTTAAGTCTTCTGCTGTGTGAAAAGCTCTGGTGTAAGTACAGAGTGTTTTTGCCAAAAATTTGCCAAAAGGGGAGTTTGTAAGTGCTCTTGATTGGCTGCATTTTGTGGCATAACATTGGTGCATGTATGTATGTCATGTCTGTTATTAGTGCATACATAATATGGACTGTGCAGGGTAAGTTAACTTAGCTAAAAGCAAATTACGATGGATGTCATACCCATTGTTATGACATGGGTCGTATGAAATCAAGCACAAGTTTGTTATTCTGGTAGCTAGAACTCAGGAAACAAATCAGAAGCTCATGCTGGAATGCAGGAGACATTTTAGAAGCCCTAGGGGAACTAATATGTACCTGATTAGAGTGGCAAGCGTGCAAAATACTGAAGAAATGTTTTATTATGGATAAAACCTAATTTATGCACCAAGGCCCAAAGGACTGATCTACTGCTATAAGTAACAGGAGAAGCAATCCTAGAAGGCAGCTGTTGAAGATAGAGAAAAAGAGAAATTACCAGAGTGGTTTAGAAGTGAAGAGGTTGTCCTTCACGATTGTGTCTTAGGAACACTTGTAATCCAAGCAACTGTTGATTGCATTGGTTAGGTAGTTTCTAGGCTGTGTATAACTTGAAGCTGTTAAGCAAGAGTGTGTGTCACTTGATCAAAGCTTTAAAGCAAGATCAAGGTGTGTGTGTGTAGTTGAAGTGTCTCTTCATTCTACTGTTTACTTTGTAATTGTTTGATATCACTGTTATGCGATTGTAGGGAGTGAGTAGGTATACTCAAGTCTAGAGTGTCTCTAGGTTAAATTGTCATTGGGTAGGTCTTAAGTGAGGAGTGCAAACTGGAGGTTTGACTCTGAATTAATTCTACTGATAGTGAAATTTCTCCCTGGCTTGGTATCCCCGAGATGTAAGTGTGTTGCACTGAACTGGGTCAACAACCAACTGTGTTATGTACTGCTTTATAATTACTGCATAATAGTAGCTCTGTAGTGAATGTCATAGTGGATGTTATAACTTCTATTAAAACATCCATCGTGGGCTGGCCAGAATTTTCAAGAATGATGTATGAATGCAGGTGAAGAAAATATGTTATGCACAAAGCTCTTAATTACCTTGTTAGTTATTATTAAGAATATAAACATTTCCATTGCAATCAATCAGAAGAGACATAATAGAACAAAAACTTCCATTTCAGTAAGGCTCGAGGCCAAGTTCAAATACAAAATACAAGAGATACACTTCTTAAACAAATTACAAATCAACCCAAAAGGTGACTCCTTGGGCTCTGCGAACCGCCTCTAAATCTGTAACAAGCTCTCCCATTGTTTCCTTGCAAAACTTCACAAAGTCGAATACAGGGACAAGAGTGTTTTCAGGAGTCATCACTTGATCAACCACCTTCAATTTTTCAGGGATTTGCTGAAGCACAAAGTTGGAGAATCCCGCCAAGTTCACAAATTTGTTCTTCCACTCCGCATAGAGAATTTGGAGATTGTTGATGATGTCATCTCTTTAAAGTACAACTGCTTCCTCTTGACGACAACTTCCTTCCCAATAATGGAAACTGTCTTGCAGCTATAGGTATAACTCATCATAGATTCCATCTTTCAGTCTTCTGATTTCCCCAATATCTCTACCCAACTGGTACTCTGCTGGTACTCTGCTTCTGATTCATAATGCCTTTCAGCTTGTGAATCTGGGCCTCAAAGTTTTCCCTTTCATCTTTCTTCATTTGGGTGGCTATTCTTACATCAGTTTCTAAGTCTCTGACCTTTCGCCATACTTGGTCCAATTTTTAATTTTGGTGATCTAAGTCGGCGTTGGCGCTTTTGAGTGCTCCACCAACCCATTCTTTCTTTCCTTTTTCTTCCCTAGCCCTTTTCTTGCTATCCTCTAACTTTTCTTTCAACTTTTTGCTCTTGTCTTCCCAAACTTCGCTTTTCTGCTTAGTTTTATTGAGTTGAATTGGAAGCTGAGTGTTTTCATCTTAAAGTTCTTGGACTTTGGCCTTAAGTTTCTCCATGTCTTCGGGTAAGATCGGCTCAGGTTCCAGATTCTGTGGGATAGCAGATGCATCAAACACAAAAGATAACCTGACTTCTTTCACCCTCTCTTTCACCCATCTGACATAAGGTTCACGAGCAAAGATGTTCTTCCTCCCATTATCAGGAATGCTTCTCATGATGTTTACCCATGCTCTTCTTGCCTTTATTACAGCTGGATCATTTGGATCGGCGATATTGACAAGGAACGGCACCAAGTCTTCTTCTTTAAGAGGACCATTCATGGAGTGTCCAAATTGTCTTTTGAGTAATACTGAGTGGTAATTGATGCAACCTCGTGTTCCCAAGAGAGGCACATTGAGAAATTCTCCATAAGAAAAGATGATATCTTTGGTTTCCCACTCCCTCTTGTACCATTTGATGGAACTAGCGATGAGTGAAGCAAATCTTTGAGGCCATGAAAGTTTCTTGGAAGCCAAAGGACCTTTTTCAGGCATTTGGGTCCTTAGCCACTTGTCGCAGCTGCGAAAAACACCGGCGGAAAATAGAAGAGTCGCCACCTTTCATTATTTATCCCAAAGAGACGGAAAGGAAACAATCGGAAAAACCTAACGAAAAAAGGGAAAATATGAGGTCATCGCAATTAAGTCCTGGATTCGGGAGTCGGTTACGTAAGGGGAAGGTATTAGCACCCCTCATGTTCGTCATACTCGACGGGATACATGTTTGTTGTCTATCTAAGGGTGTGTTTACTATCTATGCTACAAGCTTGCGGGACAAAAATAAAAGAAAGAGACTCGGCAGAGCATCGCAGCTATGTGCCTACGTATTCCCTCGTGAAATGGGAAAGTCAAAATCAACGTAGTTCGGCTAACTACGTGGAAAGGGGGAAAGGATGCTCGCCAAGACGTCGTGTCTTGTGCCTACGTACTTTCATCTGGTATGAAAGATCAGAGCAAATGTAGTTCAGGCGGACACGAAACCACAGACTGATTAAGTGTTTTAATCGAGTAAGGTTAAACCTCCGTTCCAGCAATTAGGGACAAAGCCTGTTTGCGGTAGAACCGAAGCTTAACAACACTCTTTTTACGTAAAAAAGGTTTCTGATTAATCCCGAAGGAAAAAGGTTTGAATTTTGTTTTGTGTTTTTTAGTGAAGTGAGTTAATTCGGTTTGTGATTCATGCTGCACTAAAGACTATGACATGGAGGTGACTGCATCGTATATCTCCCCCAAACGGGACGTATACTAAACAGTCTAGATAAGTGAGGGGAAACCCCTCACTCCTCATTCCCCATGTAGCTTAAGGCTCGTAGCGCGCAACGTTTATCGCCTTTATTATATGAGTTGGCATGATTTTGAGATGAGAAGAGAGACGCACGGAAGGTCTAAGGGAAACTCGGCCCTAACGTTGTCATGCAAAGAGGTCCTAGAGTTCGGATGAAATGGGGAAACATCTACCCTAATGTTAGCATACTTGGATTGAACACCTAATGTCTCTCCTACTCCCATCCTAAATGGAGGGACTAGGAAACCTATGGGGATCATGGCAAAAAGCACAAGAAGAACAAAGGAAGGATCAATCACAAGTATAAAAATGAAAACATGAAAAAGCACACTTAGAATGGTGGGAGAGAGGAAAAATGTGTGGGGCAGCAGCCGCCACAAGCGCGTCTCGACCTCAACAGCGATGCAAGAATGATGCAAACATGTGGAGAAATGCAAGAGATGAAAGCATATGAACATGCAAACAAATGATCAATTCGACCCACATATACAAGCATGTAAAAAATGGAAAATGAACACACATGTCTACAAAATAATGAATAACCAACCACAAACAGTGACAAATATTCAAAACAATTCAATCCTAATGCATCACACTGATCAATGATGATTCGAATCGAAACGGTATGCAAACAAGCAAGCAAAACAACAAATATGACATTCTAGCACAGTGTTAATCAGTTAACCCCTGGGGTTAATCGATTAACCTGTGTAAAACATGTGAAAATTTGGAAATTCGTAGGTGTTAATCGGTTAACACCAGGCGTTAACCGGTTAACACCCTAAAAACTTTGAAAAATTTGAATATTTGAATTAGTTAACTGGTTAACCATATACGTTAACTGGTTAACACTGAACCAGAAGCCAAAACAGCAGCAGAAAATCACTTCTAGCACCAAAACAGCTTATCTATGGTTCCAACAGATTAACTTATCAATTAAGCACGAAATTAACAACAGAAAACAGAGATCCAACAACATGGATCCACAATTACACAGCAACAACACAAATCGAATGGATCAAAATCAACAAAATTCAATCGAATATGAAGATTAACATGATAAGCTCAAAAATTAAATCGGATCGAGAATTCCAACCTTCGAAGCAGAGATTTGCTTCGGTAAATGTTGATCAACTGAATTTTAGTAGATCAAATGCTAGAAATCCGGAAAACTTCAAGATCCACAATAATTGTTGTTGTATGAATGAAGATCCACCAAATTTGAGTCAAAAATCTTCAAATAATCACTTATAGATCCAACTTCGGATTCAGATCCAAACTTGCACGAAAATCGAAGATGAGAATTGACTCAATGATGATGATGGAACGAGGTTTTAGCTCAAGAATTCATTGATTCCTATGAAGAATCAAGAATTCCAATGGAAAAGAGCTTTTGGTGAAGGTTTTGGTTATGGAGAATTTAAGTGAGAATTGAGAGCTCAAATCTGAAGTTAGAGTGAAAAATGAAGGTTGGATGTGTTGGTTTGGAGTGGATCACTTAAATATGATTTAGGTTTGGGATCCAAAGCAAGGTTTGGAAATTGGCTTGGAAATCAAGGTTTGGAATGAGGAATGGGATTTTGGAGGGAAATATGAAATTTAAAGATGTTCTAGATCCTTCCCAAGTGAAAACTTGAATTCCAAGGTGATCAAAATTGAACCCCAAGTGCAATTGGATTGCACAATCACGTACAGGGTAAAATCTGCTTTGGTTAACCGGTTAACCATATAGGTTAATCGGTTAACACCTATGAAACTTTGAATCTGGGCTAGTTTTCCTTTGGTTAATCGGTTAACCATATGCGTTAACCGATTAACACCTTTGACTTTTGATTTATGGCGCCTTTTGGAGGGAAAACTGCCTGTTTTCCCGTTTCTTGCCGTTTTGAGCTCTGCTTAGCTTCTGAAAGTAATTTCTGAATGCTATGATCATGAGAATGCTCGAGATAACCTGAATGCTGCTTTATGAGCTGAAAAATTCCCTACAAAACAAAATAAGATCGGTCGCTCGACCGCTAGGCAAAATAAATGTTGGAGATACTCGCCGCTTTGATTGCTTGCACCGAAGATAAATTCCGAGCCACAGGAAAACCTCGATCCCCTGCTAAATGAACAATGATATGCCATGATATGCAAAAAATGAAAAATGCAATGAGACAAAAGCCAGTAACAAGAAAACCGGTTGGGCAAATTTTGGGGTGCAACAGCTGCCCCTATTCAAATGACTTGAACCTGACTGGGTGAGAAGTGGACGACTTTCAAGAAATCAAGGTAAAAGACGGTTGAATACCAAAGAAACCCGGAAATTTTCCAACCTCAGAAATAAACTGCAACTCTGATTGGGGGAAACATCCTGGAAAACTAAATACAGACAGTCGCAACGGCATCAAGCTGACTGATCATCTGATAAAGGTCCCCAAGAAGAAAACCATACTCACATCGCCCAAAGGTAGACGGAAAGACACCAATACTTAATGTTCACATTGTCTAAGGATAGACAGAAAGAATAACCAATACTCACATCGTCTAAGGATAGACGGAAAGACACCCAAACGTTCATATCGTCTAAGGATAGACAGAAAGAACAACCAATACTCATATCGTCTAAGGATAGACAGAATGACACCTAATACTCACATTGTCTAAGGATAGACGGGAAGACACCAAATACTCACATTGTCTAAGGATAGACGGGAAGACACCATATCTAAATCTCACATCATCTAAGGATAGACGTTAAGAAAACCATATCCAAAACTCACATTGTCTAAGGATATACGGTAAGAAAACCTGCTGGGGAAACACGTCGTCAATAGGAATTGGCGGCAAGAAAATCTGCTTGGAGAAACACATCGTCAATAGGAATTGACAAAAAGAAAATTTATTGGGATGTCATCATCAAAGGACTGATGGACAAAGCAACTCTACTTGAGGATGTCATCATCAGAGGATTGACAGACGAAACATAACCAACATATGATCTGAAACCCGAGTAAAGTGATAAGTTGTCTGAACAAAGCTGTTGGATAAATGCCCCTGTACTGATTGAAGACTGATTCAAATAGCCACTGAAGCTGGCAGAAACTGGCTTATGCTTCATATGCATATAAGCATGTTTGAATATGGTGTAATGCTCCATACGAAATGGAAATTCTATGCATTTGAGGATGAAATGCAAAGATGATGCAAATATGATAACTATATGCAAACATGCAAATGCAGGCCCAGGATGTCGGGGAAAGCTGGATACAACAGAACCGCTCCAGCAAAATAAATGCTGAAGAGGTAAAGCCGACCCCGCTGGGGATAACCGGATAAGCCAAGTATGATTGGACTTGCTGGGGAAAACCGGCGAAGTCTTCCTGCGTGCCAATGAGAATTGGACTTTGGCATGGGTCAAGGGATAGTAACATGACTTCCCAACATTCGTCCTGTGCTTGAAGGTTGACAGAACCTGCTTGAATAGCTCTGAGGATATGGAAAGGAACAATTCCTGCGCTTCCAATTTTGCCCCAGCCCGTGGGATCTCTGTGGGGATGTTCCTAGAAAGGAAATCTGAAATCTCTGTACCCTGACAGTTTGATATGAACTGCCTCAGCATCTTGAACCTCAAAGAGGTGCTTCATTAGTTTCCCCTTGGACAAGAAATGACTTCTGCACTCTTAGGGTGGCCTACCCCAGCCTGTAATGATCTTTCCCCTGATTGGCGACTTCACTGGGGATGATACCTATAGCTGCGAGGTATCCACCAGATCTCAACCTGAT
This sequence comes from Lathyrus sativus, assembly GCA_963859935.3. Lineage (NCBI taxonomy): Eukaryota > Viridiplantae > Streptophyta > Magnoliopsida > Fabales > Fabaceae > Lathyrus > Lathyrus sativus. The sequence continues at coordinate 113,142,174 of OZ012737.1, read as the reverse complement.
TTCCCCTATTAACCGACTTTTGGCTGGATGGCTCCCATACTGTGATCATTTGATATACTGCCCTGGTTCGACGAAGTATTAAGCCATTCCATATCCTATCCTGATCAATCTTTACACTGTGGAAACTTTCCTGCTGTTAAGCGCTTACTCAGAAGTAAAACAAATTGTTCTGCATAAAAGATATATTAAATGCAATGCATATGACAGTTTTGAATTTCCAATCTGTTCACTGGAAAATTTTGTGACATATAGTGAGTAAACAATTTATCAACATGTCAACATTAATACAACGCTGTAAGAGGAATCCTTTTAGGAGTCAGTTTCGATGCGATCTTTACCGAAATATGCTTTCGAAACAAACCTGCTTCAATAAGGACTTTTCCAGGTTGTAACTTGGCCAGGTTCATGGTTTGAGAAAGAATAAAGTCTCAAAGTTTATTCTAACCCACCCATTATCCATGATGTTCTCCAATCCTACGTTCAGCTAATTCGACACTAGCGCCCACCTTTCAAAGGTTGAATGACAGGAGTGATGATTCGGGAAGCCACAAGTGTTTGGAGTGATAGTCACTCGCTTTTTCGTCTTTGGTGCCTGAATCACACGACTTGCCTTTTCATCATCATCTTTTTTTATTTTCCTAACTTTTGCCTTGACTGGCTCTCTTGAGCTTCTTTTGATTTCAAAGTCCAGCGGGATGCCCTCATTTTTGCCTAAGTCGCTTTTTTCAAGGTTCGACTTTACGGGATTTTCCTTTGATTCTTTTTTTCCCTTTTTTTTGATCAAATCGTGTGACACTGGCTTGTCTGACTTGTTAAAGGGATTATGAATGTTTCACTCCTTGGTTGACAAGGGATAACCACTGAGGTTCTTTAGGCACGACCTATACAGGTGTGATTGATCCTCAAATGAGGACACTCCTATTGCAATTTGGATGTTTGGCCGAATTAACTGACACCTACCCTGCCCCCAGGTTAAGATTGAGGGTTTTCGTTTCCAGAAAGAAACTCCAACTACTAGGCTCAAAGGGGTTGGCAAGGGATTATCTTCCTTATATCTCTGGTGTTTAGGAATTTGAAACAATGCCTGTACATCATCAGCAGGTTTTATTTCAAAAGCATACAATCGGAAGCTTGCACGTCTTTCAATTTCGTCATCCTCCCCGGATTCTGCTTAAACATGCGTTTGACATCTGTAAAAAGAAATTAGTGAACACGAATGGATTAAATCAAAACATGCATATACATTTCATTAATATCAATCGAAAAAAACAAGTTTTACAAATGAGTTTGCACTTTAACAGAAAAGAAATTACAAACGTAAATAAATAACAGGATAAAACGAAAATTGCCAGCTTCTGGGAACTGGGCTTTCACACTGATTAGCTATTGCGGGAGATGTGACCCCTGAAGTCTTCAAACTGAATCAGACGAGCGATGTACGACCAAATTTCCTCCTGGAAAGGATATGCACCTTCGGTCCATCAACTATTGTACCCTGGCTTGAAAAGCCTCGCAATCTTCAGTAGAATACCCTATGGATCTTCCATGATATCCACATTGGGCACTAGGATCATACCCGGGAGGGTAAGGTTCTGGAACCAGCTTAAGAGCTTTGGGCTCCACCAAAGAGTTTCGAACTAGGTGTGGTAGCAGCTGACTGTACGACATAGGCACTGGACGAAGAGGAGCATTCCTTCTTTTCAAATTGTTGCGGGGCCTACTCTGAATCTGGCGACAGTAATCTTGCTGCGAAGACTCAAAAGGTCGTGGACTCTGAACAGAAGAAACATCTGGCGACTGGATTTGGACTCTTAAGGACTCTCTTTGTTCATGCGCTTTCATCCTTAAACTTGACCCAGGAACAAGAAGCAACTGTAGGCAGGGGGATTCTGACACCAAGGATTGTAGTACATACTCTTGACCCACTGCAACTTCAGGAATGGGAATAGGAGTATCCATATCTTTTCCATGATAGGGAACAAATTCTCCTGATACATTCATGCCGCCCGACGTGAATTCAATTGTCTTCGAATCAATAAGGTCCAGAACCTTATGCTTAAAAGCTTTACAGTTGGCGACATTGTGCCCTTGTCCTCCAGCATGGAAATCGCAATGAAGATTGACATTATAGCCTGGTGGTGGCTGACCAGTAAATGGAGCCAAAGTCTGAGGCTTAACCAACTAAAGTTGGAGCAACAGTTGCACCAACTAAGCATAATACATGGGAATCTGATCAAAGACTGCGTCTGGTGATTTTATCCTTTGAGCATACTTCTTGAACTTGGGATTATCTTGATAAACAGGACGCAGCTGATGACACGAGAATTTTGGAACCTCCGGTTGCACAGAAGATCTCTGACACACATTTCGCTCTAGTAAAGGTTCCACAGACAAAAGTGGAACAAACATCTTGGCTGCAGCCTCAGACACTTTATCACCTTCTTTTCGGAGCACGTTCCTTATCACTTCCATGATTAAACCCACCTGAGTTTTCAACTGATTGTTCTCCTCTCTGAGCGTATTCTGATCCAAGCGCAACGCTTGCATGTCCAACATGAACTGTCCCATCTGGCCCTTGACTTTCTTCAGCTCTTCTTGAACTTGCTCCATAACTTTTCGTTGATCCCTGTGATCTATATGATTGTATAACCTGCAACAAACTTGGGGAGTTCATGAAGTCAGATGAACAGTTATGAGGTACCTGTTACACAAAAATAATATGCAAGATGCAGACAAATATGCAACAGGGAAATCTCAGAATAGTACCAAGGCAAAAAGGAACCCAAGATCCAATCAGGGATAACCATCACACATATATGCACCATACAGGAGTAACTGAATACAAACAGAGTGACCTCGACCAACAATCCTGGCGATGGTCAGCATATAGTAATGAACGAATGCTACAAAGGGATACAACCCTCAACTGAGTCTTTGGTTTGATACTCTTCTGAATAAATGCTCTCAGTGAATTCCACCATAACATGAACTGATACACCCGCTTGGCTGGATGAAGGAAGATCATTGATTTGAATACCCTGAGGCGTGACTGAGATCCAATTGGAATCCAGCAAAGTCTGGACTTGGCTTCTAAGCACTTTACAGTCTTCAGTTGAATGCCCTTATGCCCCAGCATGGTACTCATAGCGGGCGCTGTCATCGAAGCCTGGCGGATATGGCAGAATCTCTGGATTAATCTTCTTTGGCACTATCAACCCAGCTCTGATCAAATCCGGTAACAACTGACTGTATGATACCGGCAACTGAGCAAAATGCCTTTCTGGTTTCCTCGGTCTTTGTCTAGCATGCTGACACAGCAGGTGACAGTATGATTGTTGACTCTAAAGGGAAACAGATTTTTGATACTCAGACCCAATAGATTGCTGACTCTGAACACTCGAAGTATCTAAAAACTGAATCTGAGGTACAGGAGATCCCGGGATAACATCACTTTCTTTCTCCCATTCTTTTTGAGAACTGACAACTGATTCACCTTCATAAAACTGAAGTATCTGAGATGTCTCGAATCTTTCCGCTCTTGATTCCACTCTCAATATGTTCACCCATTATCACAAAGTTAGCAAAATTTGACATTCCACCTTTGATCAACTTGTAAAAGTAATGGCCTTTCAAGGTACCCAAGAATATATCAATCAACTTTCTGTCCTGAAGTGGGGGTTGAACACGAGCAGCTAACTCTTTCCACCTCTGCACATACCCTTTGAAAGATTTGTTGTCCGCTTGAGATAATTCTTGCAACTGCATACGGCTGCGATTCATGTTGAGATTGTAGTTGTATTGCTTCACGAAGGCATTGGCTAAATCTGACCATGATCGGATGCAACCACTTTCCAACTGCATATACCAACTCAACGATGCTCCACTCAGACTATCCTAAAAACAGTGAATCATAAGCTCATCATTATGGACATGTGAAGTCATTTTCCTGCAGAACATTACCAAATGCTGCTTCAGACAACTATCCCCTTTGTACTTCTCAAAATTAGGCATCTTGAACTTTGGAGGCATCACAAGACCGAGCACCAAACACATGCTCGAAGCATTCAGATCGAGAGTATCCTAACTCATCAGGGCGTCAAGCTTTTCATCCAACAGTTAACATTTTCTGGCACGCGGAAGGTGAAATTCTGATAATTTGTGTCATGGAGAGAATATGCATCTTTATCTCTGACAATAGGATGCTCTTCAACAGGAATCGGCACAGGCTGAGCTTGAGCAACATTGTTCACTGGAGTCCTCTAAATATTAGCCTCTCCTCTGGTCATAGCTGTCATGGCTTCCACGAGTTGATCTAGCTGGTTCTTCATCAATTCAAACTCTGCCCTTGTAACAACCACATTCTGCTCTGCTGAGTTCATGATTCTGCCAGAAGCTAATTCAAGTCCAATGCGAATGTCGGGAAATCAACTAACGGAGCAGACAAAAGATGGGTAAGCTCCCTGCTCCGGCTGAGGATGGATATGCAAAAATGAGATGCAAATGCAATGCAATGCAAAATGTTGATGCCACAAACAAGGGGTCAAGGTATCCAATGCTCGAACTCACTGCTGAGCCGTTGACTAAATTCAACAATAGCTTTGCTCTGATCAAAACCCAGAGATAACATACTGGAAGGAACATTCAGGATCAACAATCCGCACTGACAAGAAAAACCTGGTTGGTTGAAGGCCAAGTTTCCTGCAAAACCCATCCCTTTCACTTGCGGGTTCTAGTCTTGAAAGGTATGACATCCTGTGCGGGTGGTTAGCGTCACAGACTTTCGAGAAACGATGATACGTTCACCGTTTCCGGTTTGGCATCATAATCTTCTGAAGCGGCCTCACTTAGCTGACTTCCCAAATGAACAGTCTCCAGAGTCGACAATCTCTCTAAGTCAATATTCCCTCAACTACACCAGACGCGCAGGATATAATATTTCCAAAGAAAAACCTCGTCTGAATGTGAATTTCACGCGAGCTATTACGCAGCCAAACGCCACACAAGCTCCCGCTAATCTCCACTTTAATCCTATATGTATACTCAAGCCCAGGTCCGACTTATCTCTCAATAGAACAACCCAACCCACAACACAGCAGCAACAAGAATGCAAAAATGCAATAATATACAACAGATAATGTACATAAAGCAAAAATAACTGCATAAAAGTAAACACCCAAGGACGCAACAGACAAGCGCTAGGATTGACTCGCATAAGCAACCAGAGTCCCCAGCTGAGTCGCCAGCTATCGCAACTGCGAAAAACACCCGGCGGAAAACAGAAGAGTCGCCACCTTTCGTTATTTATCCTAAAGAGAGGGAAAGGAAACGATCGGAAAAACCTAACGAAAAAAGGGAAAAGACGAGGTCATCTCAACCAAGTCCTAGATTCAGGAGTCGGTTATGCAAGGGGAAGGTATTAGCACCCCTCACGTCCGTCGTACTCCACGGGATCCACGCTTGTTATCTATCTAAGGGTGTGTTTACTATCTATGCTACAGGCTTGCGGGACAAAAATAAAAGAAAGAGACTCGGCAGAGCATCGCAGCTCTGTGCCTACGTATTCCCTCGTGAAATGGGAAAGTCAAAGTCAACGTAGTTTGGCTAACTACGGGGAAAGGGGGAAAGGTTGCTCGTCAAGACGTCGTGTCTTGTGCCTATGTACTTTCATCTGGTATGAAAGATCAGAGCAAACGTAGTTCGGGCGGACACGAAACCACAAACTGATTAAGTGTTTTAGTAAGGTTAAACCTCCGTTCCAGCAGTTAGGGACAAAGCCTGTTTGCGGTAGAACCGAAGCTTAACAACACTCTTTTTATGAAAAAAAGGTTTCTGATTAATCCCGAAGGAAAAAGGTTTGAATTTTATTTTGTGTTTTTTAGTGAAGTGAGTTAATTCGGTTTGTGATTCATGTCGCACTAAAGACTATGACATGGAGGCGACTGCGTCGTATATCGCCCCCAAACGGGACGTATACTAAACAGTCTAGATAAGCGAGGGGAGACCCCTCACTCCTCACTCCCCATGTAGCTTAAGGCTCGTAGCGCGCAATGTTTATCGCCTTTACTATATGAGTTCGCATGATTTTGAGATGAGAAGAGAGACGCACAGAAGGTCTAAGGGAAACTCGGCCCTAACGTTGTCATGCAAATTGGTCCTAGAGTTCGGATGAAAAGGGGAAACATCTACCCTAATGTTAGCATACTTGGATTGAACACCTAATGTCTCTCCTACTCCCATCCTAAATGGAGGGGCTACGAACCCTATGGGGATCATGGCAAAAAGCACAAGAAGAACAAAGGAAGGATCAATCACAAGTAGAAAAATGCAAACATGAAAAGGCACACTTAGAATGGTGGGAGGGAGGAAAAATGTGTGGGGCAGCAGCCGCCACAAGCGCGTCTCGACCTCAACAGCGATGCAAGAGTGATGCAAACATGTGGAGAAATGCAATAGATGAAAGCATATGAACATGCAAACAAATGATCAATTCCAACCACATATACAAGCATGTAAACAAATGGAAAATGAAAGCACATGTCAACAAAATCATGATTAACCAACCACAAACAGTGACAAATATTCAAAACAATTCAATCATAATGCATCACACTGACCTATGATGATTCAAATCAAAACGGTATGCAAACAAGCAAGCAAAACAGCAAATATGACATTCTAGCACAGTGTTAATCGGTTAACCCCTGGGGTTAATCGGTTAACCTGTGTAAAACATGTGAAAATCTAGAAATTTGTAGGTGTTAATCGGTTAACACCAGGCGTTAACCTGTTAACACCCTGAAAACTTTGAAAAATTTGAATATTTGAATTGGTTAACCGGTTAACCATATACGTTAACTGGTTAACACTGAACCAGAAGCCAAAAACAGCAGCAGAAAATCACTTCTAGCACCAAAACAACTTATCTAAGGTTCCAACAGATTAACTTATCAATTAAGCACGAAATTAACAACAGAAAACAGAGATCCAACAGCATGGATCCACAATTACACAGCAACAACACAAATCGAATGGATCAAAATCAACAAAATTCAATCGAATATGAAGATTAACATGATAAGCTCAAAAATTAAATCGGATCGAGAATTCCAACCTTCGAAGCAGAGATTTGCTTCGGTAAATGTTGATCAACTGAATTTTAGTAGATCAAATGCTAGAAATCCGGAAAACTTCAAGATCCACAATAATTGTTGTTGTATGAATGAAGATCCACCAAATTTGAGTCAAAAAGCTTCAAATAATCACTTATAGATCCAACTTCGGATTCAGATCCAAACTTGCACGAAAATCGAAGATGAGAATTGACTCAATGATGATGATGGAAAGAGGTTTTAGCTCAAGAATTCATTGATTCCTATGAAGAATCAAGAATTCCAATGGAAAAGAGCTTTTGGTGAAGATTTTGGTTATGGAGAATTTAAGTGAGAATTGAGAGCTCAAATCTGAAGTGAGAGTGAAAAATGAAGGTTGGATGTGTTGGTTTGGAGTGGATCACTTAAATATGATTTAGGTTTGGCTTGGAAATCAAGGTTTGGAATGAGGAATGGGATTTTGGAGGGAAATCTGAAATTTAAAGATGTTCTAGATCCTTCCTAAGTGAAAATTTGAATTCCAAGGTGATCAAAATTGGACCCCAAGTGCAATTGGCTTGCACAATCACGTAAAGGGAAAAATATGCTTTGGTTAACCGGTTAACCATATAGGTTAATCGGTTAACACCTCTAAAACTTTGAATATGGGCTAGTTTTCCTTTGGTTAATCGGTTAACCATATGCGTTAATCGATTAACACCATTGAATTTTAAATCATGGCGCCTTTTTGAGGGAAAACTGCATGTTTGCCCGTTTCTTGCCATTTTGAGCTCTACTTAGCTTCTGAAAGTCATTTCTGAATGCTATGATCATGAGAATGCTCGAGATAACATGAATGCTGCTTTCTGAGCTGAAAAATGCCCTGCAAAACAAAATAAAATCGGTCGCTCGACCGCTGGGCAAAATAAATGCCGGAGATACTCGTCGCTTTGATTGCTTGCACCGAAGATGAATTCCGAGCCACAAGAAACCCTCGATCCCCTGTTAAATGAACAATGCTATGCTATGATATGCAAAAATGCAAAATGCAATGAAACAAAAGCCAGTAACAAGAAAACCGGTTGGGCAAATTTTGGGGTGCAACACCACTTATGCAAGAGCGGGGCGCAACAGAGGAGCATTCCACCTCCTTTGGTATGTCTTGTATGAAAGGTATGGTAGAAGTCACCTAGGAGGAAAGGCACGGGGTTCTTGGTCAAGAAGATTTCCACAGCTATTTGGTCCACAAAATTTTCCCCATTCGGAAACATCTTAATTCCATAGACCAAGAATGCCAACACTGAACCACATATTTCCCATTTCTCTTTTTTGGCGTAGTTCCATGCTTGTTCTTCTAAGAATTTCCTCGAGAATCCCCTAGCCCTTGGGTGCCCAAATGGCTATCACGTCTGCTGTGGGAATCCCTAAGGCAGAAGCCACTTTCTTCAAAGTGAGTTCTTCTTCGAGCTTCGGAAAAGGATTTCGATCTTTGATGGAAAGGTTCATAATCTTCTAAAATTATTCCAAAGCGGGAGCTATCTGAAAATCGGCGAAGGTGAAGCAATGGAGAGAAGTGTCATAGTACTGAGCCAAGGCTGTGAGGGCTCAAATTCTATCTTCTCTGTTAACAGATCCAAGATTCTCCCATAAGAAGAGTGAAATTTGTTGTGCTTGATGGGAGTTATCTTGGCACTTAGAGCTTTCAGACTGTCGATTGAAGGATCTTTGTACTTGAATGTGAAAGTACTTTTTCTATCGGTCTTCTTGTTTAGTCTCATCGTCCCTAGATTCACATTCATCATGATTGCTTATGAAAAATGCTTATATCTGCAATAAGAATAAGACACTAAGAGCTTTGTTTTTTTATGAATTATGTATGTATGAGCGGATGCATAAATGGAATTCGAGCACATGGGTTCATAGATCCGAGGTATGGATATGGCCGATACTGACTGCTTTATAAATGGGTTCTCACAAGGTGTGATCTACGGTTTAATAAGGATACCAAATTCATGGATTCATATGACTATTCATCATACATGACATGAACATTTCGGATGATGACTCCATCATATGAACCTCTTTTGGGTGAGGTCCTCGTATCGAACCACGCAAGAAGAGCTTCTTGGGGACCCATACTACGAGACACGTCGACACTGGGTTCTAGACAAGGATTTCAGAGTATTGGACTTTCTTGACTGTTTGTTACGTATGTTAGTCATTGCCAGGCAACAAACCCATCAAGAAAGTCTCTTCTGAACAAGGTGTTCGCATCAATCCATATAGGAAGAGCTTCTCGAGGACCCATACTACGTGACCACCAATCTTAGTTGGTCAATGGTTTAGGGTTGTAAAAGGTTCTTAGAGTAATGGATTCCCAAGAAAACATTGATCAAACACACCAAGAGCTTGACGGTTGTCATCATTCTCAAAAGAATCTACTCTAAGCGAGGTTCTCGTATCGACTATCACGAGATGAGCATCTTGGAAGCCCATACTACTCAACCTCTTCTATCTCAACTTTAACACTCTAGACTCGGGTATAGAGTCTTTCCCTTAAGCTTGCCAGCAAAGTAATCAATCCATACCACGGCCAATGAAACCAAATACGGCGAGACACAATTGAATAATAAGGGAAAGTGATAAACAAGCGAATAAAAACAAAGGACCCAAACATGGGGAAAAAACTAGGTTAGGCTTGACTCGCTTAGGAAAAGTCCCCAGCAGAGTTGCCAGCTGTCGCTACGCAAAAAATGACACAGAGTCGCCACCGGATTTTATTTATCCCAAGGAGGGAAAGGGAAATAGCGATAAAACCTTTAGGGAAAAGAGCATGGTCATCGCAACCAAGTCTTTAGGGTTTGGGAGTGGGTTATACAAGGGGAAGGTATTAGCACCCCTCGCATCCATCGTACTAGATGGGAACCTTCTAGGTTGTTTCGCTTGAGTGGGTGTTTTAATCTAAGAGTTTGCTTGCTTAAAAGAAAGAGGGGTTGGTTTTTTATTAGAGTGCTCGCCAAGGATTGTGGCCCTTGTGCCTATGTATCCTCACTTAAAAGAAGTAAAGAATCAGAGCCCCGTAGTTCGGATGCTTGTGAAATAGTTGTTTGTTGGTTGATTTCATACCTTTGAAAAAGGGTTTTCGGATTGATGCCCTAAGGCGAAAAGAAGTTTCATGAGTTGATGTTATTTTTATGTTTTTGAGAAAAGATTGTTTTTATTAGGATTACACAAAAGACTTTGGATAAAGATGAATGTTTCAAATAACCAAGTTGAGCGCCTTGTATTCAAAACATTCAGATCAAATATAGGAGGGTTCCATTCCCATTCCTTCTCCACCACCTTAAAGTCCATGGTGTATAACAGTAATCACATATACAAAATTTAGGGTTCCATTCTCATTCTTTCTCCACCACCTTAAAGGCCTCCCCCAAGGCTTGAACCCAAGAACTTGGGGTAGTAGGCTCAAAATTTAGCCAACTCAACTAGTCACGCGCGTATAAACTAGGAGTGAAAGAGAGGTAAAAATAATAGAACATGAAAAAAATGCTGAAAAGCCAAAAAATGTCCTCACCGAGGATCGAAACACAGACTATACACACGATAAGATACTTAAAGGCAAGGTGACAACTACTGGGGTGGCGATACATCCATTGTATCAAGCCACCCCTTTAAATGAAACACCTAACTAAGTTAATTTCTGGGCAAGCTTGAGGCAAAAACTAAGTGACAACTCAAAATACGTTTTCATCCTAACTTACTCAATTCTCAATCATTTTTCATGAAATTTTATTCAAAATCACTTGAAATTTCATAAGGATTACAATGGTTATATTCAAATTTTGAAATAATACCCACAACTCAAAACACGATTGAACATGCTAGTTATGAGTTAAAATGCATTTTGAAACTTCAAAACCAACACAGATGCAAACATACACAAATGAAAGCCTGCTCAAGTTTCAGATATGATATAGATTGAGTTTTAACAGAAAAGCTTAATCAAAAGACCTCTGAACAAAAAAAAGGCATGTTAGTTGCAAATTGGTGAAATTATGTTTACAAATACTTTGCAATCCAACATTATTAAAACAAAGATCCATGATAGCAACTACTATCAATCCAACTGCCACAATTTAAAACCTTACACACGCAGATTGTGACAACATGGCAAAAAAGAACGTTGAAATGCAAACAGAGGCTAACAAACCCTAGGTACTGATAACAAACCAATGTAATAGTATGATTACCAATGGTCCTACAACAACAAAAACTTATACAGAACCTTCATAATCCAAGCTGCCCTAATTAGACACAAGGTAATGAGATAATGCTATATGAGTGCTACAAGACTAAATGCAGTTCTGATAAGAAGCTAAATTGATAAAACCTCTCAACAAGTTTTGTGGACAACAGGTATACTATGAAAACAATATCTACACTATGTCACCAATGCTTTAAATTCAACCCTGGCCTGAATTCAACTAGACACACGATGACATCACTCTCCTCTATAAATTCATACAAGCAAAAAAAGTGCTACTGAGTCCTATCATCCTAGCCTCACCTAGCCCACTTACCCATTCACTAATGGTTAACAACAACAAAAGCCCCATCATGAACCAAACTCAACTAAACAGCCAACCAACACAAACCTTCTTCAAAGTTCAAACCAAAACTGAGGCACACAACAGTCCCTAAACTCAAATCACAAAGACCAAACTTGCAAGCTTCATCACAATAGGTAAAAAACAAATTCAACCCTCCATTCATAACAAAACCTGTCACTATAAGATAACAGCCCCTACTCTAAAAGGGGGGTCCTATGCACATGAACTTGTACTGGACGGAAACAAATACACATTAAGTTGAGGTTCACAACAGAAAGTAAGGTATTGCTAAAACCAGGACACTAAACATATGCCCTAAAGACTATCCAGTTGTCATGAGTTGAACAAACTCAACTCAAAACCAAATGGCAAATCAACTGTGGACTTAACATCATAATGCCCATTTCACTCAAACCAATCAAAACCTATGAGGCAGCTACTAAACTGTCATTACGATGCCATAACACAATGAGCCATCCATTCTACACATCTTAATCATGAGTTGTCAAGTATAACACAACCTCTAACAACAGCTCTAAACATGGCAGCAGGCGACACATAAGTGGAGCAAAACCCTTTGTGCCAAAATGAACTGGTAGCAAACAAAGGTCTTACATAACAATGCTAGAAACTAACCCTTATTATGCATTTAACATTATGAGTCAAGCAGCCTTGCTTGAAACAGAAGCCAATACAAAACATTGGCACAACAGGCATGAGTTAACAAACTCAGCCTCTAGGAACAATTATGAGCCATGAAGCTAACCTAAACAAATTCTAACAACAGCCACATATACAAACAAGGGACTCCAATGACAGTCACAAAGAAAATCACATAATCTAGACAAATCCAATTTCAAACTTCACCAATGATACATGTCAAACATAACAATGTTCAATATTAAAGTTCCAAACTTAAGCCTCAAAGGATCCTACCTAAGACTGAGCAGAACCAAACACTGACATTATAATGTCTAGGATATCAATGTAAAGAGTTAACAACTCTAAAAAAACCACATCATGGATTGATAAATCCAACCTCACACATTCTGTCAACAACCCCTAAACAAGCAAAACTCAAACAGTCTATAATCCCCCAAATGACAGTTACTCAAACAAAGCATGAAGGGTAGATTTTTGAAATAGTGAAACTGGAACAGCAAGAGCAGACCTTTTCCTTAATGCCTATCATTGTGAGTTAACAAGCTTCACTCTAAAATAAATCCTGGAAGAGCCAAAGCAATGTCTACAAGACTACAAATATGAACACATCCACTCAAATGACATAGGAATCTACTAATCCAAACAACTAATCCACACAACCTATTAACAAGGACTTAACAGAATTGAGTCATATTGACAGTTTGCTACCACTTCATCTCAAATAGAAAAAACAAGCAATACTAACCCTCCAAAAATGAGAAACCAAACCTGTCAATCATTAAGCCTGAGTTGGAACAGCCAAGCAGTGGCAGCCTCCTCTGTTATAAATCACCTAATCAAGGAAAAGAGTCCCATTATCCTAGCCTTAAATAACCTACCTAGAACCCCCCTTATCAAAACTGGAAAACTTGATGCAACCACAAGTGTCCACAGGCTGACTGTAAAAAAAACAGTCCCTCACCCCCACAAGCTTAGTTAATAGCCTATGCACATCACTAAATGCTACATTAAAATGAAGCCAGCAAATCTGAGCATCAACATGCTTGACAGATCTAAAGTATGCACTAAGTCAAAATTCACACACAACCCACATGAAAATGTTGGCTTGAACCAACAAAACCTAATCCTAGACTTAAGCCTAAACTTGAACAGTTTCCAAAATAGATTGGTTTATTTCAACATAACAATGCTAGTGCTCATTCTTATCATACATTCAAAGGCGTATTTTCACAAAAATAGCAACACATTAGCTAAACCAAGTAACATTCCAACAGCCAGCCATACATGGTGTAGGTTTCACATATTTTTGACAGCATACTTAAAACCTTTAACATGATAATGTACAAACCAATCTCAATCATAAGACAACATATGATAATTCATGAATGAGTTCAAAATAACCTACCTCTTGTAGTCCTCACTACGCTAGCACCCAAGAAAGCTAACAGATCCATCCTTTTGAGAAAGCTTGTGATGTTACTTCTTTTTGAAGAAACAAGCAAATCTTGAGGGCAGTTTGAGCAAACAAGCTTCCAGCTGGTGTTTGTGATTATGGACAGTTAATATGATTATAATGGAAGGTGTCCAAAGTGTTAAAATGGTAGGAATGGATATAGGTAGTGATTTGGTATGAAAGGTGCACAAAAGTCAAACTACGGTGGTATGAAGTTTTACTTTTTGATCTATGGATTTTTTGATGAATGTGATGATGGAAACAACTTCAGATGTTCTTTTAAGGGTGTGTATATGGTTTTTATGGTGGTTTAGTGTTTGGAACAAGGACTGGTGTGAAAAGTGTAAAGTGGTGGATTTTGGTGTTTTTATGAAATCTCTTCACTTACAAGCAAGGAGGAAAAGAAGAGAGTTGTATTTTCTCCGGGGTTTAGAGTGCTATGGTGTCTAGAATACAATGGGATGAATCCTCTATTTATAGGCTAAGAGAAGAGTTTGGGGCATATTTGGTTTTTTGCCTTTGGAGGGATGTTTTGGGAGAAAATCCATCCAAGATTATGTGGTAGCTGTGCATATCAATTCCTTGGCTCAATGCAAGGCAAAACTCAAGTGAAATGAAGGATATGAGGTGACTTAAGTGAGGCTAGTGTGTAAGGGACTGCAGCTTCAAGCTTCTCTTCACAAAAGTTTCTCTTTCCTATGTTTTTTTATTAAAATAATGCCACTTTCTTGGACCACTTGCAATGCCTACCAAATCCTTCTTTGTTATGTATTTTAAACCATCAACCTCTCTAGTTATTAGATCAAGACATGATCCAATGATTGAGAATTATCCAATTGGCTGAAAAGTGAATTTGTGAAAAAGTGGAAATGGTGCATTCAAGTGTGAAGACCCCAACTTTCTGGATCCATAACTATCAACTCACAAGGGATGTGGAGGAGTTCTAGTACTTTTTGGAAAGCCCTCATGGAGCTCTACAACTTTCATGCTTTCATGATCTTCATATTCCAAGTGGAACTAGGTCAAAAATCCCTTCAGAGTTGGCTGAAAACATGCCTAACAAGACCAAAAACTTAGAATTTTTCTAAGTGTTTTCTCCTTCTTGTGATGATTTTGACCATAACTCCATATCTATGCATTTTTTGCACATGGACCACTATAAGACTTTTGTAGGACTTGTAAATTACTTTCCAACAAGCTCTGAACCACCTCAATTGGATGCGTGGTTAGGATGTTATGGTATTGCCCTTTTCAAAACCCTAATTCCCGACTTTTCCGATTACTCCTTAATCCTTGATCCAATGGTTATGAAACTTCATGGACAGGTGTAATATGTTATTAGGAACACTTGTGCTTCACACCTTGAGGTCAAATTCCTTATGGTTGAAGGGTTGACGTTTTGGTCAACGAAACGATCGATCGATGACTAACGGATCGACTGTTGTTGTTCTGGGTTCCCTGAGGCCTTGAAACTTCTTGTGTAGACTTTTTTGGATCATATGAACCTTATGAACTATGATTCAAGCTTTGTAACGCCTTTTAAGTCAAAAGTCAAAGTTCCAGTTGACTTTTTAATCAGGAAACCCTAATTAGGGTTCTTGCTCTGCACTGTCTCAATTCTCTTGGTAACCACCTCAAATTGGTTTCTCATTTTACCCAATGGAGTATATTTGATGATGTACCTTATCTTCCATGTAGTCAAATGATTGGAAAATTATCTTATTTGGAATGGAAAACCAAGAACTGACCCAATCCTTACCTTGTGAACCCACATGCTCGATATGCAATAAAACGATGTATGATATGACAAAATGTAGGGTATAAAAGGCTAAAGGTGAAAACGAGGGTGTGACACCTGTAGAAGAAGGTTCTAAAGAGGTTCCCAAGGTCATTAGTCCATCTTTCGGATATTATCAATTTCCCAATTACTCGGTAGTTAATAATATTCTCAAGAGAACTTCTTTTGAGTGTAGCATCACGTAGCAACCATTTCGGGAATACTCCCTCTAGCCCTCACACTACATCCTAATAAAGGCCAAAGTGGGGTTAAAGGTAACTACGGTCCTCAATATCACAGACTCCTAGGTCGAAAATAATGAATGTTTTCACGATTAACTCGTTCAACAGTACAACTTTCGAGAAAGCCTCAATTGAGCGTGATTCTCAAGTCAACTTAGTCGGGATTCAACTCCCTATAAGCCTCGTCGAATATATCACCATCCTATCTTAAGTTCACTCGAGTCCGGGTGTAGGACTTTGTCTCACCAATCAAGGATATCAACCCAAAAGCAAATAAGAGCAAATATACATAACAAGCATAGTAAACAAGTTAGGGAAACCCACTGAATTTCCCTAGTGAAGTCGAAATTTTTGTCGCGGTGAAAATTGGATACCAAGCTATTGATTAGCTTGAATCTAATTTTCATTACAACCGGTCTTTAATTTGTTCAAAGGAAGGGAAAAAGATTGAATTACCCACAATGCAATGCAAATGCAAAAGCTAGAGAATTTTAGGTTCGAGGGTTGGTTAAACTTAGGGAAGGTGTTAGCATCCTAAGTTTCTGTAGTACTCTACAGGAACCTCTTGTTTTATGTTGTTTATTGCTAAGGTTATCTACTTAAGGAATAAGAGACCTAATGGTTTATTTCTAAGTATACTCGCCAAGACGTTGCATCTTGTGCCTACATATCCTGACGGGAGTGGAATCAGAGTATTTGTAGTTCCCCTAAAGGGTTTGAGGAATTATTTGACTATGGTCAAAGTTCCTATGGGATAAGGTAGTTGATTGAATGGTTTTAGGAGAAACGACGAGTTGTCATTTTAAGGGAGATTCCTTAATTTAACCGCCACAACTTCATAGGAAGATAGTTCTTTGTATCGTCTTAAGAGAAGGGCTCAAGTACTCAGATTGTCAACAAGTACGCCTCTATCTCTCTTAAGCGAAAAAGTCCCTACATATTGATTGAACTGTTATTGGGTAGAAGTTTTATCTCGCTTAAGATGATTAACATCTTATTCTCTGATATGTTTGAATAATGTTTGATTGGGTTGATTTGTTTTTATCTAAGTTGTAAAACAAAAGACAAAGGTCCTCCTATGGGTAGGATCTATCTTAAAAGATCGACTTGAATGGGATCAAGGATCAACAAGGATTATGATGCAAATGATATGCATACGCGCAAGTTTTACGTTACACGCAAGTTCTTCCTTTGGACATTTATGCAATGCGGTAAGATAAATACGGTAAATAAAAACAGATAACGTAAAAACGGATAAATAAAAGCATACATAAACGCATGAAAGCGCTAAAGTGTACAAGTGAGTGCAAGTGAATACGTAAGTGGAATCGATGCGGGAAAGTAAGTGTCCACAATTGATTAAGTTACAGAGTTGATTTTATAGGAGGGTTGAATTGATTTTAAGAAAAAAGGTTGTATCAACTTTATTGGTTTTAGATAAAAGTGGTGACAAATTAATTTTAAAAAAAGGGTTACTTGATTATTTTTAGTGAGATTGATTTTAGGAAAAAAAAGGATAGATTAGTTTTATTAAATAAACGGTTATTGGTTATTAAAAAAGTTTATTATTATTAAAAGGTTGTATATTATTTAAGAGATTAAATTAAATTGCAAATAGGAATTTTATTATTAAAACTGGATTAAATTTATCTAACTAAATAGTTAAATGAGTTTAGCTAGAAAGTTAATTATCCAAATTATGAAAGAGCCTTATTGAATAATAATAAAAAAATATTTTGATGAAATGGGTTAAATATTGCTTAATCAAAATTAGGAATAGATTATTTAAAGATTATTTAAAAAGGTTTAAATATTAATTAATTAATTAATTAAAGGGTTAATTAGTTAACTATTTTTTTTATTAAAAGGTTGATTAAAGGTTAAATATTACTTAATTAATTAGATTAATATAATTTAATGATTATGCCAATTAAAAATGTTAGTTAATTAGTGGATAAACGAGATTAATTAGGGTTAAAGGGAGATGTGAGATTGCGTGTGGGCGCATGATAAAGGGTGCAACATAGAGACACGGGTGAGAGGCGAGGGATTGAGATATGACGGTGACGTGTGGTGATCGTGATGATGGGCCACGGTACTACCATGGTCGTGCGCGCAGGGGGTTACCACATACAAGTAAACAAACACAGAAACCTTAAATCACATAGAAGAAAATCCCAATCCTTCCGTCGATCGCCTCTGCCTCCAAATCCTTCAATCATCGTTTGCGGCATCTTCCTCCGTCTCCTTCAACATTGACCCCCACTTTCTTCCACCTTTTCTCCTTCGATCCGTCTTCTTCTCCTACTGCATAAATCAAACAAAACAAAATCAAAAGGTCAGCAAGGAAATCTCACGGTTTTGATGTCTTCCACAGGGGTTTCCGAGGGTGGTTCGCGATGGCGGATTCGTGGTGGAGGTGCGGAAGGGCTTGCGAAGGTTTCCCGGTGGAGTTCTGGCGATGAAGATAAGTATCACTCCTTCTGTCTGCGATTTGATTAATGGGGTTTTAACAATTGGGATTTTCTGATTTTTTTGGAGGGGGGGGGGGGGGTTCGTAATCTGTTTTCACTATGAAAGTAGCGGTTTTCCTTCGGTGTCCTTCCTGTGGGTTTCCATCGCCCTTTTATAGATGGATCCGTTGGGCCTCCATTGAAGATTGCCTTTAAAGCTTTCCCAACCTGTTGATTCTTTGTCTAACTTTAATGATGATTTGAGAAGCAGTACTTAATCCTTTCCTATTTCATTTGATCTTGTCGAAAGTGTTGGCTCTATTTTGGGAAGTTTAAATCTTTCTTCTTCCGTATTAACTTGAGATGTTTGGATTCATGTAATTAACTTATCTCTGTTACTTGTTGGCTTCCGTGTTAATGCTTGTCTTCTCTTCTTCTCGTATGGGGTGTCGTTCATGAGTTCAGATGTTTGCCTAGTCTTGTGCTTGCCGGGAAAGGTTTTGAATTGGCGATGATGACACTACGTCTGAGATAAGAGGTTTACGGGCGATGTTGCTTTCGAATGTCCGTTGATGCTTTCGAGTTGGTAGGGAGTTGAGGACAAATCCCTTTGTTGTCCTTCCGGCTACTCGAGCATCTGCCCAATGATGAGTGGAACTGAGGGCTGGAATTAAATCAAAAAAATATCTTTAACTTTTAAATCGTGAATAATTCTGTTATGGCCGCGCAGGTGCTGCTGTTAACGGAGTGCTTGGACGATGCGGTTTCGCGAATAACAATTGTCATTATGTCGTGACCTCTATTGGGACAACCTTGCCGACTGGCTTATGTTTGGTTATTTCTATGATGGTTTTATTATGTTCTTTTGTAGCTTGTGCACAACCTTAAATGGGAATGACTTGGCTAGGCTTGGAGCAGAAAGAATGGTGCGTCCGCCGACCCAAGGAACTGGTCTATTAGTTGGTGACAAGAATGCATTCTGATTGCCATAAAATTCCATTGTTCCCCATACTCTTCTCCTGCTAATCCCTGACAAATGACCCTACTATCTTCTGTTGCAGCCATACCAAATTAAAGGCGACATCCAATGGTCACTTACAACATGTTCGTCCTGCCTGCGAGGCCTAACGGGATCGTCCGAACATCATTGCTCCTATTTAAGCTCTCCTCCAACCCTTTGTAAACTCTGCTTCTGATAATAAAACTGCGACACATCTGTGATTTAATTCTGTTATGCTTAATACGGCGGGTTCTTGGAGAGGTAGATTGGTTTGAGCTGTTTGTAAATCCGCAATGTTCTAACGACTCGGTATTCTTTTCCTACTGCCAGTTCTCTCCAGACCTTGACATGTTATATTTCATTGGTTTTTGCAGGAATATTCAGCTCTTGGTAAAGGCTTTCTCTTAGCCATCAGGACGCAGATGGTTTGCGGAGTATGCAAATGGCGGGTTAATCAACAGACAACATGTGTAAATTCTCTTCTGTATGCTACCAGATAACCCATTACCTTGATATCATGCTTAATTATCGGTAGACGCGGTTGTAGTCGATGCTTGTAAAGCCGGTGGCTAGCGGCTTCGTAGGAATAGAGTTTGATGGTTTAAGAAACGAACCCATCTAGCTCCCGTAACTGGATAGATTGGATGTAAAAAAACCTTCCATCGTGTTGATTTAGGAATTAGATTGGTGCACATTGTAATGATTCTTAACTGTTGGAGGTTGTTAGGGGTCGTGTGAAGTTTGTATTGCACATGTTCCATTTGTACATAGAATAATTTATAATCTTAGTGTTGTATTATAATGGAAATTGAGTTGGTCTATTGCAAATTTGGATACAAATTCCTGGGTATTAAAATTATGAATTTGATAGTATGATTACCAATGGTCCTAAAGCAGCAAAAACTTATACAGAACCTTCACAATCCAAGCTTCCCTAATTAGACACAAGGTAATGAGATAATCCTATATGAGTGCTACAAGACTAAATGCAATTCTTATAAGAAGCTAAATTTATAAAACCTCTCAACAAGTTTTGTGGAAAACAAGTATACTATGAAAACAATATCTACACTATGTCACCAATGCTTGAAATTCAACCCTGGCCTAAATTCAACTAGACAAACCATGACATCACTCTCCTCTATAAATTCACACAAGCAGAAAAAGTGCTATTGAGTCCTATCATCCTAGCATCACCTAGCCCACTTACCCATTCACTAATGGTTAACAGCAACAAAAGCTCCATCATGAACCAAACTCAACTAAACAGCCAACCAACACAAACCTTCTTCAAAGTTAAAAATAAAAGTGAGGCACACAATAGTCGCTAAACTCAAATCACAAAGACCAAACTTGCAAGCTTCATCACAATAGGTAAAAAAAAATTCAACCCTTCATTCATAACAAAACCTGTCACTATAAGATAACATCCCCTACTCTAAAAAGGGGGTCCTATGCACATGAACTTGTACTGGACGGAAACAAATACACATTAAGTTGAGGTTCACAACAGAAAGTAAGGTATTGCTAAAACCAGGACACTAAACATATGCCATAAAGACAATCCAGCTGTCATGAGTTGAAAAAACTCAACTCAAAACCAAATGGCAACTCAACTGTGGACTTAACATCATAATGCCCAATTCACTCAAACCAATCAAAACCTATGAGGCAGCTAATAAATTGTCCTTACAATGCCATAACACAATGAGCCATCCATTCTACACATCTTAATCATGAGTTGTCAGGTCTAACACAACCTCTAACAATAACTCTAAACATGGTCTTAATCTTACTAAAAAAGCAAGCCACACATAAGTGGAGCAAAACCCTCTGTGCCAAAATGAACTGGTAGCAAACAAAGGTCTTACATAACAATGCTAGAAACTAACCCTTATCATGCATTTCACAATATGAGTCAAGCAGCCTTGCTTGAAACAGAAGCCAATACCAAACATTGGCACAACAGTCATGAGTTAACAAACTCAGCCTCTAGGAACAGTTATGAGCCATGAAGCTAACCTAAATAAATTATAATAGCAACCACATATACAAACAAGGGGCTCCAATGACAGTCACAAAGAAAACCACATAAGCTAGACAAATCCAATTTCAAACGTCACCAATGATACATGTCAAACATAACAATGTTCAATATTAAAGCTCCAAACCTAAGCCTCAAAGGATCATATCTAAGACTGAGTAGAACTAAACACTGACATTATGATGACTAGGATATCAATGAAAAGAGTTAACAACTCTAAAAAACCTCACCATGGATTGATAAATCCAACCTCACACATTCTGTCAACAGCCCCTAAACAAGGAAAACTCAAACAGTCTATAATCCCCCAAATGACAGTTACTCAAACAAAGCATGAAGGGTAGATTTTGGAAATAGTGAAACTGGAACAGCAAGAGCAGACCTTTTCCTTAATGCCTATCACTGTGAGTTGACAAGCTTCACTCAAGAATAAATCTTGGAAGAGCCAAAGCAATGTCTACAGGACTACAAACATGAACACATCCACTCAAATAACATAGGAATCTACTAAGCCAAACAACTAATCCACACAACCTGTTAACAAGGACTTAACAGAATTGAGTCATATTGACAGTTTGCTACCACTTCATCTCAAATAGAAAAAACAAGCAATACTAACCCTCCAAAAATGAGAAACCAAACCTGTCAATCATTAAGCCTGAGTTGGAACAGCCAAACAGTGGCAGCCTCCTCTATTATAAATCACCTAATCAAGGAAAAGAGTCCCACTATCCTAGCTTTAAATAACCTACCTAGAACCCCCCTTATCAAAACTGGCAAACTTGATGCAACCACAAGTGTCCACAGGCTGACTGTAAAAAAAACAGTCCCTCACCCCCACAAGCTTAGTTAATAGCCTATGCACATCATTAAACACTACACTAAAATGAAGCCAGCAAATCTGAGCATCAACATGCTTGACAGATCTAAACTATGCACTAAGTCAAAATTCACACACAACCCGCATGAAAATGCTGGCTTGAACCAACAAAACCTAATCCTAGACTTAAGCCTAAACTTGAACAGTTTCCAAAACAGCTTGGTTTATTTCAACATAACAATGCTAGTTCTCATTCTTATCATACATTCAAAGGCGTATTTTCACAAAAATAGCAACACATTAACTAAACCAAGTAACATTCTAACAGCCATCCATACATGGTGTAGGTTTCACATATTTTTGACATCATACTTAAAACCTTTAACATGATAATGTACAAACCAATCTCAACCACAAGAAAACACATGATAATTCATTAATGAGTTCAAAATAACATACCTCTTGTAGCCCTCACTACGCTAGCAGCCTAGAAAACAGAGATCCTTCCTTTTGAGCAAGCTTGTGATGTTACTTCTTTTTTAAGAAACAAGCAAATCTTGAGAGCAGTGTGAGCAAACAAGCTTCCAGCTGGTGTTTGTGATTATGGACAGTTAATATGACTATAATGGAAGGTGTCCAATGTGTTAAAATGGTAGGAATGGATATAGGTAGTGATTTGGTATGAAAGGTGCACAAAAGTCAAACTATGGTGGTATGAAGTTTGACTTTTTGATCTATGGATTTTTTGATGAATGTGATGATGGAAACAACTTCAGATGGTCATTTTAAGGGTGTCTATATGGTTTTTATGGTGGTTTAGTGTTTGGGACAAGGACTGGTGTGAAAAGTGTAAAGTGGTGGATTTTGGTATTTTTGTGAAATCTCTTCACTTACAAGTAAGGAGGGAAAGAAGAGAGTTGTTTTTTCTCTGGGGTTTAGAGTGCTCTGGTGTCTAGAATACAATGGGATGAATCCTCTATTTATAGGCTAAGAGAAGAGTTTGGGGCATATTTGGTTTTTTGCCTTTGGAGGGATGTTTTGGAAGAAACTCCATCCAAGATTATGTGGCAGCTGTGCATATCAGTTCCTTGGCTCAATGCAAGGCAAAATTCAAGTGAAATGAAGGATATGAGGTTACTTAAGTGAGGCTAGTGGGTAGGGGACTGCAGCTGCAAGCTTCTCTTCACAAAAGTTTCTCTTTCCTATTTTTTGTATTAAAATAATGCCACTTGCTTGGCCCACTTGCAATGCCTACCAAATCCTTATTTCTTTTGCATTTTAAACCATCAACCTCTCTAATTATCAGATCAAGACATGATCCAATGGTTGAGAATGATCCAAGTGGCTGAAAAGTGAATTTGTGAAAAAGTGGAAATGGTGTATTCAATTATGGAGACCCCAACTTTCTGGATTCATAACTATCAACTCACAAGGGATATGGTGGAGTTCTAGTACTTTTTGGAAAGCCCTCATGGAGATCTACAACTTTCATGCTTTCATGATCTTCATATTCCAAGTGGAACTAGGTCAAAAATCCCTTCAAAGTTGGCTGAAAACATGCCTAACAAGACCAAAAACTTAGAATTTTTCTAAGTGTTTTCTCCCTCTTGTGATGATTTTGACCATAACTCCAAATCTATGTATTTTTTCACATGAACCATTGTAAGACTTTTGTAGGACTTGTAAATTACTTTCCAACAAGTTTTAAACCACCTCAATTGGATGCGTGGTTAGGAAGTTATGGTCTTGCCCCATTCAAACCCTAATTCCCGACTTTTCTGATTACTCCTTAATCCTTGATCTAATGGTCATGAAACTTCATGGACATGTGTAATATGTTATTAGGGACATTTGTGCTTCACACCTTGAGGTCAAATTCCTTATGGCTGAAGAGTTGACTTTTTGGTCAACGAAACAATTGATCGATGACTAACGGATTGACTGTTGTTGTTCTGGGTTCCCTGAGGCCTTGAAACTTCTTGTGTAGACGTTTTTGGATCATATGAACCTTATGGACCAGGATTCAAGCTTTGTAACACCTTTTAATTCAAAATTAAAAGTTGCAGTTGACTTTTTAATCAGGAAACCCTAATTAGGGTTCTTGCTCTGCACTGTCTCAATTCTCTTGGTAACCACCTCAAATTGGATTCATATTTGACCCAATGGAGTATATTTGATGATGTACCTTATCTTCCATGTAGTCCAATAATTGGCAAATTATCTTATTTGGAATGGAAAACCAAGAACCGACCCAATCCTTACCTTGTGAACCCACATGCTCGATATGCAATAAAACGATGTATGATATGACGAAATGTAGGGTATAAAAGGCTAAAGGTGAAAATGAGGGTGTGACACCTGTAGAACAAGGTTCTAAAGAGGTTCCCAAGGTCATTAGTCCATCTTTCGGATATTATCAATTTCCTAATTACTCGGTGGTTAATAATATTCTCAAGAGAACTTCTTTTCAGTGTAGCATCGCGTAGCAACAATTTCGGGAATACTCCCTCATAGCCCTCACACTACATCCTAATAAAGGACAAAGTGGGGTTAAAGGTAACTATGGTCCTCAATATCATAGGCTCCAAGGTCGGAAATAGTTAATGTTTTCACGATTAACTAGTTCAACAGTACAACTTTCGAGAAGGCCTCAATTGAGCTTGATTCTCAAGTTAACTTAGTCGGGATTCAACTCCCTATAAGCCTCGTCGAATATATCACCATCCTATCTTAAGTTCACTCGAGTCCAGGTGTAGGACTTTGTCTCACCAGTCAAGGATATCAACCCAAAAGCAAACAAGAGCAAATATACAAATAATTAAGCAAATATACATAACAAGCATAGTAAACAAGTTAGGGAAACCCACTGAATTTCCCCAGTGATGTCGACATTTCTGTCGCGGTGAAAATTGGATACCAAGCTATTGATTAGCTTGAATCTAATTTTCATTACAACCGGTCTTTAATTTGTCCAAAGGAAGGGAAAAAGATCGAATTACCCACAATGCAATGCAAATGCAAAAGCTAGAGATCTTTAGGTTCGGGGGTTGGTTAAACTTAGGGAAGGTGTTAGCATCCTAAGTTTCTGTAGTACTCTACAGGAACTTCTTGTTTTATGTTATTTATTGCTAAGGTTGTCTGCTTAAGGAATAAGAGACCTAATGGTTTATTTCTAAGTAGACTCGCCAAGACGTCGCATCTTGTGCCTACATATCCAGACGGGAGTGGAATCAGAGTATTTGTAGTTCCCCTAAAGGGTTTGAGGAATTCTTTGACTATGGTCAAAGTTCCTACGGGATAAGGTAGTTGATTGAATGGTTTTAGGTGAAAAGACGAGTTGTCATTTTAAGGGAGATTACTTAATTTAACCGCCACAACTTCGTAGGAAAATAGTTCTTTGTATCGTCTTAAGAGAAGGGCTCAAGTACTCGGATTGTCAACAAGTACGCCTCTATCTCTCTTAAGCGAAAAAGTCCCTACATATTGATTGAACTGTTATGGGGTAGAAGTTTTATCTCGCTTAAGATGATTAACACCTTATGCGGTAAGATAAATACGGTAAATAAAAACAGATAACGTAAAAGCGGATAAATAAAAGCATACATAAACGCATGAAAGTGCTAAAGTGTACAAGTGAGTGCAAGTGAATATGTAAGTGGAATAGATGCGGGAACGTAAGCGTGCATGATTGATTAAGTTACAAAGTTGATTTTGTATGAGGGTTGAATTGATTTTAAGAAAAAAGGTTGTATCAATTTTATTGGTTTTAGATAAAAATGGTGACAAATTAATTTTAAGAAAAGGGCTACTTGATTATTTTTAGTGAGATTTATTTTAGGAAAAAAAGGATAGATTAGTTTTATTAAATAAATGGTTATTGGTTATTAAAAAAGTTTATTATTATGAAAAGGTTGTATATTATTTAAGAGATTAAATTAAATTGCAAATAGGAATTTTATTATTAAAACTGGATTAAATTTATCTAACTAAATAGTTAAATGAGTTTAGCTAGAAAGTTAATTATCCAAATTATGAAAGAGCCTTATTGAATAATAATATAAAAATAGTTTGATGAAATGGGTTAAATATTACTTAAACAAAATTAGGAATAGATTAATTAAAGGTTATTTAAAAAGGTTTAAATATTAATTAATTAATTAATTAATTAAAGGGTTAATTAGTTAACTATTTTTTTATTCAAAGGTTGATTAAAGGTTAAATATTACTTAATTAATTAGATTAATAAAATTTAATGATTACGCCAATTAAAAATGTTAGTTAATTAGTGGATAAACGAGATTAATTAGGGTTAAAGAGAGATGTAAGATTGCGTGTGGGCGCATGATAAAGGGTGCAACATAGAGACACGGGTGAGAGGCGAGGGATTGAGATATGACGGTGACGTGTGGTCATCGTGATGATGGACCACGGTACTACCGCGGTCGTGCGCGCATGGGGTTACAACATACAAGTAAACAAACACAGAAACCCTAAATCCCCAAGAAGAAAATCCCAATCCTTTCATCGATCGCCTCTGCCTCCAAATCCTTCAATCATCGTTTGCGGCATCTTCCTCCGTCTCCTTTAACATTGACCCCCACTTTCTTCTGCGTTTTCTCCTTCGATCTGTCTTCTTCTCCTACTGCATAAATCAAACAAAACAAAATCAAAAGGTCAGCAAGGAAATCCCACGGTTTTGATGTCTTCCACAGGGGTTTCCGAGGGTGGTTCGCGATGGCGGATTCGCGGTGGAGGTGCGGAAGGGCTTGCAAAGGTTTCTCAATAGAGTTCCGGCCATGAAGATAAGTATCACTCCTTCTGTGTTGCGATTTGATTTCTGGGGTTTTAACAATTGGGATTTTTTTATTTTTGGGAGGGGTTCGTGAATCTGTTTTCTCTATGAAAGTAGTGGTTTTCCTTCGGTGTCCTTTTTATGGGTTTCTATCGCCCTTATATAGATGGATCTGTCGGGCCTCCATTGAAGATTGCCTTTAAAGCTTTCCCAACATGTTGGTTCTTTGTTTGATTTTAATGATGTTTTAAGAAGCAGTACATAATCCTTTCCTATTTCATCTGATCTTGTCGAGAGAGCTGGCTCTATTTTGGGAAGTTTGAATCTTTCTTCTTCCATATTAACTTGAGATGTTTGGATTCGTGTAATTAACTTATCTCTGTTACTTGTTGGCTTCCGTGTTAATGCTTCTTTTTCTCTTCTTCTCACAGGGGGTGCCGATCATGAGTTTAGATGATTGCCTTGTCTTGTGCTTGCCGAGAAAGGTTTTAAATTGGCGATGACGACACTACGTCTGAGATAAGAGGTTTACGGCCGCTGTTGCTTTCGAATGTCCGTTGATGCTTTCGAGTTGGTAGGGAGTTGACGACAAATCCCTTTGTTGTCCTTCCGGCTACTCGAGCTTCTGCCCAATGATGAGTGGAACTGAGGGCTGGAATTAAATCAAAAAATCTCTTTAACTTTTAAATCTCAAATTATTCTGTTATGGCCATGCAGGTGCTGTTGTCAACGGAGTTCTTGGACGATGCGGTTTCACGAATAACAATTGTCGTTATGTCGTGACCTCTATTGGGACAACCTTGTCGACTGGCTTATGTTTGGTTATTTCCATGATGGTTTTATTATTTTCTTTTGTAGCTTGCGCATAACCTTAAATGGGAACGACTTGGCTAGGCTTGGAGTAGAAAAAATGGTTCGTCCCCCGACCCAAGGAACTGGTCTATTAGTTGGTGACAAGAATGCATTCTGGTTTGCCATAAAATTCCTTGGTTCCCCATACTCTTCTCCTACTAATCCCTGACAAATGACCCTACTATCTTCTGTTGCAGCCATACAGAATTAAAGGCGACATCCAATGGTCACTTACAACATATTCGTCCTACCTGCGAGGCCTAACGGGATCGTCCGAACATCATTTCTCCTATTTAAGCTCTCCTTCAGCCCTTTGTAAACTCTGCTTCTGATAATAAAACGGCGACACATCTGTGATTTAATTCTGTTATGCTTAATGCGGCGGGTTCTTGGAGAGGTAGATTGGATTGAGTTGTTTGTAAATCCGCAATGATCTAACGACTCGGTATTCTTTTCCTACTGCCAGTTCTGTCCAGACCTTGACATGTTATATTTCATTATTTTTTGCAGGAATGTTCAGCTCTTAGTAAAGGCTTTCACTTGGCCATCAGGACGCAGATGGTTTCTGGAGTAGGCAAATGGCGGGTTAATCAACGGACAACTTGTGTAAATTTTCTTCTGTATGCTACCAGATAAACCATTACCTTTAGATCATGCTTAATTATCGACAGACGCGGTTGCAGTTGATGCTTGTAAAGCCGGTGGCTAGCGGCTTCGTAGGAATAGAGTTTGATGGTTTAAGAAACGAACCCAGCTAGCTCTTGTAACTGGATAGATTGGATGTAAACAAACCTTCCATCGTGTTGATTTAGGAACTAGATTGGTGCACATTGTAACGATTCTAAACTGTTGGAGGTTGTTAGGGGTCGTGTGAAGTTTGTATTGCACATGTTCCATTTGTATATAGAAATAACTTATAATCTTAGTGTTGTATTATAATGGAAATTGAGTTGGTGTATTTCAAATTTGGATACGAATTCCTGGGTATTAAAATTATGAATTTGATGTTCGTTGTAGATTCTATCCCGAAATACGGTAGCAGCCTTGTAGTTTGAAAGGTTAAGCTTTCCTTAATGTGTGAACTTCTAATTTTTCCAAACATAGCCTGAACAAACCGGGTTCTTCTTATTGTGATAGTGAGTTGCCTTTCCACCTTAAGGAACCTTAAGTTTCTCCCATATATTATGAACTCAAATTATGGCCTTGAACATCATGAACTGTCTTAACTTTGTGGGAATAATTTGTCTCTTGAGTATGGTGAGTTTAACACCACTTGATTAAATTGCAATCGCTGGATTTTACACACATATGAACGATCCTCGAGTTGAATCCACATTAATTTGCACCTGTCAGAGAAGTCTTAAAAGCCCAAAATGATCATGCACACACTCGTTAGTCCTGATAAACATACAAGAGTAGAAAGATAAAACGTAAGTAAACGCACAAGGAGGTGGAATCTTAAGGTCAAAAATTAGGGTGCGACAACTTCCTGTTTGGCTGTTCATCTTTATATACGAGGTTCTTGCTCTATGCTTGTTTATGGGTTCTCCATTGTCGTCCTGTTATTCTCGGAACTAGAATCAGGGGGAAATTTCCCTGTTGCATATATACATGTTTGCATTTTCATTTGCATCGCAGGTGTTCTCAGTGGCCTCTGTTCCTAACTCTGCTTGGTTTTCTTCAGTAACAGGATTGAGGAGTTCAATTTCCACAGGTATTCGACTCGAGGGAATCAGCAAAGAGTAATGGATCAAGTTCAAGCCGAGTTGTAAGAAGTCGGGGCTCGCATGGCTTAATTCATGAAGTTGATGTAGACCGTTGCTAGTGGATAGGAACAGTTATGAACTTTGGTCCAGCTGTTGATAGCACGGGTTGACGAAGAGGGCATTTTGCACGGAGGAGCTGGTGTTATTCCTCCACCGATCGGTGGATCTATCCCACAGGGTATCCCTACTGTTGTCTTACCTCCGGGCAGATGAGCTGCGGATGAGAATGGTAACATTGCTGGTAATGGAAGTGTGTGTGTTGTGCACGGGGCTGCTGGCCCTCATTGGGAAGATAACCAGGATGATGTGTTTTCCATGAGAGACATGGAGGGTGGTTTACCGACTGAAGCTAACCGAAGGTTTAAACTGATCAAGGAGAAGATGAAATCTTTTGAGAATCAGAACTCTTTGGGCCTTGATATGTTCGATCTTGGTCTAGTTCCTAGAGTCAGGATTCCTCCAAAATTCAAGGTGCCCAATTTTGACAAGTATAAAGGGATGACCTGTCCAAGAGTTCATATTCGGGCGTATTTCAGGAAGATGTCTGCTTATTCCAATGATGAAAAGCTTCTAATGCATGTTTTCCAAGACAGTCTGGTAGGGGAGTCTTTGGAGTGGTATATGGAACTTGAGAGAACTCATATCCGCAGCTGGAGAGAATTGGCTGAAGCTTTTGTGCTTCACTATCAGTATAATAATGATTTGGCCCCAAACAGGGTATAATTACAGAGCTTGTAGCAGAAAAGTACTGAGAGCTACAAGGAATACGCCTAGAGGTGGCATGATTTAGCTACGAGGGTACAACCCCCTATGGTCGAAAGGGAGTTGATCGACATGTTCATGGCTTCACTGCCTGGTGTGTACTTTGAGAAATTGATAGGTTGCATGTCTGCAGGGTTTTCTGATCTGGTAATTGCTGGCGAGAGAGTCGAAAGTGGAATTAAGTCTGGAAAAATTCCAAATGGTGGTGGATCCACTTCGGGAGGAACAAAGAAACCATATTCAGCAAACCCTAAGAGAAGGGAAGGGGACGTGTTGTGGTGGAAATAAGATATCAAATTATTAATTAATTTGAATCATAATTCAATTCACAACCGCTCTTTGATTTATCCAAAGGAAAAGGTCAAAAGAGGGAAAACCTATTTTTGCATTGTAAACACAATGCGGGGAAAGATCTAGATAAGGAATTGGTTAAGCTTAGGGAAGGTATTAGCATCCTAAACTTCTGTAGTACTCTACAGGAACCATTTGTTCAAGTTTTCTATTTTTGCTTTATTATTTCCTTAAGGTATATATAAAGGGATTAAAAATTAAAGAAAAGACCTAAGTGGTTAATTCTAAGTTTACTCGGCAAGACATCGCATCTAGTGCATACATATCTTGACGGGAATGAAATCAGAGTTATTGTAGTTCCTCTCAAAAGGGAGGTTAGAAACGTCTTGACTGTGGTCAGGGTTTCAATGGGGAGTAAACGTATCTTAAGGATACGCTTACGCGGAGTGCGGATACTCCAATCTCCATGTTGAAATTGTAAGTTAAGTTAGGGTTGAAATTAAGGTTAAATTAGGGATTCCACGGTGGGAAACCCTAAAACAAGTACGGCGACTCTTTGACCTAATGCTAGGGTAAAGCGTATTTTTGTCCACGGCAGGACGCCTAGGTTATTAAGGTTTGGAAACGGTTGAAACTAGGGTTATTGACTCAGCGGTCAAACGGCTAATCCTAACTCCTTCGGAGGGTGACAAAATTAACGATAAATGTAAAACACGATGGAAGATAAATAAATATACAGTTACGAAATATAAAGTATTAAAAAAATAATGCGACAATTGTCTCGTAAAAATTACAACCGAGAAACAGATACTGTAGTACCCCAAATTTTTCCCTTAGATTAGTCGATTCATGTCGCATTTCATTTCATTTTTGCATTATGTTTAACTAACCACTGGCGGGTTTGCGGAGCCTGTGTGTTTTCGCAGGAAAGTCACATCACGCGTTCTTTAACTTATGAAGGATAAAATGGTCATTTATTCGCAGTCGGCTGCCAATTTGTGAACCTGAGTTGTAGTTCGGGGAATTTAAACCGCTCGGTTTTGTTGTTGTGAGTTGAGTTGGAAGAGTCGTGGAGGATTTGAGCCGGCGGAATTAAATCAACTCAACTCATTTGGATGAAGTTAGTCGGAAGGATAAGTTCATTTGAGTTTAATCGACGGGTTAAAAATATTTCTGTTAAAGTTTCGTTTAAGTTGCCGGAAGGATTAGTCAGACGTTGTATCAGAGATAGGGATTAATCGGATGGTGTGGATTGGCATTTTGTTTTTCGTAAAAACAATTTAATTCTTTTGGTTTCATTTCATTATTAATAAATTTAATTAGTAATAATAAAATGTTGTTTCATTTCACTTTAATAAAAAAGATGTTTTTTTAATATCAATTTTTGTTTTGTTTATTGTTAATATCAAAAAAAATTATTATTATGATTATTTTCATTTTAATATAAAAAAAAAATTGTTAGGTTTATTTCATGTTAATATCAAAAGTTATTATTATGATTATTAACATTTTAATATAAAAAAAATTTTTGTTAGGTTTATTTCAAGTTTAATATAAAAAAATTGTTATGATTATTTCATTTTTACATCAAAAAATTTTTTTGCATTTTTATATCAATAGTTTATTTCATCTTTTTTTTATCAACAATAATTTTGTTTTTTTTTCATTATAATATAAAAAAATAATAATATAATAACGGATTTTATTATAGATTAAAAATAATAGTTTTTTACAATATAAAAATAAAAAAATAAAATTACAAAAGTAAATTACAACAAAATTTCCTAGAGTTTCTAAAATGCCTAAACTACTCCTCCGCTCCCGATTCTCGATTCTGAAGTTCCGACCTGCAAAATAAATAAACGACAACTTTTAATCGGTTAGATTTTGTTTTTCGGACCCTCAGAGTATTATCATCATTGGGTCCGGGAGGGGCAACAAATTAATGCTACCGAAACCCCCCGTTTCCGTTTCGACCTCGACAAAAAAAAACCGGTAAATTTGTTCTTATATAGAGAGAGAAGAAGAGATTATTTTGAAAAAAAATGATTTTCTGCTAAGCCAAACAGCCCGTAAGGAAAATGTCCACAAATCCACTTCCGAAAATGGACAACAGAATATCCATCATCAATAATGGTCCAAAATCGAAAATGGCAAGTAAACACCAAAATCCAGATCCAACCACCATTTAACGCAAATCTGAAAGGAAAAGATAATAAGAATCAAATTCGGAAACAGCAGTGTAACAACACCATTAAGGATCCAAAAATGGACAGTAACCATAAACAAGTTTCCAAAATCAATAACAACATGTCATAGACATGTTTCGTAAAAAAGGGAATGGATCTTTAAAGCCGCAAAATCATTAAGAGGAAGAACATTATAAGAAGAGGACAACAAAGCTTTCATAAAGCCAGAAGAAAATAATTGAAAAATCATCTGATAAGCATCACAAACCAAACCCGAAAATCATCCGAAAAAATCTGAATATCACATAAAGGGCTCAGTTTCCATCATTTCCCGAAACCCATCGAAAATCCATCAGCCAAAACATCCATGAATACAAAGCGCGAAAACTCACGGCGGCTCAGAGACGGAAGTGGTCTCATCATCGCCAAACGGACCGTAAAACAACGAGCGTCTCAGAAAATCGCAGTTCATCAGCAGCAAAGACGAAAACCATAGCAACCATACCTAGGCCGTCTCAAATTCGGAGTTCCACGATAGAGAAATCTCAACAGACCCGGAAACCGGCCGGACTCAGACGCGAGAAGAACTCTCAGCATCATCATCGTCACCATTATTGAATCCATCGCCAACTTTAAGCAAACAACAACAAACCGGCTCAGTTCAAAACATCTGTTAGACTATGGCACGGATCTAGAAGGAGGGGTTGAATAGATCCCCAATTAAAATTTGAGTCGGCGCTACCAATTTTAAAATTGGTTTTAAAAATGTTTTAAGTGCGGAAGCGGCCTAGGAAAAATATAGTCTAAAACAAACGGTTATTGGAAAACCGGATATACGTAAGCCTATGGATTAATGACAATTCGGAAAAATAGAATCACAACACAAACTACACTTATCAATTATTTACTTCAGTTGTAAGGATTCCTAGTTCCAATGATTCATAATCAAACCAAAAACTAGATACACAAGTAAGATAATTTTGGTTCAAGCAATATATCAAACACTTGGTGTGCAAAAACACTCCAAGTAATATTTATGTTGAGTAAGTGATTTCAACCAGCCTACTACAATGTATTGTTGTACTTTAGAGTTAAAAACAAAGTTTTAACCTCTTACTCAATTGATATCACAATTTTGACAATAGAGCTTACACAAAAATTACTTATTTGAGCTATAACGTAAATGCTGAAAATAGAGAAGACAAGTAATTTGGTGAGGCAGTTCCCCCGTCGTCCTCGCTTCGGGGTACGTCTGTCCTCAATTCTAAAACTAGAATTTAGATATATTTTATAGATATCACCTATTTGAATGAACAATTTTTACAAGGATTGAGCAGCAAATATACAACAGAAATCTCAATGTGTTGAAAGTTGCCTTCACTCCTTGCCCCTTGATTCAAGCTGAATCAAGTTCTTCGATTTGTGTTGATGGACCTCCGACTCCAGCCACCTTATTGAATAACACGTTGTTGTTCAAACCTTTTGGCTCCGGCTGATCTCAACAGAACCAAATCGAACCCGAGATCTTCCCTTCAAAATCACTGAATCCGCTACTAGACTTGTGAAGACCACCTCTTGACAATCACCTTCGCTCGATTGATCGTTGATGAAGAATCTCGTCCAAAAACCCCCAAAATTCGATCCAATCTTGGAGGGAAAAACCCCAATGGTTTTATTCAAGAAAGAACCTTTCGCAATCTTCAACCCGAGCTTGATTCTCCAATCTAAGCCTCGAACCTTATCACCTTGAATCTCTAACAAATGCATTTCAAAAATGATTGTGTGTAATTGAAATGTTGTGAGATGTTGAAGATGAAGATGATGAATCTTGGACACCTATTTCACTCTTTCTTGTTTTTGAACACATGAATCAAAAGAATATCAAATGTTGGTAGACACAAGTGTTTAAGCAAGTATATATAGTGCCAACATAATTCATGACATAATAGTATTTCAAATATGAGAGGGAAGTATTTTAAAACAGATTTTTCACGCGAACGGTCGACCATAACAGGTCTGTGCGTCGACGCATGGCTTGTGCTGTTTTGGATTTCTGGAATTTTCATCAGTGTGCGTCGACCATACAGTCGGTGTGCGCTGACCCGTTGAAATCCATTTCCTTTGTGCGTCGACCCTATGGTCGACCCATGCCTTTACGCGCTGGCCCACTGGAATGTTATTCCTTCATGCGCTGACCCTATGGTCGACGCATGCTTTGTGCGCTGACTGGTTTGGACTTTTTTTTTATGAAAACGCCGACCCTATGGTCGACCCATGTCCTGCAAGCCTGCAAAAATTCATTAGTTTGAAGTTTTTCATGCCTTTAGTCATGATTGCATTTTGTCAACACAAAGTATATTCATTTCAGAAGTTTTAAGACAAGCGTAAAAAGGATATGGTGGGTGATACGTTGCATCTGATTTAGTGGATCTGGAATTCATACTTTCCAGTCTATCCGGGGAATTTGTCATCATCGAAACCTGCATTAACCAATGTCTTGCAGACTTGTGTGATATGTGGCGATTTGACTCCACAATCTCCCCCTTTTTGATGATGACAACCTGTATACAACTAAAACACCAAATATGCAATGTATACACACAAGTATACACAAGCTCCCCCTTTCTTTTGTACTATAAGGTTGTAGAACAAACAACCACCAAATGTTGTTAATATCCTGATAATATCCTGAACTGTTAATCTCCTGACTTGGCTTTGGTGTTTGCTTGCTACATTGTCTTCTCCCCCTTTGACCCATCAAAAAGAGAGGAAGAACGCATCAATTAACAGAGAACATACAATAGGTGATAGTTAATTACCAAACTTCACACACAAGCATGATAATGAACAAAAATATCTTGAATTAATAGATACTGGCGAAAACATGTAATGAAAGTTCAGGCACACATAATAAAAAAAATGAAAAGTACACAGATGAAAACAGATAAGCAAATATGAAATATGCAACTATGAATCTAATAACCACGACCCCGTCCCCGTCCTCTCCCTCGGTATGCAGCATCTGAATTGTGGTAAGGATCCGAGAAGTCCAAAAAGGCTTCGATGGACATGTTGAGATGACTAAGAGAGTTGGTGATTTCCCAATCTTGCCGCTCATGTGATTCAACCAGAAAGTCAATATGGGCGTCCATCCGAGTAGAAAATGAATTGAACCTTTCATTTTGGGCATGGAGCTCAGCTCTAATCTGCTCCATCTGAGTGTTTTGACGCCTCATGAAGTTTTGTTGTCCTAACTGTATTGACTGCATCATATTTATGACTTCAGATTTGTCCGAAGGCAGAGGAGGTGATGAGTGCTAAGAGGGTTGATAGTCTTGAGGGTAGCCGTGATATGGGTCATAGAATCTACCCAAGGTAGTCCAGCCTGTATATTGCCAATTGCCCCATCCTTGATTTGTAG
This sequence comes from Lathyrus sativus, assembly GCA_963859935.3. NCBI lineage: Eukaryota > Viridiplantae > Streptophyta > Magnoliopsida > Fabales > Fabaceae > Lathyrus > Lathyrus sativus. Next base: position 113,105,951 of record OZ012737.1, on the reverse strand, counting down.
AATCGCCTTCTTGTTCTTCTGATGGATATGAGTACTGGACCCAATCGATATTTGTAGCCGTATCTTGGACTGGAGATTGATGATAATCTTGAGTCCCATAGATAGGTTCTTGTATCTCTGCATCTGTGTTGTCTTCTGCATCGTCTTCTTCACCTTCCTCTTCACTTTCTTCTTCACCTTGTTCTTCGCTTTCTTCTTCACCCTGTTCTTCACTTTCTTCTTCACCAGAATCGTTACGAGGCACCGGAGGAATATTGACCCGTCGGACAAATCTGTATGAACGTCGTTCAGCACACCAAAAATACCCCATCATTGCAAGCGTTTTGGTGCTAAATTCTTTATTCGAGGGAACTGATACACATGGAAATGTTGGGTACACAACATTCGCAGCAGCCAAAATTTCCAAGATGAACGACCCATAGGCTAAAGCAGTGCCTCTACTTGAGTCTCTCAGAGCAAACATCCTGCTAGCAATATAGTAAGGCCAATTTATTTTGATCCTGTTTTGAAGTATATAGATGAGATGTACCTCAGCTTGTTCGACACGCGACAGGCCACCCTTTTTCGGTTGTAGTATACGAGCAACGATCCACTGAAGGATGCGCTCCCCTGTATTGAGTTTCCCGGCTGTGACCGATCGAGGAAAAGCATCGCTGTTGACAATTGCATCTGGATAGGGTCGTTTGAGCATTCCATTCAGAGCCCTCTTAAATTCATAACCAGGCACCGTACGAGTGTCAGTTACCTCATGAAGAGGTGGTGCATCAGCATCAACAGTCATATCAAAATATTTGTTCCATACTTCAGAATTTATATTAACCAGTCTATTTCCTACAGAAGTGTGAAAGTGCTGATCTTGAAAGTTACCTCGTATATTTGTGTAAAACACTCTGACCAAATCCTCACTGTACTTTGTATTACATTCCAGGAAATTGACGAACCCTTGAAAGTCCAACAGGGACAGAATCCGGGTGAGATGCAAACGCTCACTTGTTGCATGGTAGAAAGCATGTTGTGGAACTATGGCCCTTTTGTTGAGACTTTTGTTGAAGTTTTCAACAGCAGGAGGATGAACAAGTGAAACAGCAGTAATCGGAACTGAAGCAGAGGATGAAGAGGCTCTTGATCTCTTACTGGTAGTTTTGCGGAGAGAGGAAGCCATTGATGATGAGTTTTGGAGGAGTTTGTAAAGATAAACTTTGAACTTTGAAGAGAGTGATTTGGGAATAATGTTGGAGAAGAAGAATACTTAGGTCTTTAATAGAGAGAGGTGTTAGGGTTTTTGGGAAGAGGGAGGAGATAAGGAGACATATTAGGTGTCTAGATGCAATTTACAAGATGAATGTCATATCAAAACATCATAAGAGTTGTCTGCACATTAAATGTAGGGGAGAGGGAATTTGGAACGTTTTTCAAAAGAGAAAAATTCTGGGTTTTTAAGCGAGCCGTCGACCATAGCCCCTGCATGCGTCGACGCATACTGTACAGTTTTTGATAATTTTTGAAAGTTTACAGCATGTGTCGACCATTGTCCTGTTTAGGTCGACTCAAACCTTCAAAAAACTTAAAATTTTCAGTTTTATGTTATGCAGAATGTCACACTTGCCTATTTATCATGCCTATTCATCTTTTCACAATATGACATGCATTCAACACACATAGTATCAACCAGCAACAGTCATATACATATATAAGTACCATGATTGTAGAACGATATAGTTATTTTCAAGTCATGAATGCTAAGAGAGAGAGAAGAAAAAGAAGGAGAAAGGAGCAATATCACCTCTATACCGACCACTCTTGTTAATCACAGATTTGTACTTGCAAAAAACTCAAAACAATTGTTAGTGGTACAAACGTAGTTGTAAATATATTAAATTTGAACGTAGTAATTGTTAAACCCGATCAGAAAAATCGAGAATACCAAGTTCTCGACGGATATGAAAGAAGGGCTCATTGGCTAGCGGCTTTGTGAAAATGTCCGCTAGTTGGTTTTTAGTATCGACGTGTTCAAAGACAACGTCACCCTTCTCTACATGGTCCCTAAGAAAATGGTGTCGAATTTCTATGTGTTTTGTACGCGAGTGTAACACCGGATTCTTGGTAAGATTTATAGCACTGGTGTTGTCACAAAATATTGGAACACGTTCTAGTTTCAAATTGAAGTCCAATAGTTGTTGTTTAAGCCATGAGACTTGCGCACAACAACTACCGGCGGCTACGTATTCCGCTTCGGCGGTTGACAGAGCAACAGACAATTGTTTCTTGCTGTGCCAACTAACCAAGGAATTTGAAAATAAGTGACACGTACCACTGGTGCTTTTCCTATCCGATTTGCAACCGGCAAAATCAGAATCGGAGAAGCCTACCAATGAACAATCATTACCCTTAGAATACCACAATCCATACTTCGGAGTACCAGATAGGTATCGAAGTATGCGTTTGACAGATTTTAGGTGGGATTCCTTGGGACATGATTGGTATCTGGCGCACATACACACGCTAAACATAATGTCGTGACGCGAAGCAGTAAGATAGAGAAGCGAGCCAATCATACCTCTGTACCTTTTTACCTCAACATCTTTGCCACTTTCATCTTTACTCATATTTGCACATGTTGGCATAGGGGTGTCTATGGCTTTTGCATTTGCCATGTCAAATCTCTTGAGAAGATCCAAACAATATTTTGTTTGGCTCACGAATGTTCCTTCCTTCAGTTGCTTGATTTGTAACCCGAGAAAATATGTGAGTTCACCCATCATACTCATCTCGAATTCACCCTGCATAAGCTTAGCAAACTCTCTTACGAGATTCATGTTAGTGGATCCAAATATGATATCGTCAACATAAATTTGTACAAGAATTAAGTGTTTTCCTTGACGTTTAATGAAGAGAGTAGTATCAACCTTTCCTCTTGAGTAGCCTTGATCAAGTAAGAATTTGCTTAGTCTCTCATACCAAGCTCTAGGAGCTTGTTTGAGATCGTACAAAGCTCTTTTCAGTTTATAAACTTTATAGACATGATCAGGATACTCATGAGACTCAAAACCAGGTAGTTGAGCAACATAGACTTCTTCATTTATAAACCCGTTAAGGAACTCACTTTTGACGTCCATTTGAAATAACTTAAAATCTTTCGCACAAGCGAAAGCAAGTAGAAGGCGTATAGCCTCGAGTCGGGCAATCGGAGCATAAGTTTCCTCATAGTCGATGCCTTCCTCTTGGTTATACCCTTGCGCGACTAAACGCGCTTTGTTACGAGTTATTACTCCGTTCTCGTCCAGTTTATTTCTAAACACCCATCGGGTGACGATTACTCGATGACCTCGTGGAGGAGGGACAAGGTCCCAAACCTCATTTCTAGTAAACTGATTCAATTCCTCCTGCATTGACAAATACCAATGTTCATCGAGTAGGGCTTCCTTAGGGTTTTTAGGTTCCATCTGTGACACGAAAGCGAAGTAATAACAGAAATTACTTAGCTTAGCTCGAGTTGTTACACCCTTTGCAATGTCTTCAATAATGTTTTCAATTGGATGGTCTTTAGATGACTTCCACTCTTGAGGAAGATCGTCGTTTGAAGGCGGATGAATTTCCTCTATTGCATCACTGTGTGCATCCTTATCCTCCTCAATTTTGGCTTTGTCAGGTTGATCAATCCCCGTCTCGCCACTTTTGAGTATGTCTTCAGTGGATGTACCTGCACCATGAACAACACTATCCTTTCCGACATTTCTCGGGTAGGACTCATCAAAGGTAACATGCACAGACTCTTCTACAGCAAGTAATCGTTTATTATATATTCTATATGCTTTACTCGAGTGAGAGTATCCGAGAAAGATACCTTCATCGGCTTTGGAATCAAATTTGCCCAAGTTTTCCTTTCCATTGTTTAATACAAAGCATTTACATCCAAACACGTGCAAGTGAGAAACATTCGGCTTTCGCCGTTTTAAAAGTTCGTACGGTGTTTTTTTTAGAATGGGGCGAATAAGTACCCTATTCAAAACATAGCACGCCGTACTAATGGCGTCGGCCCAAAAATATTTAGGTAAACCACTTTCGTTAATCATTGTTCTTCCCAATTCTTCTAAAATACGGTTTTTGCGCTCCACAACCCCGTTTTGTTGAGGAGTGCATGGAGCGGAGAAGTTATGATCTATACCATGGTTACCGCAATATTCTTCAAATAAGTAATTTTCAAACTCACCTCCATGGTCGCTCCTAATGGACACTATGTTTGTATTTAACTTATTTTGGGAAAGCTTAGCAAACTTTCAAAAGCGGCGAATGTATCACTTTTACTTACTAAGAAGATGGTCCAACAAAACCTAGAAAAGTCGTCCACTATTACGAACCCGTAATAGTTTCCTCCTAGACTTTTGATCCTAGACGGCCCAAACAAGTCTATGTGTAGAAGTTCAAGACGTCTCGTTGTTGAAATTATCTTTTTGGACTTAAATGAGATCCTCGTTTGCTTCCCTTTTTGACAAGCATCACAAAGGTGATCCTTGGTGAACTTTATTTTGGGAAGTCCTAAGACTAGGTCTTTTGAGACTACCTTATTGAGTAAGTCAAAATTAACATGCGCTAAACGCCTATGCCATAGCCATGAGTCTTCACTCATAGTTATGAGGCATTTGTCGCTTGTTAATGATACTTCATTTAAGTCAAGCATATATACATTATTTACTCTAAAACCATTAAACATATTCTTGTTATCATTTTCATGCACAATTTTGCAACAATCTTTTGAAAAGGATACATTGTATCCTTTGTCACACAATTGGCTAATGCTAAGCAGGTTATGTTTAAGGTTTTCGACAAGCAATACGTCGGAAATCATAGTAGAGGCGGGATTACCTACACTACCTTTACCTAGTATTGCTCCACGGTTGTTATCACCATAAGTTACATACCCTTTCTACTTAGCCACAAAGTCTATGAATAAGGATATTGTTGCACCCCAAATTTTGACCCCTTATATCCTCTTCATATCATATGCATTTATTTATCTAACCTTAACAAGTTTCGAAGTGTGTTTTGTCAAGACACAGATGAAACGAGGCTCCGCACTGGTAAAATCGAAGGTTCGAGGATTGGGCAACCAATGTTTTGGGTTGAATCATTTATGAAATAAGATCAAGAGTACCATATTGGGCCATGTGTGAGTTCAATTTGAAGTAATCACCCACAGATGGGGTGTAGTGCAATTCAAGGCACCCAATTAGGGTTTTTCGGGTTGAAAAAGTCAACTGTAGTTTGACTTTAGATTTGGGAAATAATTCAAGGATAAAAGTATGGTTTAAAAAGTTCATATGGCTTAGTTAAGTCCCCTCAAAGAGTTTCAAAGTCTTGGAAGCTCCGAAACATGAACAGACAGTTCGGTAATCGCCGATCGATCGTACGGTTGACCCAAAAGTCAACCCCCTCAATTTTTAGGAATTGGACTTCAAGTGGTGAAGCAAAGTTGTTCCTTATGTCATGAGGGACCTACATATCAATTTTCATGATCATCGGATCAAAGACGTGAGAGTAATTGAAAAATCGGGAAATTAGGGTTTCGAAAGGGGCTAAATCCTAACTCCCTAACCACACACCCGAACAAGGTGGTGCAAAGCTCGTCGGAAAGCTATTAACAAGTCCTACGAAAGTCCTGTACTAGTCCACTCTCAGAAAATGCATGGAATAGGAGTTAACAAGTCCTACGAAAGTCCTGCTTCAAAACTTGTTTTTTGCTAACTTTAAGGGGCTTTTCAACCAAGATGCACATAGATCTGCAACTTTTGGAAAACATGAATGTTGTAGGGCTATATGAGGGCTTTCCAAAAAGAACAAGAACTCCCCAAGAGGAGTTGTGAGCTGGAAGTTATGGTGTCTTGAAGTTGGGTCTGTCACACTAAAAGTTCACTTGCTTCAACATATCAAAATTGGGTTTTTTCACAACTTGAGTCATTCTCCACCCTTGGATCATGTTACAAACTGATATTATGAGGTAGGAATGAAGAGAAAACCAGAAAATGTGATGGTTTGAGGGGTCTAGCAAATTGATGGCAAGTTGCAAATAAAATAATCATTTTTAAGCCATGAAAGAGAAACTTTAAGGGCAGCTGCAGTCCCCTACTTATCTAGCATCATTTCAAGTCACCTCACTCCTTCGTATCATCTGGTTTTGCTTGCATTGAGTCTTGCAATTGATGTGAGGATGGCTGCCACAAAGATATTGGCAAGATTTGGAAGAAACTTCATGAAACTCCCTCCAAAAATGGAAGTTACCAAGCTGCCCTCATCCTTCTTTCTCCTATAAATAGAGGCCTCCCCCTCACTTGTTTTTCACACCAGAGCTGCTCATAATATCAAAATATTACAACTCTCCTTCTCATTCCCTTTTTGCTTGTAAGTGAAGAAAAGCTCAAAAATACCAAAAATGGGCATTTTACAACTTTCATGCCATTTTCATTTCTAGTATTACCAACACTCTCACAACCATCCACACATCTTCCAAATGACATATGGAAGGTGTATGACTCACTAAAACATCAAGAACCTCAAAAAATCAAAAAGTCAACTCTCATTCCACCATACTTTGACCAAAAGCCATAAAAATCACCAAGCCTTGTTCCAAACAGTTTCTTAAGGTTTTGATCACTCATACACCTCACAAATAGTATATCTCAACTGTCAAAATCATTAGCAACCATTGGAGACTCATATTTTTCGTTTTGGCATCATAAATGTGTGGTTACTTAAAGTTGAAGAAAGCTCAAAGGCAAGAAAGTGAAGTGAAAGATCTCTGGGTTTCTCAACTATTTTAAGTTGTTAAAAAGGACCATCAAGAGGTATGTGATCTGTCTCCTTTGGCATTTGTAGCATTTCTTTTGATTTTGGCATTTTGAGCATCTTGATGCATTTTTGAAGTCATAAACACTTGCTAACTTTCATGATATTTTATGAGATTGTTATGTGTGTCGTCATGTGTATTGAAGTTTGTCATTACTAGATTTCTTAATGTTTGCACACTGTCAAAACAAGCTTACTCTATGCCTTATTATTTTGATAAAATTGGTTTAAGACAAAAAAGGATGTGTATGTTGTTGTTTCAAAAGTCATTTTATTGCAGTTTGGTTCGTGTTTGATTGTAAGAGTGTTGTTTATCACCTTAACTTTGGATGATGGAGTTTTCTTGCATTAAGAGCATCATAAGACTTTAACTGTGTTGCTTGTGTTAAACAGTTTGCTTAGGAACTAATTGTCTTGGCTTTACAGCATGTGTCTATACTCTAAGTTCCCTGCTAACTGTTGGTTTAAAACCTTGGTTATGCTTGCCCCCCCACTGCTGATTTGCTTATCGGCATTAACCCCCCCCCCCCCCCCCCTTGGTGTCATTTTTATACCTGTTTTACTTTTGGCATTTGTGACTATTAGTTGAAGAGGATTGTGCCAGCATGTCTAGTTTGAACTTGTTTATCATTGTTGGGTTGGTAACTGACTGGATACCTACAGCAGTATGCCTTGTAGTTTTTCCTAAACTGTTAAGAACAGCTTGATATTAGCTTAGGTAAGGTCATAACAACCAGATTTGTTCTAGAGGTTTGAGGTGGTCAGTTCAGTCCTACTCAGTTTTGATCTTTGGATTATTTTGAGAGCATTGGTCATACTTTGACTGTCAATTTGGAACTGAATTATTACCATAAGTGCTGCATCTCATGAGTTCTAATTGGCATCCTGCATGACAAAAGCACACATAAATCACTACTGTCACGCCAAGGGTGCATTGATCCATGACTGAAGAATTTAAGAACCTAACCCTACCACTGTTTGAGAACCGCCTTAGATTACCAACTGATGTATAGATCTGGAAGCAAGCTTGTCTGAGCTAAAAAGAAAAAACCAATAGAGTACTCTGCTACCATAGAATTTAGGCTTGCTAGTTCAAGCTGGGCATTAACTAATCCATGCTGCTACATGTGAACATTACTGCTATGATTTGTTGGGCATATTGCTTTGATTTATCATCTTGAAACACTAAGTTCCTAATTCACATTAATGATTTGGCTCTAACATCAAAAGTTTTGCATTATATGGATTTATTGCTCATTCTTTATCAAGCTGTCATAAATCTCTGTCATCATCTTTTGCCTACCTATAGTACTTTTCATGAGTACAAACAGTTTTGATTTTGTTTCCAATTTGCCTTTATGACTGCTGGGATCTATTCTTATTGCCAAAGTTTGTGAGCCACTATTTTGAGTCCACCTCATCATCAGGCTGTGACAGTCTAGGACTGTTTGGTTCATATTGCTAGAAATATTGTGTTTAGAACATGGGAGCATAGAGGGCCATTTCTGGTTAGTTAGACTTCATTGTTATTGCATCTGCACCTTAATTTGTTCTGATAGCTACCTTTGGGAATTGGCCTTGGAGGACTGTCTAAGAGTGTTCTTTTAGTTTAGGGTTGTTAGTTTGTTTAGTACTGAGTCCATAGTATTGTTTAGTTAGCATCTAACCTGATTATTATTCTAGGCAGTTTGAGTCCAGGGTAGTAGTAGCTGCAGCTAGGTCTTTCCCCCCTTTATTTTTGATTCTCTTGATGCTGACATGGCTGTTGGTTATGTTATTTACCTGAGAATGTGCTATTGTTTTGTTCCAACATGGTGCTTAGTCCAGTTTTCTTTGTATCATCACCAGACTGTCATGAGCAAGTTTAATGGTTGTCTACTACTTTGAAGTATTTGATTTTCTGGTGTGTGCCTACATGTTTGGTAAACTATGTTGATAATTCCATAAGATCATCATGCTTTAAATGTGTCTGTCAACAAAAGCACTCAAACTACAACTCACACACTTAATTTTTGTTCTATTGATTTCTGTATAACATTTTCTGTTGAGACCCTTCCTACAACATATTTTCAGCTTGCTCCAACTCCCATTTGCTAATTAAAACTTTCTGTTTGGATTTTCCCCCCAAAATGCATTTCCAAGTGTGAGATTGCAACTTGATGATCATTATTCACCACAAACAGTTTTCAACTAAATCTTTGGTTTACCTTTATTCAGCAAGGTGTGTTTAGTGTGTATACAATTATGGTTTAGTATGAGAGTGGCTGAGATGAGTTTGGAGTACCAATTTGCATCACATGAATCACAAAGCATAAGCATTCGATTTTTTCATCTCACTAAGAATTTTGGGAAACTAACATCACCATCAGATTCCTCATGATTTTCTGGGTAAGATGCATATAAGGTTTGTTAAAATCAGTTGAAATTTGAGAAAGTTGGAGTTGTTTTGCAAACATGGTGAATGCCTTGGAGTTGCCCAGAAAATCAGCCAAACAAGCTATGTATATTTTTAGTTTCCATTCAATTAATGGATGTAACAGCCACCCCAGTGGCAGACCCTTGCGCGCCTTATACCCCTCTACCTGCCTAACCTGAGTTCGATCCATGTGGATCAACTCTTTTGTGCATTTTATTTGTAATTGTCATATTTATTTTCTTTATCTATTCCTTTCCATTCCTTGGCACACGCGCGTGTTGTGGCCTAGTGGTTAGCTTGTCTTTGCTTGTGAGCACAAGGGCGTGGGTTCAATCCCCACCCATCCCCCTTCTTTTTTATTCTCTTGTTTATTTATTTTATTGTTATGAAATCAATCAAACTTCAAATATCCATAATTATTTCGTTGTTTATTAGTTTTAATCCGTTCTTTTTGCAACCTTTTCATTGAAATGTCTAGTTTTATTTAATGGATTGTAATATCACAATTGTTTGTTTGTACAATGCTTTTTTCCTGCTTGTTAGTAGATTCGTTCTTAGGTCATTACCGTGTGTTTCAATTTAAACTTCCTTCATACCATGTTTATTTTTATCTTGTAAGATTTATTTCCATTTATGTTTGTTAGCATATTAGGATATCACTCTCTTATTGGTTGTTACCATGTGCTTTCTCCATCTTTACTTTGTCAAATAGGCCTTTATCATAGCTCCTCCTAAATTATGAGGTCTAAACTGATTTAATTGTGTTTGATTGTCATCTATGCACATTGTTGTCATATTTACTATGCTTTGAACTTATGACATGCCTACTTTCAAATTGTGATTTGTTCATATGATTGTTATTTTTACCATGCTTCAAATCTTTGTTAAGATGTGCCCTAAATCTTTGTTAAAATAATTGACTATCGGTTGCAACCCTTGATATCATTTACAGCATCTACTTATCGTAATATGCATGCTTACTGGTCTTAATCTTATTTCATCTTGCTTTATTAAGTACTTCTTTCCCCAAGTGATGGAATTTTCTAGTTCTCATACAAGTTGCCTCTCTCTCTCTCTCTCTCTCTCTCTCTCTCTCTCTCTCTCTCTCCTTCCAAAGGAAAAGTCTCTCCATATTCACCTTTGTGTCATGGATAGCTCAATCCCCCCTTTTGACTTTGTAAAGTCATATTGATCTTAGTTAAGATTAGAACCTATAAGCCATTAGACTTTGCCTTAGTCTAAAAGACCCACCTTTACTAGGAGTGTTCCTCAACTAGAACCCTAGGTTAGAGTTTGTTAACTCTATATAAGAATCATGGTAATGATTACTTACTTCCCCCTTTGAGTGTTACAACATAGACTTAGAGAGTTTTGTTAAACTCTACACAAACATTGATATGTTTCTTTGAACCTTGATCATAATCAAGTGTTCTTCAACCTGTGTGAGTTGAACTACGATTGCTCTGATTCTATCCTAGTTAGGATACGTAGGCAGAGGACGCGATGTCTTTGCGAGCAAACTTAGAAACAATCTTAGGTCTTCATCTATCATAACCTACACCCTTTACCCAATCCCAAACCTTAGCAAATATTTAACAAACTTAGCATACAAACAAACAAAAGGTTCCTGTAGAGTACTACAGATGTTTAGGATGTGAAATACCTACCCTATGCATAACCAACCCCCGATCCCCGAATCTCTTAGCGTTGTTATAACATCGCGCAAAAAAGGTTCTTTCTTTCTTTAGACCTTTCCTTTGGATAAATTAAAGTCCGGTTGTAAAAAAATTAAGGTTCAAGTTAATTCAATAGCTTGATATCCGATTTTCACCGCAACAGAAATGGCGACTTCACTGGGGATGATTTCTTAGAACTTGAGGGTTTAGCCTATTTTGTTTAATTGTATGCTATATTTGTGAATATTTTCTCAACATGTATATTTGTCAATATATTTGTTTAATTGTTGGGTATTGGGTGCTTTTAGTGGCGAGACGGTCCTATACCCGGACTTGAGTGAATAGGATGGTGGTATATTCAAGAAGGCTTATAGGGAGTTGATTCCCGACCAAGCTAACTTGAGAAACCACCGCTCAGTGTAGGCCCTCTTGAAAGTTTAAGTATTGTTGATCGAGTATTCGTGAAAACAATGATACTTTCGACGAAGGAGCCCGTGACACTGTGAACTTTTAGAATACATTTTACCCCACTTTGGCCTTATCAGGACGTAGTGCGATGACTATAAGGAAGTATTTCCGAAGTAGTTGATACGCGATACTACACTCAGACGAGAATCTCTTGAGAATATTATCAATTACCAAGTAATTTGGGAAGTCGATAATATCCGAAAGATGGGTTGATGACTCTGGGAACTTTGTAGAACCCGTTCGGCAGGTACAATCAATCCATAGTACAATCTTTGGGGATGGGTAGACCCTTGAACTCATACTTGTCCTTAACCCTAAACCTGTGTTGTGTGCATATGCATCTTGTTTGTGTTTTGTGCATTCATATCATCATGTCATCATATCATCATATGGTTTCATGGAACTCAGACTTTGTTGTTTGTAAATATCAGAGGCCGTCATGAACAGTGAAAGAAAGAAAACTTTGAAGTACACTTACAAGGGTTTTAACCTAGATGATTTGAAAAGGTTGAGCACCTTAGTGACAGATTCAGAGGGATTTCAAAGCCGATATGGGAAGCTGTTGCTACTCTTGAAGATAAAGATGGATAGTGGACTTCTCTCTACCCTCCTCCAGTTTTATGACCCGCTCTACCACTGCTTCACATTCCCTGATTATCAGCTAGTACCCACACTAGAAGAGTATTCTCAGTTAATTGGATTGCCTATTCTTGAAGATTCTCCTTTTCCGATTGTAGAGAAGGACCCTAAAGAGCAAGATATCGCCAAAGCTACACGTTTGGGAGTGGATGATATAAAAAAGAATTTCATTACAAAAGGGGGAGTCTTTGGGTTAAAAGCAGAATTCTTGGTTGAGAAAGCTCAATATTACGCAGATTATTTAAGCATGGATGCATTCGAGGCTATCCTTGCCCTACTCATCTATGGTATATTCTTGTTTCCAAGCTTTGAGAATTTTGTGGACCTCAATGCCATCAAAATTTTCTTGAAGAAGAATCTTGTGCCTACCTTGTTAGCAGACACGTACCATTCTGTTCATCTGAGGAACTCCCATAATGGAGGAATGATTACTTGTTGTGCTCCTTTATTGTACAAATGGTTCACTTCACACTTACCCAAAGCCAACGCTTTTTGGGATCCAAAGAAAGGATGGTGGTCACAAAAGATCATGGCGCTTACCCATTCCGATATTGATTGGTATAGTCGTGATTATGATGGGACAATGATTATTGACAGTTGTGGGGAATTTAGCAACGTACCTCTTCTCAGCATTAATGGAGGGATCAGCTACAGTCCGATACTCGCCCGCCGACAATTGGGATACCCTCTAAAGGACAAACCCAAAAGTGTTCAAGTAGAAAGCATCTTCTTCAAAGAAGGGGAAGATAGTCAAGGATTAAAAGGGAAAATTCTAGAAGCTTGGAAGCGTCTACATAAGAAAGGAAAGAAAGATATTGGAAGGCTCAACTGTGTTTCTTTGGAACCTTACCTCCAATGGGTTCGGAAAAGAGCCGTCACACTAAGGATGCCGTATCCTAAACAAGAGCCTATGGCCTTGAAGGAAGAACGCCCGTTGGTCTTCATGTCTGAAGAAGAAAAGTTGAAAATTGCTTTGGTCAAAGCACAACAAACTGAAGAAGCTTGGAAGCACAAGTATCAGATAGTCATTGAAGAAAATGCGGAGCTCCGGAGACAACTCCAGTCGAAAGATGAAGAAATCCTCTCTTGTAAGAAGAGGAAAGCACTAGAGGAACCTTATGAGCCTCAGTCTAATCCATGGAAGATAATTGTGGACAGACTCATCATTGAGAAGACTCAGATGGAAAGAAAGATCGAGAAGCTCAACCTCAGGCTGCTAGGAGAACCTTGATAGGTTGTGTTGCACCCTAAAATTTGACCAACCGGTTCTCCTATCTGACTCGTGGTTTAAATTCATATTCGCAGCTCAGACATGTGATTTTTGTGCAAACAGGAGGATATCAGAGTTTACAGCCTGATTTTCATCTATCAGATATGGCAGATCCAGTCCAGATTATCGGGGTTTTATTTTCGGGAAATTGTGCGCTCCTCGGTGATTTTTAGCTTGTACAGTGATTTTGAGGATATTTTGATGCCCGGGGATCTCTGTTCGATTCGATCTGGTCTCGTGCGCTCTTTTATGGGGGTCATTTGCATTCATCTGCATTTTTAGGGTTTTAATAGACTTTTGTGAATTTTAATAGGCTTTACAGATTTTTCTGAAATTTAAATAGGGTTTTTGAATATTTTAATAGCTTAATTCTCTTTTTTGGGATTTTATAGATTTTTTAAATAGATTTTTAGAATAAATAAGATTTTAAATAATCTTTAGAATAATAAAGAAAAGGGGAATATAGTTTTTCTTTTATTACTAATAGATAATAATAGTTTAGAATTTTTCTATAGATTTTAAATAGGTTTAAGTGTTTTTAGATAATATAGAAAATAATATAGTTTTTCTTTTTAATAATAGATTTTAGTAGATATTAAATGATATTAGGATTTTAATAGAGAATTAGTAGAATTTTAGAGTTAACTAGATCTTAATTGATTTTTTAGATTTAATTAGGATAATATAGAATTAATTAGACTTTTAATCATTTTTAGAGTTTAATTAGGTTAATTGATTTTTTAGAGTTAATTAGATCTTAATTGATTTTTAGATTTTATTAGGATTAATCATTAGTTAATTAGGTGTTAATTGTTTTGATTAGATATAATTAGGTTTAGTTAATTGTTGTTTAATTCAGTTTTTTACAATTTTTTCATTCAGTTCGTATGGGCCCAGGTGGGGTTCTGTTTGAGGCCCATTCATTTTTTTTGTCCAAGTAATTCAGCAAAAGATAGTCCAAAAAATGGTCCAGATTGTCCAAAAATCGTCCAGCAAATTCCAGCTACTCCCAGAAACTTCTAGAAAGTCCCAGCAACTCTCAGTGTAATAAATAGGCACGCCACGTGTTGCGTCAGAGGAGGCCCCACGCGTTGCGCATGCAATCACCCACCACACACTCAGAACTTCCCATACTCTCACACGTGTACCCCACCTGTCCCCACCACTCTCTCTCTCTGTGCAACGGCCACCACGTGTCTCCCTCACAACCTCTCACCGGAGAACGTCACCGGTCGGCCTGCATGGCCGGCGACCGCCCTAACCTTCACCGGTGAACTCCAATATTTCCAGATCTAACCACTGATTCATCCATCTCCGCCACGTTTTCCAGATCGTTTCCAGAGTCAACATCAACCTTCATCAATTTTTTTCAAAATAACATCAACCTTCATCATCTTCGCCGGAAACCTCAAGATACTTTTCCAGAATCCACTCAAATCTTCATCCTTCATCAGAAACTTTCCAGAACACGATCTTCATCGTTCTTCATCCACTTCTCCAGAACGCCAACAATCTTCATCAAAGATTCCCAGAAAAGCGCCAAGATCTTCAACCCTCTTGCTTCGGTATCCAAGAACTCTTCAGTTTTTCTCAGAAAACTTGTAGATCTTCATCAGCTTTCCAGAGATTTCGCGCTTCAAGATATTTCAACGAACTTCAAGAATACCTTATCTTGTTCTTGCTTCGCCCAGAGATTTGAGAAGAGAGTTTGGTTGAGAGTTGTTTGGAGGTTCGTTTGCGATTCTGAGAACCTTTTTCTCCAACGAAGTTTCAAGAACTCTTCGCTACAGCCAGGTACACGTCACTTCACTCTTGTTGCATGTTTCTTCTGTGTTGATTCGTTGGGTTTCAGCTTCGATTAGGGTTTAATTTTGTGTGAGGCATGGATTGAGGGGGATATGGTAATATTATGGTGTTTTGTTGTTGTTGTGTTGGGGATTCGTGAGAATGTTCTAAGGTGAGTTGCAGAGAGAGTGGATTGAGGGAGACGAACGAAGGAGACGGCTAGAGAGGAGAATGAACAGTAGTTAGGGTTTGGGGAGGTTAGGTTTTGTTTTCTGAGTATTGGATTAGGGTTAGGCTATTGGGCTTAAGCCCAAGCACATCTTGCTGAACGCTGCCCCATTATTGCTTATCCTACCCCCCTTTAGCGTATGAGAGACAGAGTAATCAGTTGGGCCTCAGGCCCTCATGGCTATCTGCACCCCCCTGGGCGTAAGCCCAGTGAATAATAACTAAAAAAAAATCACTAACAGCCCCCCCCCCCCCCTGCGTTTCAGTTCAGTTTTTTTATTGTTTTTTTTTTGGTTAATAAGCCTGGGCCCTGCGCCCAACTGCTAGTTGCACCCCCAATCAGGGCCCAATGTAGAATGAATTAGATATCCTTGCTGTTTGAACCCCCATTCCATTGTGTTTCTTTTATTTTTCTTTTTATATTTTCATGTTAGATAATTCATAAAAAATTGAAATAATTGTTTTTTTTAATTCTTCTTTGTTCTACCATTTCATGAAAATGTTAAGAAAATTAAATAAAAATAAAAATGACATTTTATTTTAGTTTGCTATTTTTTGCATATTTTCCAATTAATTGATTTCTTTTTAATATTTTCAATGCATGCATATCATTAGAAAATTCATAAAAAATGGTAGATTTAGTCAAATAATTCCGTTTTTTTTCTGTAGACTCGTAAGTCAGTGTAGAATTTTATAGTGCAGAAATATTAGCTCAATCATGCATTTTCATTTTAATTGCATTTTTTCACTGTTATTGATGTTGAATAAATTGGTTTGTGGATATGTCTGTGTTGCTGATTTTAGTTCTTTCATCTGGTATTGAATTTTGTTCTGATTTTTCAGTATGTTACCCTAGAGCCATATAGGTCTCCCATTAGATTTTTGATAGATTTTTGTAGGGTGTTCTGATGTGATTTGTCTGAGCCTGGAGTTAGGAGAAGTCTTGATGACTTCTGACTTTGAAGTTCAACTGTGGTTGAACTTCAGAGATATTCTCTTGTGGTTTGTTGGCCTGGGGTTTCTTCTTGAAAGTGGGAGCTGATGGAGGTCTTGTTGGAGCTTGCAGAGTTGCAGTGGATTGAGGCTTAGTCTAGGAGCTTGTTGTCTGTTTGTGAGGTTCGAGATCCTGAAGTTTGAAGGGAGTTTACGGTACTTTCCTGAGGAAGGCACCATGAATGACTTTCATTCCTTCTTCTCACCTCTTTCTTAAGTATCCAATGATGTCGGAGCCGACTTGTGAGTTTAATTCCTCCTGAGGAGGGATGTAGACTGATCACATGTTGTTGAGCCACATGGGATACGATTCCTAAGTGGAAGCCTCCTAGTACTTTCCTGAGGAAGGTCCTATGGGTCTATTCACTTAGTTCCAGTAGTTTGTCTAGGTTCTCTCAAGTATCCAGTGATGTTGGAGCCAACTTGTGAGTTTAATTTCTCCTGAGGAGGAATATAAACTGATCACAGTTGTCGAGCCACGTAGGGTACGATTCCTAAGTGTCAGCCTCCTAGTACCTTCCTGAGGAAGGTCCCATGAGTCTGTTCACTTAGTTCCCTTAGTGCATATAGGATTTCTCAAATATCCAGTGATGCCGGAGCCTTCATGTGAGTTTAATTTCTCCTGAGGAGGAATGTAAACTGATCACAGTTGTCGAGCCGCATAGGATATGACTCCTGAGTAGTAACCTCCTGGTACTTTCCTGAGGAAGGCACTACGAGCTTGTCTGCTTAGCTCCCTTTTCTCTGGCAAGCTTGTTCTGAAGCTTGGAGACTGGGATTGATTCCTCTTGCTTAGGGTCTTGATTAGATTTTTGTTTAGATCTTTGCTTAGGGTGTTGCATAGAGCTTTGTTTAAGAGATAGATTAGGAGCTTGTTTCAGGTTTGTTAGGGGCCTTGCCCAGGAGTAGTTTCTTGTTTTGTAGATAGAGGCCCTGCTCAGGGTTAGTCTCTTTGTATTGTTTGACTTGCGTGATGTTATGTTGCATTAGACTTAGGTATTCATCTAGATAGTTCTGAGTAGGTGCATCTTAGAAGTAGACTTTGTGTGCATGAGAAGTTGAGGTGGTCCTCCTTCTGCTTGTTTGTTATTGCGTGGCTTTGCTTGTTGGTATTTGGTAGAGCTGAGCTCCCTTGCCTTTGTGGTTTGCGGCCTTCGCGCCTTGTTTGTCTAGTTGTTGCATTCATGCATATTTTCAGTATTCCTTTACTTTGCAGTGTCTTGTTTGTAGTTTAGTCCTGTTGCCATGATCCCTTAGGAGCTCTGACTTCTCCGCTGCGGAGTTGTTATGATAGACATCAGGATAGTCAACCAGGTGTGATAGCAGTAGGTAGATTCCCCTGTTTCTCAGCTATAGTTCTAGGGTTTCCCTTTCCTTTCTGTAGGAGCTTTTGAGTAGCTTGATCCGTAGTTAGCTGAACTACAGCTGCTCTGATTCTTCGTACCCGACGAAGATATGTAGGCATAGGATGCGATATCCTAGCGAGCACACTAACAACTAACCTTTGTTCTCTCGCGGCTGTGCGATCGAGACTTTCCCGCTAACGACTAATTGTTATCCCTTTTTCCTGCCCGAGTGCATTTGAGACCAGATCGTAGTTATAGGTTCCCGAGCCTTAGAGACCAGTTTGTTTTCTCACTGCTGTGTGAGAGCGCCAGTTTACCCGTAGTTAGTCGAACTACGTTTGCTCTGATCTTCCATACTGTGTGGAAGTACGTAGGCACAGGACGCGATGTCCTGGCGAGCAACCTTTCCCCCGTTTAGACGTAGGAAGTCGAACTACGTTGACTCTGACTTTCCCATTGCACGAGGGAATACGTAGGCCCAGAACACCGTATGTTCTGTCGAGTCCTGTCCTTTTATTTTCTTTTCAGACCAACCATTAGCGTAGATAGATAATACACCCTTTTACCTATAAACACCAAGCGTGGATCCCATCGAGTACGATGGACGTGAGGGGTGCTAATACCTTCCCCTTGCGTAACCGACTCCCGAATCCAGGTTTTGGTTGCGATGACCATACCTTCTCCCGTCTTTGCGAGGTTTACTTCGAGCGTTTCCTTTCCCACTCTTAGGGATAAATAACGCACGGTGGCGACTCTCCTGTCAAGCCGGCGCCGATTTTCGCAGTAGCGACAGCTGGCGACTCTGCTGGGGAGTTATAGCATCTAGGGACTTTTCCCATCCCTTATGCTGGGACCGTTTCCCATCCCCTACGCGAGTCAATCCTAGCGCTTGGGTGTTTATTCGTTGGGTGTTGTGCATATTGTGTTTTACTTTTCTGCACTTTACTCTTCTGTACCTTTACCTTTCCGCATTTATTTTCCAGCATTATATTATTATGATTATCGCTGTGGGCAAAGGGAGGTTACTGTGAGGGAAAAGCCGGACCCGGGCTTGAGTACACACCTAGATATAGTTGCGGAGAAGTAGTAGACGAACCTGTCTGCTGAGCAGGCACAGTTCCCTACGAAAATCTGCGCTCAGACGAGATTCTTGCAGAGGTGCTCCTTTCCGGTCCTGAGGATCTGAGGGGAGTCCAGACGTGAGGGTTGTCGACTCTGGGGACCGATCATCTGGAAGTCAGCTAAGTGAGGCCTCTTCATGATTTGATGATGCCACTCCTTCTGGGAATCGTATCGTCACTCGTGGAAGTCTGTGACGCTGATGACCGCATAGGATGCCGTACCTTTGTCCGTGGATTAGGTTTATCCTACTTGTGAGAGGGACTGGGTTATTGCAGGAAAACTGGCCTTCAGAAACCAGGATTCAGTACCTTTATCAGATGGTGTTCTTGATTCACCTCCAGGTGTGTTGTCTGGGTCAGATGGGTTTCTTATCTGAGGTTGAGGCTATTATCAGATGGTATTCTCGTCAGATACAGAGGTTCAGATGGTTTTCTTACCAAGGGATTGGTATTTTGAATATCAGATGATAGTTAGTGGCATGAGATTCTGGTGACCGTGTTGGTTTTCTGTTCTCGATCACAGAGATATCCCTCTTCAGGCTACAGCATAGCCCCTGTGTTCGCAGATTGCATTATTTATCATATTGCATCATTGCATTACCATCTGCATTCAACTAACGTGTGTGTATTGCAGGTACATATCTTCCCTTCCAGTTCTGGTGTTTGTTCCTGGCAAGACATGGAATACCTGAAGAGAGTATTGCCCTACAAGTTTCCGTCGCCGAATATCAGTCTATTGTTAGAGTTGATTGCTATTGCTAAGAAGAGGGGAATGGGTGACTTCAGAAAGAGATATGGGAGGATTCTGACCTACGTGTATCAGCCATCTGCCTACGAGACCAGCGGCATCTATACTCTGTTACAGTTTTACGACGCGGAGCTCAGGTTTTTTGTATTTCCCGACTTTGTTTTGGCTCCTACCCTGGAGGAGTACTCTGCACTTCTGGATATACCGATCCGTGAGCAGATGCCTTTTTATCGTACGGACGCTGAGCCTAAGCTGGCTGAGCTTTCTGCCATCCTGTGCTTGAAAGAGTCTGAGCTGTCTGGGAAGATGATCAGAAGAGGAGACGTATGGGGATTTCCATTGGATGTCTTGGTGGAGAAGGCTCGAGAATATGCCCAGAAGGGTAGCTGGGGTGTTTTTGACGTTATCCTTGCTGTATGTGTGTATGGCATCGTGTTATTCCCGAATATTCCTGATTTCGTTGATTCTGATGCCTTCTATATTTTGGCTGCGAAGAACCCAGTTCCTACTTTGCTGGGAGATATCCACCATTCAACTCATTACCAGAATGAAAAGCGACGAGGAAGGAATGTGTCTTGCTGTGTACCTCTCCTATGCAGGTGGTTCACCAGCCATATGCCTAAGTCAGGCCCGTTTGTCACATCTATCAATTCTCTAGGATGGCCCGAGCGCTTAATGGGATTGACTGCTGAGAACGTGGTATGGGTCATTAAAGAAGTATTTGGAGCTGAAGTCATACTCAAAGGCGAAGGATTCCCGAATGTTCCGTTAATAGGAAGGAAAGGTTGTGTCAACTATAACCCTTCCTTACTGATCAAGCAATTTGGGTACATACCTCAAGGAGCGCCAAAGCCCGAGGAGATACAGGAATCTCTGTATCTCACCGGGGCAATAGGGAAAGAAATGCTGACCAAACTTGAGAAAGCCTGGAAAAACTTGCACAAGAGAGGGAAGCTTTCAGGTAACAGAGGGGATACTCGAGTTCCTAGCCCATATGTAGAATGGATTCGTGAGCGAGCTGTGAAGTTCCTTATGCCGTATCCAGCAGTTCAGCCATTGCATCCTCCTCCGGTAGAGGAACCTACCACTATGGACATTCAGGTTTACAAGCAGCTGATGGCGGAGAAAGAAGAGCTAGCAAGGGCTAAAGAGGCTTTAGAGCAGGAGAATGCCCAGCTTCGGCATGAAAAGATTGAAACAGGATATGTTTCCAAGCAACAGGCTGAAACTCTGAAACATCTGAAGACTACGCTATTGGAATTGACTGAAACCAAGAAGCGTCTGGAGTTAGATGTAGACTCAGTTAGTAGTGTGTTGGCCACCAAGAAGCAAGAGCTGGAAAGGGCCTACACCAAGCTAGCCAAGTTCAGAGAACACTGGGATCTCACTATGACCAAGCGCAAGGAGCGAGAAGAAGGGCTGAAGACACAGGTAGCTCAGTTAGAAGAACAGGTCAAAGTGAAGAATGAAGAGCTTGAAGAAGAAGCCTGTCGCCGATACGAGGCCGAGCGCAAGTTGACAGATGCCATGAAGAATTTGGAAGATTTCCAGCATAGAGCAGATGCCAAGAGACCCAAACCTGGGGACGGTGCCAATGATAAGGCTTGGGAAGACTTTGTCAGAGACATCCAGGGGACAGTCAGGAAGAGGGATCGACTGATAGAAGGTTTGATTTATCAACCGGATCATGGAGAGACAAAGAAGATGGTCGAGGACTTCCGCAACCGTACCCGTATTTGATTTCTCTCTTGTATTCTGTATGTTGAGGTCACCACCAGGCATGTTGGCTGGGATCCTCCTTGTCATATCAGCTGTATGGAGCATAGTTATGTAACTTCTTGACAAGACAGTTATTCTAATCAATATATGAGGGTTTCTTCCAAATATTGTCTTTATGGTTTATCTCGTCTTGCTACCACTGACACTGGAATTGGAGGGAAAATATCTCCAATGCACACATGCACGTTAGCATTTTTGTATTTCTGTTTGCATAAATCATACTGCATAGCATTTCTCTAGCAGGTCAGAGCACTTATCCAGCCTTTGTTTTCACCAGAAAGTGATTCCCGGGGAATTGTTTGAGGCAAGAGTGGAGTGTTGAAGACGACCAAGGGGCTGAAGTAGATTTGAGCAGAATCAAGCAGTGTAGTCCGTTACAGGTAATCGGTAGCTATGTCTGAAGGCAATTTCCAGTCTCCTAACACTTTGGCAAGGTTCGCCACGGCGCCCAACCATCAGTATGATTCTATGGAAGGCTTCCCGCAAGCGAACAATCTTACTGCAGCCCAAGTTGTGCAGCCTGCTGTTGAGAACAGAGATCGGCATGAGCAGTTTCTTGCCCGAAATGAACGCTATCCTCCTGTTAACAGTCAATGTGTTGCTTTCCCTGTGATGAATTACCGGAGAGATATTCCAGTGACCGGGTTAGTAGATCCAAGAGCTCTTGACGATGGTAGAAGAGTCCGAGTGTTGGAAGAGCAAATGAAAGCCTTGGAAGCGAAAGATGCCGTTAACCTGGATGCTGTAGCCATGTGCTTGGTCCCTGACCTCGTGTTGCCGTACAAGTTCAAAGTGCCGGAATTTGAAAAATACACGGGAGATAGCTGTCCGAAGCTGCATTTGATGATGTTCTGTCGAAGGATGACTTCGTTTGTGCGAAATGACAAATTGATGATCCATTGCTTTCAGTATAGCCTGACTGGGGCATCCCTGAGATGGTATGTGCAATTAGAAAGTAATCAGATTCGATCTTGGGTAGATTTAGCCAGAGCTTTCATAAAGCAGTACGATTACAACCTGGATTTGACTCCTAGTCTCGTAGATCTGCAAGAATTGTCTCAAGCAGAGAATGAATCATTCAGAGCGTATTTGCGAAGATGGAAGGAATTGGCTGCTAGTGTTCGACCACCGCTTCCGGAAAGGGAACTGGTTGACATCTTCTTGGGTACTCTGAAAGGCCATTATTTTGACAAATTGTTTAGTTGCACAAACTTTGTGGGCCTGATGAGGCTGGGAGAGATTGTTGAGAGAGGACTCAGGAGTGGAAAGTTTCGAGGTGTTCCTTACGTCCCAGTTAATAAGATTGAGTCAGTTGTCAGTTCTCAAGAAGAGTGGGAAGGAGATGACGCCACCTCAGAATCTCTAGCATCTCAGGATCAGTTTTCAGACACTTCAAGTCAACGATCATCCTATCGCCGATCGCGTCAGCATGCTCCACGAAGACCAAGGAAACCTGAAAGGCAGTTTACTCAGCTACCAGTGTCGTACAGTCAGTTGTTGCCAGATCTGGTTAGAAGCGGATTGATAGTGCCGAAAGAGACTAAGCCGGTGATTCCACCGTATCCTCCAGGTTTTGATGCCAGCGCCCGCTGTGAGTACCATGATGGGGCACAGGGGCATTCCACCAATGATTGTAAAGTGCTTAGAAGTCAGATTCAGGATCTGTTAGACTCTAGCCGTATTTGCATCACTTCTCAGGGTTTTGTTCAGAATAATGATTTTCCATCCTCCAGTTGTGCAGGTTCGTCAGTTAATGTCATGGAAGACTCCACAGGAAGTGTGTGCTCCAAAGATTGTTATTCGGAGAGTTCAGTTGAATATGGGGGGAGTTTCTAGAGGTTTCTATGCCGGGTGTCGCATCTGTTTTCTCTGCTTAACCCGTTTAGCTTTTGTGCACTAGTGTCTGCCGACCACCACCAGGACTGTTGGCTGGGGTCATTGTATTCGTACTTATTTGTGCCTACCTGCTGATTTTGTTGGTTGTACATGTGTGGGAGATGTTTGTCTGTATGCTTATAGCTTGAGTTTCTCTTTATCTCGTTGTGAATATGTGTTTGCTTTCTGCGCCGCATTATCATTTAGCAGGTATATCAGAACCGTGGGCCTTATTTCCTCATCATCCAGTTTATTGCAGGAACTCCTTCAGAGATATGGAACAGAATCAGTTTGAATTGATCGAAGTCCGAAGCCAGCTGGGGCAGATGATGAGAGACATGCAAGAGATGCGTCTGGAGCAGAAGATTCTCAAAGAGGAGAACAGTCAGCTGAAGACCCAAATGAGCTTGCTCATGGAGGTAGTCAAGAATGTGCTTAGGAAAGAAGACGATCAGCTATTTGAAGCCGCAATGAAGAAGCTCGCGCCACCTGTGCATGTGGAACCTGAGCAGCAGCAACAGAAGATACATCCGGCTCAACAGAGGATCCAGGAAGGGAAGGCAAGGAGAATATTTGAGGCACCACCTATGACCTATGCTGAGCTCTTGCAGACCTTATTGAGGTTTAATCTGGTTGAGAAAAGAACGTTGGCACCACCAACGAAAGCGTTTCCTCAAGGGTACGACGCCAGCAAGCAATGTGAGTTTCATTCCGGGGCATTCGGACATGACATCGAGGGTTGTTATGCTTTCAAACACAATGTTCAAGACCTGATTGACTCGCACGATGTTGAATTCACGCCGGGCGGCGTAGCTGTGCATATTGCTCCTGTCTCAGTCGATGCTAAGATGACAGATGTTTCTAAAGCTGCAGTGGGTCAGAAGCGTATCCTGGACTCCATGGTGTCAGAATCTCCAGGCCCACAACTGTTGCCTATTCCTGGGGCAGATCTGAGAAAGAAAATGGTTAAGCATAAGGAGAGCGCTAATCAGTACATTGAAGGTCAAGAAACCGATGTTGCATTTGCTACAAAGGGTGTTCAAGGGTCAACCCGATACCAGCAGCAGCAGCCTCAGCAGGGGGCACAGCAGGCTCAGCGAAGATTTCAGGGTGGTAAACCGAGAAGAGTGTTTGAGAAGCCTCCCTCAACATATGCCGAGTTGTTGCAGACATTGTTGGGATTGAATCTGGTAGAGAAAAGAACTCTGGCACCAATAACGGGAACTCCCCCGTTTGGTTATGATGCAAGCAAGCACTGTGAGTTTCATTCTGGAGCCCCGGGTCACGATATAGAAAGTTGCCATGCTTTTAAGCACCAAGTGCAGGATTTGCTTGATAGTGCAGCAATCAGCTTCGGGCCAAGAGGTCCCAGAATCATCTGAATGAGGGAAGAAGGGCTCTATAATTTGGTTGGGTCATTGAAAGCAGATCAAGACAGCATCGAATTGCCTCTAATAAATATAGCTGGTTCAGCAGCAGGGCAGATACAAAAGCCCGATTCTCAGAAGCTAGCATATTTTCTTTGTTTTAGCTTGTCATTTCTTTACATTTGTAGTTGCTTTCCTGTTTGAATTTGTAAGCTTGTTTGTAAAATTTGTTGTTTTCATTTCAATTGATGATAATGAAATAAATATGCATGTTTTGATTGAATCCAATCGTGTTCACTAACTGTTTTGCAAATATCCACCACTTGGTTAAGAAGAATTTGGGGAGGATGACGAAAATGACCGACATGCAACTACCGATATATTGTATGCTTTTGAAATAGAACCTGCTGATGATGTACAGGCATTGTTTCAAATCCCTAAACACCGGAGATATAAGGAAGATAATCCCTTGTTAACCCCTTTGAGCCTTGTAGTAGGAGTTTCTTTCTGTGAATGAAAAAAACCCTCAATCATAACCTGGGGCAGGGTAGGTGTTAGCTAATTCGACCAAGCGTCCAAATTACAAGAGGAGTGTCCGTTCGAGGATCAATCACACCCCTAGAGGTCGTGCCTAAAAGACCACAATGGTTCAATCAGGAGTGGGACAGCCACATTACTCCCCAAAGAGTCAGACAACCAGTGTCACACGACTTGTTCAGAAGAAGAATGAAAAAGGAATCAAAAGCCCGCTAAGTCAAGAAAATTTCAAAACAAATGACTTAGGCAAAAATGAGGGCATCCCGCTGGACTTAAAAAAAAAAAAAAAAAAAAAAATCAATCAAAAGAAACTCAAAAGGAGTCAGTCCAGGCAAAAGTTAGGGATATGAAAAGAAAGAGATGAAAAGGATCAAAAGAAAAAGCTTCGATGGAAATACGAGTCGTGTGACCTCAAGTGTCAAAGACGAAAGGTGAGTGGCTGTCACTCCAAAATCCAAAAGTTTCTCGAACTATCATTCCTATCTTTCAACCTCTGAGAGGTGAGCGCTAAGGTCAAATTAGCTGAACGTAGGATGGGAGAACATCAAGGAGAATGGGTGGGTTAAAGTAAACTTTGAGCCTTTATCCTTTCCTTCAAAACCATGAACCTGACCATGTTACAACCTTCAAAAGTCCTAATTGAAGCAGGTTGTTTCGAAAGCATACTCCGGTAAATGTCGCGTCGATTCTGACTCCTAAAAAGGTTCCTTTTACCATGTCGGTACTGATGTTGATAAATGTTGTGTGCATTATATGCTATAAATTGTTTTTCCTTTTCCCAGTGAATAGATTGGATGTCAAAGTTGTCATATGTGTTGCATTAATACATCTTTTATGCATAACAACTTGTTTTACTTGCGAGTAAGCGCTCGACAGCAGAAAAGCTTCCTACAATGGAAAGTATGGTCAAGATAGAATGCAGAACGCCCGAATGTTCCGAGAGCAGGGGCAAGCTTTATTGTGATCCCCAGTCAGGTCAGCTTTTCGAAGTCAGTTATTCTGGGGCAATCAGGTTGAGGTTCGGTGAACACGTTGTAGTCAGGAGGTATTACTCTGAATCAGATAGTCGGGGCTAGGTCATTGCAGTCAAGGGCAGACCATCTTAATCACGCAGAAGTTACTCGAGAAGCATTCAAGGTGAAGTATCTCTTGGAAGTTTAGAACGCTGAGGCATGTTATATCAGACCATCGAGGCAACAGATTTGCAGATTTCCTTTCAGCGACTATCCCCACAGAGGTCCCGTAGGCTGGGGCATATCAGAAGAGAAAGGATTGGTCTTCTCCGTACCAGCAAGACCACTCGGAGTTATTCGAGCAGATGCAGTCAATTTTTGAGAACGAGATGAACGCGGGAAGTCGTGTTACTATCCCTTGACTCTTCACTGAAAAGTTGTGTATTCAGGAAGAATGTTTTCCAGCGTCAGTTGTACCTGACCCATCACGGACAGCCTAAGAGCTCAAATCCATGTTTGCGATTACTGTGAAGCCCATCCGTGTTGGCACATCAATTTCCAGATCCGAGCTTCATCAGCGCGGGAAGACTCCCTCCATTTTCCCCAGCAAAGACCAATTTGTCATTGGTATGGGTAAGCTATCCCTAGAGGAGTCTAATCATATTCAGCACGTCTGCTATTTCACAGCGGAGTTACATTCCCCAGCAGGGTATTACTTTGTCGAGGTATTCGGTTAAGTTCCCAATATCCCCAGCAGAGTTGATTTCACTCTCCCAGCATTTATTTTGCTAGGACGATTCAGTGATATCCAGTTTATCCCCAGCAAAGTTGGCCTCGCCTTCAGCATTTATTTTGCTGAAGTGGTTTTCTGTACCTGGCTCTCTCCGACAGCTCGAGCCTGCACTAGCATATTGCATGCATCGTCATACTTGCATCATACTTGCATGTCATTGTCAAAGTGCGTAGCATTTCCATCCAGGATGGAGCATTACGCTATAGAAAGATTAAAGCATATGCATAGGCATACAAAGCATAAGTCAGGTTTTCTATCAGCCTCATATGGCGCGTGAATTACTTTGTGATCAGTTCAGGGGCATTTATCCAGCAACAGTATTCAGACAGTTCAGCAGATTATTTGTATCAGATCTTATGATAGTTGTGCTTTGATCAAGCAGTCATCTGATATCGACAGACTTTTCTTCCCGTCAATTCATATTGACGATGTGTTCCTTCGATAAGTGGATTTCTCCGTCTATCATTAGACGTCTTGAGTATGAATGTGGTTTTCTTTCCGTCTATCCATAGACGATGTGAAGTTGCGGGTGATCACAGTAGAGCTTCACGAAGGGGTTTCCCCAGGATGTGCTTTTCTTCCCGTCTATCAGTAGACGATGTGAAGTTTTGATGGAGTTTCAATAGGGTTCAAAATGGAGTTCCCCAGCAAGTATGCTTTTCTTTCCGTCTATCAGTAGACGATGTGAAGTTTCGAGTTACCGTTCAGCAGGTTTTCTTACTGCCAGATCATACATATGATAAGGTGTTTCCCCAGCGAGTCTTCTCCGGCTATCCTTAGTTGTTGAGGGGTTTCAAAACGATTTTGGATATTGGTTCTCTTTCTGGTTATTGGATATGATGACGTTCAAGAGGTACTTTTCTGACTGTCAATCCTTATTGATGGCGAGGCTCTTCGAAGAATGTTCAGTTTGCGTGATCGTTGATTCTTATTGACGACATGATTCCTTAAAAGGTGGTTTTCTTCCCGTCAGTCCATACTGACGATGTGGCCCCTTCAAGGATATTGATCTTTCCATCAATTCCCGTAAACAGAAGAATTCTGAAATTCAAAAGAGAGTGTTGAATTGCGTTATGGTGACTTCCCGTCTATCTTTAGACGATGTGAACATGGAGATAATGGTGTCTTCCCGTCTACCCTTAGACGATGTGAATTGTTGTGTTTCATCAATCAGGATGATGCCGTCCACTCTTAGACGATGTGAATATTGATTTGTTCATCAGTCAGGATGATCCCGTCTACTCTTAGACGATGTGAATATTGATTTGTTCATCAATCAGGATGATGCCGTCTACCCTTAGACGATGTGTGTACGGAGATTATTTCTTCCCGTCTATCAGTAGACGATGTGAGTATGGAGATTATTGCTTGCCGTCTACCCTTAGACGATGTGAATAGTGATTTGTTCATCAATCAGGATGTTCCCGTCTACCCTTAGACGATGATAATATTGATTTGTTCATCGATCAGGATGATGCCGTCTACCCTTAGACGATGTGAATATTGATTTGTTCGTCCATCAGGATGATGCCGTCTACCCTTAGACGATGTGAATATGGAGATTATGGTGTCTTCCCGTCTATCCTTAGACGATGTGAATTTGGAGATTAATGTTGTCTTTCCGTCTATCATTAGACGAGGTGAGTATTCAATCAGGGTGTCTTCCCGTCCATCTTTGGGCGATGTGAGTATATTTTTCTTCCTGCCTACCAGTAGGCAATGTGAAAGAATCAGGTATTTTGTTGCAGTCCTCGAGTTTTGTTACATGGGGTATCACAAGTAGTGGGTATTCAAATCAGGAGCTCTTTATCAGATGATTAATCAGTTTGGTGCCATAATAACTGGACTCGGTTTTCTGGACTTTATTCCCCAAGCAGTTTACAGTATATGCTCGCGGTTGGCAAATTTTCGGGTTTTATTTGTATTCAACCGTCTCGTACCTCTGAATGTTTGAAGGCTGAGCGCTCTTCAAACCCTTCAGGTCCAAGTCGCTTGAATAGGGGCAGCTGTTGCACCCTAAAATTTGACCAACCGGTTCTCCTATCTGACTCGTGGTTTAAATTCATATTCGCAGCTCAGACATGTGATTTTTGTGCAAACAGGAGGATATCAGAGTTTACAGCCTGATTTTCATCTATCAGATATGGCAGATCCAGTCCAGATTATCGGGGTTTTATTTTCGGGAAATTGTGCGCTCCTCGGTGATTTTTAGCTTGTACAGTGATTTTGAGGATATTCTGATGCCCGGGGATCTCTGTTCGATTCGATCTGGTCTCGTGCGCTCTTTTATGGGGGTCATTTGCATTCATCTGCATTTTTAGGGTTTTAATAGACTTTTGTGAATTTTAATAGGCTTTACAGATTTTTCTGGAATTTAAATAGGGTTTTTGAATATTTTAATAGCTTAATTCTCTTTTTTGGGATTTTATAGATTTTTTAAATAGATTTTTAGAATAAATAAGATTTTAAATAATCTTTAGAATAATAAAGAAAATGGGAATATAGTTTTTCTTTTATTACTAATAGATAATAATAGTTTAGAATTTTTCTATAGATTTTAAATAGGTTTAAGTGTTTTTAGATAATATAGAAAATAATATAGTTTTTCTTTTTAATAATAGATTTTAGTAGATATTAAATGATATTAGGATTTTAATAGAGAATTAGTAGAATTTTAGAGTTAACTAGATCTTAATTGATTTTTTAGATTTAATTAGGATAATATAGAATTAATTAGACTTTTAATCATTTTTAGAGTTTAATTAGGTTAATTGATTTTTTAGAGTTAATTAGATCTTAATTGATTTTTAGATTTTATTAGGATTAATCATTAGTTAATTAGGTGTTAATTGTTTTGATTAGATATAATTAGGTTTAGTTAATTGTTGTTTAATTCAGTTTTTTACAATTTTTTCATTCAGTTCGTATGGGCCCAGGTGGGGTTCTGTTTGAGGCCCATTCATTTTTTTTGTCCAAGTAATTCAGCAAAAGATAGTCCAAAAAATGGTCCAGATTGTCCAAAAATCGTCCAGCAAATTCCAGCTACTCCCAGAAACTTCTAGAAAGTCCCAGCAACTCTCAGTGTAATAAATAGGCACGCCACGTGTTGCGTCAGAGGAGGCCCCACGCGTTGCGCATGCAATCACCCACCACACACTCAGAACTTCCCATACTCTCACACGTGTACCCCACCTGTCCCCACCACTCTCTCTCTCTGTGCAACGGCCACCACGTGTCTCCCTCACAACCTCTCACCGGAGAACGTCACCGGTCGGCCTGCATGGCCGGCGACCGCCCTAACCTTCACCGGTGAACTCCAATATTTCCAGATCTAACCACTGATTCATCCATCTCCGCCACGTTTTCCAGATCGTTTCCAGAGTCAACATCAACCTTCATCAATTTTTTTCAAAATAACATCAACCTTCATCATCTTCGCCGGAAACCTCAAGATACTTTTCCAGAATCCACTCAAATCTTCATCCTTCATCAGAAACTTTCCAGAACACGATCTTCATCGTTCTTCATCCACTTCTCCAGAACGCCAACAATCTTCATCAAAGATTCCCAGAAAAGCGCCAAGATCTTCAACCGTCTTGCTTCGGTATCCAAGAACTCTTCAGTTTTTCTCAGAAAACTTGTAGATCTTCATCAGCTTTCCAGAGATTTCGCGCTTCAAGATATTTCAACGAACTTCAAGAATACCTTATCTTGTTCTTGCTTCGCCCAGAGATTTGAGAAGAGAGTTTGGTTGAGAGTTGTTTGGAGGTTCGTTTGCGATTCTGAGAACCTTTTTCTCCAACGAAGTTTCAAGAACTCTTCGCTACAGCCAGGTACACGTCACTTCACTCTTGTTGCATGTTTCTTCTGTGTTGATTCGTTGGGTTTCAGCTTCGATTAGGGTTTAATTTTGTGTGAGGCATGGATTGAGGGGGATATGGTAATATTGTGGTGTTTTGTTGTTGTTGTGTTGGGGATTCGTGAGAATGTTCTAAGGTGAGTTGCAGAGAGAGTGGATTGAGGGAGACGAACGAAGGAGACGGCTAGAGAGGAGAATGAACAGTAGTTAGGGTTTGGGGAGGTTAGGTTTTGTTTTCTGAGTATTGGATTAGGGTTAGGCTATTGGGCTTAAGCCCAAGCACATCTTGCTGAACGCTGCCCCATTATTGCTTATCCTACCCCCCTTTAGCGTATGAGAGACAGAGTAATCAGTTGGGCCTCAGGCCCTCATGGCTATCTGCACCCCCCTGGGCGTAAGCCCAGTGAATAATAACTAAAAAAAAATCACTAACAGCCCCCCCCTGCGTTTCAGTTCAGTTTTTTTATTGTTTTTTTTTTTGGTTAATAAGCCTGGGCCCTGCGCCCAACTGCTAGTTGCACCCCCAATCAGGGCCCAATGTAGAATGAATTAGATATCCTTGCTGTTTGAACCCCCATTCCATTGTGTTTCTTTTATTTTTCTTTTTATATTTTCATGTTAGATAATTCATAAAAAATTGAAATAATTGTTTTTTTTAATTCTTCTTTGTTCTACCATTTCATGAAAATGTTAAGAAAATTAAATAAAAATAAAAATGACATTTTATTTTAGTTTGCTATTTTTTGCATATTTTCCAATTAATTGATTTCTTTTTAATATTTTCAATGCATGCATATCATTAGAAAATTCATAAAAAATGGTAGATTTAGTCAAATAATTCCGTTTTTTTTCTGTAGACTCGTAAGTCAGTGTAGAATTTTATAGTGCAGAAATATTAGCTCAATCATGCATTTTCATTTTAATTGCATTTTTTCACTGTTATTGATGTTGAATAAATTGGTTTGTGGATATGTCTGTGTTGCTGATTTTAGTTCTTTCATCTGGTATTGAATTTTGTTCTGATTTTTCAGTATGTTACCCTAGAGCCATATAGGTCTCCCATTAGATTTTTGATAGATTTTTGTAGGGTGTTCTGATGTGATTTGTCTGAGCCTGGAGTTAGGAGAAGTCTTGATGACTTCTGACTTTGAAGTTCAACTGTGGTTGAACTTCAGAGATATTCTCTTGTGGTTTGTTGGCCTGGGGTTTCTTCTTGAAAGTGGGAGCTGATGGAGGTCTTGTTGGAGCTTGCAGAGTTGCAGTGGATTGAGGCTTAGTCTAGGAGCTTGTTGTCTGTTTGTGAGGTTCGAGATCCTGAAGTTTGAAGGGAGTTTACGGTACTTTCCTGAGGAAGGCACCATGAATGACTTTCATTCCTTCTTCTCACCTATTTCTTAAGTATCCAATGATGTCGGAGCCGACTTGTGAGTTTAATTCCTCCTGAGGAGGGATGTAGACTGATCACATGTTGTTGAGCCACATGGGATACGATTCCTAAGTGGAAGCCTCCTAGTACTTTCCTGAGGAAGGTCCTATGGGTCTATTCACTTAGTTCCAGTAGTTTGTCTAGGTTCTCTCAAGTATCCAGTGATGTTGGAGCCAACTTGTGAGTTTAATTTCTCCTGAGGAGGAATATAAACTGATCACAGTTGTCGAGCCACGTAGGGTACGATTCCTAAGTGTCAGCCTCCTAGTACCTTCCTGAGGAAGGTCCCATGAGTCTGTTCACTTAGTTCCCTTAGTGCATATAAGATTTCTCAAATATCCAGTGATGCCGGAGCCTTCATGTGAGTTTAATTTCTCCTGAGGAGGAATGTAAACTGATCACAGTTGTCGAGCCGCATAGGATATGACTCCTGAGTAGTAACCTCCTGGTACTTTCCTGAGGAAGGCACTACGAGCTTGTCTGCTTAGCTCCCTTTTCTCTGGCAAGCTTGTTCTGAAGCTTGGAGACTGGGATTGATTCCTCTTGCTTAGGGTCTTGATTAGATTTTTGTTTAGATCTTTGCTTAGGGTGTTGCATAGAGCTTTGTTTAAGAGATAGATTAGGAGCTTGTTTCAGGTTTGTTAGGGGCCTTGCCCAGGAGTAGTTTCTTGTTTTGTAGATAGAGGCCCTGCTCAGGGTTAGTCTCTTTGTATTGTTTGACTTGCGTGATGTTATGTTGCATTAGACTTAGGTATTCATCTAGATAGTTCTGAGTAGGTGCATCTTAGAAGTAGACTTTGTGTGCATGAGAAGTTGAGGTGGTCCTCCTTCTGCTTGTTTGTTATTGCGTGGCTTTGCTTGTTGGTATTTGGTAGAGCTGAGCTCCCTTGCCTTTGTGGTTTGCGGCCTTCGCGCCTTGTTTGTCTAGTTGTTGCATTCATGCATATTTTCAGTATTCCTTTACTTTGCAGTGTCTTGTTTGTAGTTTAGTCCTGTTGCCATGATCCCTTAGGAGCTCTGACTTCTCCGCTGCGGAGTTGTTATGATAGACATCAGGATAGTCAACCAGGTGTGATAGCAGTAGGTAGATTCCCCTGTTTCTCAGCTATAGTTCTAGGGTTTCCCTTTCCTTTCTGTAGGAGCTTTTGAGTAGCTTGATCCGTAGTTAGCTGAACTACAGCTGCTCTGATTCTTCGTACCCGACGAAGATATGTAGGCATAGGATGCGATATCCTAGCGAGCACACTAACAACTAACCTTTGTTCTCTCGCGGCTGTGCGATCGAGACTTTCCCGCTAACGACTAATTGTTATCCCTTTTTCCTGCCCGAGTGCATTTGAGACCAGATCGTAGTTATAGGTTCCCGAGCCTTAGAGACCAGTTTGTTTTCTCACTGCTGTGTGAGAGCGCCAGTTTACCCGTAGTTAGTCGAACTACGTTTGCTCTGATCTTCCATACTGTGTGGAAGTACGTAGGCACAGGACGCGATGTCCTGGCGAGCAACCTTTCCCCCGTTTAGACGTAGGAAGTCGAACTACGTTGACTCTGACTTTCCCATTGCACGAGGGAATACGTAGGCCCAGAACACCGTATGTTCTGTCGAGTCCTGTCCTTTTATTTTCTTTTCAGACCAACCATTAGCGTAGATAGATAATACACCCTTTTACCTATAAACACCAAGCGTGGATCCCATCGAGTACGATGGACGTGAGGGGTGCTAATACCTTCCCCTTGCGTAACCGACTCCCGAATCCAGGTTTTGGTTGCGATGACCATACCTTCTCCCGTCTTTGCGAGGTTTACTTCGAGCGTTTCCTTTCCCACTCTTAGGGATAAATAACGCACGGTGGCGACTCTCCTGTCAAGCCGGCGCCGATTTTCGCAGTAGCGACAGGTTGCACCAAGTTGTTTAGTTAAAACTCTTGTAAGAGGAAATGATGTTTTGTAATCCGTTTTGTTTATTAATGAAATAACGATTTCTGATGTTCGAAAATATCTGAGTTCCATGACAATCATGTGCATTTTCATTCACACTTCTTCTAACCATTCAAGGAAATTCAACTTTTTTCTTTGCAGGCAACAACATGGTAAGAAGAGACATGCTTCGAGTCCCGGATCTGAGATTGGGCCGTCTAAGAATGTTAACCAGACTTGTCCGAAATCCTGCTGCTTTCATAGCCAAATATGGGGACCTATTGCCATTAATAAGAGCTCCGATCAATGAGCCCATGTTGCAAGCCTTGGTGGAATTCTATCATACAACTTACCACTGCTTTGTGTTTCCAGATTTTCAGTTACTCCCGACCCTCGAAGAGTATAATGCTTACTTGAAGATCCCATGGACTTTTACGCTCCCTTATGGAAAGCCAAAGAAAAAGGAATTAGCTAAAGCCCTGCATATCAAGCTGGAAGACTTACCACCAATGAGGGCGAAAGGAGGTTGGTATGGAATGGATGCCGGGCCTCTAATGGAAATGGCCGAGTATCACTATGAAAGCCGAAACCTGGGCATTTTTGAGGCGATTTTGGAACTACTAATATATGGACTGTATCTGTTCCCAAGCAGTTACGACTTCATCAGCGAAGAAGCAATCCGCCTCTTCATCCTCAAAAATCCGGTTAACACAATACTAGCTGATACTTATGTAGTCATCCATCGTTTTTCCTTGTATGATTGTGGGCGATTCTCATGCTGTCTTGCACTGCTCGACCGATGGTTTACTTCTCATCTGCCAAGGACCCATATCCTTTGGAGGCTTCCTACCAAAAGCGCTTGGGTTTCTAAACTTGTCACTTTCAGACACCATGATATCACCTGGTATGACACTAGCATCGGTGACCAGGTCATGATTTCCAGCTACGGAGATTTCCCCAATGTGCCTCTCATTGGGATAGAAGGGGTGATCACTTATAATCCTATTCTCGCTCGGCGTCAACATGGGTATCCCACCGGGCCCGAGCCTGAACCAGAACTGTTGAGGCCTCGCTTCTGTGAGACAGGTCGCAACCAAGAACTAGAAGAAGATGCTCAATATGCTCAAAGAGATCCACACCTCATGGGCCTAACCCCAATGGAGAATGCGAGTTGTTTAACCACCAGGGGGTACCTGCTATGGTCGAAGGAAATTGCCTTAATCATGTTCTACACTCACGACTATGAGATAACTATGGAACCTGAGGTCCCCGCGACTAGGGAAGAGCTGAAATACGCTTTGGTTAAAGCGCAAGGAGAAAACGAAGACATGTGGGAGATTATCCGCCAGGATCAAGTTCATGTCAGAGTCCAAGAAGGAGAAGGGTCGTCTTGTTAGATTAATCTTTGTTTCGCCATTTCCCTGCTTTCCCTAAAAAAGGATTGATATCCTGCTTGTTGCATTTAATTTCATTGTAAGAAAAGTCTTGCTTTTTAGCGAAGGCCACTCTACTGTAATAGATTTCCAGCTATCAAATGAGAAAACGCTTTTTAAGCATGTTGTTACGTGTTGGTCTAACTTTTTGTTTGTAAACGAAAATTTTGAGTTTCCTTGAATGGTTTATGCATCCGCATTTGCATGTCATCCTACATCAATCCTGCATTTGGGGTTCCGCAGCTCATCTTTTGTTCTTGTCCAGAGAGAAAGATGAGATAAGGAGTCACGCTGAGTACCCACAGATACAACACACGGTCCCAAGCTCAAAAGAAGATGGCAGATAACGACCAAAGGTTCGATCGAATGGATAATGACATTGAAGGGATCAAAGGGGACGTCAACCAGATCTTGGAAGCCCTCAACGTGATCAAAGCAAAAATGGATACACAACCTACAGTGATCTCCGAAGTTACCACAACAGCATCCAATGTCACAATGGCTCCTGTTACTTCAGCGGAGTTTCCCTATGGCATGTCCCGGGATTTTGTGCCACCTTTCAACAGCATGCAGTCTTCAGGTCTCAATCCGTTGTTCGACTCAACAATCAGAAACCCCATTTTTACTCCAGCAGGTGGACCTACCACAGTACGACCAGTCTTCGCCAATCAACAGCCAATCTTTGATATACCCGATGGATTCGAAGCTGAGGACGAAAAACACGAAAAGTTAAGGGTAGAGATGGACATCATGGCCAAAAGGATGAGGGCCATTGAAGGAAATCATGTCTTTGGATCTGATGCCAAGGATCTATGTTTGGTATCTGGATTAGTGTTCCCTCAGAAATTTAAAACGCCAATCTTCGACAAATATGAAGGGACCGCTTGTCCTAAAGAGCACTTAATCATGTACTGTAGGCGGATGGCTCCGCATATTGAAAATGATAAACTGTTAGTACACTGTTTCCAAGATAGTCTAAAAGGGGCTTCGGCCAAGTGGTATCTCGGTTTAGATCAAGCTAAGATTCACAGTTTCCAAGACCTTTCAGATGCTTTTATTCAACAGTACAAGTACAACATGGACCTAGCTCCCGACCGCCGTCAGCTTCTCAGCATGACGCAGAAAAATACCGAAACCTTCAAAGAGTATGCGCAAAGATGGCGCGGAACTGCAGCACAAGTAGAACCTCCTCTTACTGAGAAGGAGTTGGCAGACTGGTTTGTGGATACAGTTCGACCAGAATTCTACGAACGCTTGATCAGCAGCGTTACAACAAATTTCTCTGATATTGTGGCAGTAGGGGTCAAGGTGGAAGCAGGTTTGAAGAGCGGAAAAGTGACTACTCCAAATGTTACCTCTAGCGCCAGCACGACAAAGAAGCCAGTCAGCACGTTCCACAAAAAGAAAGAAGGAGAGGTGAGTGCAATCACATATGGAAAGAAAGTACAAAGCTCACGAAGCCTCCACCAACAGTACCAACCATCATATATAGCAGCAGTGACCCCGGTTTTTCAACCTTCTTCACAGCATGGCCCCCAATCTGGGGCATTCAACAATCAACACCAGTATCAGCCTAGCAGTCAGCAACAGTATCGCACCAATAATCCACAGCAATACCAGCAGCCGCAGGGTCAACAGCCTCAGAACAGGGCCCCGAAGGCAAGTTATCAAGCAAATAGGCCAAAGATACAGCCTATTCCAATGAGTTACACCGACCTATTTCCCATGTTAATTGAAAGAGGATTGGTTAAAATAAGAAAATTAGGTGCTCCACCTAATCCACTCCCGTTCTATTACGATGCAAATGTCCGCTGCCTATTTCATGAGAATGCTTCAGGCCACAATCTCGAAGGTTGCTTCGCCCTTCAGCACCTAGTTCGTGAACTTGTTGAAAAAGGAATTCTGTCCTTCGAAGATAATCCGCCCAATGTTAAGAGCAACCCTCTTCCCAATCATGGTGGAGTCAATGCCATTACCGAAGAAGGGGAGGGGTCAGAATACAAGAAAGTTACTACTGTTGGTGAGATCAAAGTGCCATTAGCAGACCTGCACAAACGCCTCGCTCAGGCGTGGTCACTCAAGACCTCTCACGAGGATTGCAAAGAATGTATGCTGAATCCTGAGGGTTGTGACGCTGTGAAAAAGGACATTCGAGCTATGATTGAACAGGGAATGATAGAAATTGCCCACCGGAAAAAGGAAGAAGATGTGGCAGTCATCGAGCCTGTGTTTAACATACCAGGAGAATCCAACAAAGGAGCCGTGTTCAGAGATGATAACAGTAACAAAAACTACAAGAATATTCGGCCAGTATTTCGTGATGACGCACCCCCGAAATTCGGGAGGGGACAAACTAGGTTTGAGCCAAGGGGAGGATTCCAGCCTCGCCCAAAGGCCGTGACACCAAAACAAGACTATTCATGGTATGAAGGGATTTTCAAAGAAAAGAAACCGGTAAGTGTGGCCAACATTACCGGTGGAAGCAAAATGACCCGGAGTGGTCGTATCTATCAAACTCGAACATATAATGAGGCTCCTCCACCAGCGGTTTCTGTTCAAAAGACGCTTGTTCCCCAGAAGCCTGTTCCGGAGACAACCACCGCCAAAGAACCTTTAGTTAGAGGAAAAGAAATTCTTAAGAACGATGAAGAAGAATTCTTGAGAATCATTCGACGAAGCGATTATAGGGTGGTGGACCAATTGAATCAAACACCCTCCAAGATCTCGGTCATGGCTTTACTCTTAAGTTCTCCAGCACACCGCCAGGCATCGCTCAAAATCCTGACACAGGCCCACGTCACTAAAGATATTACAGTGGGGCAATTTGACTCCGTTGTAGCAAATATCACTGCCTGTAACACTTTGAGCTTTGACGATAATGACCTGACAGCTGAGAAGCGTAAGCACAATCGTGCCTTGCATGTATCAGTCAAGTGTGAAGAGGATACAATGTCCCGAGTTCTTGTTGATACTGGGTCAGCACTCAATGTAATGCCTAAAAGAACTTTGGCCAAGCTGGCATATCAAGGCGCTACCGTGAGACCAACCTCTCTTATAGTCAAAGCATTCGACGGATCCAGGAGAACCGTGATAGGAGAAGTTGATCTTCCTATTCTAATTGGACCACAAATCTTTGAAGTCGCCTTCTAGGTGATGGACATAAATCCGGTTTATAGCTGCTTATTGGGAAGACCCTGGATTCATACAGCTGGCGCTGTCACTTCCACGCTCCACCAAAAAATGAAGTTTGTTATGAAAGACCAGCTAGTCATTGTCCATGGAGAAGAGGACTTAATGGTGAGCAACTTGTCATCTTTCCGGTATATTGAGGCTGATGAGGACTCTCTCGAGACAGCTTTCCAAGCACTAGAAATAGCTCACGCTGTTCTAGTAGATGAACGAGACATAACCCAAGGGCCATTATTTACCTCTGCTCAAAGTATTAAGGCTGCACTGAAAGCTGGAGTCCCACTAGGATGGGGAGAGGTCATCAAAGTCAATGTTCGAGCCAAGAACGATCGACAAGGGTTGGGTTACAAACCAACTCCGGAAGGCGAGCCAGAAGAAAGCACCATGAAGAAGAAGTCCTTAAAAGATATATTCACCAGTGGCGGTGTGCGAGTCAATGCCATTATTGCTGAAGATGAGGACGGTAATCTGGATCATCTAATAACTAGAGGAGGAGGAGCATTGCGCAATTGGGAGGCTGTGGAAGTTCCCATCTTTTTACCTTTAGAGTAATTCATTCTGCCTGTTAGCTTTGTGTCTTTCTTTAAATTTCCTGGTCTTTCCCAAGACCTGCGAATTATTTTGTACTGGGCCACTTTGCAAAAATTGAAAATCATTAATGAAAAAGTGTTTTTGTTAAAACTCTTGTTATTTGTTTGCGCATCACTTTCACTCTTTTTGAAAAAAATGGCAATCTCTTTTGAAAAAAAAAAGATAAAAACCACCCTTCATCTGCATGTCTGTGTGTGAGTGCCTGATTGTTCCTAAATAAAACATGCAGAATACCCCCATCAACCACAGAATCCTATGATCATTCGGTTCCTTCTACTAGCGGTTCATTTGTCTTTCAAGATGAAGAAGAGAACGAAGAAGAGTTAGAAGTCCCAGAAGAGTTAAAGAGAATGGCTGAATACGAAGATGATTATATCCAACCCCATAAAGAGCAGACGGAAGTCATCAACTTGGGGTCAGAGGAGGACAAAAGAGAAGTCAAGATTGGGGCATCATTAAGGCCAGAAATCAAAGACAAGCTGATAACAATCCTCAGAGATTTTGTCGACGTATTTGCTTGGTCCTACCAAGATATGCCAGGGTTGGATACTGACATCGTCATGCACAAGCTCCCCCTGAAACCAGAATGTCCTCCGGTCAAACAAAAGCTTCGCAGGTCGAGACCAGACATGGCACTTAAAATTCGAGATGAGGTCAAAAAGCAAATAGATGTTGGCTTTCTAGCAGTATCCAAGTATCCAGAATGGGTGGCCAACATTGTACCGGTCCCGAAGAAGGATGGCAAGGTCAGGATGTGCGTCGACTATAGGGATCTAAATAAAGCAATTCCGAAGGAAGATTTCCCGTTACCACATATTGACACTTTGGTGGATAACACGGCAAGCTTTGCAGTGTTCTCGTTCATGGATGGATTTTCGGGCTATAACCAGATAAAAATGGATCTAGATGACATGGAGAAAACAAATTTCATCACACCATGAGGCACCTATTGTTATAAGGTAATGCCTTTTGGTTTGAAGAACGCAGGGGCAACGTATCAGAGAGCTATGGTCACACTCTTTCATGATATGATGCACAAAGAAATCGAGGTGTACGTGGATGATATGATTGCAAAATCCCAAAGTGAAGAAGACCACTTGGATCATCTACTGAAGCTATTTGAAAGACTCCGAAAGTATCAATTGAGACTAAATCCAGCCAAATGCACCTTCGGAGTTTGCTCAGGCAAGTTACTTGGTTTCATCGTTAGTCACCGAGGAATTGAAGTAGACCCTAACAAGGTTAAAGCAATCCAGGAGATGCCTGCTCCCAAAACTGAGAAACAAGTTAGAGGCTTCCTTGGACGTTTGAATTACATCTCCAGGTTCATCTCCAATATGACTCCTACCTGCACACCGATCTTCAAGTTGTTACGAAAAGATCGAACGGTGGTATGGAATGAAAATTGTCAGGCGGCGTTCGAGAAAATCAAGCAGTATTTGCAAGAACCTCCAGTGCTGATTCCTCCGGTACCTGGAAGGCCTTTGTTCATGTATATGACCGTGTTAGAAAGTTCGATGGGCTGTGTCTTGGGCTAGACTGATGAGTCAGGGAAGAAAGAACATGCAATCTATTATCTAAGCAAGAAGTTCACCGATTGCGAGAGTCGTTACTCTCCCCTGGAAAAAGCTTGTTATGCGTTGGCATGGGCTGCTAAACGTCTGAGGCAGTACATGATTTGCCACACTACGATGCTGATTTCTAAGATGGACCCCATCAAATACATCTTTGAGAAGCCAGCTCAGACAGGAAGATTAGCCTGATGGCATATGCTCCTATCAGAGTATGATATCCAGTATGTTGCTCAAAAATCCATCAAAGGGAGCATTTTGTCAGAACACCTTGCAGAGCATCCTATGGAGGATTATCAACCGCTCAAGTTCGATTTTCCTGATGAAGATGTGATGTATATTCAGCGCACGAAACCAGAGCCTGGTCCAGAGGAAGGTCCCGAGCCGGGATCTCGTTGGGAGATGATGTTCGACGGAGCGTCAAACAAAAATGGACATGGCATCGGAGTTGTTCTGAAAAATCCAACTGGAGGGTACACTGCGGTCACAACCCGACTTTGTTTCTCCTGTACAAACAACATAGCGGAGTATGAAGCCTGCATCCTAGGATTGGATGCTGCCATTGACCTCCGTATCAAAATCATGGAAGTAGTTGGTGATTCTGCTTTGGTGATATACCAACTCAAAGAAGAATGGGAAACCAGGGATGAAAAATTGATTCCTTATAAGACCCACATCTTAGAGATGGCTGAGTATTTTGATGAAATTACCTTCAAGCACGTACCAAGGGCAGAAAATCACATTGCCGATGCGTTGGCCATGATGGCATCCATGTGGAAAGTCCAGTTTGTCAACGAGGCACCTCTGATTCGCATCGAAAGAAGGACAGTACCCGCATACGTCATGGCAATAGACGAAGAATCTGGGGAGAAGCCATGGTTTCATGATATCAAGAATTTCCTTCAAAACCAAGAGTATCCCGCTAACGTGTCCACAATTGACAGAAGAGCAATACAGAGGTTGTCATCTAAATTCTTCATCAGCAACGGCATCTTGTACAAAAGAAACCATGATATGGTCTTACTCCGATGCGTCGATGAAAATGAGGCGAATCTCATAATGACCGAAGTACACGAAGGAACCTTCGGCACCCATGCAAATGGCCACACCATGGCTAAAAAAATCTTAAGAGCGGGTTACTTCTGGTTAACTTTGGAGACGGATTGCATACTCTTCGCTCGAAAGTGTCATAAATGTCAAGTTTATGCTGATAAAGTGCATGTCCCTCCACATCCTCTCAATGTGATGACGTCACCTTGGCCTTTTGCAATGTGGGGCATAGATATGATCGGGGCAATATAGCCGAAAGCTTCTAATGGCCATCGCTTCATCCTTGTCGCAATCGATTATTTCACCAAATGGGTAGAAGCAGCGTCATATGCAAATGTGACGAAACAAGTGGTCGCACGCTTCATTAAAAAGAAGATTGTCTGCCGATATGGTATCCCTAACCAGATCATCACTGACAACGGGTCGAATCTGAACAACAAAACAATGAAGGAACTTTGTGACGATTTTAAGATCAAACATCACAACTCGTCCCCTTACAGACCTAAAATGAATGGTGCAGTTGAAGCTGCAAACAAAAACATCAAAAAGATAATACAAAAAATGGTCGTAACTTACAAAGATTGGCATGAGATGTTACCATTTTCTTTGCACGGCTACCGAACATCAGTACGCACTTCGACAGGGGCAACTCCCTTTTCCTTAGTGTACGGGATGGACGCTGTGCTACCCATTGAAGTCAAAATACCTTCCTTGAAGATCTTGACGGAAGCAGAGTTGGATGAAGATGAGTGGATAAAAGAAAGATTCGATTCGTTGAATCTCATCGACGAGAAAAGAATGACAGCCATGTGTCACAGTCAAATCTATCAACAAAGGATGGCCCGGGCATTCAATAAGAAGGTTCGTCCCAAAGAGTATAGGGTAGGAGAGCTTGTGCTTAGAAAAATCCTACCTACACAAAAAGACATGCGTGGCAAGTGGATGCCCAACTACGACGGCCCTTTCGTTGTGAAGACTGTTTTCTCCGGAGGATCTCTGATTCTCGAAACCATGAATGGCGAACCACTCAAGTATCCCATCAACTCGGACGCAGTAAGAAAATACTACGCCTGAAAACGAAATACATAGAAAGAGGATTTCAGTGCCTCGACAAGAACAACCCAATGTTTGAAAGATGACAGACGCTGGGGCAGACTCCTGTGCAGAGTATTAGAGGAAAGGTCAATGCTTGTTGTTCTCGTCAGAAGCAGCAAAGCAAGTGAACTGGCAGTCGGAAGGACCAAATTATTATGGGATTCTGTAATCTTTTCTGTTGCCATTTTTCAAAACTTTTAAAATCCCCAAGGCTTTGCCTTTTGTAAAGTTCTTGTCTATCAATAAAATCAGTTCTTTTTTTGCCAAATCATTGTTATGATCTGCTATTTCTGTTATGCAATTTCACTTATTTGTTAATAAGAATTTTCATGAAAGCAAAGTGTTTTGAAAAACTTAAGTCTTGTTTTAAAAAGAAAAAAAAGGAGAAAGCACAATTTGACAAAATGATTGAAAAATTCTAAAGGTAATATGATGATATTACACAGTTCTTGAAGTTGTGGAAATCGCTGTTACCTTTGACCGAGATAGATGCGTCCGACAGCAGTTCTAGCTATTAAGCTAAGACTTCTTCCTTGCAAGATTACGGGGATATTACTGAGAAAAGATCGTTATCTGCACCAAAGAAGGAAGTGTCGCCTGACTTGAGGCATTTTGAAGCTCAGCGTGACGAGTTCCCTCTTTATTGGGTTTTCCTCTGTCCCTACGGGTCGTTCTGCATCTTGCATACAGCATCATGCCAGCATACACATTTGTTTGCATTCCCACCGTCGATATCCTTTGGTCATTACCTTTATCTTTGTTTTGTTGTTACAAGTTCGTTTTAGAGTTGACATCCTGGGGTTTCCTTATTTTGCTCTGGGAAGCTAGTGGTGACTAGCAATGTTTAAATTATACAAACAGGGGGTTATTACCAATTTTCACCTTCGATTTGGTTATCACCAACAAACTTTGAAAGACTAGTGGTCACTAGCACGTATTCAGAACTAACTACGTTTGGTACAGTAGTTTGGTCGTCACCAACAATTTTCCAAACCCAGTCGTCACTGATTCTGTTATAAAGCTAACCAATCGTCATTGGGGTCCTTTTGATTCGGTTTTCACCAATCTTTGCTAAAAATCTAGTGGTTACTAGTATTGCCTTCTAAAACCAATGGTCATTGGTACTTGAGTTGGTCGTCACCAAAATTCCCTAAAAAGTCCAATAAGTATTGGCATCGCCTGGAATCCAATAATTATTGGTATCTGTTTGATATGGTTATTACCAGTCTGTTTGAATCTAGTGGTTACTAGTATTACCTTCAAATCCAATTGTTATTGATACCTCTTGATTCGGTTATTACCAATCTTTTTAAGTCTAGTGATCACTAGCATTGCTTGGAAAATCTAGTTTTCGCTAGCAGGATCCAGTACCAGTTGTTATTGGTATACCCCTGGATTTGGTCGTCACCAGTTACCATAAGTCCAATGGTTATTGGCGTCGCTTAAATTAGATTGTTATCACCACTTTGGTCTGGTCGTTACCAAACTCTGTGAAAATCCAATGGTTATTGGTCTCCTGGGACTCGATCGTTACCAATTCCTCCATTTAAGTCTAGTGGTTACTGGCGTTATCCAGAATTAGTTGTTATTGGTATATCCTGATTTGGTCGTCACCAGTCTCCTCTAAGTCCAGTAGTCACTGGCATTGCTTGAGAACTAATCATTATTAGTCGGTTGTTACCAAATT
Source organism: Lathyrus sativus (assembly GCA_963859935.3). NCBI lineage: Eukaryota > Viridiplantae > Streptophyta > Magnoliopsida > Fabales > Fabaceae > Lathyrus > Lathyrus sativus. Next base: position 113,061,302 of record OZ012737.1, on the reverse strand, counting down.
CCCCAGTTTGAAGTCCTGTGTTTTATCAATATCGTTTGGAAATTCTCAATTGAAATTGGAGCTTCGACTTGGTTGTCACCACATCCCCAGGAAGTCTAGTAATATTTAGCACGTTTTGGAAACCGAACTTTGGATTGGTCATCACCATCCTGCCCAGTAAGTCTAGTGGTAACTAGCACTATTGGAAACTGTCTGTTTGTTTTGGTCATCACCAGTACCCCTTTTGAAGTTTTTGCTTTCCCCAGTCGAGACTCGGAGGACCAGTGGATACTAGTTCCCCCGACATGTCCGATCTCGTTTCTAACCTTTTCCTGAAGATCCCGTTTGAACTCTTCGTTATAGGAAATTTCTCTTCTGGTTATCCCCAGCGAGGTTCGTGTCTCCATTCCGCCTTTTCCCCGGTGAGCTGGGCTTCCCCAGTGGATTTTGCTCCCCAGCAAAGTTTTCCCCAGTGGGTCTCTTCCCCAGTGTGGTTTGCCTTTCTTTTCTTTCGTTTCCTCAGTGAAGAGTTATCATCTTCCCCGTTGGTCTTTCTCAATCTGTTTACCCCCAATAAGGTTCGGACCTCCTTTCTCCGATGAAGATGTGTCTTCCCTGGTGGAGTTTGTGTCCCCTGCGTGAAAGATTTCTTTGAGCAAGCATCTTTAGTCATATTCGATTTATCTTGTTTATCTCGCTTGGAATCTTTCCCCGGTGTGTTGGGTTCCCGTGAGTGGTTACTCGTTGTTTTGCCGTTCTTTCATATTTGTTTGTGTGTTTGCATCTGTCTTGCATTCAAGCATCATATGACATCATTTAGACTCATGGCATATTCTCATTTGTCCTTTTGCATACCATCGGATCTAAGGGACAAAATTTCTGGTTTGCTATATTTAAATACCTTTCACCACGATTCTATGAGGATTGTCATCTCTCATTACCATCTAGTGAAGATATTTAAATAGGGGCATTTGTTGCACCCCAAATTTTGACCCCTTATATCCTCTTCATATCATATGCATTTATTTATCTAACCTTAACAAGTTTCGAAGTGTGTTTTGTCAAGACACAGATGAAACGGGGCTCCGCACTGGTAAAATTGAAGGTTCGAGGATTGGGCAACCAATGTTTTGGGTTGAATCATTTATGAAATAAGATCAAGAGTACCATATTGGGCCATGTGTCAGTTCAATTTGAAGTAATCACCCACAGATGGGGTGCAGTGCAATTCAAGGCACCCAATTAGGGTTTGTCGGGTTGAAAAAGTCAACTGTAGATTGACTTTAGATTTGGGAAATAATTCAAGGATAAAAGTATGGTTTAAAAAGTTCATATGGCTTAGTGAATTCCCCTCAAAGAGTTTCAAAGTCTTGGAAGCTCCGAAACATGAACAGACAGTTCGGTAATCGCTGATCGATCGTACGGTTGACCGAAAAGTCAACCCCCTCAAGTTTTAGGAATTGGACTTCAAGTGGTGAAGCAAAGTTGTTCCTTATGTCATGAGGGACCTACATATCAATTTTCATGATCATCGGATCAAAGACGTGAGAGTAATTGAAAAATCGGGAAATTAGGGTTTCGAAAGGGGCTAAACCCTAACTCCCTAACCACACACCCGAACGAGGTGGTTCAAAGCTCGTCAGAAAGCTCTTAACAAGTCCTACAAAAGTCATGTACTAGTCCACTCTCAAAAAATGCATGGAATTGGAGTTATCATCAAAGTCATTTTTTAGTACAAAACACTTAGTGAATTTTTTCAAAATCTGGCTGCATCAAAACTTGTTTTTTGCTAACTTTAAGGGGCTTTTCAACCAAGATGCACATAGATCTGGAACTTTTGGCAAACATGAATGTTGTAGGGCTATATGAGGGCTTTCCAAAAAGAACAAGAACTCCCCAAGAGGAGTTGTGAGCTGGAAGTTATGGTGTCTTGAAGTTGGGTCTGTCACACTAAAAGTTCACTTGCTTCAACATATCAATATTGGGTTTTTCACAACTTGAGTCATTCTCCACCCTTGGATCATGTTACAAACTGATATTATGAGGTAGGAATGAAGAGAAAACCAGAAAATGTGATGGTTTGAGGGGTCTAGCAAGTTGATGGCAAGTTGCAAATAAAATAATCATTTTTAAGCCATGAAAGAGAAACTTTAAGGGCAGTTGCAGTCCCCTACTTCTCTTGCATCATTTCAAGTCACCTCACTCCTTCATATCATCTGGTTTTGCTTGCATTGAGTCTTGCAATTGATGTGAGGATGGCTGCCACAAAGATATTGGCAAGATTTGGAAGAAACTTCATGAAACTCCCTCCAAAAATGGAAGTTACCAAGCTGCCCTCATCCTTCTTTCTTCTATAAATAGAGGCCTCCCCCTCACTTGTTTTTCACACCAGAGCTGCTCATAATATCAAAATATTACAGCTCTCCTTCTCATTCTCTTTTTGCTTGTAAGTGAAGAAAAGCTCAAAAATACCAAAAATGGGCATTTTACAACTTTCATGCCATTTTCATTTCTAGTATTACCAACACTCTCAAAACCATCCACACATCTTCCAAATGACATATGGAAGGTGTATGACTCACTAAAACATCAAGAACCTCAAAAAATCAAAAAGTCAACTCTCATTCCACCATACTTTGACCAAAAGCCATAAAAATCACCAAGCCTTGTTCCAAACAGTTTCTTAAGGTTTTGATCACTCATACATCTCACAAATAGTATATCTCAACTGTCAAAATCATTAGCAACCATTGGAGACTCATATTTTTCGTTTTGGCATCATAAATGTGTGGTTACTTAAAAGTTGAAGAAAGCTCAAAGGCAAGAAAGTGAAGTGAAAGATCTCTGGGTTTCTCAACTATTTTAAGTTGTTCAAAAGGACCATCAAGAGGTATGTGATCTGTCTCCTTTGGCATTTGTAGCATTTCTTTTGATTTTGGCATTTTGAGCATCTTGATGAATTTTTGAAGTCATAAACACTTGCTAACTTTCATGATATTTTATGAGATTGTTATGTGTGTCGTCATGTGTATTGAAGTTTGTCATTACTAGATTTCTTAATGTTTGCATACTGTCAAAACAAGCTTACTCTATGCCTTATTATTTTGATAAAATTGGTTTAAGACAAAAAAGGATGTGTATGCTGTTGTTTCAAAAGTCATTTTATTGCAGTTTGGTTCGTGTTTGATTGTAAGAGTGTTGTTTATCTCCTTAACTTTGGATGATGGAGTTTTCTTGCATTAAGAGCATCATAAGACTTTAACTGTGTTGCTTGTGTTAAACAGTTTGCTTAGGAACTAATTGTCTTGGCTTTACAGCATGTGTCTATACTCTAAGTTCCCTGCTAACTGTTGGTTTAAAACCTTGGTTATGCTTGCCCCCCCACTGCTAATTTGCATATCGGCATTAACCCCCCCTTGGTGTCATTTTTATACATGTTTTACTTTTGGCATTTGTGACTATTAGTTGAAGAGGATTGTGCCAGCATGTCTAGTTTGAACTTGTTTATCATTGTTGGGTTGGTAACTGACTGGATACCTGTAGCAGTATGCCTTGTAGTTTTTCCTGAACTGTTAAGAACAGCTTGATATTAGCTTAGGTAAGGTCATAACAGCCAGATTTGTTCTAGAGGTTTGAGGTGGTCAGTTCAGTCCTACTCAGTTTTGATCTTTGGATTATTTTGAGAGCATTGGTCATACTTTGACTGTTAATTTGGAACTGAATTATTACCATAAGTGCTGCATCTCATGAGTTCTAATTGGCATCCTGCATGACAAAAGCACACATAAATCACTACTGTCACGCCAAGGGTGCATTGATCCATGACTGAAGAATTTAAGAACCTAACCCTACCACTATTTGAGAACTGCCTTAGATTACCAGCTGATGTATAGATCTGGAAGCAAGCTTGTCTGAGCTAAAAAGAAAAAACCAATAGAGTACTCTGCTACCATAGAATTTAGGCTTGCTAGTTCAAGCTGGGAATTAACTAATCCATGCTGCTACATGTGAACATTACTGCTATGATTTGTTGGGCATATTGCTTTGATTTATCATCTTGAAACACTAAGTTCCTAATTCACATTAATGATTTGGCTCTAACATCAAAAGTTTTGCATTATATGGATTTATTGCTCATTCTTTATCAAGCTGTCATAAATCTCTGTCATCATCTTTTGCCTACCTATAGTACTTTTCATGAGTACAAACAGTTTTGATTTTGTTTCCAATTAGCCTTTATGACTGCTGGGATCTATTCTTATTGCCAAAGTTTGTGAGCCACTATTTTGAGTCCACCTCATCATCAGGCTGTGACAGTCTAGGACTGTTTGGTTCATATTGCTAGAAATATTGTGTTTAGAACATGGGAGCATAGAGGGCCATTTCTGGTTAGTTAGACTTCATTGTTATTGCATATGCACCTTAATTTGTTCTGATAGCTACCTTTGGGAATTGGCCTTGGAGGACTGTCTAAGAGTGTTCTTTTAGTTTAGGGCTGTTAGTTTATTTAGTACTGAGTCCATAGTATTGTTTAGTTAGCATCTAACCTGATTATTATTCTAGGCAGTTTAAGTCCAGGGTAGTAGTAGCTGCAGCTAGGTCTTTCCCCCCTTTATTTTTGATTCTCTTGATGCTGACATGGCTGTTGGTTATGTTATTTTCCTGAGAATGTGCTATTGTTTTGTTCCAACATGGTGCTTAGTCCAGTTTTCTTTGTATCATCACCAGACTGTCACGAGCAAGTTTAATGGTTGTCTACTACTTTGAAGTATTTGATTTTCTGGTGTGTGCCTACATGTTTGGTAAACTATGTTGATAATTCCATAAGATCATCATGCTTTAAATGTGTCTGTCAACAAAAGCACTCAAACTACAACTCACACACTTAATTTTTGTTCTATTGATTTCTGTATAACATTTTCTGTTGAGACCCTTCCTACAACATATTTTCAGCTTGCTCCAACTCCCATTTGCTAATTAAAACTTTCTGTTTGGATCTTCCCCCCAAAATGCATTTCCAAGTGTGAGATTGCAACTTGATGATCATTATTCACCACAAACAGTTTTCAACTAAATCTTTGGTTTACCTTTATTCAGCAAGGTGTGTTTAGTGTGTATACAATTATGGTTTAGTATGAGAGTGGCTGAGATGAGTTTGGAGTACCAATTTGCATCACATGAATCACAAAGCATAAGCATTCGATTTTTTCATCTCACTAAGAATTTTGGGAAACTAACATCACCATCAGATTCCTCATGATTTTCTGGGTAAGATGCATATAAGGTTTGTTAAAATCAGTTGAAATTTGAGAAAGTTGGAGTTGTTTTGCAAACATGGTGAATGCCTTGGAGTTGCCCAGAAAATCAGCCAAACAAGCTATGTATATTTTTAGTTTCCATTCAATTAATGGATGTAACAGCCACCCCAGTGGCAGACCCTTGCGCGCCTTATACCCCTCTACCTGCCTAACCTGAGTTCGATCCATGTGGATCAACTCTTTTGTGCATTTTATTTGTAATTGTCATATTTATTTTCTTTATCTATTCCTTTCCATTCCTTGGCACACGCGCGTGTTGTGGCCTGGTGGTTAGCTTGTCTTTGCTTGTCAGCGCAAGGGCGTGGGTTCAATCCCCACCCATCCCCCTTCTTTTTTATTCTCTTGTTTATTTATTTTATTGTTATGAAATCAATCAAACTTCAAATATCCATAATTATTTCGTTGTTTATTAGTTTTAATCCGTTCTTTTTGCAACCTTTTCATTGAAATGTCTAGTTTTATTTAATGGATTGTAATATCACAATTGCTTGTTTGTACAATGCTTTTTTCCTGCTTGTTAGTAGATTCGTTCTTAAGTCATTACCGTGTGTTTCAATTTAAACTTCCTTCATCCCATGTTTATTTTTATCTTGTAAGATTTATTTCCATTTATGTTTGTTAGCATATTAGGATATCACTCTCTTATTGGTTGTTACCATGTGCTTTCTCCATCTTTGCTTTGTCAAATAGGCCTTTATCATAGCTCCTCCTAAATTATGAGGTCTAAACTGATTTAATTGTGTTTGATTGTCATCTATGCACATTATTGTCATATTTACTATGCTTTGAACTTATGACATGCCTACTTTCAAATTGTGATTTGTTCATATGATTGTTATTTTTACCATGCTTCAAATCTTTGTTAAGATGTGCCCTAAATCTTTGTTAAAATAATTGACTATCGGTTGCAACCCTTGATATCATTTACAGTATCTGCTTATCGTAATATACATGCTTACTGGTCTTAATCTTATTTCATCTTGCTTTATTAAGTACTTCTTTCCCCAAGTGATGGAATTTTCTAGTTCTCATCCAAGTTGCCTCTCTCTCTCTCTCTCTCTCCTTCCAAAGGAAAAGTCTCTCCATATTGACCTTTGTGTCATGGATAGCTCAATCCCCCCTTTTGACTTTGTAAAGTCATATTGATCTTAGTTAAGATTAGAACCTATAAGCCATTAGACTTTGCCTAAGTCTAAAAGACCCACCTTTACTAGGAGTGTTCCTCAACTAGAACCCTAGGTTAGAGTTTGTTAACTCTATATAAGAATCATGGTAATGATTACTTACTTCCCCTTTTGAGTGTTACAACATAGACTTAGAGATTTTTGTTAAACTCTACACAAACATTGTTATGTTTCTTTGAACCTTGTTCATAATCAAGTGTTCTTCAACCTGTGTGAGTTGAACTACGATTGCTCTGATTCTATCCTAGTTAGGATACGTAGGCAGAGGACGCGATGTCTTTGCGAGCAAACTTAGAAACAACCTTAGGTCTTCATCTATCATAACCTACACCCTTTACCCAACCCCAAACCTTAGTAAATATTTAACAAACTTAGCATACAAACAAAAAAAAAGGTTCCTGTAGAGTACTACAGATGTTTAGGATGTGAAATACCTACCCTATGCATAACCAACCCCTGATGCCCGAATCTCTTAGCGTTGTTATAACATCGCGCAAAAAAGGTTCTTTCTTTCTTTAGACCTTTCCTTTGGATAAATTAAAGTCCGGTTGTAAAAGAATTAAGGTTCAAGTTAATTCAATAGCTTGATATCCGATTTTCACCGCAACGGATATGTCTCCAGACATGTGTCTTGAGCATCCACTATCGAGAACCCATCTTCTCTCGGTGGTCTCAACACATTTCACCTGTCAAAACATAATTAGCACAAGGAGGTACCCAATGGCATATTGGGTCCTAATAGGTTAGCGACAAAATGGTTGCGTTTGGGCAACCATTGGTAGATGCCTTTAGGAACAAGAAATCTCCTGAACCGACATTTACCAATGGAGTGGCCTTTCTTGCAACAATATAAGCAAGCAAAATCAACTTTAGAGACACTTTCACTTGCTTGATCCCTAATTACATATGCATATTTTTGGTATGGGTTAATCATACTTTTTCAAAAATCCTTTTTATCAATAACAAATGTAACTTTAGGCTCAAGTGCCTTGTTTAATTTGGCCTTGAGGGTTCTAATCTCACTTTGCCAAATATGACAAGTATCACACCCGAAGTTGAAAGGGTTTCTATTGTCTTTACAATCTGATTCATTGCCTTTCACAATGGAAGCCTTAAGGTCCTCTAATTTCTTTTCGGACTCTTTAACTTTGTGCTCTAAATACATAAAAAAATTCTTATTAGAAGCAAGTTTCTTGAAGGCTTCAACTGCTTCATTAGGTAAGGCATTAAATGCGGTTTGTAATTCTGAATGCGACATATTCGAGGATTTATCATATTTAGAGTGACGTACCTGTTTTTTCTTATTTTTCTGATTAGCGGAGAGGCATAGATTCACGAACTCTTCTTCATCACTAGAACTTTCATCAGAGGAGGAAGAGTCGCTGTCACTTTCCCACGCTATGTACTCTCTCCTAGGCTTTGATGATTTCTTGTGTGACTTTGATGATTCCTTTTCCTTTCCCTTTTTATTCATCGGACAATCCGGTTTGTAGTGACCAATTGAGGATTCAATTAGCATCATTGATCATCCTTGAAAGTTTCTGCAGCATTTGAAGTCAAGAATCACACTGCAACTACCTCAATTGCAAGTTTTTTTCCAGGGTTGCATTCCTCAAAATTGCTCTAGTTCTAGGCTGTTTTAGCGTGAATTGAGCATGTGGTTAGGTTATAGACATGACATAGATCGTTTTAGGATTGGAATTATGAAGTTTAGTATTGATTCTTGATTGGATGCAATTTCTATTTGGATTCATACATGGCTGATTCTTGAGAGTTAGAGTGAATTAGATAGTGATTATTGATCCTTGAGAGGAGAGGAAGATTTTTGTATAGTTAATTTTGAGTTTGATGATGATTATGGAAATGGTGTTTTTCTGTTCACCATCGTGTTTGGAGATTCGTGAGGAATTAGTGAAAATGGAAGGGAACTTTGTGCTCAGGGTGAGAAGGCGAGTGATTTCGTATATTTTTCTTTGAGTTTCATGGAGGTTGGAACCAGAGCATGATTGCTCTGGCCGGAGAAGACGGTGGAGCTCTTCTCCGGCCACCATGGATGTTTTTCCCCCATTTGTTCAGTTCAATTGGAGACGATGATGGTGAGCCATTGATTTCATTTGAATTCGTGGACTTAGTCACAGCATCTAACGGATGAGGTTTAGTTTGGCTAGGGTTTGATGAGCTGGCATAACCTGAAGCATAGGATGAGACTACTTTTACAAGGAACGGATATGATTAGGGAGTACCATGGACTGCAGTCAACTAAATCACACTTTGTCACATAGCAAAATGCAACGCTTCATTAAATGATGTGGCACGCGCGCAGCTGTTGGATGAGTTGACTAGTAGTGTGATCTAATGGCTCTAATATTTTCTGATTCTTTTAATTTCTTTAATTGATTTTCCATTTTTTTTAATTGTTTTTTCATGTTCAATTCATTTTAATAGTTTTAATGATCAGAAAATTATGGAAAAAATATGTGGTTGATCCTTATTGAATTTCCGATTTTTCCATGCCTTTGGATTTTATTTTGGTGTTGTTTTCAATTTAATGTCCATTTTTCTATTTTTAATAAATGATTAAAAATGTATAATATGACTATTTTGCTTGCTGATTTTATTACTAGTTCATGATTTAGAATTTGATATTGAAACTTTGCATGCTTGTTATAGACTCCTTGATAGGATTTTATGATTTTTGTTGTGATTTTTAGATGATTCTAAGTAGAAGTTTGAGATAGACCTTTAGGAGCATTCCATGATGGATTCCCTTTTCCACACCCTTTGGATTTAGATTTTATTTGGACCTTTAGGATTAGGTTTGACCCCTGGTTTTTGTACCATAGATACTTAACCCATGTAAGATAATATAGAATTTTCCTTAGAATTTTTAGAAGTGATTTTCTGTTAGTTCCCCATTTTGCAAGTTGGTTATAGTTCAGGTGACCCTAACTAGGATAACTTCATAGATTAGTCTTTTAAGTCACCATTAGATGATTCTAAGTTTCATATCCTTTCTTGATAGAAGATAACTTAGGTAGATACCTCATTAAAACCTTGTTGAAGCCTTGATAGAGCTTTAGATTCCCCTAGTCTAGGTGATCCTTGTGGCTAGTCTGTAGGGTTCCTTAGAAGTGTTGTGTTGCCTTCTGTCCCCTATGTGATTTCTTCCCTGGGCTTTGCCCTACCCTCTTTCTCCAAGTCTTGAAGAGGAGCCCTCCTGGGAGAGCCTAATCCTTCCTTTGGTTGGATTTTGTGCATTCCTCAGGAGGTTGAGCCTTGAATTGACATTCCCCAGTATAGTACATTCCTTTGGTTTGTACTATCTTTCTCTTTCAATTCTTGATGAGGAGCCCTATTGGGAGAGCCTAAACCGTCCCTCAGTTGGATTATGTGCATTCCTCAGGAGGTTGAGCCTTGGATTGACATTCTTGGCATGGTATATTCCCATGGTTTATATACTGCCATCCATCTCAAAGTCCTTTTCTTAGGATCCCTCTTGGGAGAGCCTAATCCTTCCCTTGGTTGGATTCTGTGCATTCCTCAACAGGTTGAGCCTGAGATGGAAATTCTATGTTGATACACTTTAAATCAGATACCTTAGATGGATATCTAGGACTAATACCCAGTTTTTTCTGTCCGATTGACATAGGATCCCTCTTGGGAGAGCCTAATCCTTTCTTTGGTTGGATTCTGTGCATTCCTCAAGAGGTTGAGCTCATGATGGATTCTGGTGTTGATACACCTTCAACCTGATGTAGCCTGGGATAACTCCCCTGTTGCTTATTTTGGGTTCTCTTCCTTGTTTGATTTGCTTGATGCATTAGAATAGGTTCATGTTTGGAATATTTTAGGTTAGGAGCATGACTGCTTAGAGGTTGAATGGGTCTCCCTCTGCTTGTTTGCATTAAGGGTTAAGGTGATCCTCCCCTTTCTTGTGTGTTGTTTTCCTTTTTATCTGTGTGTTTGCATTAGAGGTTGAGTCTGTCTCCCTCTGCTTGTCTGTTTTGACTGTTTTTCTTTGCTTGATCGCTTAGAGGTTGAGTGAGTCTCCCTCTGCTTGTATTGCTGCATTAGATTGGCATCTTTATTGTTTTCTTTTCTGTTTATCTGTTTAGCTGATGCTTTGTCTGTTTCTATATCACATTGGCATGATCCCCTAGGAGTCTCACTTCCTTTGTTAAGGAAGTGATGATAGAACTTTAGGTTGAAACATATGCATGATAACATCTAGGAGTTCCCTGTTTTAAAACGCAACCATAGGATGAATTCTTGGCATGATAACATTAGGGCTTGACAGTTTCCCCGTAGAGTTCGTTCTCTTCTCATCTCAAAACAACAGTAAAAAACATAATAAAGGCAAGTTAGTACAAGTGTGTTACGAGCCTTAAGCTATTGGGGTAATGATAATTGAACGGTCTCCTCTCAATCGTCTAGAGTGTTTAGTATACGTCCTTTGGACGATATGTGACGCCGAGGCTGAAGCAGCCCAACAGAATTTTTGATAAGATCTCCATGACTTACACTCAGTTGCTACAAGTCTTGTTTCAGCTTCGGTTGGTCAAACTATGTAAGTTACATCCACTAACTGGGACCCCACCACCTGGCTATAATGCAAACGCCCATTGTGATTTCCATGATGGGGAACCCGGACACTACATTGATAGCTGCAAAGCTTTTAAGCACGTAGTTCAGGATTTGATCGATTCAAAGGTCGTTAAGTTCGCGTTGGGCTACGCGAGTATAGCAGAGGGTCTTATTCCAGGCATTACAGAAAACATGGACACTCCTGCCTTCATCTCCAAAACTGCGTTGGACCCAAAGGATGCCTTGCAATCTATGACTTCTAAATCTCTGTGCCCGCGGCTATTGCCAATTCCGGGACTAAACCTAAGGATGAGTGCATCCGAGCAAAAGGAGTCCTTGGTATCTCAGGCTCAATCTCCGGATGTCTTGACCGTTCAGAGTCAACAACCCCTAGGGTCCATGCATCATACATCATCTCCCTTCTAGAGTCAACAATCATATCACCATCAACAGGGACGGCACGCCAAGCAAAGACCAAAGAAGCCAGAAAGGCAGTTCGCTCGGTTGCCCATGTCACAACGGCAGGTATCACCATATCTGATCAAGGGTGGTCTGATAGTGCCAAAGGAGATTAATCCGATGATTCCGCCGTATCCGCCAGGTTTTATTGCAAGCGCCCATTGTGATTACCACGCGGGGGCACAAGGGCACTCAACTGAAAACTGCAAGGTGCTTAAGAGCCAGATTTAGACTCCATCGGACGCCAACAGGTTCTCGATTACGCCTCAGGGTATTCAAAATAACGACCTTCCTTCATCCAGCCAGGTGGGCACATCAGTTCATGTTGTGGAAGAGTTCCCCGAGAACGAAGGTTCAGAAGCCTTTCAGACTGACTTCGACGAGTAACTCTGAAGATGGCTGCCTCAGCGGCGAATCAAGTTCGAAAGCTCAGTGCCTATAAGCTGGCAATCTGCATTTTTCATGTCATTTCTTTACATTTGTAGTTTCTTTCCTGTTTAATTGCAAATTTCGTTTGTAAAGCTTGTTGTTTTTCAATTGATATTGATAAATGAAATAAATATGCATTTTTTTTGAATGAATCCATTCGTGTTCACTCTATTGCTTTCTTTTATTTCAAACGCTTGTTTAAGTGGAATCTGGGGAGGATGACGAAATTTTGAGAAGTGTAGGCTTCCGAATGTATGCTTTTGAATAAAAACGTGTTGATGATGTACAGGCATTGTTTCAAATCCACAAACACCGAACATATAAGGAAGATAATCCCTTGTTAACCCCTTTGAGCCTAGTAGTAGGAGTTTCTTTCTGAAAATGAAAACCCTCAATCATAACCCGGGGCAGGGTAGGTGTCAGTTAATTTGACCAAGCGTTCAAATTACAAAAGGAGTGTCCGTTCGAGGATAGATCACACCTATATAGGTCGTACCTAAAAAACTACAATGGTTAAACCTGGTCGATCAGGAGTGAAACAGTCACAATCTCTTTTCAAACAAGTCAGACAAGCCGGTGTCATGCGACTCGTTCAAAAAAAAAGAGAAAGAAAAAAATCAAAGAAAAAGCCCGCTAAGTCAAATCTTGCAAACAAGCGACTTAGGAAAAAATTAGGGTATCCCGCTGGACTTCAAAATCGAAGAAACTCAAAAGAGTTGGTCCAGGCAAAAGTTAGGGAATGGATAAACGAAAAGCGAAAAGGATTACAAGAGAAAAATCCTCAAACAAGAACGAAATTGTGTGCTCCGGATGCCCATAGACGAAAAGCGAGTGACTGTCACTCCAAAAAACGTGTGATTCCCTGAATCATCGCTCCTATCAATCAACCTTTGAAAGGTGAACGCTAAGGTCGAATTAGCTGAATATAGGATTGAAGAACATCACGGAGAATTGGTGGGTTAAAATGAATTTTGAGCCTATATCCTTTCCTCCTCTAACCGTGAACCTGACCACGTTACAACCTTTAAAAGTCCTAATTGAAGCAGGTTTCTTTCGAAAGCATACTTCGGTAAAGATCGCATTGAAACTGACTCCCAAAAGGATTCTTCTTACAGCGTTGTATTAATGTTGACATGTTGATGAATGATTCATACATTGTATGTCAAAAATTTTTTTCCAGTAAACAGATTGGATTTCGAAAACTGTCATATGCATTGCGTTTGATATGTCTTTTGTGCAGAACAACTTGTTTTACTAGCGAGTAAGCGCTTGACAGCAGGAAAGTTTCCACAATGTGGGAGTTAGCCATCCAGAAGTCAGTTAATCTGAAGCAGCCAGGTCAAGGTTTGATAAATCTCTCGAGGACAACCAGGGTATTTCCCCAGAGAGTAGCCAATCAGGGGCAAAGTCGTTGCAAGACAGGGGCAGGCCACCCTAAGAGCGCAGAAGTTATTTCTTGCCCATGGGGAAATTAATATGAAGCACCTCTTTGAGGTTCAAGATGCTAAGGCAGATCAGAGTGCAGAGATTGCAGATTTCCCTTCGAGGAACATCCCCGCAGAAATCCCACAGGCTGGGGAAAAATATCGAAACAAAGGAATCGTTCCGCTCCATATCATCAAAGCTACTCAAGAAGGTTTGATCAACCTTCAAGTTCAAGACGGATGTCGGGAAGTCGTGCTACTATCCCTCGACCCTTCAACCAAAACCTTTGAATCTAGACAGGATATTTTCCAGCGCCAGCCGTAACTGACCTATCACGGATAATCTACCGCTCAAGGCCCATTGGTGGTTGTTAGGAAACCCAATCCGTGTTGACGCATCATTCCAGAATCCAATTGCCATTGGTACGCAGGAAAACTTCATCTATTTTTCCCCAGCAAAACCCAATCATCATTGGCACGCGCAAGCTATCCCCAGGAGAGTCCAATCACACTTGGCACCTTCTGTTATTCCCCAGCGGAGTCGGTTTCACCCTCCCAGCATTTATTTTGCTGGAGTAAGTCTGTGATACCCGGTTTTCCCCAGTGGAGCCGGTCTCTCTTCTCTAGCATTTATTTTGCTAGAGGAGATCCCTTTGCATTTTGCATCGTTGCATAGCATCCTCCCAAATGCGTAGCATTTCCATTTCGTATGGAGCATTACACCATTCTCAAACATATGCATCGAAAACATAAGCCAGGTTTGGTACCGATTACCGTTAAGAACGAAGATTGCTTGATTCAGGATATGGTTGGAAGCATTCCCGACATTGGCCGTCTGGTCTTCTTCCCAATGGAGTCTTATTGATCAAAACCCTCTTTGTGAGTCTGTTGATTCTCTTATCCCAACTCTTGGTTGGCATCCCCTAGCATAGTCCAATTAATGGTGACTGGTGTTCTGGTAAGTCGGGGTGTCTTGTCCTAGCTTTTAGTTAGTAATCTCTGGTTTCCCCTTTGCAGAGTCTTCGTTCCAACTTTTGGTTGGTAATCTTTGTTATTCTAACTCTTGGTTATTAGCTGTTATCCTAACTCTTGGTTAGTGGCCTTTTATTTCAACTCTTGGTTGATAATTTTTGGTGATCATCTCAACTTTTGGTTGGTAGTCTCCTATGGTGGAGTTAGCTTCGTGTAGCGTCCCCTAGCTACCCTAACTCTTGGTTAGTAGCGTTTGTTCCAACTCTTGGTTGGAAGTCTCGGCGATCCTAACTCTTGGTTAGTGGCTTTCGTTCCAACTTTTGGTTGGCAATCTTTGTTATTCTAACTCTTGGTTATTAGCTTTTATCCTAACTCTTGGTTAGTGGTCTTTTATTTCAACTCTTGGTTGATAATTTTGGGTGATCATATCAACTTTTGGTTGGCAGTCTCCTGTGGTGGAGTTAGCTTCGTGTAACGTCCCCTAGCTATCCTAACTCTTGGTTAGTAGCTTTTGTTCCGACTTTTGGTTGAGGAGGACCTATCTTTCCTGGTTTTTCTAACTCTTGGTTAGTAGCTTTTGTTCTGACTTTTGGTCGAGGAGGACCTATCTTTCCTGGTTTTTCTAACTCTTGGTTAGTAGCTTTTGTTCTAACTCTTGGTTGACAATCTTTGCAATCCTAACTCTTAGTTAGTAGCTTTTGTTCCGACTTTTGGTCGAGGAGGATCTATTTTTCCTGGTTATCCTAACTCTTGGTTAGCAGCTTTTATTCTAACTCTTGGTTAGTAGCTTTTGTTCTAACTTTTGGTTGGCAGTCTTGGCGACCCTAACTCTCGGTTAGTAGCTTTTGTTCTGATTTTTGGTTGATGAGGATTTATTTTCCTGAAGATCCTAACTCTTGGTTAGTGGCTTGTGTTCTGACTTTTGGTTAGCAGCCTGATTTACCAACTTTTAGTTGGATGTTATCCCTCGCAGTCATTTTTTCGACTATTGGTTGGTAGTCCCCCTTTTACTCGTTCGACTATTGTTTGGCGGTCTTCCCCTGTTATTTCGACTTTTGGTTGATAATCCTTCGTTTACTCTTCCAACTTTTGGTTGGCGGCCTTTATTCATTGTTCCGACTATTGGTTGGTGGTCTTTGTGCGCTCTTCCAACTATTGGTTGGCGGTCTTCTTTTGACTCTCCCAACTATTGGTTGGCAGTCTCCTTGTTGTTCCGACTATTGGTTGGTGGCTTTTATTCTACGATTTCAACTATCGGTTGATGCTTTGATTCTAACTATTGGTTGGTGATT
Organism: Lathyrus sativus; assembly: GCA_963859935.3. NCBI lineage: Eukaryota > Viridiplantae > Streptophyta > Magnoliopsida > Fabales > Fabaceae > Lathyrus > Lathyrus sativus. The sequence goes on along the minus strand of OZ012737.1, from coordinate 113,045,661 downwards.
TTCCTCGCAGTTCCGACTATTGGTTGGTGGTCTTTATTTGACGCTTTCAACTATTTGTTGGTAGTTTTCCTTTGGACGTTGTTCCCACTATTACGTGGTAGTCTTGTTCCTCCACAGCAGAGTTGCTTGTTTCAAACTCTTGGTTGTAGTTTTTAGCTGTTGTCAGTTCATCTCCAGTTAGTAGGTCCCGTTGACTCTAACTATTGGTTAGCAGTTTTAGTTCCGGATTTCTGGTCGGACTTTATCCCCTGCAATGTCGTTATTCCAACTCTCGGTTGGTAGTTTCATGAAGGACGTTTTTTTTCTTTTTCGACTCTTGGTCGGCAGTATTGGTGTTTCTTAGTGGATGTTATCCCAACTCTTGGTTGGTATTCCTTGTTTCCCCAACAATCCTAACTCTTGGTTAGCAGCTTGTGTTCTGACCTTTGATCAATGGTGTTCCATGGTGATTCTAACTATTGGTTAGTACCTTTGTTTCCCAACTCTTGGTTGGTAGTCCAGAGTTTTTTTCCCAACTCTTGGTTGGTATCTGTAGTGATTTTCCAACTCTTGGTTGGTATTCCCGAGTTTGTTTTCCAACTCTTGGTTGGTATCTTTCAGTTGTTTCCCCACTCTTGGTTGGTATCTTTCAGTTGTCTCATCCCGACTCTTGGTTGGTAGTCATGGTTTGTTTCCAAATCTTGGTTGGTATTCCTTGGTTCATGTTTCAACTCTTGGCTGGCATCCTTCAGTTGTTTCCCAATTCTTGGTTGGTATCTGTTGGTTGTCTCATCCCGACTCTTGGTTGGTAGCCGTGGTTTGTTTCCAACTCTTGGTTGGTAGGTTTGGTTCGTTTTCCAACTTTTGGTTGGTATCCCGAGTTTTCTTCCAACTCTTGGTTGGTATCCTCCAGTTGTTTCCCAACTCTTAGTTGGTGTATTTGTTGATTGTTTCATCCCGAATCTTGGTTGGTATCCGTTGATCTTTCTTCCAACTCTTGGTTAGTATCCGAGGTTTTTTCACCCCAACTTTTGGTTGGTACCCTATCTGTTTGTTATTCCAACTCTTGGTTGGTATTCCAAGTTCACTATCCGGCCTTTTGGTTGGTATCCGTTGATCTTTGTTCTAACTCTTGGTTGGTATCCGAGGTTTTGTCACCCCAACTTTTGGGTTGGTACCCTATCTGTTTGTTTTTCCAACTCTTGGTTGGTATTCCGAGTTCGCTATCCCACCTTTTGGTTGGTATTCATTGTCGGTTTCGTCCCAACTCTTGGTTGGTATTTTTTGTTGTTTCCCAACTCTTGGTTGGTATCCGTTGGCCTTTGGTTGTTCCAACTCTTGGTTGGTGTCCTCCGGGAGTTTTTCTGACTCTTGGTTGGCAGCTTTTGGATGAATTTCAGATTATATTTGATTATTATCCTTGGCGTATCGGTATTCCAACCCTTGGTTGGCATTCGCTGTTTTGTGTTCGTGCAGGTTGCAAATTTTCAGGTCTGTCGATATTCAATCGCCTTTTACTTAGATCGGCTGAAGGTTCTTCACCTATCATCCAGTCTGGTCCAAGCCGTTTGAATAGGGGCAGCTGTTACACCCTAAAATTTGCCCCAACTTTTTGCTTTAGCTTAATTTTGTTTCATTGCATTTATCATTGCATTCATATCATTAGAATTTGCATACCATAGTCCATGAACAAGGGATTGAGAGGTGTGTGCTTATCAAGAGAAGGCTATCAAAGGTCTAAGCCTATTAAAGGGATTATATTCTAGTCATCAAGCGGTTATCATCATCAGAAGCAAGTCAAAGTCCTTGAAAAAAGGTAAGCAAGTGAATTTGGTTCGACTCTTGTCTAGGAGCCTATCTGAGGATCATCTGGGGATCATCAGCCCATGGTTAGGAGTGGAGATTGTCATTGAAGCTCATTGGAGGCCTTTAAGGGTCATGATAGAGTTCATTCAAGTGTTCATGGCAAGTGTGGAAAGTCACAGTTGAAGGTGTTGCAATTAGAGTTTTCATCTGGTCAACCTTTAGTCAACTGTGCAAATGAAGGAGATTAAGACTCATTTCTAAGTCTTTGTGATCATGGAAGGTTGTTTTGAGATACATGAGGTGTTATTCCAAGATCAATTCAAGAAGAATTCGAAGTGTAAGGAGTTGCTAAGTCAGGGTTCTCAGTGTAAAATCCCCTGTTTAGTGCCTAACTTCAAGACCACTTATCTCAATATACAAGTTTCATCTCAACTTTGGACCAACATGGAACTTGTAGAGCATGTTCTTAGCTTTAATTTGAGTCCTAGAAGTCCTTGATTGGATTTATAGAACTCAAGTTATGATCCATACAAGTTACAAGTCATCAGATGAATATGAATTTTATCTGTGAAAGTCCACCAACTTCCGAGGCACTTTTGACCTAGAAGGATGTTTCTCCTCAACTTTTAGCCAACATGAAAGTTGTAGGTCTTGCTCTTAGCTTTCCAAAATGTACTAGAAGTCTTTCATCTGATTTGTAGAACTCAAGTTATGAGGTTTACAAGTCAGGGGTATTTTGGGAAAGTGAGATTACAGGCCATTTTGGATTATGAGTCATTTCACTATCTTGTGAACCTCAAATAAACTTTTGATCAAATTGAAAGTTGTTTAAAATGGTGTTTTTAGTCCAAGCATGACCCAAACATCCATTGATGTGGATTGAATATGGAGGTGTATGAAGAAATTTGGAAAAAAGATCATTAAAGGCATTAATAAAAGAAAAAATTCAAAATAAATCACAATGGTTCAAAAAATCCCAAGTTTGTGCATTTTCTGATTGCCAAAAAAATTTGGAGAAGATTGGTAATTTTACATTCGGGGTTTGAGTCATATTTCATGGACTTTGTGTGGATTGCTTAGAATTGAAGTATCATAACCAATCAACATCATAAGATCAATTCCTGCACTCAATCTGAGCCATTCACATTCAAGGGATGTTGTGCAAGTCATTTGAGTGGTAATCAAGCTGAAACTGAGTCAAAATACACGACTGCCATGGTTGTTCATAGAAGAAAATTAAAATTTTAGATCAAGCAAATTGGGTCATGTTAGGATCCAAACACATCCTATTTAAGTTCAGTATCAGGTTCAGATGGTTTATTGGAGGAGATTGGTGAAGAATTCAGTTGTGGCAGTTAGAGATTGAAGCTTCCAAAGCAAAATCGTGTTTGCATTTCTAGAGGATTTCAAGACCAATTGAGAATTCAGTTAGCATTAGTGATTATCTTTGAAAGTTTTTGCAGCATTTGAAGTCAAGAATCACACTACAACTACCTCAATTGCAAGCTTTTTTCCAGGTTTGCATTCCTCAAAATTGCTCTAGTTCTAGGCTGTTTTAGTGTGAATTGAGCATGTGGTTAGGTTGTAGACATGACATAGATCGTTTTAGGATTGGAATTGTGAAGTTTAGTGATGATTCTTGATTGGATGCAATTTCTGTTTGGATTCAAATATGGCTAATTCTTGAGAGTTAGAGTGAATTAGATAGTGATTCTTGATCCTTGAGAGGAGAGGAAGATTTCTGTATAGTTAATTTTGAGTTTGATGATGATTATGGAAATGGTGTTTTTTCTTTTCACCATCGTGTTTGGAGATTCGTGAGGAATTAGTAAAAATGGAAGGGATTTTTGTGCTCAGGGTGAGAAGGCGAGTGATTTCGTATATTTTTCTTTGAGTTTCGTGGAGGTTGCAACCAGAGCATGATTGCTCTTGCCGGAGAATACGGTGGAGCTCTTCTCCGGCCACCATGAAAGTTTTCCCCCCTTTGTTCAGTTCAATTGGAGACGATGATGGTGAGCCATTGATTTCATTTGAATTCGTGGACTTGGACACAACATCTAACAGATGAGGTTTAGTTTGGCTAGGGTTTGATGAGCTGGCATAACCTGAAGCGTAGGATGAGACTACTTTTACAAGGAACGAATATGATGAGGGAGTACCATGGACTGCAGTCAACTAAACCACACTTTGTCACGTAGAAAAACGCAGTGCTTCATTAAATAATGTGGCACACGCGCAGCTGTTGGATGAGTTGACTAGTAGTGTGATCTAATGGCTCTAGTATTTTTTTATTCTTTTAGTTTCTTTAATTGATTTTCCATTTTTTTAATTGTTTTTTCATGTTTAATTCATTTTAATAGTTTTAATGATCAGAAAATGATGGAAAAAATATGTGGTTGATCCTTGTTGAATTTCTCATTTTTCCATGCCTTTGGATTTTATTTTGGTATTGATTTCAATTTAATGTCCATTTTCCTATTTTTAATAAATGATAAAAAAATGCATAATATGACTATTTTGCTTGCTGATTTTATTACTAGTTCATGATTTAGAATTTGATGTTGAAACTTTGCATGCTTGTTATAGATCCTTGATAGGATTTTGTGATTTTTGTTATGATTTTTAGATGATTCTATGTAGGAGTTTGAGATAGACCTTTAGGAGCATTCCATGATGGATTCCCTTTAGTACACCCTTTGGATTTAGATTTTATTTGGACCTTTAGGATTAGGTTTGACCCTTGGTTTTTGTACCATAGATACTTAACCCATGTAGGATAATATAGACTTTTCCTTAGAATTTTTAGAAGTGATTTTCTATTAGTTCCCCATTTTGCAAGTTGGTTATAGTTCAGGTGACCCTAACTAGGATAACTTCATAGATTAGTCTTTTAAGTGACCATTAGATGATTCTAAGTTTTATATCCTTTCTTGATAGAATAGAACTTAGGGAGATACCTCATTAAAACCTTGTTGAAGCCTTGATAGAGCTTTATATTCCCCTAGTCTAGGTGAACCTTGTGGCTAGTCTGTAGGGTTCCTTAGAAGTGTTGTGTTGCCTTCTGTCCCCTATGTGATTTCTTCCCTGGGCTTTTCCTTACCCTCTTTCTCCAATTCTTGAAGAGCCCTCCGGGGAGAGCCTAATCCTTCCTTTGGTTGGATTATGTGCATTCTTCAGGAGGTTGAGCCTTGAATTAACATTCTCGAGTATAGTACATTCCTTTGGTTTGTACTATCTTACTCTTTCAAGTCTTGATGAGGAGCCCTCTTGGGAGAGCCTAATCCTTCCCTCGGTTGGATTTTGTGCATTCCTCAGGAGGTTGAGCCTTGGATTGACATTCTTAGCATGGTATATTCCCTTGGTTTATATACTGTCATCCATCTCAAAGTCCTTTTCTTAGGATCCCTCTTGGGATAGCCTAATCCTTCCCTTGGTTGGATTTTGTGCATTCCTCAATAGGTTGAGCCTGAGATGGACATTCTGTGTTGATACACTTTAAATTAGATACCATAGATGGATATCTAGGACTAATACCCAGTCTTTTCTGTCCGATTGACATAGGATCCCTCTTGGGAGAGCCTAATCCTTCCTTTGGTTGGATTCTGTGCATTTCTCAAGAGGTTGAGCCCATGATGGACTCTGGTGTTGATACACCTTCAACCTGATGTAGCCTGGGATAACTCCCCTGTTGCTCATTTTCGGTTCTCTTCCTTGTTTTATTTGCTTGATGCATTAGAATATGTTCATGTTTGGAATATTTTAGGTTAGGAGCATGACTGCTTAGAGGTTGAATGGGTCTCCCTCTGCTTGTTTGAATTAAGGGTTAAGGTGATCCTCCCCTTGCTTGTGTGTTGTTTTCCTTTTTATCTGTGTGTTTGCATTAGAGGTTGAGTCTGTCTCCCTCTGCTTGTCTGTTTTGACTATTTTTCTTTGCTTGATCACTTAGAGGTTTAGTGAGTCTCCCTCTGCTTGTATTGTTGCATTACATTGGCATCTTTACTGTTTTCTTTTCTGTTTATCTGTTTAGCTGATGCTTTGTCTGTTTCTATATCCAATTGGCATGATCCCTTAGGAGTCTCACTTCCTTTGTTAAGGAAGTGATGATAGAACTTTAGGTTGAAACCTATGCATGATAACATCTAGGAGTTCCCGGTTTCAAAACGTAACCATAGGATGAATTCTTTGCATGATAACATTAGGGCTTGACAGTTTCCCCGTAGAGTTTGTTCTCTTCTCATCTCAAAACAACAGTAAAAAACGTAATAAAGGCAAGTTAGTACAAGCGCGTTACGAGCCTTAAGCTACTGGGGTAATGATAATTGAACGGACTCCTCTCAATCGTCTAGAGTGTTTAGTATACGTCCTTTCGACGATATACGACGCATTCGTTCCTAAGTCATAGTCTCTAGTGTTGTACAAACTACAGACAACCATAAAAACACTTCTTCCATAAAAGACAAAAAACAAACTTCAAACCTTTTTGCCCCGTGGGCCCATAAATCAAGGAAAACATTTTCAGAAAAAGAGTGTTGTTAACTCTTAGTTCTACCGCAAACGGCAACGCCTAAGTCTCCAATGGTCGAGCTGCTAACACCAACTGCTGGAACTGTTTGTTAACCGTACTCGGATAAAGAAAGACAAACATGTGTCCCCTTTTTATCCCGAACTAAGTTAGCTCTGATCTCTCAAGCCTGTTGAGAGTACGTAGGCACAAGACATGATATCTTGGCGAGCAACCTTACCCCATCACCCGTAGTTAGCCGAACTATGTTGACTCTGACTTTCCCATTGCACGAGGGAATACGTAGGCCCAGAGGAGTGACGCTCTGTCGAGTCCCCTTTTCATCCGTTTCCTTTTCCTTTCAAACCAGAATTTTATCATAGATAGATAAACAACCTGTCAGATAAACAAACAAGCATGGATCCCATCAAGTACAATGGACGTGAGGGGTGCTAATACCTTCCCCTTGCGTAACCGACTCCCGAACCCATACATGGTTGCGATGACCTTGTCTTATACCTTTTCGTCAGGTTTTTTCCGATCGTTTCCTTTCCTTTTCTATGGGATAAATAACGAAAGGTGGCGACTCTTCTGTTTTTCCAGCACCTTATTTTCGCAGTAGCAATAAAATGCTCAACAAACTTATGTGGCCGCTGTTACTCCCGCATTCAATCAGCAAATTCCTACATATCAGCCTGTGCAACCGACTCTTATTTATCAGCCTCCGGTATATCAACAACTTCCTGGTTATCAGCCTGTACAAGCTCCTGCCAACTATCAACAAGCACCCAACGCTCCTGCATATCAGTCAAAGAATCAGGCTCCTCGCCAGAATGGTCCCAACAAGAGACAATACAAGCAGTGTCATCCCATTCTGATGACTTACACCGAGTTGTACCCCTCACTAGTACAACAAGGTTTGATTACTACCAGAGCTTTGGGTCCACCTCCCAATCTGCTACCAGCTAATTACAACGCCGCCGCTCATTGTTTATTTCATGAGGGTGCGCCAGGTCACAATCTAAAAGGTTGTTACACTCTTAAGCATCTTGTCAGAGAGTTAATGGAAAAGAAGATCCTGTCTTTTGATGATCCTCAGCCAAATGTCAAGAGCAATCTTTTTCCTAACCATGGGGCTGTTAATGCTATTGACAATTCCTCTGATGAAAGCCTTATACTTGATGTTGCTCAGATCAAGACTCCTCTCCGGGTTTTCCATTCTAAGCTGTTTGAAGCCGGTTTAGTGTCTACTCCTCATGTTGTTTGTACAAGTTGTGATGTCAGTATCAAGGGCTGTTTGTTGGTTCAAAATGATGTTCAGAATTTGATCAATGATGGTTTCTTACAAGTGGTTAATAAAGTGAAGAAGGATGAAGTTGTTGTGATTGAGCCCGCCTTTAATTTACCAGAGCCAAATACTAAAGTGCCAGTGTTTAATTTGCCAAGGTCGAGTGCTGCAAAGCCCGTGTTCAACATACCAAATCCTGTGACTCCTACGGTGGATCAGCCGAAGCCGACGATTATTCAGAAGCCAAGTCTGTTTCATTTCAGTGATCCTAAAGCTGTTACCTGGAAGTACAAGGTGACCATGATTGAAAAAGAATCTGGGAAAGTTATTCCGTGGGAAGAGTTGAAGACTGCAAATGAAGATGTGACAAATATAACTGGGGCAAGCAGGATGACTCGCAGCGGTCGTATCTATACTCCACAATTCAACGATGCTCCGCCAAAAGAAACCACTACTGCCACTATGCCTGCCAAAGACAAAGATAAAGAAGCAGTTACTAATGATGAAAGATGTTGAGTTTTTAAGGATCATCAAAAAGAGAGACTACAAAGTTATTGATCAGCTTCATCAGACTCCTTCCAAGATCTCAATTTTATCTCTGCTGATGAATTCACCTGCACACAGAACTGCTTTGCAGAAGATATTGGCTCAAGCTCATGTCGCTCAGGAAATTACTACCGGACAATTTAATAGTGTGATGGCCAACATTACTGCCTGCAATACTCTCAGCTTCAGCAACGAGGAGCTACCGAGACAAGGTCAGAATCACAACCGTGCCTTACATATATTAGTGAAGTGTCTAGAGGATAACTTATGAAGGGTGCTTGTGGATACCGGTTCATCTCTGAACGTAGTACCCAAGAGAGTTCTTGCTAAGTTGGCTTATAAAAAGACTATGATGAAGCCTACTTCCTTGATTGTCAAAGCCTTTGATGGTTCTCGCAGATCCGTGATCGGAGAAGTGGAGATATCGATCCTGATTGGACCACATGTATTCAACATTACTTTCCAGGTAATGGATATCAATCCTAATTGCAGTTGTCTACTTGGGAGACCTTGGATCCATGCCGCTAGGGCAGTAACTTCGACTCTGCATCAGAAGATGAAGTTTGTGGAAGATGAAAATCTGGTTATCATACATGGGGAAAAGGATCTGATGGTCAGCAACCTATCTTCTTTTCGTTATATTGAGGCCGATGAAGACGCTATGGAAATTTCTTTCCATGCACTTGAGATCGCCAATATTGTCCTATCAGATGTTGAAGAAACAGTGGGCCAGAGTAATCCATCTTTTGCATCTTTCAAGAGCACCAGATCAACAATCGGCAGGGGCATTTTTGAAGGTTGGGGAGAAGTGATTGACATCAAGACCAAGACTAATCGCCATGGGTTGGGTTACAAACCAACTCATGATAAAGCTTCTAGAACTCTCAAAGGGCGTCCGAAGACCGTCCAAGAGGTGTTTATCAGTAGAGGTTTCCAAATCAATGCTATCAACGATGGTGATGATGATGATGATGAAGACCTAGGCAACCTGGTATTCAAGAGCTATGCAGATTTGAGTAATTGGGAAGCTATAGAGATCCCCGTGCTTTTTCCCATTTCAAAGTAATTTAATGTTTTCATTTGCTGTTTTCAAAATTCCATAGCTATGCCAGAAGATATTGGATAATTTGTAGGGCCGCCTTTTCACTTTCAAAATGATATTAATAAATGCATTTTGTTAAATCCTATTTGTTTCACTTGCATTTTTTCTTTCACCTTTTAAAATGAAATTGGCAAACCTTTTCAAAAACTACAAAATATAAATTTAAAAGGCATTTTCTTCCTCGTGCATTTTCTTTGTGCATTTAATAAAATAAGCCCAAACATTGCAGTGATATCCAAAACCTTGTTGAATCCAACGACCCTGCTTCCAATCCTGACTGGGATTCATCCATTTATCAAGCTGAAGATGAGGGTGATGAAGATTTTGAAGTACCTGCTGAACTGGAAAAATTGGTTGAGTATGAGTACACCGAGCTTCAACCGTACAAAGAGCAGGTAGATTTGATTAATCTTAGCACTGATAAAGATAAGAAAGAGGTCAAGATTGGTACAGCACTTGGGGCCGAAGTCAAGCAGAGATTGGTCAAGCTTCTAGAAGAATATTCCGACGTGTTTGCATGGTCTTATCAAGATATCCCTGGCTTAAACACTGATATTGTAGTTCACAAACTACCACTTAAGCCAGAATGTCCACCTATCAAGTAGAAACTTCGAAGAACAAGACCTGACATGGCTTTGAAAATTCGAGATGAGGTTAAGAAACAACTTGATGCAGGTTTCCTTACAGTTGTGAAGTATCCTGATTGGGTGGCCAACATTGTTCCAGTGCTCAAAAAGGACGGTAGAGTCAGAGTGTGTGTAGACTACAGGGATTTGAACAAGGCGAGCCCAAAAGACGATTTCCCTCTGCCGCATATTGATACACTTGTTGATAATACAGCCAGTTTTGCAGTTTTCTCTTTTATGGACGGTTTCTCCGGTTATAACCAGATCAAGATGGATCCTGCCGACAGAGAAAAGATCACTTTCATTACTCCTTGGGGAACCTACTGCTACAAAGTTATGCCTTTCGGTTTGAAGAACGCAGGGGCAACATATCAAAGAGCTATGGTCGCTCTCTTTCATGATATGATGCATAAAGAGATTGAAGTTTATGTTGATGATATGATTGCCAAATCCCAAAATGAAGAGGACCATTTGGATAATTTGCTGAAACTGTTTGAACGACTCAGGAAGTACCAGTTGAAATTGATTCCTGCTAAGTGTACCTTGGGTGCTAAATCTGGAAAACTACTTGGTTTTATCGTCAGCCAACGAGGAATTGAAGTAGATCCCGATAAATTTCTAGCCATTCAGGACATGCCTGCTCCACAAACTGAAACACAAGTGAGATGTTTTCTTGGACGACTGAACTATATCTCTAGATTCATTTCTAATATGACTGCTACCTGTGAGCCGATCTTCAAATTACTCTGCAAGGGTCAGACTGTTGATTGGAACTCTTATTTTCAGCAAGCATTTGAGAAGATCAAGGGTTATCTGAAAGAACCTCCCATCCTGATTCCTCCGGTTCCCGGAAGACCATTGTTCATGTACCTTACTCTTCTTGATAAGTCTATGGGTTGCGTATTGGGTCAACATGATGGGACTGGAAGAAAAGAACATGCCATCTACTACTTGAGCAAGAAGTTTACTGATTGTGAGAGCAGATATTCACTTTTGGAGAAGACTTGTTGTGCGCTAGCATGGGCTGCTATGCGCCTCAGGCAATACATGATTTGTCACACTACTTTGTTGATCTCGAAAATGGATTCAATAAAGTAAATTTTTTAAAAGCCTGCTCAGACTAGAAGACTTGCCCGTTGGCACATGTTGTTATCAGAATACGACATCCAGTACGTGACTCAGAAAGCTATCAAAGGTAGTATTTTGTCAGATTATCTTGCAGATCAACCAGTTGAAGACTATGAGCCTTTCAAGTTTGACTTTTCTGACGAAGACATTATGTTAGTAAAGGATTATGAAGAGCCAGGTCCTGAGGAGGGTCCAGAGTTGGGTCTCTGTTGGAAGATGATGTTTGATGGTTCCTCTAATTACAGTGGGCATGGCATAGGCGCCGTTCTGATGAATCCAGAAGGTGGTTATACCCCATTTACAGCAAGGTTGGACGTTGAATGTACCAACAATATCGCCGAATATGAAGCATGCATTCTTGGCCTTGAAGCAACAATTGACCTCTGAATCAAAATTCTTGAAGTGGGTGGAGATTTAGTTTGGTTATCTATCAAGTGAAAGGTGAATGGGAGACCATGGACGAGAAGTTAATCCCATACAGAGCCTACATTGTTGAAATGATCGAGTACTTTGATGAAATCACTTTCAAACATGTGCCGAGATCTGAAAACCATATTGCCGATGCTCTAGCCATGTTAGCCTCAATGTGGAAAGTCTGATTCATTAATTAGGCTAATCTTATTCGAATTGAACGCAAGACTGAGCCTGCCTACTGTCAGATGGTTGAGGAGGAAACTGATGACAAGCCTTGGTTTCATGATATTAAGAACTACCTGCTCAGGTAAGAGTATCCAGCTGATGCCACTAATCTTGACAAGAAAACTCTGAGAAGGTTAGCATCCAAGTTCTTCATCAGCAATGATGTGATATACAAGAGAAACTACGACATGGTCCTGCTTAGATGTGTTGACAAACGTGAAGCAGACATGTTGCTTCAAGAGATTCATGAAGGAACCTTTGGAACTCATGCCAACGGTTATGCTATGTCTAAGAAGATTTTGAGAGCTGGATATTACTGGTTAACCATGGAATCTGATTGCATACAGTATGCAAGGAAATTCCATAAGTTCCAAATTTATGCTAACAAGGTCCACGTGCCTCCAACACCGTTGAATGTTTTATCTTCACCGTGGCCTTTCTCAATGTGGGGCATTGATATGATTGGGGAAATTGACCCGAAAGCTTCCAACAGTCACCGATTCATTCTAGTCGCTATCGACTACTTCACCAAATGGGTAGAAGCTGCTTCCTACGCCAACGTGACCAAGCAAGTGGTTTCCCGCTTAATCAGAAAAGAGATTATCTGCCGTTATGGAATTCCAAGTCGGATCATAACAGACAATGGTACCAATTTGAACAATAAAACTATGAAGGATTTATGCGAAGGTTTTAAGATTGCACACCACAATTCTTCTCCTTACCGTCCAAAAATGAATGGAGTTGTTGAAGCTGCGAACAAGAACATCAAGAAAATCCTGCAAAAGATGGTCAAGACTTACAAAGATTGGCATGAAATGTTACCATTTGCTTTGCATGGATACAGAACCTCAGTGCAAACTTCAACAGGGGCAACCCCTTTCTCATTGGTATATGGAATGGACACCATCCTACCCATCAAAGTAGAGTTACCTTCCTTATGGGTATTGAGGGAAACCAAGTTTGATGAAGCCGAATGGGTTCAAGACAGATTTGACCAGCTAAACCTCATCGATGAGAAGCGCATGACAGTTATGTGTCATGGCCTGTTATACCAAAAATTGATGAAGAAAGCCTTTGACTAGAAAGTCCAAATCCGTGAGTTCCGTCAGGGAGAGCTCGTACTCAAGAAAATCCTTCCAGTTCACAAAGACATACGTGGGAAGTGGATGCCCAACTACGAAGGCCCATTTGTTGTGACGACAGCCTCCTCTGGAGGATCATTGATTCTTATAACTATGGATGGTGAAGAGCTTTCACATCCTGTGAACTCTGATGCAGTCAGAAAATATTATGCCTAAAATAACCCGTTAAGTCGAAAACCTAGAAAGGCGACTTAGGCAACAATGGGTATCCCGGTGGATCATAACCCATGAAGAAGATCCAGGAAAAAATAAGGGATAAAAATACATATAATACATAGCTCGCTAAGCTGAAAACCTGAAAGGGTGACTTAGGAAAAAATGAGCATCCCGGTGGATTGAAAACCCGAAAGGGAGATCCAAGCAAAAGTTAGGGACAAAGGCATCTCATTGCACGAGATGACACCGATCATCGAAGAACATTTATAGCAGATCAATTCCAATCCAACCGCTCTTGTCAGAAGCAGGATTTTGGGTAGTCTTAGTTATTAGGGTCAGTAGAGGTCGTTGGATTCAATGTAACCTTTCCCTATTTGCTAATTTCAATTGTAAATTTCCATGGAGCTATGCCCTTAGCAAGCTACCATTCTTTAATAAATTAAACCCTTTGCTATCTAATTTTTGTCATTTATACTACCTCTATTTGCTTTTTTGTTATACAAATTGCTATTTGTTGATAATATTTTCGAAGGTGAAAAGTTTTCTAAACTTAAAACTGTTTTTAAAGATGCTTTTAAAACATATAAAGTTGCTTTGACTTGTGGAAATCTCTGAAGGATATCTTCCTTTCCCCAGTAAGTCTCAATGTTGCAGAAGCACTCTGGACCATTGCCTCAACGCGAGTCCCCCACGAGACTATAAGCTGACAACACTTTCGGACAGATCCGATGATCTCCGATAACCTTCAAGTCTGTAGAGATCTCCCTAAAAAGTCGAGATACTTTCCCCAGGAAGCTGTTGTTGCTTTCCCCAGGGAGTTGTTGTACTTTTCCAAGAAGTTGCTACTGTCTCCATGAAGCTGCCTAGCTCCACATTTCCCCAATGAAGCGGATATTTATTTTATCCCCTGAAGTCTATATTCCTAAGATGACTCTCCTAGTGACCACGTCTTCTTCGATCAGAAATTTAGATCCATGATGGCAATCCTCCAGCGAAGTCCTGATGTTATATCCCCAAGTGGAATTTTGTTCTCCCCAGAGAATTTGGAGCTTTGAAGCAAGGTTTAGTTCTGCCATCAACTTTCCCATCCTTCGATAGATGTACCTTTGCAGAGGTTGTCGGGTACCCCCGTCGAGATGTTTATTTCATCTCATGTTTGCTTCTCCGCATGTCTGTTTTGTCATGTGCATGAGCATCATCATAGGAATAAGCATAAACATTTTGCATACTCATTTGCATTTTTGCATTTTCATATGCATCGACATACGCATTAGCATCTGCATGTTTGCTTTCCTCCTTGTGTCCTTTGTCGTTACTTTGGTTGTGGCTACCGCCAAGTAACTGGGTTTGTCCGTTCTCTCCAAGTAGATCACCAACCCCTAGGCATAAAAATACCTACCATTTTCAGTATCCCCACAGAGTTCAACCCTCGTGAACGGGGGTTATTTTGGTTATCTCGTCCGTGCCTAGGATAAGATGATCCCCATTTGAGTTCATTCCCTCAATGGAGTCTTGTTTGACAGTTTCTTTCTAGCTCGATTCTAGATTGAACTTCAGTCCCTATCAGTCGCCGAACCTACCTGGACATGCATTTACTTTGCACTACCTATCAAGAAGAGTCAGTTTACAAACAACAGATATGCGACAGTTCTCGCCTGAGAAGCTAATCACCACTTTACAATGGTAGGCGACAGTTCTCGCCTGAGAAGCCTATTACTACAAACAACGGTATGCAACAGTTCTCGCCTGAGAAATTTACCCTATCTTTATTATGACTAGCAACAAGTGACCGTAACCTTAAGACGTTGAGTCGCCGTACTCATTCTTGGACGTCCCGCCATGGACATATCATTTACTGTCACCTTAAGACGTTGAGTCGCTGTACTCATTTTTTGGGAGTCCCACCGTGGGCATATTATTCCCTGAACCTTAAGATTTTGAGTCACCGTACTCATTTTTGGACGTCCCGTTGTGGACAGTTTTTACCCTTTTCAAGCAAAAGAAGAAACTGAGACCCGTTCATGGAATACAAACCTTGAAGTATGGGGGAGGTTTATTTTACCCTTTAGTAAAAGAAGAAACTGAATCATTTCAGGGAGCAACAGACCTTGAAGTATGAAAAGTTTATTAACCCTTTCTAAATGAATAATTTAGTTAAAGAAGAAGCTAAGATCATATTTTGATCATGGAAGCTTACCCTTATCTTAGAGTGTCAGCCGGTCATGCCTAAACCTGTTGAGCCGTACTCTCAGATATCCCTCAGTGAAGGTCGTCTCGCCAGTGCCATTTACATTGAGGATCTAGTTTCTAAAGTGTCAACTGGTCATGCCCGAACCTGTTGGTCTATCACTTTAGAGTGTCAGTCGGTCATGCCTGAACCTGTTGAGCCTTTATCTTATTGCTTATTTCCCCAGTGGAGGCTATCTCGCCTGTGTCATCTCCATTGATGACTTCTTTTGCTTTCTCTTTAAAGTGAACAACTGGTCATGCTTGAACCTGTTGGTCCATCACTTTAGATTTCCCCGGTTTAGTGTTGTTTCCCTAGTGCATTGTCTTCCCCGGTGTGGTGTTCGCTCATTGCGTCGTTCCCCTATGTCTTCGTTTCGCCTGTATCCTTGCATTTATCATTTCCATCATATGCATCATTCTAGATTCATGGCATCGTCAGTATTATCGTTTTTGTCCATAGCATTGCATATCATTGTATCTAAAGGCAAAATTTTCGGTTATCTATATTTAAATCCCTTTCACCATGATTTCTCGAGCTTTCATCGCTCAAATCATCCGGTGAAGTTATTTAAATAGGGGCAAATGTAGTACCCCAAATTTTTCCCTTAGATTAGTCGATTCATGTCGCATTTCATTTTATTTTTGCATTATGTTTAACTAACCACTGACGGGTTTGCGCAGCCTATGTGTTTTTGCAGGAAAGTCCCATCACGTGTTCTTTAACTTATGAAGGGTAAAATGGTCATTTATTCGCAGTCGGCTGCCAATTTGTGAACCTGAGTTGTAGTCAGGGGAATTTAAACCGCTCGATTTTGTTGTTGTGAGTTGAGTTGGAAGAGTCGTGGAGGATTTGAGCCGGCGGAATTAAATCAGTTCAACTCATTTGGATGAAGTTAGTCGGAAGGATGTGTTCATTTGAGTCTAATCGACGGGTTAAAAATTTTTCTGTTAAAGTTTCGTTTAAATTGCCAGAAGGATTAGTTAGAGGTTGTATCAGAGACAGGGATTAATTGGATGGTGTGGATTGGCATTTTGTTTTTCGTAAAAACAATTTAATTCTTTTGGTTTCATTTCATTATTAATAAATTTAATTAGTAATAATAAAAAGTTGTTTCATTTCACTTTAATAAAAAGGATTTTTTTTTTAATATCAATTTTTGTTATGTTTATTGTTAATATAAAAAAAATTATTATTATGATTATTTTAATTTTAATATAAAAATTTTTTTTGTTAAGATTATTTCATGTTAATATCAAAAGTTATTATTATGATTATTTTCATTTTAATATAAAATTTTTTTTTGTTAGGTTTATTTCAAGTTTAATATAAAAAAATTGTGATGATTATTTCATTTTTACATGAAATATTTTTTTTGCATTTTTATATCAATAGTTTATTTCATCTTTTTTTTTATCAACAATAATTTTGTTTTTTGTTTCATTATAATATAAAAAAAAAATAATATAATAACGAATTTTATTATAGATTACAAATAATAGTTTTTTACAATATAAAAATAAATAAATAAAATTACAAAAGTAAATTACAACAAAATTTCCTTGAGTTTCTAAAAATGCCTAAACTACTCCCCTGCTCCCGATTCTTGATTCCGAACTTCCGACCTGCAAAATAAACAAACGACAACTTTTAATCAGTTTGATTTTGTTTTTCGGGCCCTCAGAGTATTATCATCATTGGGTCCGGGAGGGGCAACAAATTAATGCTACCGAAACCCCCCGTTTCTGTTTCCGACCTTGGCAAAAAAACCCGGTAAATTTGTTCTTATATAGAGAGAGAAGAAGAGATTATTTTGAAAAAAGTGATTTTCTGCTCAGCCAAACAACCCGTTAGGAAAATGTCCACAAATCCACTTCCGAAAATGGACAACAGAATATTCATCATCAATAATGGTCCAAAATCGAAAATGACAAGTAAACACCAAAATCCAGATCCAGCCACCATTTAACACAAATCTGAAAGGAAAAGATAATAAGAATCAAATTCGGAAACAACAGTGTAATAGCACCATTAAGGATCCGAAAATGAACAGTAACCATAAACAAGTTTCCAAAATCAATAACAACATGTCATAGACATGTTTCGTAAAAAAGGGAATGGATCTTTAAAGCCGCAAAATCATTAAGAGGAAGAACATTATAAGAAGAGGACAATAGAGCTTTCATAAAGCCAGAAGAAAATAACCGAAAAATCATCTGATAAGCATCACAAACCGAAGCTGAAAATCATCTGAAAAATCTGAATATCACATAAAGGGCTCAGTTTCCATCATTGCCCGAAATCCATCGAAAATCCATCAGCCAAAACGTCCACGGATCTAAACCGCGAAAACTCACGGCGGCTAAGAGACGGAAGTGGTCTCATCATCGCCAAACGGACCGTAAAATAACGAGCGTCTCAGAAAATCGTAGTTCATCAGCAGCAAAGACAAAACTCGTAGTAACCATACCCAGGCCGTCTCAAATCCGGAGTTCCTCGATAGAGAAATCTCAACAGATCCGGAAACTGGCCGAACTCAGACGCGAGAAGAACTCCCAGCATCATCATCGTCACCATCATTGAATCCATCGCCAACTTTCAGCAAACAACAACAAACCAGCTCATTTCAAAACATCATCGCCGGAAAACATCAAGATCCAACCGTAAGGATTCTCTTATAACATTTGTTTTTTTTCTTCTTGTTTTTGCAGCAAGTCAGTGCAGAAGAAGAGAGCAATCGGGCAACAAAAAAAAGAAGAGAGTTCATTGTGGAAACAAAAGAGGAACGAAGAATCAAAACACATGCAAAGCCAAAAAAGCAGAAAAATTTCGAAGAGGAGTTCCCGTGGGAGCCGTGCGGCCGCCGCTGGGAATTTAGGGTTAAAAACCCTAAATTTCCTCAGCCTCCCCCCTTTTATATTCCAGTTACCGGGTCGGGTCTGGGGCCTGACATCCTAGCCCGACCCATTTCTTTTTATTTAGTTTATTTACTGTTTGTTTTTAGTTTATTTTTTATTGTTGCTGTAGTTGCCTTGTAATTATTAATTATTAATAATAAATTACTAACCACTAACAAAACTAACCACTAATAATAACTAGAAAAATATGAAAATTTAATAATTAATTAATAAAAAAAACAAATTTTAAATAGTTAAAAAAAAGTATATATTAATAATAATTATAGATTTTAATTTAAGTTTAAAAAAAAGAAAAAAATTAAAAAGTAATAATAACTAAATTTAGGAATTTATGTTTTAATTTTAATTTAATAATTAAAAATAAGTAATTAGAATTAAAGTTAACTTAATTTGATAACAAAAATGCAAATAAACGATTAGAACAAGTCTTAATATTTTTTAATTTATAAAATAATAAAAAATAATAAGTTAATAAATATTTTTTTTAGATCTATGTTTTATTTTTATTCTAATCTAATAAAAATAATAATAATAATAATAGTAATAACTGTTAAGCTAGATATAGGTTTTTTTTAAAAAATAAAACGAGATATTTAATTTTAATCTAGATGTTAAAACAATAAATTATAAAGTATTCATTTGGTTTCTAATAATGGAAATAAATAAAAAATATTTTATTAATTAATTGTTTAAAAAAATAATAATATAAAAACTAACTTAGATTTTAATTTAAGATGTTCTTATAATAAAAAAAACCACAAATTTCTCTTTTTAATTTAAAGTTCACAAAAATAAATACCCCTTTTAAATCCAAAAATATTTGTCCTTTTCTCAAATAACTTAGTTAAAAGAAGAAAAACTCTTGTATTTAACTTAGGATTAATTAACCTAGCACCTTTTCAAATTTATTTCTAACATTCTCTTAATTATTAAAAATCCTCAAAAATAAACAAATAACTAACTTCTAACTCTTACACCAAATTCACACAAAAACATTGATAATAAGTTCCAACATATTAAATTCCCAAAGTCGTAAAAATAATTAAACCACTTTAATCTCTAAAATTCATTTTCATCTCACCGATACACTTATTTATAATTTGTTTAATCATAACCCTCAGCTAACATCACTATCAATTACCGTTGCTATCATCACGGCTTATCATTTTGCATTTCAATATCAATTACGCTTTATTTTACTACTAGTCCCCCTCCAAAGGAAAGGTTACACGATTTGACCGGCGAGTCAATGACCTATACCCTACCCGTTTAAGCTTTAGAACCTGAGTCGTCGTACTCGTGCTTAGGCGTCCCGCCGGGGACACCCAACCCTTTCATCCTAGCCTTAGGATTGGGAGTCGCCGCACTCCACATAAGTTTCCCACCATGGAATACTTATCGCTCACCCTTTTTAATTCAATTTATAACGTAGAAATCGGAGTCGCCGCACTCCAAAATAAGCGCTTCCCTATGAACGTTTATTTTCCCCCGGAACCTTGACCATAGTCATGAAGTTCCTCATCTCCCTTTGTGAGGGAAACTACGATTACTCTGATTCCATCCCCTACCCAGGATACATAGGCACAAGATGCGAGTCTTGGCGAGTAAACTAAGGACTAACCCCTTTAGGTCATTCTCTTTACCTTTAACCCTTAGCATCACCCATAAGTAGATAACTATAGCAATAATAGATTTTGAAACAAGAGGTTCCTGTAGAGTACTACAGAAGTTTAGGATGCTAATACCTTCCCTAAGCTTAACCAACCCCCGAACCCTAGATCTTTCCCCGCATTGTGTTTACGATGCAAAATAGGTTTTCCCCTTTCTTTAACCTTTCCTTCGGATAAATCAAAGACCGGTTGTAAATGAATTAACATTCAAGTTAATCAATAGCTTGACATCTAAATTTCACTGCAACAGAAAATGACGACTTCACTAGGGACTACTAACATCTTTTGAGGGTTATCCCTATCTTGTTTTTTATGCTTGCTTTTGCTTATTATCTACTTATATATAATTGGTGTACCTTTCTTGGGGTTATATATTGTTGTGAGATAAGTCCTACACCCGGACTTGAGTGTAATTATTATAGAAAGGTGATATATTTAACGAGGCTTATAGGGAGTGAGTCCCGACCAAGCTGACTTGAGAATCACCGCTCAGTTGAGGCCCTTTTGAAAATGGTTCGGTTGAACGAGTATAGTCGTGAAAACTTTTACTATTGACGATTGGAGTCTATGATACTAGGACCGTAGTTACCTAAACACTACTTTGGCCTTATCTAGGATGTAGTGCGATGACTATGAGGGAGTGTCGCTACTGCGAAAATTGGTGTCGGCTGAACAGAAGAGTCGCCACCGCGTGTTATTTATCCCAAAAAGGGGAAAGGAAACACTCGAGGCAAACCTACCGCAAAACGGGGAAAGGAATGGTCATCGCAACCAAAACCTGGATACGGGAGTCGGTTACGCAAGGGGAAGGTATTAGCACCCCTCACGTCCGTCGTACTGGACGGGATCCACGCTTGTTTTCTTGTACGGATTATTATTTCTATCTAAACTAAGGGTTAAGGGTTAAAAAGAAAGAAAGGGACTCGGTAGAGCCTCGCTGCTCTATGCCTACGTATTCTCAAGAGAGAAAGTCAGAGTCAACGTAGTTCGCCTACCTACGGGAAAGGAGGGGAAGGTTGCTCGCTAGGATATCGCATCCTATGCCTACGTACTTTCATACAGCATGAAAGATCAGAGCAAACGTAGTTCGGGCCACGTACGACACAAGTCTGTCTTGATTGTTTTTATCTCCTTCTGAAAAAGGGTTTTCTGATTACTGGTCCAAGCGGACAAAAATTGACGTTTTGATGAGTTCACATTCTTTTACGGAAGAAGTGTCTTTTATTGCGTTTGAAATATTTATTGTGTTTTTCTGTTTGTTTTGAGAAATAAGAGACAGAACTCTAACCTATGGTTGAAAAAGGGAATCAAACTAACCTAATGTTATCATGCATGGGTTAAGACCTAATGTCTATCATGTTCCTCTCTTGCGCAGAGAGAAACAGAGATCCTAAGGGGATAAACGGAAACAGGAACAACAGATACAATAAAACAGTAAAATATGCATGAATGCAACAATACAAGCGAGGCAAGGGAGTCCCACTCAACCTCGAACCCAGAAAACAACAGGCAGAAGCGAACGAAATTCACTTCCAACCTAACAGATTAATTGGCAAACAATACAGTCCGGGAAACTCAAACAATACATCAAAAGATTATAAACAGCAAGAATAAACAGCAAACAGCAACTCTGCAAAGCAAGCTCCATCATTTTCTATCTTCAAGTCATCTTCAAAACATCTACAAGCTTCAAGAAAGCATCAATCTTCAAGGAGTGAAACTCTAATAGTAAACACCTTCAACAACTTCAAACAGCAGGGCTCCAACAGCAACAACCAAATGCACAGCTTCAACAACACAATCTGCATCTTTCACAGCCTTCAAGCAAGGTCTCTATCTTCAATCTTTCATGGCTTTTCTTCAAATCCAAACTCTCCAAGATGAGTAGCAGTTAACAAGATGAAATGGATGTTAAACAAGCAGTTGCCTACCAAGGGTGGCCTACTGACTGTTAACATGATGCAGACAATTTTCTCTCAAAAGTTCTATCTTTTAAATACATTCACTAATCCTTCCTTTTGGAAGGAGGTGGGTATTTAAAAGAGACTTTGAATCATAGAGAAAGAATGGAGGCAAACAAGACCTTCCATGTTTATGAAGCAAGTTTCTACTCTAAGCTCTACCTAGCTCCTAGTTCCTATAATCTCCAACAGCTACAAGCAAGCTGCAATCTTCATCAACTCTTGAAATTGATCCTCACTCCTTTTGTCTTTAATGGGGCTTCATCAACAAAGTCTTCAACTCAAACCCATACCCCAAGCAAGCCCAATAACCCACACAATCAAACAATAACCCTAGAAAGGGCACACCATACAATCAATCAATTATAAAAACATACTAAGAGTATTAATATAATAGGGGGAAATTCTAACATTTTTCTAAGGGATCTATTATGCTTACCCTTAATACCCCTATAGGCCCATGTCCTAATTCAATCTAAAAACCCAAAAGAAAATTGCTTTAATACACCTATGTTATGTTCAAAACCCTAATTAACTAGTCTAATAGTTTCTAACTAAACTACCTAAAATGAAATCCTAAAAATTGTGGTATAAACACCAGGGGCACCTAACATCCATATCTAGTTGTACTAAAAAGAATGGGGTGAAAATCCTATAGGAAACTCCTAAACTAAATTCTACAAATGGTAGCATCAACTAAAAGAATTAAAGAAGCAATTAAATGTAAAAATATGCAAAAAATATAAAAATGAAGTAAAATGACAATTTTATGATTTTATGATTTTATATTTTTCTTGACAGAAAATGGAAAAAGGGAAAAAAATCCCATTGCATAATAGTGATTTTTCAATTTATTATGGATTTTCAAAGTTATAAAAAATTTGGGAAAAAATAATATGAGAAAATGCAATGGGGGTGCCAACAGAAATAATATGCAGTTATTATTGATGATGGGCCCAGAATGGGGGTGGGAATAATAAGGCGCCTGGGCCCAGCAATGATTCAGAAAACATTAAAAAAAATCAAAAGAAAAATCACAAAATGACGGTGCGAATAGGAAGAAAACACAGTGAAAATATGGATTGGGCCTTGCATGGGGGTGGAAATAGCGAAATTCATCTAAGCCCATGAAGCTGCTTTAATGAAACGCAGCGTTTCATGGTTTGAAGCTCCCTCCCAATTTCGTTTTCAAATCTAAGCCGTTCGATCTTTTCCAAGTCAATTGGTCAACATGCCTATCAACGGTCTTGATTTCGTCTTCAACCTTAGATTAGGGTTTCTGCAAACCTTCATGGAAACAGCTCTCATGCGCAGAACTTTCCACCATTCGTTCTCCATCGTCTCTTCATCAAATGACACGATATGAGAACCAAATTTAATCCATTTTCCACGTAGAATACAACCATGGTGTTGGTTTGTATTGAAACACCCTAAATCATGCAAACCGAATAGTATAACCTTGCAATCTCAAAATTTCATCAGGTTTCGATCATCACCAAACTCACCATTCTTTATACATAAATAATCCTCAGGCTATACTGATCAAAACTAGCTAATCACCTAAGATTCTAACAGCTTAATCATCACGTTCTATGCCTCAACAAAATTCATGTGCATACATCAACTTCCATAAAATCTTGCCAAATGCTCCAGAAATGATCATCTAACCACCTAGAGTAATTTTAACCTAACAAATCACGAATAATATCCCTAATCCAAGCTAAATCGTGAGAATAACTAACCTGGTAAGAAGATGAAAACAGAAGGTCGAATTCTTCAATTCAAAGCTTGCAATGCTCCAGGATCACTCAATGTACCATGATCTTGATTCTGTATGCAACAATTCTTGCTCAAACCCCCTGGATCATCATAACCGATTCTTCTTGCACTTGAAGATGTGAAGATTGTAGAGCACGATTCAGGCACCAATCCACTCAGCTCTTGGTAGCAATGTGATCAATGATGACTATTGAATTGAATAGAAACAAAATCTTGGAAGAATGATGAAGAATTAAGAGGATTTGAAGCAATTTGCAAAAAAGCAAGATGAAGTGAAACTATGAGTTTTCTATCAAAATGAAGTTCAACCCTCTTTTGGATCAGTTGGAATGAATATATAGATGATGATGGAAAGTTCCAGAACTTGCTAGATTGATCTCATGAGAAGTTGCTTATATCTTTGCATGAGAAAGTGAAATTGGTGAGTTGAAAAATCAATCCATGAAGACCTTGTTGCAGCTCCTCATTCTCACTTGAAAATCTCATTAGGTGATATTTTGAACATGTGGAAAGGCCTTGCTAGCTTGCACATTAATCCCTTGTATGCATTGGATGTGTAACTTCAATTATAAGCAAGCTATGATAATCCACAAATTCTGATCTCAAACCCAAAATATAACATTGCCAATGGTCTTAAAATGTCCTTTACCTTCAAAATGGTAGGTCATATGCTTGGTCTTGCTCTTGTATCAAAAATTCCCAATTTTGGTCATTTACAAATGTACTTTTCCCTTTATAATTGGTCAATTTTGCAATTCTATGCTATGAGCATTTCCAACTTGCCACAACCACTTTTCTAGACTCAAAATGTCATTTGAAGCAAGTTTGATGTTGAACATTGTTTCATTTGAAGTTTGGAAATAGGAGTTTTGGGCATATGCTTGAAATGACCTGTAATTCCACTTTCCCAAAATACCCCTGGCTTGCCAAGATCATAAGTAGAGTTATACAAATCATATGAAGGCATACCATACCTTTATAGAAAGCTAAGATCATGAGGAACAACTTTCATGTTGGCCAGAAATCCATTTGAAAATTCCTTGAGGGGTAAACGTTGCTTGGAAATCAAGTAACTTTCACAGACAAATTTCAGTGTCCTCAGATGACCTGTAACTTGCAAGAACCATAACTTGAGTTCTATAAATCTCCTTGATGCCTTCAACCACTCAAATTAAAGGTCTTGATATACTCTACAAGTTTCATGTTGGCCAAGGATCCATTTGAGACTTGCATTTTGAATTATCTTTCTTGGAAGTTTGCCCTAAATCAGGGGATTTTACACAAAAACCCTAATTTAGAAACTTCTCTTCTTCTTGATTTCTTTTGATTTCTCCTTGGCACAACATTACATCCATATCCACATGTCAAATGAGGCATCCCACATCTTCCAAACAGGCCTTGATGCCCTTCAATCAAGCATTTGACCTAGGGTTGACCCAGATGACCCCCTAGTTGACTGTCTTCAACTGTAGCTCTTGTAACCACACCAATGACTTGTCTTACTTTCAAAAGGACCCTCTAGGTCTTCCATGCCCTCAATTCATAGCTCACCACTTCTCTGATGATCTTCATATATCCTCAAGATAGGAGAGAAACCCACTGCTTGGCCTTTAAACTTCACAAAGCTTCAATTTCTTTCTTGGTGATTTGAATAGGCTTGAATCTTGATAAGAGCCTCTTGAATACCTTCCTTGAGATGAAAAAATAGCACTTGATCCCTTGTCAGATGGCTTGCTATGCTATGTTATGCAAATGATTAGACTATGTACATAACTTTTTATGCAAATGACAATGCAATTGAAACATAAACCAAGTGAAGTAGGTTGAGCAAATTTTAGGGTGCAACATCTGCCCCTATTCAAGCGACTTAGACCCGACTGGGTGAAATGCCCGGAGCCTTCAGACATTCGAGGTACAAGACGGTTGAATACTAAGAACCCGGAAATTTGCCAACCGCAGAAATAAACTGCACAACTGTTGGGGAACACTATCTACAAATCTGATTTCAACATTATCTTGTCAATATATGAATAACCTGGACATCTTCACTGGGGGAAGTACTTCTGTCAACAAAACATGACCCTGCCAATGATACAGGAAAATAACTCCGCCATCACTACGGGAAATATCTCTGCCACCACTACGGGAAATAACTCCGCCACCACTGCGGGAAAATTTTGTCATTATTATAGAAAAATAACACCGCCATCGCTACGGGTACTAACCCTTCCAAATACAGGAAAATAACTCCGCCTTTGCTACGGGTACATACTCTTCCAAATACAGGAAGATAACTCTGCCTTTGCTACGGGTACACTCTGCCAAATACAGGAAGATAACTCCACCTTTGCTACGGGTACACTCTGCCAAATACAGGAAGATAACTCCGCCTTTGCTACGGGTACACTCTGCCAAATACAGGAAGATAACTCCGCCTTTGCTACGGGTACATACTCTGCCAACTACAGGAAAATAACTCCGCCTTTGCTACGGGTAAATACTCTGCCAAATACAGGAAAATAACTCCGCCTTTGCTACGGGTAAATACTCTGCCAAATACAGGAAAATAACTCCGCCTTTGCTACGGGTAAATACTCTGCCAAATACAGGAAAATAACTCCGGTACAACTTTTCTGCCTATCTTTGCAGCAGCTAGCTCCATCAATCACATGGGTAACACAATATGAGTCTAGTCTTCCAATTTTCAGTGCTGACATGGCAGCAAATCTGAGAAGGACTCTGCTGGGGATTTTCTGAATCCACACTGCCGGACACCTACTTTAACATGGGCGGCAACTTCCAAAAATCGATTCACGAAATAACATCACAACAACAATCTTGAAGAAATACTCCACCGGAGGGGTAAGAGAAACTTAAACAAGCAACTCTGTGGGGAATACTGCCACAATTGACATTATCATTACATGTTTCACGCTGAGATCTTGAATTTTTGGCAATTAATTCGAGCAAGAGCTCCCTCCACCTGCAAGGGAAACAACACTGGAAAACAAAAGGTTAACCAACCTGGCTTATGTTTCAAAATGCATATGTTTGACAATGGCGTAATGCTCCATTCGACATGGAAATGCTACGCGTTCTTTATTTGGTGGATGCAAATATGACACTATATGCCGATGCAAATGCAGGCTCGAACTGCTGGGATACAGAAAATGCTTCAGCAAAATAAATGTTGAAGACAACGCCAACTCCGCTGGGGATAACCAGATGTTACAGAATTATTCCAGCAAAATAAATGCTGGAAGAGTGAAGCCCGCTTTGTTGAAGAATAACTGAATGCGCCAATCATGATTGGACTTCTGCCAGGGATGACTTACCCGTGCCAATGAAAATTGGACTTTTGCTGGGGAGTGAACGGGTATCACACGGTATTCCGACAAAATAAATGCCGGGACACACAACCAACTTTGTCGGGAAGATTTTTTTTTAACCTTCGATTTCCACTGGGAGGAAAGAAAACACTTGCCGAAAAGAGAACTTTGCTGAGTACAAAACGACTCTCTTGAGGAAAATCAACTGTCTCCGCTGGGGGAGAGTAAACGACCCTACTGGGAAGGAAATCTCTACTGGGAAGAGTAGACTGTCTGGGTACAGTTCACAAATTAGGAAATATTAGTCTTCTGAGGCTAAACCACTCTGCTCGGGATACACTGTCTGAATACAACCTTTGATCTTGGAATCATCAATTCTGTTGAGAGTAAACGACCCTGCTAGAGAATGTCCTTCGGATAAGCTGCGACTAGTTGGGGAATTTGATCCTTCTTCAGTAAGGAACATTGTCATCTCAGAAGCGCGACCTGCGTGGGGATAGAGTCTCTCCGTTACGAGCTTCTGGTTAGTACCGCAATCTTCAGATTGCCCACTTTGTATGGTCAAAAACCCTGCAACACCACAAACGAGACAAGACAAGTATATGCAACCAAATCTATTCAGGTTAGCGTTAGTGACATCATTTTCAGTTAATTCAAAGTTTTAGCAATTATTGGCAAGGGCCAGCGATGTTATACACTTGCTAGTTTTATTAAACCTTGGCGTTTGTCATGTACAAAACAGTAAAGAACCAGCATCAAATACTGAATAACATGTTTTATTGATTGGGCCCCTAAATAGGCAGAGTTTTGTACACGGGATGTAACTCCTGGAAAGAGGAAGCTACGCACAACAGATATACAAGTATGCACAAGAAGCATAAATATAACGACAAATCAAATTTGTACACATGTCGGCAACGTGATGCAGACGAACATCATGAGCTGACCCTCCTATGACTCGCCTGACTCTAGCGCTTTCCCGGTATTCACACTTCTGAAGAGATTGTATCTGATAATCGACCCCCCAGGTATATTCTCCCGCACCAATGCGCACCGCAGTATCAAATTCAGACCGCAGTCATTTGCTTTTCAAATCCCTAACTTTTGCATGAATCGCCCTTTACGGGGTTTCAGTTCACCGGGATACCCTTTTTTGCCGAAGCCGCCCAGTGTAGGTTTTCGACTTCGCGGGTGTACATTTTTTTCAATTTTACCCCTAATTTTTGCCCGAACTTTTCATTCTATTTTTGGTTCGCCAGGATGCCCCATTTTTGCCTGGACTCTCTTTTTTCTGTCCAACGGGTCAATTTCAAGCAAAGTATTTTTTAACTGCGTCCGAATTCACAGGCGACGTAAAGTCTTCACCGTCCATGGTGGACAACAACAAAGCTCCTCCTGAAAAGACTTTTCTGACAACGTATGGCCCTTCGTAGTTGGGGGTCCACTTGCCCCTGTGATCTTCTTGTGGCGGGAGAATCCTCTTTAGCACAAGGTCGCCCGTCTGAAAGCTCTGAGGATGTATCTTTTTATCATACGCTTTCTTCATTCGGCTCTGATACAACCGACCATACGCTAGAGAAGTTAACCTCTTCTCGTCCATTAAACTCAACTGGTTCAACCTGTCCTTCACCCATTCTGCCTCATCTAGTTGGACATCTCGTAATACTCTCAGGGAAGGAATCTCAACTTCCAGTGGTAACACTGCTTCCATTCCATATACCAATGAGAACGGGGTTGCCCCGGTTGATGTGCGTACCGTCGTACGATAACCGTGTAAAGCGAAAGGTAGCATCTCATGCCAGTCCTTATAGGTCACCACCATCTTCTGAACAATCTTCTTTATGTTCTTATTAGCTGCTTCAACAGCGCCATTCATCTTGGGTCGATAAGGAGAAGAGTTGTGATGCTCGATCTTAAAACTCTGACACAGCTCCTTCATCATTTTGTTATTTAAGTTCGAACCGTTGTTGGTAATTATCCGCTCGAGGACTCCATATCTGCAAATGATATCTCGCTTGGTAAACCTGGCTACCACCTGCTTGGTCACATTTGCATAAGATGCCGCTTCCACCCATTTGGTAAAATAATCGATTGCTACCAGAATGAACCGATGTCCGTTAGAAGCCGTCGGCTCGATCTTTCCAATCATGTCGATTCCCCGCATTGAGAATGGCCACGGTGACGACATCACGTTCAGAGGACTCTGGGGCACATGGATCTTATCTGCATATATCTGGCACTTATGACACTTCTTTGCAAACTTGAAACAATCAGTTTCCATAGTTAGCCAATAATAACCTGCCCGCAACAGCTTCCTCGTCATAGCATGCCCACCAGCATGCGTACCAAATGTACCCTCATGTATTTCCTCCATGAGCAACTTCGCCTCTTTCTCGTCTACACAACGTAGTAGCACCAAGTCATGATTTCTCTTGTATAGGACACCGTCTGGATTCAGATAGAAATTACCCGCCAATCTCCTGAGAGTCTTCTGATCGTGACTAGATGCCGCAGCCGGATATTCTTTGTTTTTCAGGAAATTATGGATATCAAAATACCAGGGTTTATCATCAGATGCTTCGTCAATGGCAAATACGAAGGCGGGTCTGTCAAGCCGAGAGATAAAAATTCTGGGAGCCTCATTCCAGAAGTTGACTTTATACATGGAAGACAATGTGGCCAGGGCGTCAGCCATCTGATTCTCTGCTCGCGGTACATGATGTAACTCAACCTTGTCAAAGAAGGGCAACAATCTCCTCGCGTAATTCATGTATGGTATCAAATTAGGCTGACGTGTCTCCCGTTCTCCTTTTATTTGATTTACCACCAGAGCTGAGTCTCCGTATACGTCCAGATTTTTGATTCGCAAATCAATGGCCTCTTCAAGCCCCATGATACAAGCTTCGTATTCGGCTTCATTATTGGTAACTGGAAAGGTCAATCGAGCAGTAAATGGGATGTGTGACCCATGTGGAGTAGTGATGATTGCCCCTATTCCGCTACCGTAGGAGTTTACAGCTCCGTCAAAGATCAACTTCCATTTGGAACCCAATTCTGGTCCTTCGTCCGACAATGGTTCTTCACAATCTTTCATCTTCAGGTACATGATATACTCGTCAAGAAAATGAAACCTCATCGATTGGTAATCCTCAATAGGCTGCTCTGCCAAGTATTTAGATAATACACTCCCCTTTATAGCCTTCTGTGAGACATACTGGATGTCGTATTCGGTCAAAACCATCTGCCAACGGGAAATTCTCCCCGATAATGCCTGCTTTTCGAATACGTATTTGATAGGATCCATCCTCGAGATGAGCATGGTTGTATGGTTCAGCATGTATTGTCTCAAACGCTTGGCGGCCCAGGCTAGCGCGCAACAAGTTTTTTCGAGCATTGAGTATCGAGATTCACATTCAGTAAACTTCTTACTCAAGTAGTATATCACATGCTCTTTTCTTCCTGTCTCGTCGTGTTGACCGAGAACACAACCCATACTTCCCTCAAGAACTGTCAAATACATAATCAAGGGTCTCCCTGCCACTGGAGGTATCAAAATAGGAGGCTCCTGCAAATACTATTTTATTTTATCGAACGCCTTTTGACAATTTTCATTCCATGTTACAGCCTGGTCCTTTTTCAACAGCTTGAACAATGGCTCACACGTGGCCGTTAGGTGAGATATGAACCGAGCGATGTAGTTCAACCTCCCTAAAAACCCGCGCACCTCTTTTTCTGTTTTAGGCGTCGGCATCTCTTGTATTGCTTTTATTTTTGCAGGATCAACCTCAATTCCTTTTTCGCTCACGATAAACCCCAGCAGTTTACCCGACCTCACCCCGAAGGTGCACTTGTTAGGTTTCAGTCTCAGCCTGAACTTCCTAAGCCTTTTTAATAGCTTCAGCAGATTCACCAAATGTTCTTCCTCCGTCTGGGATTTGGCAATCATATCATCGACATAAACCTCGATCTCCTTATGCATCATGTCATGAAAGAGGGTCGTCATTGCACGCTGATACGTTGCCCCAGCATTCTTTAATCCGAAGGGCATCACTTTGTAACAAAATGTTCCCCACGGTGTGATGAAAGTGGTCTTCTCCATGTCTTCTGGCGCCATTTTAATCTGATTGTAGCCCGAGAAGCCATCCATGAAGGAGAATACAGAGAATTGAGCAGTGTTGTCAACCAGCACATCGATGTGAGGAAGCGGGAAATCATCTTTCGGGCTCGCTTTGTTTAAATCACGGTAATCTACGCACATTCTCACTTTGCCGTCTTTCTTTGGCACCGGTACAATATTAGCGACCCATGAGGGATATTTTGTAACAGCTAGGAAACCAGCATCCCAGTGCTTTTGAACCTCCTCCTTAATTTTCACTGCCATATCCCGTCTAGTTCTGCGAAGCTTCTGCTTAACCGGCGGGCATTCTTCTTTTAACGGCAGACGGTGCACAACCATATCTGTATCCAGCCCAGGCATGTCTTCGTACGACCAAGCGAACACATCACTGTACTCTCTGAGCATTTCAACCAGTCTTCGCTTGACGTCGCTCTTCAGCGCGGCTCCTATACGGATATTCCTTTCAACCCCTTCCGACCCCAGGTTAACAGTTTCAATGACTTCCTCATGAGGCAGGATGATTCGTTCTTCTTGCTTCACCAACCAAGACAATTCTTCTAGAACGTCACCATCTTTAACAATCTCCTCTTCGGCCTGAAACACCGGGTGCTCCAAGTAGAAATGAGTCATAGGCGGTTCAATGATGTCATCTGAAAATATTATCCTGCAAAAGGAATGGTTAAATGCTTCAAAAAGCGTATAAAGCGAATAACCACGTTGCCATTTTATTGTAAATCACAAAAACAGGAAAAATAGAGATCACAATATTTGTACATGAAAAAACGCCTTTTATTTAATGATTAACCAACGCAATGTACATAACAGCACGGCCCTAAGCAAAATCACGATGCCCCGGGTAAGACACCGGATTGTTCAACAATTAAGAAAACAAAGTATTACTGTTTGGTAGTCACAGGAACAATCTCCTGAATAGACCAATTGCATAATCCTTGTCCTGGCATGCTCGGCTGAATTCAGGCGTCCATGTCGCAGTCACTGTCTCCTTCTTCGGAATCTGAAACAGCATTGATGGCCTCGTGATACACTCCACTAGCTATGATTGTTATTGGTCCTTTGAAACGGGGTGCCCCAGCAGCAGGCGTTGATGACGACGGTTGATATCCCAGCCCAAATCTGTCCATCTTCACGGGAATATCCAGAACCTTGCCCCAGACTTTTGTCTCACCAGTCTTCACTAGAGCCTGAGCCTCCTTGTATGACGAGACGGCCACCTCTGACACTTTACTCGGCCCTGGAACTTTGTCTTTGATGCGCAACCCCTTCAAAGGCTTGACAGGGTGTTTCATGAATCTCGCCGTCGACTTCTACGTACTTGAATGATGACAGATGGCTAACCAATATATCTTCTTCTGCATAGACCGTGACCACACTGTCCCCTACCATGTATTTCAGCTTTTGGTGCAAGGTAGATGTGACTGCCCCAGCACCATGGATCCATGGTCGTCCGAGAAGGCAGCTGTATGCGGGCTGGATGTCCATAATGTAAAATTCAGTTTCGAAAACCTCTGGCCCCACCTGTAGAGGTAATGTTATGGATCCAAAGACTGTCCTTCGTGTACCATCAAATGCCCTGACCACCAAGTCACTAGGCGTACAAATGATTCCCCTGATGTCCAATTTCATCATTGCTTTCTTTGGCAGCACGTTTAAGGAAGATCCGGTATCTACCAGTACATGGGACATGACTGAGCCCCTACACTCAACTGAGACGTGCAACGCCATGTTATGCTCTCTCCCCCTCGGGGTCAAATCAAAGTCTGTAAATCCCAAGCCATGGCCTGCGTTCACATGCGCCAACACCCCCTCCAACTGATTCACAGAAACGTCTTGGGGTACGAAGGACGTATCCAGAACTTTCAACAATGCATTCCTATGAGCTTCGGAACACAATAGCAACGACAGTATGGATATCTTCGATGGCGTCTGTTGAAGGTGCTCAACAATCTTATAATCACTCTTACGAATAAGGCGCATAAACTCTTCTACATCCTTCAACGACGTTTCTTTTTCGTTCCTCTGCACAGGGACATCCTCATTCATATTTCCTTTTCTTTCGCCAGTCGTTCAGCCTCTACCTCAGGCGATATAAAAATTCTCCCACTTCTCGTCATCCCTCCGGTCCCGGCGACGTTGTCTACAACCTCAACTGGCTGTTTACTAATATCAATTTTCACCCCATAACAGTATGCTTCCAACCCATAGGTCCAGGGTACCGCCTTAGTGCTCTCATAAGGGATTGGTCCTGCCTTGGTGATAGTGATCGGCGGTCGCCTGGCTGGCGCTGTTATAGTTATTGTTTTTCGGGGGATTGTCACAGTAGCCACATCACTTTGCTCATCCGCTGATACCTCTGCCGGTTCCTCAACTGCCATTCTGTCGAATTGTAATGTGCCTCCATCTATTAAGGTCTGAATACCCCTCTTCAATTCAGCACAACCCCCAGCTTGGGTCCAACACTCTAAACAAAACTCATCGCAGCCCGGATACACACCTCCTTTCAATAATCTGCTCTTTATCTCACACAACGGTGTCTTGAGGTCATCAACATTCATGATCAAGTTCAAACCCTCCTCGGTTAAAATAGCATTTGCCCCATGGTTGGGCATGGGCTTTTGTACTATGTTCGGACCTGCTTGTCCAAAATTGATGGCCTTGTTATCCAACAGATCCTGTACCACATGCTTGAACGCGTGGAAACTCTCTATGTCGTGGCCAGGAGCCCCGGAGTGGAACTCACAGTGCTTGTTCGCGTCAAAGCCGTACGGAGGAGTGCCTGTTACTGGCGCCATAGTCCTCTTTTCCACCAAGTTCAAACCCAGTAACGTCTGTAGCAATTCTGCATACGTTGAAGGAGGCATTTCAAACACCCTCCTTGGTTTGCCCCCCTGAATTCTGCGCTGGGCAGGATGTGCCCCTTGTTGTGGCTGCTGTTGCTGTGGTGGTATTGGTTGTTGATGAAATGGAATTGTGACACTTGCCACCTGTTGCGGATGATTGTACTGATTTCGACCTCTGCCCCGGCCTCGGCCTCGGCCCCCGAATACTGCACTTGCATCACCTTGACGGCGCCCACCGAAAGCCCTTCTGTTACTGCCAGCTGAAGTGGATTCCTCAACTTGGAATCTCCCCAACTTAATATTGCTTTCAATTTTATCACCCATCAAGATTAGGTCCGAGAAACTCCCCAAGGAAGTATGAAACAGCTTGTCATAAAACATACCAGTAAATGTTCCTATGAACATATCATTCATTTCTTTGTCATCCAAAGGAGGATGAACTCGTGCAGCCATGTCGCGCCATCTCTGTGCATATTCTTTGAAGCTCTCGTCTTTCTTCTGGGACAACCCCTGTAACTGGACCCGGTTGGGTGCCAAGTCACTATTGTACTTATAATGAGCCACAAACGCTTCAGCCAGCTGCTTCCAAGTTTTTATCTGAGTTGGCTCCAACCCCATGTACCATTCAAGGGAAGGACCAGACAAGCTGTCTTGAAAGAAATGCATCAGCATCCTCTCATCATTTGAATAAGCCGACATCCTTCTATAGTATGATCGCACATGCACCTTTGGACAGGTATCCCCCTTATATTTGTCGAATGTGGGAGCTTTAAACTTTAGTGGTACCCTCAGGCCAGGCACCAGACCCATTGTGGTCATATCTAAACCAACAACGCTTTGATTCACGACACCTTTCATCTGCTCCTCGAGCATCTTGATTCTCTGAGAGTCATCTATAGGCCCTTCAAAACCTCCACCAGAGAAAGCATTTTCTTGCTGATCCTCTAGCCAATTACCGTTCCCATTTCCGTATCCATCATACCCGTTGTTACGGCCAAATCTAGTCTGGTTCATTACAGGGCCCCGCCCCCTGTTACCATACCCCGGAGCGACTCCGGCAGGTCCAAGAGACATTATTCCAGCACCATTCCCATTACCGAATCCGCCATAACCCTGATTGGTATTACCAAATCCATCCTGTCCGAAGCCCTGAGCGTTGAAGCCGTACTTCCCAGCATGATCAAACCCCTGGTCATTAAAGCCAAATCCGTTGTTGCCGAAGCCATTATCTCCAATATTATCACCACCCAGATTGACATCTCCGAACCCAACGTTGTTGACGACAGTCTCGTTACCGATTCCTGCGTTACCATTCCCGGCGGCAGCGCCGTTGTTCACATTGACAGCAGGTATGTTCACCATAGGTGGAGCTACCGGTGTAGGAGTACCATCCCCGTGAATAGTGTCAACTCGCACAGAATTATGGTCTTCGTTTCCGTGCCCAGCATTTCTCATCAGCAAAGGTTGCACCAAAGCTTGCAAGTTCTCCTGGCCTTTCACAATGGTCTCCATTGTCTGCATGAATAGCGCCAACTTTTCACGCATGTCCTGCATTTCATTCTGCATCTGATCCATAACTCTTCTGCAGTTGGTACGAGTAGAGTATCGGTGCGGGCGTTGACTTTCAATCCTGAAAAGACCTGTACGGTGCAGGAAATGAGATACAGTTCAATAATCGCCTGTAATGCGATATGAATGTGAATGCAATGCAATATGTGTCTGTGCATTAGGGGATATCACTCCCTGATTCTAGTGCGAATGTGTCAGTGTGGTGACAGTGACAACAATACGAAGTTCGGAGCCGAATCATAGAAAACACGTCATATATTGCAGAGAAACCCATCAGGTCAGGAATACAATATCAATGAGCGTATAATAAGAAGGCATGACCTCAACCAACAATCCTGGTGATGGTCAGCACAATGCAAATAAAGCATACACATTAATACATGAAACGGTCAAGTGCTCCCATATGCCTGGTACTCCTCTAATAACCTCTTAGTCTTTGGATGACTTGGTCGGGTAAGCAGACCCTCAACAAGTAGATCTCTTCGCTTGAGAACACGTTGTAAATCACCAGCGGATTCCTCCCATGCCCCTTCTCCGAAGCGATCCTCTAGCTTCCATTTCTGAGCCACAACCTCTTTCTTGCCCTCGATGGCCTTGTTCAATGAGTTCTGAAGACTATATCTTGCCATCACCTCCTCTTCATACTTTTTATTGCTAGCCTTCAACTGTTCTTCGAGTTCAGAAATTTGCTGCTTCAATTTGTCTTCCCTCTTTTTGTTGTTGGTTAGCGTAGCATTCCACGTTTTGTTACAAGAAGAGATTTCCCGGTGGGCGGCATCGAGTGCTTTCTTCTTGGACTCCAACATATCATGAGAGCTTCTGAATTCTTTCCCCAGGCGTTCACGCTTCTTTTTCTCTTCGGTTAGTTCAGCACCTAGCCTGTTTACTAACTCAGTCTGCTGTTGAAAAGAATGCACAGCCTTGTTCTTCTCATTATACATCTGAGCCAGTTCCTTTTCTAACTCCTCATTAGCCAACATCAAGGCTTCCTTCTCTTTTACAACTCGCTCGTAGACCTCCATAGTAACGGTGGTTGGTTCCTCTACTGGAACATGAACATGGACTGGTGCAGCTGGAAACGGCATTAGCAAATGTTTTGCTCTCTCTTGTATCCAAGCTTTGTATGGTACATAAGCCTGACAATCATTCTTCCCCAATAGTGGTTTCCCTCTTCTGTTGATACGCATCCAAGCGTGCTGAAGCTTGGCTAGTAACTCTCCATTCAAGTCACCGGTGAAGTACAGAGATTCCTGTACTTCTTCCTCCCTAGGTGGGTTCTTCAACGCGTATCCAAATTGGCGAACAAACAGAGATGGATTATAATTGATGCATCCTTTCCTCCCAATCAGAGGAACATTAGGATATCCGACGTAGCTGAAAATAAGCTCAGACCCCAGCAAGTCTCGGTCAAACCACTCAATGTCTTCAGAAGATAGTCTCATCAGGCGCTCTGGCCAGTCAGCTGTAGTTGCGCCATCTACAAAAGGTCCCTTTAGGGGGAGATGGCTCTTAAACCACATGTTCAACAGCGGCGCGCAACAATAAACAGTCTTTCATCTCCTATTTTCATTTTTGTAGTGCAATGAATGATAGAGATCTCTTATCAAGGTGGGTACAGGGTTGCCAGCAGCAAACAGATGAAAGGCGTCAAAGTCCACAAAATTGGGTAAATTGGGAAACAACACTATTCCGTAGATGCACAGAGCCAAAATAGCATTAAAGACTATCCAGCATCCGCTCTTGGCGTATTCTTGGGCTTTGCCTACCAGAAAACCGAGGGAGAAGCCTGGAACCCCGAGCCAAGAAGTCACTAATATTTCAGAAGCGTTCATGTGTAAAGCCTTTGCTAAGTCCTCCAGCTTGGGCTTAGCGTCACAATGGATGAAAGGAACCTTATTTTGCACCGGCAGCTCGATAAACTCTGCGTACTCTTCCATGGTAGGCCCCAAAATAAAGTCAGCAAATGTGAAACATCTCAAGGCAGGGTCATAGAATTGCATCAATGTATACAGCCCATTCAGCTCAACAGCAGTTGGCTTGCAAACCAGTCTCAACAGTCTTCCATAACTCATTCTGAAACTTCTCCTGACCTCCTCATCAGCAAGGGAAATCAGACCAAGTAGGGGAGTAACGTCAGGTGTAGGTAACTTGTACGCAACTGTCCTTCTCAAACCAGCCATGATCAGAAATTAGAAGTTCGGACACTAGAATCAGGGAATATGAAAATGCACCTGCAACACAGACACACGTTAATGAAATGCACATGATAATGGTTATGCGAACAATGCAATGCACATAGATGCAACAGGGACCAAATGCCATGGCTGAGAAGCCCGAACCACATCATAAGTCTCCAATAGACCATCCAGAATTCCTCAAACCCTGGTCTTAGACAGACCCAATACAAAGCTTCAACTCTGGTCTCTGATAGACCCCATAACATAACTCCAACTGGTCTCTGATAGACCCCTCAACTGTCCATAAATATCCTGAATCTCAAATCAAGAAACAAACCGGTGTCTGAAGGTCTAGTTACCTGCATAGCCCCAAACCCTTTCACAGGTAGGTATCCTAGCAACTGACAATGGTATGGCATCCTATGCGGTCGTCGGCGTCACAGACTTTCAGGGTTGATGATACGATTCCCAGAAGGAGTGGCATCATCAAATCCTGAAGAGGCCTCACTTAGCAAACTTCCAATTGATCGGTTCCCGGAGTCGACAATTCAACTAACCAACAACCCCTTCGACCCAAAGGGTAGAAAAAGAAGTCAACCAGAAGAACCTCGTCCGAGTGTGGATTTTGCGGGACACTGATGCAAGCAAAGCCGGCACGCGCCCACTACTTTCCACTCTAATTCTAAGTGCACTCAAGCCCAGGTCCGGCTTATCTCTCAATCATAGAACACCCGTCACAACCCCCAATAACAATAATAATCAATAATATAGTGTTCAAGGTAAATGACATAAATGTAAATCCATACAAATTCCTCGACGGGAAAACAAGCGTTAGGATTGACTCGCTTAAGGGACGTTGGATCCCAAATGCATAAGGAACTATCGCAGTCCTTAGCAGCCAGGGGACGTTGAATCCCCAGCAGAGTCGCCAGCTGTCGCTACTGCGAAAATCGGTGCCGGCTGAACAGAAGAGTCGCCACCGCGCGTTATTTATCCCAAAGAGGGGAAAGGAAATGCTCGAGGTAAACCTACCGCAAAACGGGGAAAGGAATGGTCATCGCAACCAAAACCTGGATTCGGGAGTCGGTTACGCAAGGGGAAGGTATTAGCACCCCTCACGTCCGTCGTACTCGACGGGATCCACGCTTGTTTTCTTGTACGGATTATTATTTCTATCTAAACTAAGGGTTAAGGGTTAAAAAGAAAGAAAGGGACTC
Organism: Lathyrus sativus; assembly: GCA_963859935.3. NCBI lineage: Eukaryota > Viridiplantae > Streptophyta > Magnoliopsida > Fabales > Fabaceae > Lathyrus > Lathyrus sativus. The sequence goes on along the minus strand of OZ012737.1, from coordinate 113,006,926 downwards.
GGTAGAGCCTCGCTGCTCTATGCCTACGTATTCTCAAGAGAGAAAGTCAGAGTCAACGTAGTTCGCCTACTTACGGGAAAGGAGGGGATGGTTGCTCGCTAGGATATCGCATCCTATGCCTACGTACTTTCATACAACATGAAAGATCAGAGCAAACGTAGTTCGGGCCACGTACGACACAAGTCTGTCTTGATTGTTTTTATCTCCTTCTGAAAAAGGGTTTTCTGATTACTGGTCCAAGCGGACAAAAATTGACGTTTTGATGAGTTCACATTCTTTTACGGAAGAAGTGTCTTTTATTGCGTTTGAAATATTTAAAAGGCATTTTCTTCCTCGTGCATTTAATAAAATAAGCCCAAACATTGCAGTGATATCCAAAACCTTGTTGAATCCAACGACCCTGCTTCCACTCCTGACTGGGATTCACCCATTTATCAAGCTGAAGATGAGGGTGATGAAGATTTTGAAGTACCTGCTAAACTGGAAAAATTGGTTGAGTATGAGTACACTGAGCTTCAACTGTACAAAGAGCAGGTAGATTTGATTAATCTTGGCACTGATAAAGATAAGAAAGAGGTCAAGATTGGTACATCACTTGGGGCCGAAGTCAAGCAGAGATTGGTCAAGCTTCTAGAAGAATATTCCGACGTGTTTGCATGGTCTTATCAAGATATGCCTGGCTTAGACATTGATATTGTAGTTCACAAGCTGCCACTTAAGCCAGAATGTCAACCTATCAAGCAAAAACTTCAAAGAACAAGACCTGACATGGCTTTGAAAATTCGAGATGAGGTTAAGAAACAACTTGATGCAGGTTTCCTTACAGTTGCGCAGTATCCTGATTAGGTGGCCAACATTGTTCCAGTGCTCAAAAAGGATGGTAGAGTCAGAGTGTGTGTAGACTACTGGGATTTGAACAAGGCGAGGCCAAAAGACGATTTCCCTCTGCCGCATATTGATACACTTGTTGATAATACAACCAGTTTTGCAGTTTTCTCTTTTATGGATGGTTTCTCCGGTTATAATCAGATCAAGATGGATCCTGCCGACATAGAAAAGACCACTTTCATTACTCCTTAGGGAACCTACTGCTACAAAGTTATGCCTTTCGGTTTGAAGAACACAGGGGCAACATATCAAAGAGCTATGGTCACTCTCTTTCATGATATGATGCATAAAGAGATTGAAGTTTATGTTGATGATATGATTGCCAAATCCCAAAATGAAGAGGACCATTTGAATAATTTGCTGAAACTGTTTGAACGACTCAGGAAGTACCAGTTGAAATTGAATCCTGCTAAGTGTACCTTTGGTGTTAAATCTGGAAAACTACTTAGTTTTATCGTCAGCCAACGAGGAATTGAAGTAGATCCCGATAAAGTTCGAGCCATTCAGGACATGCCTGCTCCGCAAACTGAAACTCGAGTGAGATGTTTTCTTGGACGACATAACTATATCTCCAGATTCATTTCTAATATGACTGCTACGTGTGAGTCGATCATCAAATTAATCTGCAAGGGTCAGACTGTTGATTGGAATTCTGATTGTCAGCAAGCATTTGAAAAGATCAAGGGTTATCTGCAAGAACCTCCCATCTTGATTCCTCCAGTTCCCGGAAGACCATTGTTCATGTACCTTACTGTTCTTGATAAGTCTATGGGTTGCGTATTTGGTCAACATGATGGGACTGGAAGAAAAGAACATGCCATCTACTACTTGAGCAAGAAGTTTACTGATCGTGAGAGCAAATATTCACTTTTGGAGAAGACTTGTTGTGCACTAGCATGGACTGCTAGGCGTCTCAGGAAATACATGATTTGTCACACTACTTTGTTGATCTTGAAAATGGATCCAATAAAGTACATTTTTGAAAATCCTACTCAGACTGGAAGACTTGCCCGTTGGCACATGTTGTTATCAGAATACGACATCCAGTACATGACTCAGAAAGCTATCAAAGATAGTATTTTGTCAGATTATCTTGCATTTCAACCAGTTGAAGACTATCAGCCTCTCAAGTTTGACTTTGCTGACGAAGACATTATGTTAGTAAAGGATTATGAAGAGCCAGGTCTTCAGGAGGGTCCCGAGCCGGGTCTCTGTTGGAAGATGATGTTTGATGGTTCCTCTAATTACGGTGGGCATGGCATAGGCGCCATTCTGATGAATCCAGAAGGTGGTTATACCCCATTTACAGAAAGGTTGGACTTTGAATGTACAAACAATATCTCCGAATATGAAGCATGCATTCTTGGCCTTGAAGCAGCAATTGACCTCAGAATCAAAATTCTTGAAGTGAGTGGAGATTCAACTTTGGTTATCTATCAAGTGAATGGTGAATGGGAGACTAGGCATGAGAAGTTAATCCTACACAGAGCCTAAATTGTTGAAATGATCGAGTACTTTAATGAAATCACTTTCAAACATGTGCCGAGATCTGAAAACCATATTGGCGATGCTCTAGCCATGTTAGCCTCAATGTGGAAAGCCCGATTCGTTAATGAGGCTACTCTTATTCAAATTAAACGCAAGACTGAGCCTGCCTACTGTCATATGGTTGATGAGGAAACTGATGACAAGCCTTGGTTTCATGACATTAAGAACTACCTGCTCAAGCAAGAGTATCCAGCCGATGCCACTAATATTGACAAGAAAACTCTGAGAAGGTTAGCATCCAAGTTATTAATCAGTAATGATGTGCTATACAAGAGAAACTACGACATAGTCCTACTTAGATGTGTTGACAAACGTGAAGCAGACATGTTGCTTCAAGAGATTCATGAAGGAACCTTTGGAACTCATGCCAACGGTTATGCTATGTCTAAGAAGACTTTGAGAGCTGGATATTACTAGTTAACCATGTAATCTGATTGCATACAGTATGCCAGGAAATGCCATAAGTGCCAAATTTATGCTGACAAGGTCCACGTTCCTCCAACACCGTTGAATGTTTTATCTTCACCGTAGCCTTTCTCAATGTGGGGCATTGACATGATTGGAGCAATTGACCCGAAAGCTTCCAACAATCACCGATTCATTCTAGTCGCTATCGACTACTTCACCAAATGGGTAGAAGCTGCTTCCTACGCCAACATGACTAAGCAAGTGGTTTCCCGCTTCATCAGAAAAGAGATTATCTGCCGTTATGGAATTCCAAGTTGGATCATAACAGACAATGGTAACAATTTGAACAATAAAACTATGAAGGATTTATGCGAAGGTTTCATGATTGCACACCACAATTCTTCTCCTTTTCTTCCATAAATGAATGGAGCTGTCGAAGCTGCGAACAAGAACATCAAGAAAATCCTGCAAAAGATGGTCAACACTTACAAAGATTGGCATGAAATGTTACCATTTGCTTTGCATGGATACAGAACCTCAGTGCGAACTTCAACAGGGGAAACCTTTTTCTCATTGGTATATGGAATGGACGTCATCCTCCCCATCAAAGTAGAGTTACCTTCCTTACAGGTATTGAGGGAAACCAAGCTTGATGAAGCCGAATGGGTTCAAGACAGATTTGACCAGCTAAACCTCATCGATGAGAAGTGCATGACAGTTATGTGCCTTGGTCATTTATACCAAAAACGGATGAAGAGAGCCTTTAACAAGAAAGTCAGAATCCGTGAGTTCCGTCAGGGAGAGCTCGTACACAAGAAAATCCTGCCAGTTCACAAAGACATGCGTGGGTAGTGGATGCCCAACTGCGAAGGCCCATTTGTTGTGAAGACAGCCTTCTCCGAAGGATCATTGATTCTTACAACTATGGATGGTGAAGAGCTTGCACATCCTGTGAACTCTGATGCAGTCAGAAAATATTATGCCTAAAATAACCCGCTAAGTTGAAAACCTGGAAAGGCGACTTAGGAAACAATGGGTATCCCGGTGGATCATAACCTATGAAGGAGATCCAGGAAAAAATAAGGGATAAAAATACATAAAATACATAGCTCGCTAAGCTGAAAACCTGAAAGGGCGGCTTAGGCAAAAATGAGCGTCCCGGTGGATTGAAAACCCGAAAGGGCGATCCAGGCAAAAGTTAGGGACAAAGGTATCTCACTGCACTAGATGACGCCAATCATCGAAGAACATTTACAGCAGATCAATTCCAATCCAACCGCTCTTGTCAGAAGCAGGATTTTGGGTAGTCTTAATTATTAGGGTCAGTAGAGGTCGTTGGATTCAATGTAACCTTTCCCTATTTGCCAATTTCTATTGTAACTTTCCATGGAGTTATGCCCTTAGCAAGCTACCATTCTTTAATAAATTAAACCCTTTGCTATCCAATTTTTGTCATTTATACTACCTCTATTTGCATTTTTGTTATACAAATTGCTATTTGTTGATAATATTTTCGAAGGTGAAAAGTTTTCTAAACTTAAAACTGTTTTTGAAGATGCTTTTAAAACATATAAAGTTGCTTTGACTTGTGGAAATCTCTGAAGGATATCTTCCTTTCCCCAATAAGTCTCAATGTTGCAGAAGCACTCTGGACCATTGCCTCAGCGCGAGTCCCCCACGAGACTATAAGCTGACAACACTTTCAGACAAATCTGGTGATCTTCGATAACCTTTAAGACCGCAGAGATCTCCCTAAAAAGTCGAGATACTTTCCCCAGGAAGTTGTTGTTGCTTTCCCCATGGAGTTGTTGTACTTTTCCAAGAAGTTGCTACTGTCTCCATGAAGCTGCCTAGCTCCACATTTCCCCAATGAAGTGGATATGTATTTTATCCCCACAAGTCTATATTCCTAAGATGTCTCTCCTAGTGAACAGGTCTTCTTCGATCAGAAATTTAGATCCATGATGGCAATCCTCCAGTGAAGTCCTGATGTTATATCCCCAAGTGGAATTTTGTTCTCCCTAGAGAATTTGGAGCTTTGAAGCAAGGTTTAGTTCTGCCATCAACTTTCCTATCCCTCGATAGATGTACCTTTGTAGAGGTTTCCAGGTACCCCCGTCGAGATGTTTATTTCATCTCCTGTTTGCTTCTCCGCTCGTCTGTTTTGTCAGCATGTGCATGAGCATAAGCATGAGCATCATCATAGGCATAAGCATAAACATTTTGCATACTCATTTGCATTTTTGCATTTTCATACGCATCGACATACGCATTAGCATATGCATGTTTGCTTTCCTCCTTGTGTCCTTTGTCGTTACTTTGGCTGTGGCTACCGCCAAGTAACTGGGTTTGTCCGTTCTCTCCAAGTAGATCGCCAACCCCTAGGCATAAAAATACTTACCATTTTCAGTATCCCCACAGAGTTCAACCCTCGTAGACGGCGGTTATTTCATTTATATCGTTTGTGCCTAGGATAAGATGATCCCCATTTGAGTTCATTCCCTCAATGGAGTCTTGTTTGACAGTTTCTTTCTAGCTCGATTCTAGATTGAACTTCGGTACCTGTCGGTCGCCGAACCTACCTGGATGTGCATTTATTTTGCACTACCTATCAAGAAGAGTCATTTTACAAACAACATATATGTGACAGTTCTTGCCTGAGAAGCTAATCACCACTTTACAATGGTACGCGTTAGTTCTCGCCTGAGAAGCCTATCACTACAAACAACGGTATGCAACAGTTCTCGCTTGAGAAATTTACCCTATCTTTATTATGACTAGCAACAAGTGACCGTAACCTTAAGATGTTGAGTCGCCGTACTCACTCTTGGACCGCATCTACCCTAAACGCGTAGCATTTCCACCGTGTGGAGCATTACGCCATTGTCAAACATATGCATGTGAAACATGAGCTAGGTTGTTACCGTTCTTGTGTGCAGGCGTTCCTCAGAAGAGTTGATCGTCCGGAATGATTTCTGAATCACCAAAGCAGAGTTACTTGATAGTTGTCTAGAATCCCCAGCAGAGATGTGTCATCCCCAGCAGGTTTCAAACCGAGAAGTTGAAATTTCCCTTGAAGACTTGATGATTGAAGTCCGACAGCAATGCCAAACCCCCCTGACTTACTGATGAAGTCCGACTGTGATGTCGAAGAGTTCCTCTAGCTGACGCAGAGTGCCTAACAGCAAAAGATTAGATATCCCTATCGGTTTATAACTGACTAAGGATTCTATTTTCGACTTACTGACGAAGTCCGGTTGACGCCCGAGAATTTCCTTGAATGCCCGACGGCATAATTGACTTGATTGTCAAACGTCCAGTGACCTGACGAGTCTAGAGGAGACGTTAAGGAATTCTTCTGCTGTAACGCAGAATGCCCGACGACATAATCGATGATCCTTCACCAGTTACCGTGTAACTAGTGATCCCTTATTGACTTAGTGACGAAGTCCAATAGAGATTGTCAAATGTTCCTAATGACCTGATGAGTCCAGAGGAATTTTGCTGCCGTGCCGCAGAATGCCTGACGATATAATCGACTATCCTTCACCAGTTACCGTGTAACTAGTGATCCCTTGATGACGAAGTTCTACAACAAAATTAGATGATCATCCTGACGGAGATTTAAAGTTAATCACTCACCAGCAAGTTGTCGTGCAACTATCATTTCAGTTTCCGAAGATTTTCCCACCAATCAGAGTATCGTTTACTTGTGCGGTTGGCAAATTTTCGTGTTTATTGGTATTCAACCGTCTTTTACCTTGATTTTATGAGAGCCGTTCGCTTCTCTCCCAGTCAGGTCCAAGCCGTTTGAATAGGGGCAGCAGTTGCACCCCAAAATTTGCCTAACCTTTTGCTTTACTTAGCTTGTGTTTCATTGCATTCATTTTAGCATTATCATCTGCATTGCATTGACATGTGTGCAGGAGATCAAGAGGTATGACTACCAACAAGGCTACCAAGATTATGAAGCCATCTGAGAGTCCTTATTCAATTATTCAAGGGTTGATAACCTCATCATAGAAGTCAAAGATCCTCAGAGAGAGGGTTGGACACAAGAATGCACATCTCCTAACTTAAGGGTTGTGGGAAGCTATTCAGATGATTCTAGATCCATGGAGTTGGACTTGAAGCCTTGAGAGAGCTCATGAGAAGTATTAAAAGTTATTTTGAAGCCTAGACAGGTCATTATGCAAAGGATAAGAAGCTACAACCAAGATTGGTGCAACTAGGGTTTCATCTGGTCAACCCTAGGTCAACAGATGATTTGAAGAAGGTTGAGACCTAATTCCAAATCCATGTGACCATGGATTTATGTATTAAGATGCCCAAGGTATTATTCCAAGGTCAACTCATCATGAATTAAGAGTGTGAGGAGTTCCTAGGATAGGGTTTCTAAGCTTGACAGTGTAAAATCCCCTGGTTTAGTGCCTAACTTCAAGACCACATAACTCAAGATGTGATTTTCATATCACCTTTACCCTAACATGATTGTTGTAGAGCATGATCATAGCTTTAATTTGAGTACTCGAAGTCCTTGTTAGGGTTTATAGAACTTATGAGTCAGACAAGTTACAGGTCATCAGATGAATGTGAATTTGGAGCTTGAAGGTCAACCAACTTGCATGAAACTTTTGCCCTAGAAGGAAGTTTCACATAACCTTTTGGCTAACATGAATGTTGTTCCTTACCTTCTTAGCTTTTTAAAAAGTACTAGAAGTAAATTATTGGATTTGTAGAACTTAAGATATGAAGCTTGCAAGTCAAGGGTATTTTGGGAAGTTGAGATTATAGGCCATTTTTTATTATGGGTCAATTTCACCAACTTACACACCTCAAATGAAATTTTGTCCAACTTAAAAGTTGCTCAAAATGATGTTATTTGTCCAACCATGCACCAAGAATCCATTGATATGGATTGGAATGAGAAATGTGTGAAGAAATTTTCATGAATGAATCATTAAAGGCATTAAAATGAGAAAAATCCAAATTAATTCATATTGGTTCAAAATGTTACAAGTTTGTGCATTTTTTGAAAGTAAAGGATATTTGGAACACTTTGGCAATGGTAGAATTCCAAATTGAAGCACATTTCATGGACAATTTTGAGATTTCTTAAGATTGAAGTAACATCAATTACACACACCATTGATTGGAATTAAGGAATTAATCTTGACCCTTCATCCTCCTTGCAATACCAGCAATGCATTTGAGCTAAATTGAAGGCAAAACAGAGCCATTTTCGTGGAGTTCATCAAGTGAGTTTTGAAGGAAAATGTGAAAAGGGAAATTGGACTTGGCGTCAAGTTTGGGCCCCCATTTCAGCCCAGATCAGTTCTATATAACCTCATGAATGAGTTCAGATCAAGGTTGGTGATGGATTGAGCTTGCAGAGGTAAGAAACAGTTGAGAAAAGGTAGTTACAAGTGGAATTCGAGTTTCACCATTGGAGCCATTTCTGAAGAAATTGGAGGTTGAAGAAGATTCTACTATCATCACTGAGTGATTTTGCACAGCTTTGGTTAAAGATTGGTGGCTGAATCATTCTCTGTTGAAGCTTTTATCAGGTTTTTTACTTTTCACCATTACTCTCAGTTGATGATGAATTAGAGTAATTATTGTATATGGTTAGGTAGAACTTAGGTCCTAGATGGATTTAGGTTTGATCTTGGAGCCATTTGTGAAGTTTCTTGATGATGGATGAAAACTTGGAAGGATCGGTTTAGGCTTATTCTTGGTTGATATCAGAATTTATTTATGGATTCTTGATCAGTGTTAGGTGTAGAAGAGATTAGTGGAAAGAATTTGAAGGTTAGAGATGATTTTTAGAAGTGCACCATTTCTGTTCATCTTCGTATCTGCTTGATCCTTGAGAAAAATGAAAAAAGAAGTGTATCATGTTTATCCTCATGAGTAGAGGAAGAGATCTGGGTAATTTTTATGGAGTTTGGTGTTGTCTGAGATTCTGGCCGTTGTTGACTCGCCGGAGAAGACGACCGGAGTCTTCTCCGGCCACCGTGGGATTCCCCTCTCAATTTTCAGTTTGAAAAGGCTGAAGACGATATTTAAACCGTTGGATTTGCTTGACTTAGTGGACTTAGTAAACAGATCTAACGTGTGAGATTGCTTCTGAAGAGTGTTGACCTTATGACCTGGTGATGTGGCACGCTGATGTGTGTTGGATTGTACTACTTTTAGAATGGACGTGCAAGATTAGAGACTACCATGTACCCTAGTCAAACTAACCACACGCTAATGACCATTAAACGAATCGTTTCATTAAACCTTTCTAAGCACGCGTGGCAGGCTTGTGAGCGTAGGATAGGTTGACTGGTCCATTGATCTGATGGTCATGATATTTTCCAACATTTTTTATTTTCTTTAATTCATTTTGGATTTTCTTTTATTCATTTTATCATTTTTAATGCTATAAAAATAGAAATATTTGTTAGAAAAATATGAAAAAAATCATGATTGATCTCTGGCATGTCCCTGATTTTTGTATGCAATTTAATTATTTTTTTGGTTGATTTTCCATTTATTATCTTTTTTCCATTTTTATTAGATGATTAATAATGTCAAAAATGGTGGATTTTCTTTCTGATTTTTGTGTTATCTCATGGATTTGAATTTAGTTCTAATTTTTTTGCATGTTTGCTTTAGACCTCTTGATAGAGTTGTAGCATTTTTCTTGCATTTTTTAGATGATTTTAGGTATAGGTTTGAGATAGATTTCTAGGACCTCTCCCTTGTGGATTCCCTTGAGCATATCTTTAAGTGTAGAAATTTTTTAGTACCTTTAAATTTAGGTCTTGGCTCTAGATTTTCTACCATGATTCCTTAACACACTTAGGAAACCTTAGAATTTTTCCTAGCCTTTTAGGATTGATTTTAGTATTTTTCCCATATTTTACAAGTTGATTGTGTTTAGGGTCATCCTAACTTAGTTTACCTCATAGTTTAGTTTCTAAGGTGAACTTTAGATAAATTTAGGCTTCGATTTCCTTCTTGATAGAGTAGAGATTAGGTTGATACCTATCTAGAACAACTGCTAAGCCTTGATAGAGCTTCTAAATTCATTTAGATGGTTAATCTTTAGAGCTAATCATTAGGTTTTCATTAGAACCTTTAGATAGATGACTCTTCCTTGAATGCTTCCCATGATTCAATTCTTCCATGAATGGTTGAGTGTCATGATGGATACCTTTGGTATACATCATGCTTCCCATGATTCAATTCTTCCATGAATGGTTGAGTGTCATGATGGATACCTTTGGTATACATCATGCTTCCCATGATTCAATTCTTCCATGAAAGGTTGAGTGTCATGATGGATACCTTTGGTATACATTATGCTTCCCATGATTCAATTCTTCCATGAATGGTTGAGTGTCATGATGAATATCTTTGGTATACATCATGCTTCCCATGATTCAATTCTTCCATGAATGGTTGAGTGTCATGATGGATACCTTTGGTATACATCATGCTTTCCATAATTAAATTTCATCTTTGGTTGAATGCCTTGATGTATTCCTTTGGTTTACATCATGCATGCATCCATCCATCAATTTCCTTCTCTCTAGGGTAAGATGCCTTGTTTGATTATTTTCGAATGATTTCCTTACATGTCATATTGTTCATCCCCTCCTTCTTTTTTCATGATTGTTTGAGCATTGCTTGATGAATTAGGATAGTCTCATGTGTAGAGTATTTTAGGCTAAGTGCATGACTGCATTGAAAGGTTGAGTTGAGCTCCCTTTTCTTGATTGCTTTAGAGGTTGAATGCTCTCCCTCTACTTGTGTGTTATTTTCCCATTTCTAACTGATATGTTTGCATCTAAAGGTTGAGGTGACCCTCCCTTTGCTTGTCTGTTTTTGTTTGTTCTCTTTGCTTGTTTGCATAGAGGTTGAGTTTCTCCCTCTGCTTGTATTGCTGCATTACATTTACATCTTTACTGTTTGCTTTTCTGTTTTATCTGCTTTATTGACTTTAGCAGTTTGTTTTATGTCTCACTCACATGTTCCCTTAGGGTTCTCACTTCCTTGTTTAAGGAAGTGATGATAGACTTTTAGGTTGAAACCTTTGCATGATAACATCTAGGAGTTCCCTGTTTCAAACTCAACAATAGGATGAATCCATTGCATGACAACAGTAGGAATCTTGATAGTTTCCCCTGTAGAGTCCTTTCTCTTTCTCATCTCCAAAACAATATTAAAATACGTAATAAAGGAAAGTTGGTACAGTACGTTACGAGCCTTAAGCCACTTAGGAAATAGTTATTGGAGGGTTTCCTTCCAGTAATCAGGATGTTTAGCATGGTACCCTTTGGTTGACATGCGACACATTCACTCCTAAGTCATAGTCTCTAGTGCAGTACGAATTACAAACATTCATAAAAAACACATCTTTCGTAAAAGACTCAAAAACAAACTTTCAAACCTTTTTGCCCCGTGGGCCCTTAATCCGAGGAAAACCTTTTATGATGAAAAAAGTACTGTTAAGCTTCCGTTCTACCGCAAACAGGCATTGTCCCTAACTGCTAGAACTGTTGTTTAAGTTTACTCAGGTAAAAAACAGATGAATCAAAACCCGTAGTTACCCGAACTACGTTCGCTCTGATATCTCTGATGAGAATACGTAGGCACAAGATGCGATATCTTGGCGAGCAACCTTCCCCATTACCCGTAGTTAGCCGAACTACGTTGACTCTGATTTCTCGTTTCTGACGAGGATAGGTAGGTACGAAGCGCGATGCTTTGCCAAGTCAGTTTTATTTTCTTTTTGAGCCAGCCTTGATAGGTAGATAGTTAAACCAACCCGTCAAATAAACATAACAAGCGTGGATCCCATCGAGTACGACAGACGTGAGGGGTGCTAATACCTTCCCCTTGCGTAACCGACTCCCGAACCCAGACTTGGTTGCGATGACCTCGTCTATTCCTTTTCGTTAGGTTTGTTCCAATCATTTCCTTTCCCTTTCTGTGGGATAAATAACGAAAGGTGGCGACTCTTCTGTTTTTCCGGCACCTTATTTTCGCAGTAGCGACAACTGGAGACTCTGTTGGGGAATCCAACGGTTCCCTATGCGAGTCAATCCTAACGCTTGTTTGTTTACTTGTTGGGTTTGCGTTTATTTATAGCACTTTACTTTCCGCATTTTATTTTCAGTATGATATCATTATTGTGCTGTTGAGGGGAGGGGCTCTGATGAGTGATAAGCCAGACCCAGTCGTGAGTGTATACCTAGCATTAGTTGTGGAAAGTAGTGGGCGCGTGCATGCTTTGCATGCACTAGTGTCCCGCAAAATCCAGGCTCAAACGAGATTCTCTTGGTTGACTTCTTTTCCAGCCCTTTGGGCTTGAGGGGTTGTTGGTCTGGAGAGTTGTCGACTCTGGCAACCGATCATTTGTGACTCAGCTGAGTGAGGCCTCTTCAGGGAGTGATGATGCCAAACCAGAAATGGTGAACGTATCATCATTTCGTGAAAGTCTGTGACGCTGGATAGGATTCATACCTGTGAGCGGTGTTGGGTTGTGCAGGAAACTTTGACCTTCAGACAACCTGGTTTTCTCGACAGTATGAATCAGTGATATGAATATCAGAGTCTTATCGTCAGAACAGTACTGTGATTATGTTGAAACAGAGGCTTGGTCTCCTCAACAGCACACTCTTGATCTTCTACTGCATGATTGCATCTTGCATTTTTGCATACCCATGTGCATGTCATTAACGTGTGTCTGTGTTGCAGGTGCATATCCTATCCCCCGGTTCCGGTAATCTTGCCCTCTGTTTGCTAGCATGGGATCAGTGAGGAAGAATATGGCTTATAAGCTCCCTACCCCAGATATTGCTCTGCTGCTTAGTTTGACTGCCTTGGCAGATAATATAGTAACAGGAGAATTCAAGAAATCTTATAGGAAGTTGCTCAGTCTGGCCCGTAAACCTTCAGTCTATGAGTTGAACGGGTTGTATGCATTGTTATAGTTCTATGACCCTCCGTTGAGGTGCTTCACTTTTCCAGATTTCATTCTTGCTCCTACCTTAGAAGAGTATGCTGAGCTGTTGGGTGTGCCTGTTAAGGACCAGATGTCATTTGTTCACATGGATGCTAAGCCTAATCTGGCTAACCTAGTTATTGCTCTTCACCTGGATGCTTCAGAGCTGCTTCTGACCAAATGGAATGGAGTTCCTGGATTTTCTCTACAGTTTCTAGTTGGGAAGGCCCAACAGTGTGCTAAAGACGGTTGTTGGATCATATTCAACGCTATTCTCGCCCTCTGTATCTATGGCATCATCTTGTTTCCCAACATGCCAGACTTTATAGATTTGGGCGCCTTCCATATCTTCGCATCGGGAAATCCAGTTCCCACCTTGCTTGGTGATTTATATCATTCTGTTCATTACAAGAATGAGAACAGAAGGGGTAAAAATGTGTCGTGTTGTGTGACCTTACTTTACAGATGGTTTGATAGCCACATGCCCAAGAAGGGTCTCTTTGTTTCCTCTGCATCCACAACTGAGTGGTGTGAACGCCTGATGGGTTTATCATCGGAGAGCATCGTTTGGTTTGATCAGGATATGTTGGGTACTGAAGTCATCTACAGTTGCAGTGGTTTTCCTAATGTTCCCCTGATTGTAAGAAAAGGTTGTATTAACTACAATCCCTCATTACTTGTCAGGCAGTTTGCGTACGTCTTGAGAGGTCCGCCGAAGGACGAGGAGGTGCAGGAATCTCTATACCTCACGGGGCTTCTAGATGGGGATATGTTAGCCAAGCTCAAGCATGCTTGGAACGACATCAGCAGGCGAGGGAAAGCACTGTTGGGTAAGAGCAACAGCCAGGCTTATGCTCCTTATGTGACTTGGATTCAAAGAAGGGCATAAACAGTAGGGATGCCTTTTCCAACTGTAAAGCAAGATTGCCATCCAGTGGTTGAAGAACCCACTACGGTGTCCATTCAGAAACACAACCAGGTATTGTCTGAGAAGGAAGAGTTGAAGAAGGCCAACGAGGAATTGGAAAAGGAACTGGTTCAGCTTAGAAGCGAGAAGAACAAAGCTGTCTATTCTTTCAAAAAAAAGACGGAGCTGGTGAACCGGCTAGGCACAAACTTGACCAAACAAAGGGCTGAGCGTGAATGTTTAGGTTTGGATTTCAAGGCTGTCAACGATGTGCTTGCCAACAAAAAGCAGGACCTGAATAATGCTTACTTGAGGATCTCCAAATTCAACCAGCAGTGGAATGCCACTCTGACCAACAATAAGGAGCGGGAGGACAAGCTGAAGCAACATATCTCCAAGTTGAAGGCTCAGTTGAAGGTCAGTGATAAGAAGTTTGATGATGAAACTGCTCGTAGGTACGCCACTCAAGACATGTTGAACAAGGCTATTGCAAACCTGAGGGATCCCAAGAAGATTTTTGAGTATAAGAAGCGAAGATTAGAAGACTGTTTTGGCAAAGAAGAGTAGGAGGACTCCGTTGAAGGTCTTCAGTACACCGTTGTACAGAGGGAGTTACTTTTCGAAGGATTACTCACTCAGCCTGATCATCCCAAAATGAAGGAGTTGCTAGAAGAGTTTCGCGCCCGTTGCCGCACTTGACTACCTTGTAATCATTTGTATTTTCTGATCATTGTTGTATGCTGACCATCACCCGACTTGTTGGTCGAGGTCATTGTCGCTACCGCAAAAATAAGGTGCCGGGAAAACAGAAGAGTCGCCACCTTTCGTTACTTATCCCACAGAAAGGGAAAGGAAACAATCGGAAAAACCTGACGAAAGGGTATAAGACAAGCTCATCACAACCATGTCTGGGTTCGGGAGTCGGTTACGCAAGGGGAAGGTATTAGCACCCCACGCGTCCATCGTACTCGATGGGATCCATGCTTGTTGTGTTTATTTGACGGGTTGGTTTTATCTATCTACGCTAAAGGTCTGGTCTGAAAAGAAAAGAAATGACTTGGCAAAACATAGCAGTTTTATGCCTACGTATTCCCGGCTGGAACGAGAAATCAGAGTCTACGTAGTTCGCCTAACTACGGGTTACGGGGGAAGGTTGCTCGCCGAGATATCGCATCTCGTGCCTATGTACTTTCACACAGCGTGAAAGATCATAGGAAACGTAGTTCGGGCTACTACGAGGAACACAGGTTTGTTCAACTGTTTTTTATCCGTGTAGGGTTAACAGACGGTTCTAGCAGTTTGGTGTATGTAGCTCGACCTTTGGAGACTTAGGCGTTTACCATTTGAGGTAGAACCGGGAGTTAACGACACTCTTTGCTTTAGAAAAGCTTTCCTTGAGTTATGGGCCCACGGGGAAAAAGGTTTGAAGTTTGTTTTCAGTCTGTTACGGAAGAAGTGTTTTTTATGGTTGTCTGTAGTTTGTACAACACTAGAGACTATGACTTAGGAACGAATGTGTCACATATCGTCCAAAGGACATATACTAAACACTCTAGATGATTGAGAGGAGACTGCTCAATTATCACTTCCCAAGTAGCTTAAGGCTCGTAACGCATTTGTACTAACTTGCCTTTATTATGTTTTTTACTATTGTTTTGAGATAAGAAGAGAACGAACTCTATGGGGAAACTGTCAAGTCTTAATGTTGTCATGCAAAATTGATTCTATGATTGAGGTTAGGAGGGAGCTACCTAATGTTATCATGCAGGGTTAGAACCCTAATGTCTGTCGTATCTTCTCTTGAACAAGAGAAGTCAGAGCCCCTAAGGGAACATGGCAATGGTATACAGAAACAGACAAAGCAGCAACTGTAACGAAATACTTGTAAGTAAAATGCATGCAATGCAGCAATACAAGCAGAAGGAGACAAACTCAACTTATTAGCAATCAAGCAAAAAGAAAACAGTCACAACAGACAAGCAGAGGGAGATAGACTCAACCTCTATATGCAAATACGTCAATTAGGAAAAGAAAAACAACACACAAGCAAGGGGAGAACCACCTCAACCCTTAAGGCAAACAAGCAGAGGGAGACCCACTCAACCTCTTAATGCAGTCATGCACCTACACTTAGACTATTCTAAACATGAACTATCCTAATGCAACACACCACTCAATCATAACCGAAGGCAAAGATTTATGACAGGTAAGGAATTCATTCCAGAAGTAAGCAAACAAGGCTTTTATCCTAGGGAAAGGAATTGAAAGCTGGGAGGCCAAGGTAAGGTCCACAGGAACATATCCCAGGCACTCAACCAACTAAAAGAGATTTGGGGGAATCCTAAAGGTTTGGCTCCTACAAGAGATGTGCAAAATTCCCCCAACAGGAGGGACTATGCTACCCCAAGAAGGTTCCTAAAAGAATTAAATGAGAGAATATTAGGAGAATGGAGATGAGAAGCAAAGTAAGTTCCACAGGAACTTACCACAAGCACTCAACCAACTCCACTTCCTTAGAGATTGCTTCCATAGACTCAACCCCTTTATGATAATGCAATGTATTCCTCCACAGAAGGAAACATGCTCACAAGGAGGATTCCAATCAAGCAAGGAGAATTTAAAGGGAAACTAGCCCTAGGGAAAGATCATCCACCTACTTGAATCTCTAAAGAACCTCAAATGTTTACCTCCTAAGGAAAACCTACCCTAAGGATTCAAGAGCTCTAAAAGAGGTATCTACCTAATTACCAATCTATCAAGAAAGGAAGTGGGACCTAGAATCATCTAATGGTCATTTACAAGACTAATCTATGCACTTAACCTAGTTAGGGTCACCTAAACTAAGGCCAATTTGTAAAATGGGGAACTAATGGAAAATCACTCCTAAAAATTCCAAGGAAAATACTACATCATCCTACATGTATTAACAAGCTATGGTACAAAAATCAGGGGCTAAACCTAAACCAAAAGGCTCAAACAAAATCCAAATCCAAAGAGTGCACTAAAAGGATCCAATGAATACTCCTAAACAACTATCCCAAAATCCTACTTAGAATGATCTAAAAATCTCAACAAAAATCACATAAAATTATTAATATATCTACAACCCGCACAAAAAATTTCAATATCAAACTCAAAGGCATGAATGAGAAATAAAATCCTAAAGCTCAGCATACAATTATCCAATTATTAAAAACACACTAAAAGATAAAATATGCAATTAATGGGAAAATAGACTAAAACTGAAATTAAAAAATGTGAAAAAGTTCTAAGCATTCCAAATTATCTACAGGATTTATTTCAAAACCAAGGGATAGTGCAAGAACCAAGGGCCCAGCTGAGTCCAAACTCAACTTTTTGTTTTCAAGGCAATAAGCCAGGGGTGCTGTTGGTAATATTATCACATGTATTATTGGACTGGGCTTTGAAATAGGGTGTGAATAGCATAACGCTGAGGGCCCAGAGTTTCATTTAATGAAACTCTGCGTTTCATTAATGCTAAGGGGCAACAACACACGTGAACTCAATCACAGCCGCACGATGCAAATACAAAGTCTACGTATCCTCGCAATCTAACGGCCATTAAACGAACTGAAAAATTGGATACTAAAACGGAGGGATTCACTCGCGGTGGTTCTGGAATTTCGAACGGTGGCTGGCCTAGCACCGATCATCTCCTACCTTGCGACGGGAACAGTGGCCTTCCACAAAACTCAACAAAACTCGGGATTTCTTATACCAAACAACTCGTCTCTCTTCCTAGATCACCAATCTATGATCTGTTTTCATTTTTAACCAATATCTAGGGAGATATCTAAACTACAACTTGGGATGCGATGTCAAAAATTGTCACGATTCACTATGAAACTTATACAAAATCCATCTATGTTTCAAGTAGGTGCTAACCACATGCATCTAAGGCTTGGAAAGTGCATAATTAAAGTGGAATTTTGCAAGAACGAAACTTGATTCGGAGCTTCGCGTATCGTGACTTTCAGGTAACAATTCTCTTCCAAAGTGTGCAGATTCACTCAATGGAAGATGTTGAATGATGCTTGATGTTCAATTTCTTCTGAAACAACCTCTATCTTGAAACTCGAAAATCCAACTTCAAGCTTCTTCCACACACTGCTCTAACTGATTCTCAACTGAAAATGGCACTAGAAGCATCCAAAAATGATCCACAGTCTATTTATAATCTGTTTTGATCTATTGGGGGTCCATTCATGGCCCAATCTCTCAATTCCAAGTTTCAACTTTCTTCCAAAATTTTCACTTATGGTATGCACGAATTGGCTCTTTTGTAGCTCTCAATCCACTTCAGTTCAATTACTTGAGAGTTGTGGAGTGTAAATGAATGAGTTTTCAGCTTTGATTTCAGCCAAAGATGTGTGTTTGATTTGTAACTTCATCATGAAATAATCCACCAAAATTCCATGAAAGGAGTCTCAACTCAAAAATGTAATAATGCCAAGTGATTTAGAATCTTATTTCCACTCTAAATTAGTACCAATTTGGTTTAAAATCATTCAATTACCAATTATTGTGATTTTTTTTCATTTTAATTCATTAAAATGGCCTTTTTGAGAAATTTCTTCAACCAATGCTTGCTCAAATCCAAATCAATGCCTCATGGATACATGGTTGAAATAAAAACATCATTTTGAGCAAGTTTTGTGTTGGACAAAACTTCATCTGAAGCTTGCAAGATAGTGAAATGGACCCATAATGCCAAATGACCTATAATCTTACTTTCCCAAAATACCCCTGACTTGTAAACCTCATAACTTGAGTTCTACAAATAAGATGGAATACTTCTAGTACAATTTAGAAAGCTAAGATCAAGCCCTACAACTTTCATGTTGGCCACATGTTGAGGAGAAACATCCTTTTAGGTCAAAAAGTTCCATGGAAGTTGGCTGACTTTTGCAGGCAAATCTCACATTCATCTGATGACTTGTAACTTGTCTGGATCATAACTTGAGTTCTATAAATCCAATGGAGGATTTCTAGTACTTAAATTAAAGCTAATATCATGCGATAAAAGTTCCATGTTGGCCAAAAGTTTATATGAAACTTGTATCTTGAGATAAGTGGTCTTGAAGCCAGACACTAAATAGGGGATTTTACCCTGAGAACCCTAGTTTAGCAACTCCACACACTTGGGATTCTTCTTGGATTGATCTTGGAATATCACCTCATGTATCTCAACACAACTTTCCATGATCACAAAGACTTAGAAATAGGTTTTTATCCTCTTCAATTGTACAGTTGACTCAAGGTTGATCAGACGAAACCCTAATCGCAACACCTTCAACTGTGGCTCTTCATACTTGGGATAAACACTTGACTAATCTCTCTCATGACCCTCAAGGCACTCCATGAGCTCTATCGAAATACCCTATCCATGATCAAGGCTTCACAACCTACTGATGGTATTCAATTGGTCCTCAGGTTAGGAGATGGACCCTATACCAGCAACCACACTTCTCAAGAACACAACCCTCTTTCTGATAACTTTGGTGACCTCACAAGCTTGAATAAGACCTCCAGATAGGCTCCTCTTTATATACACCACACTTGATCCCCTGTTAATTGAATAATTCTATGCTATGCAAATGCTAGAACAATGCAATGCTAATGCAATGAAACCAAAGCCAATTAAGAAAAGGTTAGGCAAATTTTGGGGTGCAACAGCTGCCCCTATTCAAGCGGATTGAACCTGACTGGATGAAAAGTGAACGACTTTCAGGTAATCGAGGTAAAAGACAGTTGAATACCAAAGAACCCAGAAATTTGTCAATATCTCTGACCTTCCATTTTCCGCAGAAACGGGCATACGCTAAATAAAAGCGAGCTGTCAATATCTCTGACCTTCCATTTCCGCAGAAACGGGCATACACAGAATACAAGTGCGAACTGTCAATATCTCTGACCTTCCATTTCCGCAGAAACGGGCATACGCTAAATAAAAGCGAGAACTGTCAATATCTCTGACCTTCCATTTTCGCACAAAAGGACATACACTAAATACAACTGCAAACTGTCAATATCTCTGACCTTCCATTTCCGCAGAAACGGGCATACACTAAATACAAGTTCGAACTGTCAATATCTCTGACCTTCCATTTCCGCAGAAACGGGCATACACTAAATAAAAGCGAGAACTGTCAATATCTCTGACCTTCCATTTCCGCAGAAATGGGCATACGCTAAATAAAAGCGAGAACTGTCAATATCTCTGACCTTCCATTACCGCAGAAACGGGCATACACTAAATACAAGTGCGAACTGAGCATCCGAAGACTTGAACAAGCAACTCCGTGGGGAATTTTTGACATTCGCTGCCAGACATCCATCTTGAACAACAATGGGTAACAACTTCGAAGGTATAATCCACGAGATCTTCTAACGCTGACGTAACAGCAATCCGAGGAAAACTCTACTGGGGAAATTCTGGCGTCACTTACCTTGGCCACAGGTAATGACTTCAAAGGTATAATCGTGACATCTGTCCTTTCAAAACACTGACGTAATAGCAACCTGAGGAAAACTCCAATGGGGAAGAAAAGAAACTTAACCAAGCAACTCTGATGAGGAAACACATGATAGGACGAACGTTATCATCACATATCTCATGCCAAAAATTTGGATATTCGAAAACCATCCTAAACAAGAATTCCAATTACCTGCAGGGAAAAACACCTGAAAACAAAGAGGTAACCCACCTGGCTCATGTTTAAAAATGCACATGTTTGAAAATGGCGTAATTCTCCTTACGAAATGGAAATGCTACGCGTGTGGGATAGATGCTATGCACGATGCAAATGCAAAGAGGACGTTCCGGCAAAATAAATCCCGGAGAAACGAAGCCAATCTTCCGCTGAGGGAAGAAACAATCCTGCTGGGGCTATCTCAGAATATCCAGAGTTACGAACTCTGCTGAGGATGTACAACCTATTGGAGGATAGACAACCTGCTGGAGAACAGAAAGAACAATCCTGCGTGGGGACGATCCTTACAAACCACTGACAACCTGGCTGTACTCTGTGGAGAATTCACCGGGGATTAAATGTGCACACGTAACCAACCGCTGGGAATTCACATCACTGCCTGACTGCTTGCTAACTCGCCTCCAACTCTTCTGGGGATAAAATGAGACTTCCATCTATTGGGGAGGCATAAGTTTCACATAGAGCCTGCTCCTACGTTAAGGAAATTCGGCTGGGGAAATGATGATCCCGCCTAGGATGCATCTGGTTGGGGAGAATTCTATCTCCATTCGGGGAGACACATCTGAACCTGTTGAGGAAGAAGGAGTCATCCCGCCACGAAACGAACTCGAAATGGCTTGCCCCAGAATCTATAACAGCTTTTGACAAACTCTGCGGATATGGAGAGGAACGGCTCTTTCGCTTTCAGCTTTTGCCCCAGCCTGCAGGATCTTCGTCATATCCTTTCAAAAGGAAACCTGAGATCTCTGTACTCTGGTGGTTTGATACAAACGGATTCAGCATTTCTAACCTAACGGAGGTGCTTCAAGTTAATCGCCTTCAGGATAAGGATCGCTTTGGCTCTCTCGGGGTGACCTGCCCAAGTTTCGTCATGACTTTGCCCCTCCTGGGCTGATCTGTAAGGAGTAGTAACCTTGGCTGCGAGAGATCAAATCTCGACCTGATTGCCCCAGATTACCTGATTTCTGGATGGTTGACTCCCATGTTGCGATCATTTGACATAGCTTACCCCAGTTCGTCGGGATATTCTGGCGTCCTGCATTCTGTCCTGATCAAATCTTTCCATCGTGGAAACTTCCCCGCTGTCAAGCGCTTACTCGCTAGTAAAACACGTTGTTCTGCATAAAAGACATATCAAATGCAATGCATATGGCAGTTTTCAGAATCCATTCCTATTCACTGGAAGGAAAAAAAATTTGTGGCATGAAATGTATAAAATCATTCATTAACATGTCAACAATAATACAACGCTGTAATGGGAATCCTTTCAAGGAGTCAGTTCCGATGCGATCTTTACCGAAGTATGCTTTCGAAACAAACCTATGGACTTTTAAAGGTTGTAACGTGGTCAGGTTCACGGTTTATGAAAGAAAAGATAAAGGCTCAAAATTTATTTTAACCCACCCTTTCTCCGTGATGTTCTCCGATCCTACGTTCAACTAATTCGACCTTAGCGTTCTCCTTTCAAAGGTTGAGTGACAGTTCAAGAAATTACACTTTTCGAAGTTACAGTCGCTCCCTTTTCGTCTTTTGGCGCCCGGAGCCACACGATTTCGTTCTTGTTTGAGGATTTTTCTTTTGCAATTCCTTTTCTCTTTTCGTTTTTCGTTTTTTCGTTTTCCCCTAACTTTTGCCTGGACTAACTCTTTAGAGTTTCTTCAATTTTGAAGTCCAGCGGGGTACCCTAGTTTTTTCCTTAGTCGCTTGCTTTCAAGATTCGACTTAGCGGGTGTCGCTACTGCGAAAATCGGCGCCGGCTGACAGAAGAGTCGCCACCGTGTGTTATTTATCCCAACGGAGGGAAAGGAAACGCTCGAAGTAAACCTCGCAAAAAAAATGGGAAAGGCATGGTCATCGCAACCAAAACCTGGGTTCGGGAGTCGGTTACGCAAGGGGAAGGTATTAGCACCCCTCACGTCCATCGTACTCGATGGGATCCACGCTTGCTTGGTTTGTACGGATTACATTTCTATCTAAACTAAAGGATGAGGTCTGAAAAGAAAATAAAACATGACTCGACAAAGTATCGCACTTTATGCCTACGTATTCCCGTCTGGAACGAGAAATCAGAGTCAAAGTAGTTCGCCTAACTACGGGTGAAGGTGGGTGAATGTTGCTCGCTAGGATATCGCATCCTATGCCTACGTACTTCCACACAGCATGGAAGATCAGAGCAAACATAGTTCGGGCTACGCACGACACAAGCTATTCAAATGTCTTTTATGAAAAATCTCACCTTAAACAAGGGTTTTCTTATTGCGAAAAGGTTGATGTTTGTTCAAATCTTTTGACGGAAGAAATGAATTAATCTCTGTTATAACCTTTATTAGTGTTTTTCTGTTGTTTTGAAGGAAGGAGAGATGACACTCTACAAATCCTAGGGTTGAAAGGGGAATAAAATCTACCCTAATGTTATCATGCATGGGTTAACTCCTAATGTCTATCATGCTCCTCTCTTGCACAGAGAGAAACAGAGATCCTAAGGGAATAAACGGAAACAGAAACAGCAGATATATACAATAAAGCAGTAAAATGCATGGATGCAACAATACAAGCGAGGCAACGGAGTCCTACTCAACCTCGAACCTAGAAAACAATAGGCAAAAGTGAACAGGATTCACTTTCAACCCAACAAGTTAAACAGCAAACAATACAATCCAGGAAAATCAATCAATACATCAAAATTAAAACAGCGAAAACTAAACAGCAAAGAAGTCTTCATCAGCATCTGTCTTCTATCCTCAGGCTTCAAGCAAGCACCAGTCTTTATCTTCAGTCTCCCAATGGCTTTTCTTCAAGTCCTAACCTCCAAGCTAAGGAATCAATCACAAGAGTGAATTGGGTGTTAAGCAATTAGTTGACCACCAAGGGTGGCAAACATACTGCTATCAACACAAAGAATATTTCTCTCAAGAGTTCTATCCCTCAGACATTAGCACTAAGCCTTCCAAAGGAAGGGGGTGAGTGTCTCAGAGAGACTCTGCATCACAGAGAAGGATGGAGGCAGTCAAGACCTTCCACGTTTGAGAATCAAGTTGTCTACTCTAGGGCTCTGCCTAACTCCTAGATCCTACAAACTTCAACAGCTGCTAGCAAGAGATAATCCTCATCAACTCTGGAAGTTAGTCTTCAGTCTCTGATCTTCAAATGGGCTTCATCATCTCAGATCTTCAGCTCTCCCCAAATCCCAAGCAATCCCAATACCCCACACACAGACAAAACATAACCCTAAAGAGGGCACACCACACAATCAATCAATATAAGAAATATACCAATAGCAGTAGGGGAATCCTAACAATTTCTAAGGGATCTATCCTATACCCATAACCCCTATAGTCCCATACCCCAAAATCAAATCAAAATTCCTGAAAGAACTAATCTATCTCACCTATGTTCACTTAAAACCCTAATTTTAACCATTCTAGCCTCACCTAATCAAATCACCTAAAATTTAATCCTAAAAATATGAATTAAATCCTATGTACAAGTTGAAGCCCTAATCTAATCACCCTAAAAAGAATGAATTAAAAATGCTAAAGCACCTATTCAAACTAAAATCACCAAATTTAAGTATCAAACTAAACTTAATAAAATGCTATTTACAAGAAAAATGCATGAAAAATATTAAAACAAAATAAAATGCCAATTTTATTATTTAATATTTTTCTAGACAGGATTATTGACCTACCATAAAAAGAACCAATGAAAAACAAGCTATTTTCAATTTTTTATGATTTTTTAAAGATGACAAAAATATTAAAGAAAATAAAAAACACAAAATATGAAATAAAATGGGGAGGGGGTCTGAATAGCAGTGGCGCCCAGTTATTATTCACCATTGGGCCATGAAAGTAGGGTGCAGATATCAATTGCATTAAGGCCCAGCTAGCATCAGAAAAATGAATTGAAAAATAAAAGAGAAAATGACAAACTCTCGGTGCGAAAAGCAACAGAATCACGTTCATTTTATTGGGCTTCTCAAAATGGGGGTGGGGATAGAACAAACTGGATCAGGCCCATGGTGCGCTTAAGTGAAACGCATCGTTTCACGCTGAGTCTTTCCCTCCGTTTTCTTCTTCAAATATCAGCCACACGATCAGATGAAAATGTCAAATAATTGAAATGATCCAACGGCCTGTGTATCGTCTTCTCCAACTCAACCTAGGGTTTGCAGAATTCTCTATCCATGCAGCCATGTTCAAGCTCTTCGTTCTCTCTCCACAGGCCACGAAACCCTACACCATAAAGAGCAAAATTGATCTATTCTTTCCCATAAACACAATGGTGCCCTTAATTTGGACTGAAACTAACCCTAGGATAAAACC
Source organism: Lathyrus sativus (assembly GCA_963859935.3). NCBI lineage: Eukaryota > Viridiplantae > Streptophyta > Magnoliopsida > Fabales > Fabaceae > Lathyrus > Lathyrus sativus. Next base: position 112,982,116 of record OZ012737.1, on the reverse strand, counting down.
CGATAGGTATAATAATCTGACTCCCTCATGATGCACTGCAATGGATCCTCACAATTCTCCAATTTAACTATCCTATCTTGTTCATCATGCTACACTGATCTTAACAAGCCATTACACGACCATTATAATTCAATATCCAGCTTAATCCTGATCATCAAAGAATCATCACCCTGCTAACAATCTCCATGGAACTATCTCTAATTCTCAGGAATCACTCACCTAAGGTCTCTAAACATGATTACCCTAACCATTTCATCTAATAATGCATAAATAGAGGGATTCGAATGCTTTTGCAAACCTGAAAAATGGTGATGGCAGAGGTATCTACACTCCAATCCACTGCTTGAAACTTGTCACAAATGATCTTCAATGGCTGAGAATCTTTCTGTTTGCAAGATCTTGGATGGACAATGCTTGGATTGTGAGATTGGATCCAACTTGCTTCACTTGCACTTTGGAAGCTACACCTTCACACACTCATCAATGGCCACTTTAATCTATGTGCACTTGTTCAGTAGGATCCAAGGGATGGATTTGGTGAGAAAGATTCAATGGCGATGAAGAAACAATGGAGTTTGAGATTGATTTGCAAAAATGGAGAAAATGGTATATCACTCTCTCTTCACACTCTTTTCACCAACCCTTTGCACCAATGGCTTCAGTTCATTATATAGATGAGGATGGACAGATCTATAAGGTTTTAGAATGATCTTAGAGGGTTCTAGAAAGTGGTGGAAAGTTCATGGAATTCTCATGTGATGATACTTTGAATCATCTCATATCATGCTTGCATCCTTTGTATATTTGTGTCAAAATCTCCTCTCATGAGTTATTGACATGGTGTGTGTGAAAAAACCAATCTCCTTGCCTTGAAATTTCACTTATGCCAAGTTTTCCATACTTGCCTTATTATGCAAGTAACAAAAATACAAAGCAAGTCCAAAATTTAACCCCTAACTCAAAAAAGTGGCTGAACCAATGTCTCTAAAATGATGTTTGGAATCAATTTGGTATATTGGATGACCCATTTTGGATTTGTAGATCTCTCAAACCAATTTTTCATTTCAACTTTTTCAACTTATATGCCTTTTTTAGGTCATTTTTCACCAACTTTGGTCAAGTCTCATTCTATGCATTTCCAAACTTCCATGACTTCTTTTTTGGAATTAAAATGGCATTTTGAGCAACTTTGATGTTGTGAAGTTTTTCATTTGAAGCTTCCTTGTATGAGTTTTAGGCATAGGCTAAGAATGACCTGTAATCCTCAGATGACCAAAATACCCTTTGCTTGCCAAGACCATAAGTAGAGTTCCACAAATCATATGGTCAGAAATCCATTTGAAATCCATTTGAAATATCCTTGAAGGTCAAACGTTGCTTGGAAGACAGACAACTTTCACAGACAAATTTCAGTGCCCTCAGATGACCTGTAACTTGCAAGAGCTATAAATTGAGTTCTATGAATCATCTTGATGACTTCCACCACTCAAATTAAAGCTATGAAGATACTATACAAGTTTCATGTGTACCAAGAATTCATATGAAGCTTGCATCTTGAGTTACACTGCTTGGAAGTTTGACCTAAATCAAGGGATTTTACACTGAAACCCTAATTTAGTAACTCCAGTTCTCCTTGACTCCTCTTGATTTTTCTTTAGCACAACATCATATCTATATCCATGTAGCAAATAGTGAATCCCACAATCTTCAAATGCTCCTTGATGCCCTTCCAAACAAGTCTTTGACCTAGGATTGACTTAGTGTTGACCCAGACAAAACCCTAGTTGACTGACTTCAACTGAGGCTCTTGCAATCATTCCAATGACTTGGTGTTTCTTCAAAATGATCATATAGGCTCTTCATAACATCCATACACACCTCCTGCTCTTGGCTCATAGCTCATACTTCTTCTGATGATCCCCAAACAACCTCAAGATAGGGGAGAACTCACTAATCAACCTGGCAACACTTCCAAGCCCCAATTCTTCCCTGATGACCTGAGTAGACTTGAATATGAATGAAGCCCTTAGATATGCCTCTTGAGATAAGAATAGCACTTGATCCCCTGATAAGATAGCTTGCTCATGCTATGCAATGCAGATGAATATACTATGTACATGATGACAATGCCAATGACTATGCAATTGAAACATAAACCTAGGTTAGAAAAGGTTGGGCAAATTTTGGGGTGCAACAGCTGCCCCTATTCAAGCGACTTGGACCCGACTGGATGAAGAGCACGCAGCCTTCAGACATTCGAGGTACGAGACGGTTGAATACGAAAGAACCCGGAAATTTTCCAACCGCAAAAATAAATTGCGAAAACGACTACTGCTTGGGGAAAACCCTTCAGGGAAATGACTTCTGTTGTCACGGCAACAACTAGCCATCCATCTGTCAATCTGATATTGCCTGCAAACCACTCCATCCCGAAGAAAATGAGCATACACCACACAACGAGGACTTGTTGACATCACTTATCAACCTCTGTTGATCGCACTTATCAACCACTGTTGATCTCACTTATCAACCACTATTGATCTCACTTATCAACCACTGTTGATCTCACTTATCAACCACTGTTGATCTCACTTATCAACCACTATTGATCTCACTTATCAACCAAGCACCCGCTAAACAGCGGGAGAATACTGACTTCACTTGTCATGTTGACTTCACTGATCAACCGTTCGTATCCTGAAGACACGAGCGAACGTTTAACCAAACGGGACCATGTCCGAAGACATGAACAACCGACTCTGCGGGGAGATGAGAAACTTAACTAAGCAACTCTGAGGGGCCGGTTCTGACGACGGCCGTCAAACACCTGCTGGGGAAATTGGGAACTTAACCAAGCACCCTGACGAGAATAGCCTTGTTGAGAAAATACGAGGAATTTAACCAAACACCTCCTGTAGGAAGCTCCCTGCTGGGGACTATGAGGGACTTAACCAAGCGACTCATTGAAGTAGCACCCTGCTGGAGAACATAACTCTGTTGGAGAATTGCGGGTAACCTCCCACAAACTGCATTACCAACTTCTAACGCTGACTCCATAGCATCCTGAGAAGGACTCAGCTAGGGAATGCAAGTGACTTAACCAAGCGACTTGTCAAAGAATACCCTTCCAGGGACCACGAGGAACTTAACCAAGTATCTCATTGAAGATCACTCCGCTGGGGATTATATCTCTACTGGGGTAACTGTGAGTAACCACTCAAAATCTGTACCATGCTATCTTCACAGCGCTCTGAGAAAGGACTTGGCTGGGGAGAAAGAGAAATGCTTGACCAAGCAACTCTGCTAGGGGAATATACCATGACGAACACGATCACTGCGTATCTGGCACAACAACCCTTTGTGACAAGATGAACACGATCACTGCGTATTCTACACCACCACCCTTTTGACAAAAGAAAACACGATCACTGCGTGTCTTGATGCTGTAAACAAAATCACATGATGGTACAAACACGACGAACACGATCACTGCGTGCCAGACGGAATAAATCCTCATAGAAAAGGCGAACACGTTCACTGCGTGCTTCAACTACCAATATGATAAACACGATCACTGTGTGTGCTGCCATAGGACGAATACGATCACTGCGCATCTCGACCAACAAACCCCCAAAACGATGTCAACACGATCACTGCGTGCCACGAAACCAACCCATGCAACAGGACGAATACGATTACTGCGTATGTCGACCAACAAAACCAACTGATACGGCAGCCACGATCACTGCGTGCTCCGCATCATAAGTTCCCATGGTACCATCCACACGATCACTACGTGCCGTATGAATACGATCACTGCGTATCTTGAACACGATCACTGCGTGTTTGAACACGATCACTGCGCATTCTGAGCCACGATTCTCTTGACTGGAGAAGACACGATCACTGCGTGTTATGTGTCTCAACTAACCCACATAACTGGACGAATACGATCACTGCATATTCATGCATAGGGTAAACGCGATCACTGCGCACTTCATGTCACTGCCCTCTTGACTGGAGGAAACACGATCCCTGCATGCTGCGACACAACTTCAAACATGGGACGAATACGATTACTGCGTACTTCAGCCACCAACAACCAGATGAACACGATCACTACGTGTCTCGATTGCAACTCCAACTAATGCTAGTAACACGATCACTGCGTGCTACGCAACAGGACGAATACGATCACTGCGTATCTCGACCAACAACATCACCTGATACGATGAACACGATCACTGCGTGCTTCGTACCGCAAATAGAACCAACACGATCACTGCGTGCCTTACAAAACAATCTTTTCCGACTGGGACGAATACGATTACTGCGCCCTTCGACCACATATACACCTACCAAGATTAACACGATCACTGCGTGCCCTACCACACGAACCCCAAAGATGGCATCAAAATCGACATGATCACTGCGTGTTTTACAACATGAACCCCAAAGATGGTACGAAATACGATCACTGTGCATTCTGACCACGAATCAACATCTCAAAAATCAACACGATCACTGCGTGCCTGACAACATGAACTCCATAAATGGCATCAAAATCGACACGATCACCGCGTGTCTTGCTATATGAACCCCGAAGATGGTACGAAATACGATCACTGCGCATTCTGACCACGAATCAACATCTCAAAAATCAACACGATCACTGCGTGCCTGACAACATGAACTCCATAAATGGCATCAAAATCGACACGATCACTGCGTGTTTTACAACATGAACCCCAAAGATGGTACGAAATACGATCACTGCGTCCTTTGACCACGAAATCCACATCTTCCTGAATCACGATTTCTCTTATCGGCAAGGAATAACATGTCTGAAACTGACGAGGCAACCACCTGGCCTATGTTTCAATAATGCATGTTGGATAATGACGCACTGCATGGAATTGCTACATGCTCGTGTATAATGCAAATGCTTATGATGCATGCTTATGCGAAGAGTTACTTCAGCAAAATAAATGCTGAAGACACACTGGATCCGCTGGGGATGACCGGAATACTACCGATACGCTTCCAACGAAATAAATGTTGGAAAGATGAACTAACTCCTCTAGGGATAACCATCCTGCTAGGAAAGTAGTTCACGAACTCAAAACTTCAAAATCTGCTGAGGACGATCCTCCTGACGAGGAAGAGCGACTTGCTGGGGGAAGAAAGGACAATCGTGCTCGGGAAAACTCCTTTCAGCAACTCCAACCACCTGATCACACTCTGTGGGTAACCCCTCCTGCTATCACTGAGCTGAGGAAATCATCCTGCTATCACCGAGCTGGGGAGTGAACTATACATTCTGATTTGCACAAGAACTCTCGGGGAGTTAATCATATCCATCTCGACCTTCACTGGGGAGGATTTTGCTCTGCTTCATAAACTAATTCTGAACTACTGAAGATACATTGATCTTTTCCTTTGACGTAATCTCCGCTCTCCTGGGGAGACAACATTCCATCTTTTCCTGGGATGACTTCACTGGGGAAGACACAACATTCAACCTCTGTGGAGGGTACCTACCTGCCATGGACTCTGGCGGGGAACTTTGCGAACTTTTGAATACCTGCAAAAGTCAACAAGCAAACACAAGACAATCTATGCAAAAAGACACATCTTGGTAATCACCCACGACAACCATTCAGGGAATTTTTGGTTTTAACAATCATCGGCCGAGGCCCGCCTGGTTACACGCATGTAAGTTTATCAAAAACATCGGCGCTTTTTACACACAAAACTGTAAAAAATTAAAACCAAGGTCACACATTACACTGAATAACACACTTTATTGATAACGACCTGAGAATAGGCAAGATTTGTACATCAGATGCAACTCCTGAAAAGAGGTAGTTACACACACACAAAATGCAGAAGTATACAAATATACAGAATAAAATTTGTACACATGTCGGCAACGTGTTACAGACGAACACCATGAACCGATCCTCCTATGACTCGTCGGACTCTGACGTTTCCCCGATCTCTGTCTTCGGAAGAAATTGCTTTGAATAATTGACCCCCAGATGCTCCCAAACCGCTAACACTCAAACTCGGACCGCAGTCATTTGCTTCTTAAATCCCTAACTTTTGCGTGAATCACCCTTTGTGGGTTTTCGATTCACCGGGATACCCCTTTTTGCCGAAGCCGCCGAGTGTAGGTTTTCGACTTCGCGGGTGTACATTTTTTCCATTTTATCCCTAACTTTTGCCCGAACCTTTTTATTCTGTTTTTGGTTCGCCAGGATGCCCCATTTTTGCCTGGACTCTCTTTTTACTGTCCAGCGGGTCAATTTTTAAGCAAAGTATTTTTTAACTGCGTCCGAGTTCACAGGGGACGAAAAGTCTTCACCATCCATGGTGGATAACAATAAGGCTCCTCCGGAGAAGACCTTTCTCACGACGTATGGACCTTCGTAATTGGGAGTCCATTTGCCCCTGTGATCCGATTGCGGTGGGAGAATCTTCTTCAGCACAAGATCACCCGTCTGAAAGCTTCGAGGTCGAATCTTCTTGTCGAACGCTTTCTTCATCCGGCTCTGATACAGCCTACCGTGTGCAATGGATGCCAGTCTCTTCTCATCTATCAAGCTCAGCTGATTCAATCTACTCTTCGCCCATTCTGCCTCGTCCAGCTTAACATCAAGTAAAACCCTCAAAGATGGTATCTCAACCTCCAATGGCAGGACAGCCTCCATGCCATACTCTAGTGAGAACGGCGTTGCCCCGGTTGATGTACGCACTGTAGTACGATAACCGTGCAAAGCAAATGGCAGCATCTCATGCCAATCCTTGTACGTTACCACCATCTTCTGAACAATTTTCTTTATGTTCTTGTTGGCCGCTTCAACAGCGCCATTCATCTTGGGTCTGTAGGGAGATGAATTATGATGCTCGATCTTGAAATCTCGACACAAATCTTTCATCATCTTGTTGTTAAAATTCGAACCATTATCAGTAATGATCTGTTCAGGAGTACCGTATCTGCAGATTATATCCTTCTTGATAAATCTGGCCACCACCTGCTTCGTCACATTGGCGTAAGAAGCCGCTTCCACCCACTTGGTGAAGTAATCGATCGCAACCAGAATGAAGCGATGCCCATTAGAAGCAGTCGGCTCGATCTTGCCGATCATATCAATTCCCCATATGGAGAACGGCCACGGAGAAGCCATAACATTCAGTGGACTGGGTGGCACATGGATCTTATCAGCATAGATCTGGCACTTGTGACACCGCTTGGCAAACTTGAAACAGTCGGTTTCCATCGTCAACCAATAATACCCTGCTCGCAACAACTTTCGAGTCATAGCATGCCCACCTGCATGTGTGCCAAAAGTTCCTTCATGGATCTCTTCCATGAGCAAGTTGGCTTCCTTCTCATCCACACACCGAAGGAGTACCGAATCATGGTTCCTTCTATACAAAACGTCGTCGGGATTCAGATAGAAGTTGCCTGCTAATCTCCTAAGAGTCTTCTGATCGCGACTGGATGCCCCAGCCGGATATTCCTTATTCTTCAGGAAATTTTATATGTCGAAATACCACGGTTTACCGTCAGATGCTTCATCAACTGCAAACACAAAGGCCGGCCTATCGAGGCGAGAGATGACAATGCTGGGAGCCTCATTCCAGCGGTTGACTCTATACATCGAGGATAACGTTGCAAGGGCGTCCGCCATTTGATTCTCCGCCCGAGGTACATGATGGAACTCCACCCTATCGAAGAAAGGTAGAAACCTTCTCGCATAATTCATGTACGACACCAAATTAGGTTGACGCGTCTCCCACTCTCCCTTAATCTGATTCACAACCAATGCTGAATCCCCGGATACGTCCAGATTCTTAATCCTCATATCGATAGCCTCCTCTAACCCCATAATGCAAGCTTCATACTCGGCTTCATTATTCGTCACTGAAAAAGTCAATCTGGCCGTGAACGGGATGTGCGACCCGTGGGGAGTTGTGATGATTGCCCCGATCCCGCTACCATACGAATTGACAGCCCCGTCAAAAATCATTTGCCACTGGGAACTCCGCTCAGGTCTTTCACTAGGCAATGGCTCATCACAATCTTTAGCCTTAAAGTACATTATGTCCTCATCAGGAAACTCAAACTTCATAGGCTGATAATCCTCAACTGGCTGTTCGGCAAGATATTCGGATAGAACACTTCCCTTAATGGCTTTTTGGGAAACATACAGGATATCGTATTCTGTCAATACCATCTGCCATCTAGCAATCCTTCCAGAGAGCGCTTGTTTCTCAAACACATATTTGATCGGATCCATCTTCGATATCAGCATGGTTGTATGATTCAGCATGTACTGTCTTAGACGTTTGGCGGCCCACGCCAATGCACAACACGTATTTTCGAGCATAGAGTATCGGGATTCACAGTCTGTGAACTTTTTACTCAAATAGTAAATTGCATGCTCTTTTCGCCCCGTCTCGTCATGTTGACCGAGAACACAACCCATGCTGCTCTCCAGAACCGTCAGGTACATAATCAGTGGTCGTCCTGCTACTGGGGGTATCAACACCGGAGGTTCCTGCAAGTATTCTTTTATCTTTTCAAATGCCCTTTGGCAATTGTCATTCCAGACCACCGCTTGATCTTTCTTCAACAGCTTGAATAATGGTTCACACGTGGTCGTTAGGTGAGAGATGAACCTAGCAATGTAGTTCAACCTCCCTAAGAACCCACGAATTTCTTTTTCTGTTCTCGGTGCTGGCATCTCTTGAATTGCTTTTATCTTTGCAGGATCGACCTCGATTCCTTTCTTGCTCACAATGAACCCCAGTAGCTTCCCGAATCTTACTCCGAAGGTACATTTATTAGGATTCAGCCTCAGCCTAAATTTCCTCAGCCTCTTGAACAACTTCAACAAATTAACCAGATGTTCTTCCTCGGTTTGAGACTTGGCAATCATATCATCGACATATACCTCAATCTCTCTGTGCATCATGTCGTGAAAAAGCATTGTCATAGCCCGCTGGTACGTTGCCCCAGCATTTTTCAAACCAAAGGGCATCACCTTGTAATAGAAGGTTCCCCACGGGGTGATAAAGGTCGTTTTTTCCATATCCTCGGGAGCCATTTTGATCTGGTTGTACCCTGAAAATCCATCCATGAAGGAGAATACCGAAAACTGGGCCGTGTTGTCAACTAACACATCAATATGCGGTAGTGGGAAATCATCCTTCGGGCTCGCTTTGTTCAGATCCCTATAATCAACACACATTCGAACCTTGCCATCTTTCTTTGGCACAGGTACGATATTAGCGACCCAAGTGGGATAAGTGGTAACATCCAGGAATCCAGCATCCCATTGCTTTTGCACTTCTTCCTTTATCTTTACAGCCATATCAGGACGAGTCCTTCGGAGTTTCTGCTTCACGGGCGGGCAATCCTCTTTCAGTGGCAGACGATGAACAACCATGTCAGTGTCCAATCCCGGCATGTCCTCGTAGGACCAAGCAAATATATCACTGTATTCACGCAGCATCTCGATAAGCTCCCGCTTGATATCCCCTTGCAACGCGGCCCCTATACGGATATTCCTGACGCGTTCTTCAGACCCCAAGTTGACAATATCAATCTCTTCCTGATGAGGCAGAATGACTCTCTCCTCTTGCTTCAATAACCGACTAAGCTCTTCTGGTAAGTCACTATCCTCCACAATCTCCTCCTCCGCTTGGAAGATCGGATGCTCGAAGTCTAAACGAGTCATAGGAAGTTTTTGGTCGGTGTCATCTGAAAATTCGTGAATCCTGCGAGGGAAACGGTTAAGTGCTTCAAAATGATGTACGAGCAAAATGCATAACCGCGCTGCCATTTTATTGAAAAAATAAAATAAAACAGAAAGAAAGGGATCACAACATTTGAATGTAAAAAACGCCGTCATTTATTGATTATGCAAACATACAAGTAAACAGTTAGGCCCTAAGACAAGATCATCGATGCCCGGGCAAGGCATGTGATCATACAATGATTGAAAAACAATGCATTACTGTTTGGTGACTTGGATGACGTCCTGGATGGACCAGTTGCATAGGCTTTGCCCCGGCGTGCTGGGTCGAATCCATGAGTCCATGTCGCAATCGCTATCCACCTCCTCCGTATCAGACACGACATTGATCCTTTCAAAGCTAACCCCTCCGGGCGTGAACACGACAGGTCCCTTGTACTTAGGCGCACTCTGCGAGGTAGATGGGCGGTATCCCAAACCATACTTGTCTTGCTTCACTGGGATGTCCAGAACCTGACCCCACTTCTGAGTCTCTCCTGCTTGTACCAACGCCTTGGCTTCTTTATATAAGGAGACTGCCACCTTTGGCCCTTCACTCTTTACCAGAGCTTCTTCTTTAACCTTCACCTCTTCGAACGCCTGACACAGCGTTTCATGAATCTCTCCATCTACCTCCACGTACTTGAAAGAAGATAAATGACTGACTAAAATATCCTCTTCGCCACACACCGTCACAATACTCCCCTCAACCATATATTTCAGCTTCTGATGGAGCGTGGAAGTCACTGCCCCAGCGGCATGAATCCAAGGTCTCCCGATCAAACAGCTATATGCGGGTTGTATGTCCATGATGTAAAACACTGTATCAAACACCTCCGGACCTACCTGAATAGGTAACGTTATCGACCCGAATACTGACCTCCTGGTTCCGTCAAAAGCCCTTACTACCAAATCACTAGGGGTGCACAACAACCCACGGGTATCCAATTTCAACAGAGCTTTCTTTGGTAACACATTCAACGAGGACCCAGTGTCTACCAGCACATGGGATAACACAGTGCCCCGACATTCGATAGAGATGTGCAAAGCATTATTATGATCACGCCCTCGAGGCATTAAGTCAAAATCCGTGAATCCCATTCCATGCCCAACGTTAACATGTGTCATAACTCCTTCCAGCTGATTAACTAAAATCTCTTGCGGCACGAAAGATGTCTCAAGTACCTTCAACAGGGCCTTTCTATGCGCCTCAGAGCACAACAGCAGCGATAATATGGAGATCTTTGACGGGGTCTGCTGCAGGTGATCTACAATCTTATAATCACTTTTACGGATTAACCTCATGAATTCTTCCACATCTTTGTTTATCGGCTCTTTCTCTTTACTCCCCGAAGATTCCCCCTCAACAACTTTGCTCTTACCCCTGGCAAGCCTCTCTGCTTCAACCTCAGGTGAAGTGAAAATTCTCCCGCTCCGGGTTATACCACCCGCTCCCACTACGTTATCCACGGATCCCGCTGGCGGATCATTCAAGTCAATCTTTTCCCCGTTGCAATACACCTCAGCACCATAACTCCACGGGACTGCTTTTGTGCTTTCAAACGGGACCGGCTTGGCGTTGGTAATAGTAATGGTCGGCCTTTTCGATGATGCCGAAATTGTCACTGATTTGAACGGAATAGTGATCGTAGCAATCTCCTTACGCTCTTTAGATTATGTCTCGACAGACTTTTCTCGCCCCACAGCCTTGTCAAACTGCAACGTTCCTTCGTCAATAAAACCTTGAACTCCCCTCTTCAACTTCTCACAGCCCTCAGGTCGAACCAAACAGTCATCACACTTTTCGCCGTAGCCGGGATAGACTCCTCCTTTTAACAAGCACTGCTTTACGAAACTCAATGGGGTTTTCAGCTCACTCACTTCAGAAACCAAGTTCAACTCATCATCTACCATGATTGCATTGGCTCCAGCTCCACCATGCTTGGGCATTGGCTGTTGCGTGATATTGGGACCTTCCTTCCCGAAGTTAATAGTCGTACTATCAAGCAAATATTGTACTTTATGCTTGAAAGCTAGGCAATTTTCAATATTGTGCCCTGGTGCACCTGAATGGAAGTCACAGTGTTCATTAACATCATACCCGACTGGCGGCTGGCCAGTTGGTGGTGCTAAGGTCCTCTTTTAGACTAACTTCAGTTTCAACAAAGTTTGAAGGAGTTCTGCATATGATACTGGTGGTACTTCGAATACTCTTCTCGGTCGTGGGTTCTGAAATCTGCGCTGATTATTATTAGGCTGCTGCTGAGCCTGCTGCGCTGGCTGTTGTCTCTGTTGCTGAGGAGGCCCTGGAATGGTTACACTTGCAACTTGGGACTACTGACGCCAGTTCTGACTTTTATTCTTTCGTCGAGCACCGTATACAACATTGGTATCACCTTTCCATTTACCACCAAACGTCTTCTTGTTACCTCCTGCAGAACTGGACTCACCCGCTTGAATTTTACCAATCTTCACCCCGTTTTCAATGCGCTCCCCCGTCAAAATCAACTCAGAGAAAGTACTCATCGAAAAATTGAGCAGCCGATCATAGTACATTCCAGAGAAAGTTCCTATGAACATATCCATCATTTCGCGCTCCACCATTGGAGGGTGTACCCTAGCAGCCAAGTCTCGCCATCTCTGGGCGTATTCTTTAAAGCTCTCACTAGACTTCTGAGACATGCTTTGCAACTGAACTCGGTTAGGGGCGAGATCACTATTATACTGATAATGTCGAACAAAAGCCTCTGCCAGCTCTTTCCAACTCCTGATCTGAGTCGGCTCCAAGCTCATGTACCACTCCAGCGATGGCCGTGATAGGCTATCCTGGAAGAAATGCATTAGCATCTTTTCATCCTCAGAATACGCAGACATACGCCTATAAAACGCGCGTACATGCACCCTAGGGCATGTATCCCCTTTGTACTTATCAAATGACGGTGCTTTGAATTTCAGCGGGACCCTCAATTCTGGGACTAACCCCATATTTGACATATCCAATCCAAGAGCATTCTGGTTGGCCAACCCGTTCACCTTCTCTTCTAGCAATCCCATCTGATGGTTGTCTCCCCTGGCCCTTTCATAGCCTTCATTCTGACCAGAGAACACATCCTCCTGGCGATCCTCCCAGCGAGGTACTGCTTCGTATCCAACATAATCTGCATCGCGACCCGGACCTGTCTGAACGTACCTGGGTTCATACCTCAGATTACCCATCTCTTGAGTGTTGTACGCGCCAGCTCCACATCCAAGATTACCATAGCCACCAAACCCAGCCTTGGCGCCAGCCATGCTGCCATATCCCATATTCACACCATTGAAGCCCTGATTACCATTAATACCATTCATTCCGACATTCTCAACGCCCCCATTGAAACCCTGGTTGACATTGCCCCCAAATACCCCAGCAGTATCTGCATTAGCATTCACATTACCGGTGTTCCCGCCTCCACCTACAGGACCAGTTTCTCCAGCATTCAAACCGGTTACGGGAACAGCGTTAGCACTTTGACGATTCTCAACTCGGGGAGAAGCAACAATGTTTTCACCCTGCGGTGTCCCGTTGTTTTCGGCCCGTGCGACTATCGGTTGAACCAGATTCTGCAGCTGCTCTTGCCCTTTGGCGATAGTCTCCATGGTTTGCATGAGCAGGGCCATCCTGTCACGCATCTCTTGCATTTCACTCTGCACGTTGTCCATGATCTTCTTCTGGTTGATTCTTGTAGAGTAACGGTGGACCCGCTTTTCTGCAATCCTGAAAATACCTGGAAAATGGATGCGAGAGATAAGATACACGAATCACAAACCTGCAATGCAAATATGAGTATGTATGCAAAATGCAATGTGTGTCTGTGCATTAGTGATTATCATTCCCCGATTCTAGTGTGATTGTGTCAGTGCAGTGACAGTGCTAGCAAGACAGTGATTGGAGCCGAATCAAAGAAAACCTCATATATTGCAGAGAAATCCAAGAATACAATATCACTGAGAGTACAAATAAGACGGCATGACCTCAACCAACAATCCTGGTGATGGTCAGCGCAAATGCTAATACATGAAATGATCAAGTACTCCCATAAGCTCGGTACCCTTCTATTAACTTCTTGGTCTCTGGATGACCTGGTCGGGTAAGCAGCCCTTCGACAAGCTGGTTTCTTCTCTTGCGAACACGTCGCACATCACCAGCAGCTTCCTCCCATGCCCCTGCTCCGAAGCGATCCTCTAACTTCCGCTTCTGAGACACAGCTTCATTCCTGCCTTCGATGGCTTTATTCAGTGCTTTCTGGAGGCTGTATCTGGTCATCACTTCTTCTTCGCACTTCTCAATGCTAGCCTTCAACTGCTTCTCGAGGTCAGAAATTTGCTGCTTCAACTTATCTTCCCTCTTCTTGTTGTTGGTCAGCGTAGCATTCCATGTCTTATTACAAGAAGAGATTTCTCGGTGAGCGGCGTCGAGTGCTTTCTTTTTTGCCTCCAACATGTCGTGGGAGCTTCTGAACTCTTGACCCAGACGTTCGCGTTTCCTCTTCTCCTCAGTCAACTCAGCACCTAGCCTGTTCACTAGCTCAATCTGCTGTTGGAAAGAACGTACGGCCTTATTCTTCTCACTCCTCATCTGAGCTAGCTCCTTCTCTAACTCTTCATTAATCTTCATCAAGGCTTCCTTTTCCTTCACAACTTGCTCGTAGGCCTCCCTAGAAACAGCGGTCGACTCTTCTACCGGAATATGAACAGGGACCGGAGCAGCTGGAAATGGCATCAATATCTGTCTGGCTCTCTCCTGAATCCAAACTTTGTAGGGTGCATATGCCTGGCAATCACTCTTCCCCAACAGTGGCTTCCCTTTCCTGTTAATACGCGTCCAGGCATGCCGAAGCTTGGCTAGCAAATCTCCACTCAAATCACCGGTGAAGTATAGAGATTCCTGTACTTCTTCCTCCTGAGGTGGGTTCTTCAGCGCATATCCAAACTGACAGACGAACAAAGATGGGTTGTAGTTGATGCACCCTTTTCTCCCTATCAACGGAACATTAGGATACCCAGAACAACTGCAAATAAGCTCGGACCCCAACAGATCTCGATCAAACCACTCAATGTCTTCAGCAGTTAGCCTCATCATACGCTCTGGCCAGTCAGATGTAGTCGCACTATCCACAAAGGGTCCCTTCAGGGGAAGATGTCTCTTAAACCACATGGACAGCAGAGGCACGCAACAAGAGACATTCTTGCCTCTCCTGTTCTCATTCCTGTAGTGCATCGAATGCTAGAAGTCTCCGATCAGTGTAGGCACTGGGTTGCCAGCAGCGAACAGATGAAATGCATCCATGTCCACGAAGTTTGGGAAATTGGGAAACAGCACGATCCCATAAATGCATAGAGCCAAAATAGCGTTAAAGACCACCCAACACCCATTCTTGGCATACTCTTGAGCCTTACCAACCAGAAACTGAAGAGAGAAACCTGGAACTCCTTGCCAAGAAGTCATCAACAGTTCAGAAGCATTCATATGCAGGGTCTTAGCTAGATCCTCCAACTTAGGTTCAGCGGCAGAGTGAACAAAAGGAACTGCATTCTGCACTGGCAGCTCAGTAAACTCTACATACTCCTCCATGGTGGGCCCCAAGATAAAATCAGTAAACGTGAAGCATCTCAAAGCCGGGTCATAGAATTGCATCAGCGCGTACAGCCCATTCAACTCACCATCAGTGGATCTGCGAACCAAACTCAACAGCCGTCCATAACTCTGCCTGAAGCTTCTACGGACATCCTCGTCTGCCAGAGAAATCAGACCCAGGAGTGGAGTAATATCAGGAATAGGTAGCTTATAGGCAAATGTCATCCTCAAACCAGCCATAATCAATACTCAGAAGTCCCGACACTAGAACCGGGGGATATGCAAATGCACCTGCAGCACAGACACACGTTAATGGGATGCAATGATAATGATCATGCAAACAATGCAATGCAAGCAACATGCAACGGGGACCAAGTGCTATAGCTGAGAAGCCTGGACCATATCAAAAGTCTCAAATAGACCCTCCAATACTCATCAACCCTAGTCTCAGATAGACCTGACACAAAGCTCCAACATCGGTCTCTGATAGACCCATAATATAACCCCACCTGGTCTCTGACAGACCTCAAACCATAACTCAGACTGGTCTCTGATAGACCTCATACCATCCATAAATACCCATGATCTCTGATCAAGAAACAAACGGCATCTGAAGGTCTAGTTACCTGCATAACCCCAAACCCTCTCACAGGTGGATGTCCTAGCAACTGACACAGGTACGGCATCCTATGCGGTCGTCGGCGTCACAGACTTTCAGGGTTGATGATACGATTCCCAGAAGGAGTGGCATCATCACGTCCTGAAGAGGCCTCACTTAGCCAACTTCCAAATGATCGGTCCCCAGAGTCGACAATCCAACTAACCAGCAACCCGAGCCACCCAAAGGGTAGGACAGGAGGCCAACCAGAAGAACCTCGTCTGAGTGTAGATTTCGCGGGACACTAGGACATGCAAAGAACGTGCGCGCCCACTAATCTCTACTCTAAGTCTAGGTGCACTCAAGCCCAGGTCCGGCTTATCTCTCAATCATAGAACCCCCGTCACACCCCACAAGACAGCAATAATAATGATAATATAATGCTGAAAGGTAAATACAAAAATGTAAATCCATACAAAATCCTCGACGGGAAAACAAGCGCTAGGACTGACTCTCTAGAGGGACGTTGGATCCCAAATGCATAAGGAACTATCGCAGTCCTTAGCAGCCAGGGGACGTTGGATCCCCAGCAGAGTCGCCAGCTGTCGCTACTGCGAAAATCGGCGCCGGCTGACAGAAGAGTCGCCACCGTGCGTTATTTATCCCAACGGAGGGAAAGGAAACGCTCGAAGTAAACCTCGCAAAAAAAAACGGGAAAGGCATGGTCATCGCAACCAAAACCTGGGTTCGGGAGTCGGTTACGCAAGGGGAAGGTATTAGCACCCCTCACGTCCATCGTACTCGATGGGATCCACGCTTGCTTGGTTTGTACGGATTACATTTCTATCTAAACTAAAGGATGAGGTCTGAAAAGAAAATAAAACATGACTCGGCAAAGTATCGCACTTTATGCCTACGTATTCCCGTCTGGAACGAGAAATCAGAGTCAACGTAGTTCGCCTAACTACGGGTGAAGGTGGGTGAAGGTTGCTCGCTAGGATATCGCATCCTATGCCTACGTACTTCCACACATCATGGAAGATCAGAGCAAACGTAGTTCGGGCTACGCACGACACAAGCTGTTCAAATGTCTTTTATGAAAAATCTCACCTTAAACAAGGGTTTTCTTATTGCGAAAAGGTTGATGTTTGTTCAAATCTTTTGACGGAAGAAATGAATTAATCTCTGTTATAACCTTTATTAGTGTTTTTCTGTTGTTTTGAAGGAAGGAGAGATGACACTCTACAAATCCTAGGGTTGAAAGGGGAATAAAATCTACCCTAATGTTATCATGCATGGGTTAACTCCTAATGTCTATCATGCTCCTCTCTTGCACAGAGAGAAACAGAGATCCTAAGGGAATAAACGGAAACAGAAACAACAGATATATACAATAAAGCAGTAAAATGCATGGATGCAACAATACAAGCGAGGCAAGGGAGTCCTACTCAACCTCGAACCTAGAAAACAATAGGCAAAAGTGAACAGGATTCACTTTCAACCCAACAAATTAAACAGCAAACAATACAATCCAGGAAAATCAATCAATACATCAAAATTAAAACAGCTAAAACTAAACAGCAAAGCAGTCTTCATCAGCATCTGGCTTCTATCCTCAGGCTTCAAGCAAGCACCAGTCTTTATCTTCAGTCTCCCAATGGCTTTTCTTCAAGTCCTAACCTCCAAGCTGAGGAATCAATCACAAGAGTGAATTGGGTGTTAAGCAATTAGTTGACCACCAAGGGTGGCAAACATACTGCTATCAACACAAAGAATATTTCTCTCAAGAGTTCTATCCCTCAGACATTAGCACCAAGCCTTCCAAAGGAAGGGGGTGAGTGTCTTAGAGAGACTCTGCATCACAGAGAAGGATGGAGGCAGTCAAGACCTTCCACGTTTGAGAATCAAGTTGTCTACTCTAGGGCTCTGCCTAACTCCTAGATCCTACAAACTTCAACAGCTGCCAGCAAGAGATAATCCTCATCAACTCTGGAAGTTGGTCTTCAGTCTCTGATCTTCAAATGGGCTTCATCATCTCAGATCTTCAGCTCTCCCCAAATCCCAAGCAATCCCAATACCCCACACACAGACAAAACATAACCCTAAAGAGGGCACACCACACAATCAATCAATATAAGAAATATACCAATAGCAGTAGGGGAATCCCAACAATTTCTAAGGGATCTATCCTATACCCATAACCCCTATAGTCCCATTCTCCAAAATCAAATCAAAATTCCTGAAAGAACTAATCTATCTCACCTATGTTCACTTAAAACCCTAATTTTAACCATTCTGGCCTCACCTAATCAAATCACCTAAAATTTAATCCTAAAAATATGAATTAAATCCTATGTACAAGTTGAAGCCCTAATCTAATCACCCTAAAAAGAATGAATTAAAAATGCTAAAGCAGCTATTCAAACTAAAATCACCAAATTTAAGTATCAAACTAAACTTAATAAAATGCTATTTACAAGAAAAATGCATGAAAAATATTAAAACAAAATAAAATGCCAATTTTATTATTTAATATTTTTCTAGACAGGATTATTGACCTACCATAAAAAGAACCAATGAAAAACAAGCTATTTTCAATTTTTTATGATTTTTTAAAGATGAGAAAAATATTAAAGAAAATAAAAAACACAAAATATGAAATAAAATGGGGAGGGGGTCTGAATAGCAGTGGCGCCCAGTTATTATTCACCATTGGGCCATGAAAGTAGGGTGCAGATATCAATTGCATTAAGGCCTAGCTAGCATCAGAAAAATGAATTGAAAAATAAAAGAGAAAATGACAAATTCTCGGTGCGAAAAGCAACAAAATCACATTCATTTTATTGGGCTTCTCAAAATGGGGGTGGGGATAGAACAAACTGGATCAGGCCCATGTTGCGCTTAAGTGAAACGCATCGTTTCACGCTGAGTCTTTCCCTCCGTTTTCTTCTTCAAATATCAGCCACACGATTAGATGAAAATGTCAAATAATTGAAATGATCCAACGGCCTGTGTATCATCTTCTCCAACTCAACCTAGGGTTTGCAGAATTCTCTATCTATGCAGCCATGTTCAAGCTCTTCGTTCTCTCTCCACAGGCCACGAAAACCTACACCATAAAGAGCAAAATTGCTCTATTCTTTCCCATAAACACAATGGTGCCCTTAATTTGGACTGAAACTAACCCTAGGATAAAACCCGATAGGTATAATAATCTGACTCCCTCATGATGCACTGCAATGGAACCTCACAATTCTCCAATTTAACTATCCTATCTTGTTCATCATGCTACACTGATCTTAACAAGCCATTACACGACCATTATAATTCAATATCCAGCTTAATCCTGATCATCAAAGAATCATCACCCTGCTAACAACCTCCATGGAACTCTCTCTAATTCTCAGGAATCACTCACCTAAGGTCTCTAAACATGATTACCCTAACCATTTCATCTAATAATGCATAAATAGAGGGATTCAAATGCTTTTGCAAACCTGAAAAATGGTGATGGCAGAGGTATCTACACTCCAATCCACTGCTTGAAACTTGTCACAAATGATCTTCAATGGCTGAGAATCTTTCTGTTTGCAAGATCTTGGATGGACAATGCTTGGATTGTGAGATTGGATCCAACTTGCTTCACTTGCACTTTGGAAGCTACACCTTCACACACTCATCAATGGCCACTTTAATCTATGTGTACTTGTTCAGTAGGATCCAAGGGATTGATTTGGTGAGAAAGATTCAATGGAGATGAAGAAACAATGGAGTTTGAGATTGATTTGCAAAAATGGAGAAAATGGTATATCACTCTCTCTTCACACTCTTTTCACCAAACCTTTGCACCAATGGCTTCAGTTCATTATATAGATTAGGATGGACAGATCTAGAAGGTTTTAGAATGATCTTAGAGGGTTCTAGAAAGTGGTGGAAAGTTCATGGAATTCTCATGTGATGATACTTTGAATCATCTCATATCATGCTTGCATCCTTTGTATATTTGTGTCAAAATATACTCTCATGAGTTATTGACATGGTGTGTGTGAAAAAACCAATCTCCTTGCCTTGAAATTTCACTTATGCCAAGTTTTCCATACTTGCCTTATTATGCAAGTAACAAAAATACAAAGCAAGTCCAAAATTTAACCCCTAACTCAAAAACGTGGCTGAACCAATGTCTCTAAAATGATGTTTGGAATCAATTTAGTATATTGGATGACCCATTTTGGATTTGTAGATCTCTCAAACCAATTTTTCATTTCAACTTTTTCAACTTATATGCCTTTTTTAGGTCATTTTTCACCAACTTTGGTCAAGTCTCATTCTATGCATTTACAAACTTCCATGACTTCTTTTCTAGACTTAAAATGGCATTTTGAGCAACTTTTATGTTGTGAAGTTTTTCATTTAAAGCTTCCTTGTATGATTTTTAGGCATAGGCTAAGAATGACCTGTAATCCTCAGATGACCAAAATACCCTTTGCTTGCCAAGACCATAAGTATAGTTCCACAAATAATATGAAGGCATACCATACCATTCTATAAAGCTAAGACAATAAGGAACAACTCTTATGTTGGACATAAATACATTTGAAATATCCTTGAAGGTCAAACGTTGCTTGGAAGACAGACAACTTTCACAGACAAATTTCAGTGCCCTTAGATGACATGTAACTTGCAAGAGCTATAACTTGAGTTCTATGAATCATCTTGATGACTTCCACCACTCAAATTAAATCTATGAAGATACTCTACAAGTTTCATGTGGACCAAGAATTCATATGAAGCTTGCATCTTGAGTTACACTGCTTGGAAGTTTGACCTAAATCAGGGGATTTTACACTGAAACCCTAATTTAGTAACTCCAGTTCTCCTTGACTCCTCTTGATTTTTCTTTAGCACAACATCATATCTATATCCATGTAGCAAATAGTGAATCCCACAATCTTCAAATGCTCCTTGATGCCCTTCCAAACAAGTCTTTGACCTAGGATTGACTTAGTGTTGACCCAGACAAAACCCTAGTTGACTGACTTCAACTGAGGCTCTTGCAATCATTCCAATGACTTGGTGTTTCTTCAAAATGATCATATAGGCTCTTCATAACATCCATACAAACCTCCTGCTCTTGGCTCATAGCTCATACTTCTTCTGATGATCCCCAAACAACCTCAAGATAGGGGAGAACTCACTAATCAACCTGGCAACACTTCCAAGCCCCAATTCTTCCCTGATGACCTGAGTAGACTTGAATATGAATGAAGCCCTTAGATATGCCTCTTGAGATAAGAATAGCACTTGATCCCCTGATAAGATAGCTTGCTCATGCTATGCAATGCAGATGAATATACTATGTACATGATGACAATGCCAATGACTATGCAATTGAAACATAAACCTAGGTTAGAAAAGGTTGGGCAAAATTTGGGGTGCAACAGCGGGCTTTTCTTTTCGATCCTTTTCTTTATCTCTCTCTTGAAACAAATCGTATGACATCGGCTCACATGACTTGTTAAAGAGATTGTGACTGTTTCACTTCTAATCGACCAGGCTTAACCATTGTGGTTTTTTAGGTACGACCTATATAGGTGTGACCTATCCTCGAACAGACACTCCTTTTGTAAGTTGAACGCTTGGTCAAATTAACTGACACCTACCCTGCCCCGGGTTAAGATTTAGGGGTTCTTTTTTTTCCAAAAAGAAACTCCTACAACTAAGCTCAAAGGGGTTAACAAGGGATTATCTTCCTTATATCTCTAGTGTTTGGGATTTGAAACAATGTCTGTACATCATCAACAGGTTCTTATTCAAAAGCATACATTCAGAAGCTTGCGCTTCGTTGGATTTCTTCATCCTCCCCAGATTCCACTTAAACAAGCGTTTCATATAAAAGAAAGCAATAGAGTGAACACAAATGGATTAATTCAAAACATGCACATTTATTTCATTATCAATATCAATTGAAAACAACAAGCTTTACAAACGTAATTTGCAATTAAACAGGAAAGAAACTACAACTATAAAGAAATGACATAAAAATGCAGATTGCCAGCTTCTAGTAATTGGGCTTTCGAACTTGTTTGCTCCGCTGAGGCAGCCATGTTTAGAGTTTACTCGTCGAGGTCAGTCTGGAAGGCTTCTGAACCTTCGTTCTCGAGGGACTCTTCCACAGCATGAACTAATGTGCCTACCTGGCTGGATGAAGAAAGGTCGTTAATCTGAATACCCTAAGGCGTAATCGAGAACCCGTTGGCCCCCAATAGAGTCTGAACCTGGCTCTTAAGCACCTTGAAGTCATTCGTTGAATGCCCCTGTGCTCCAACATGGTACTCACAGCGGGCGCTGACATCAAAACCTGGAGGATACGGCGGGATCATCGGATTAGTCTCTTTCGGCACTATCAGCCAACCTTTGACCAAACCCGGCAACAACTGACTGTATGACACCGGTAGCTGAGTAAACTGCCTTTCAGGTTTCCTTGGTCTTTGTCGGGCGTGCTGCCCCTGTTGATGGCAATATGACCGTTGACTCTAGAAGGGAAATGATGTCTGATGCATGGACCCTAGGGGTTATTGACTCTGAACGGTCAAGACATCTGGAGGTTGAGCCTGAGATACCACGGACTCCTTTTGCTCGGATGCACTCATCCTCGGGTTTAGCCCCGTAATTGGTAATAGTTGCGGGCACGGAGATTTAGAGGTCATAAATTGCAAGGCATCCTTTGGGTCAATGCAGTTTTGGGGACGAAAGCAGGAGTGTCCATCTTTTCGGTAATGCCTAGAATGGGACCTTCCGCTATACTCGTGTCGCCCGACGCGAACTTAACGACCTTTGAATCGATCAAATCTTGAACTACGTGCTTAAAAGATTTGCAGTTCTCAATGTAGTGTCCGGGTGCCCCTTCATGGAAATCACAATGGGCGTTTGCATTATAGCCAGGTGGTGGGGTCCTAGTTAGTGGATGTAATTTTCGTAATTCGACCAACCGAAGCTGAAGCAAGACTTGCAGCAACTGAGCATATGTCATTGGGATCGGATCGAAAGCTCTGTCAGCTAATTTTACCTTCTGAGCGTACCCCCTCCTAGTCACATGATTATCCCGAGAAGCAATGCATTGAAGAGAAAAATTCAAAGCTCTTTGTCGCCTATTAGACATTCGAGGCTTATCAACCCTTGGCACAGGTCCCACAAGCTCAAGTGGAACAATCATCTTTGCTACGGCTTCAGGTGGTTGATCCTCTTCTTTCCTGAGCATCTTCTTTAACACATCCATGATCAAGCCCACTTGGGTCTTCAACTACTGGTTCTCCTCTCTGAGTACCTGCTGGTTCGAACGCAACTCTTGCACGTTCCCCATAACCTGCCTCATCTGGCCTTGGACCTCACTCAACTATGCTCGTACCTGTTCCATAGCCTTGTGGAGATTTCTGTAATCTTCCTGATCGGATATCCTGCAACAAACTGGTTAGCACAGGGAGTAAGATCAGTGGTTATGCGGTACCTGTTATGTAAAATGATATGCAGATGCAAATGCAAACATGTAGCAAGGGATCAAGAGTGCGCTGTTGAGGAGACCAAGGCTCTGTTTCAACATAATCACAACACTGCCCTGATAACAAAACCCTGAAGAGGACCAATAATTATGCACTGTCGAGAACGAGCACATATCTGATGTAAAAAACCCTCTGATACCAACAATACTGATCCACTGTCAAGAAAACCAGGTTGTTTGAAGGTTAAGGTTCCTACAATAACCCGACCCCGCTCACAGGTACGAACCTAATCATTGGCAAAGGCACGACATTCTATGCGTTCATCAACGTCACAGACTTTCAAGAAATGATGATACGATACCCAGGAAGGTGTGGCGTCATTATCTCTTGAAGTGGCCTCACTCAGCTGAATCACAAATGATCGGTTCCCAGAGTCGACAATCCTTAGATCTGAAATCTTTTTGACGGCCCACTGGGCTGGAAATGGAATTCATCTCAGAGAATCTCGTCTGAGTGCAGATTTCGGGGGAACTAGTGCATGCCTAACATGCAGGCTCACCACTAATCTGCTTCTAAATCTATGTACATACTCAAGCCTGGGTCTGGCTTATCACTCATCAGAGTCCCTCCCACAATAGCACAACAACAATAATATCATACTGAAAATAAAATGCGGAAGGTAAAAAAGCGATAAATAAACACAACCCAACAGGTAAACACGCAAGCGCTAGGATTCACTCGCACAGGGAACCGTTGGAGTCCCCAACAGAGTCGCCAGCTGTCGCTACCGCGAAAATAAGGTGCCGGCAAAACAGAAGAGTCGCCACCTTTCGTTATTTATCCCATAGAAAGGGAAAGGAAACGATCGGAAAAACCTGACGAAAGGGTATAAGACAAGGTCATCGCAACCATGTATGGGTTCTGGAGTCGGTTACGCAAGGGGAAGGTATTAGCACCCCTCACGTCCATCGTACTCGATAGGATCCATGCTTGTTGTGTTTATCTGACGGGTTGGTTTTATCTATCTACGCTAAAGGTCTAGTCTGAAAAGAAAAGAAAATGACTCAGCAAAACACAACAGTTCTATGCCTACGTATTCCCGGCTGGAACGAGAAATCAGAGTCTACGTAGTTAGCCTAACTACGGGTTACGGGGGAAGGTTGCTCGCCGAGATATCGCATCTCGTGCCTACGTACTTTCACACAGCGTGAAAGATCAGAGCAAACATAGTTCAGGCTACTACGGGGAACACCTGTTTGTTCAACTGTTTTTTATCCGAGTAGGGTTAACAGACGGTTCTAGCAGTTTAGTGTATGCAGATCGACCTTTGGAGACTTAGGCGTTTACCGTTTGCGGTAGAACCGGGAGTTAACGACATTCTTTGCTTCAGAAAAGCTTTCCTTGAGTTATGAGCCCACGAGGAAAAAGGTTTGAAGTTTGTTTTCTGTCTTTTACGGAAGAAGTGTTTTTTATAGTTGTCTGTAGTTTGTACAGCACTAGAGACTATGACTCAGGAATGAATGCGTTGTATATCGTCCAAAGGACATATACTAAACACTCTAGATGATTGAGAGGAGACCGCTCAATTATCACTTCCCAAGTAGCTTAAGGCTCGTAACGCGCTTGTACTAACTTGCCTTTATTACGTTTTTTACTGTTGTTTTGAGATAAGAAGAGAATGAACTCTATGGGAAAACTGTCAAGTCCTAATGTTGTCATGCAAAATTGATTCTATGGTTGATGTTAGGAGGGAGCTACCTAATGTTATCATGCAGGGTTAGAACCCTAATGTCTGTCGTAACTTCTCTTTAACAAGAGAAGTCAGAGCCCCTAAGGGAACATGGCAATGGTATACAGAAACAGAAAAAGCAACAACTGTAAAGAAATAAATGTAAGTAAAATGCATGCAATGCAGCAATACAAGCAGAAGGAGACAAACTCAACTTCTTAGCAATCAAGCAAAAAGAAAACAGTCACAACAGACAAGCAGAGGGAGACAGACTCAACCTCTATATGCAAATACGTCAATTAGAAAAAGCAAAACAACACACAAGCAAGGGGAGAACCACCTCAACCCTTAAGGCAAACAGGCAGAGGGAGACCCACTCAACCTCTTAATGCAGTCATGCACCTACACTTAGACTATTCTAAACATGAACTTTCCTAATGCAACACACCACTCAATCATGAATGAAGGCAAGGATTTATGACAGGTAAGGAATTCATTCCACAAGTAAGCAAACAAGGCTTTTATCCTAGGGAAAGGAATTGAAAGCTGGGAGGCCAAGGTATGGTCCACAGGAACTTATCCCAGGCACTCAACGAACTAAAAGAGATTTGGGGGAATCCTAAAGGTTTGGCTCCTTCAAGAGGTGTGCAAAATTCCCCCCCACAGGAGGGACTATGCTACCCCAAGAAGGTTCCTAAAAGAATTGAATGAGAGAATATTAGGAGAATGGAGATGAGAAGCAAGGTAAGTTCCACAGGAACTTACCACAGGCACTCAACCAACTCCACTTCCTTAGAGAGAGCTTTCATAGACTCAACCCCTTTATGATAATGAAATATATTCCTCCAGAGGAGGAAACATGCTCACAAGGAGGATTCCAATCAAGCAAGGAAAATTGAAAGGGAAACTAGCCCTAGGGAAAGATCATCCACCTACTTGAATCTCTAAAGAACCTCAAATGTTTACCTCCTAAGGAACACCTACCCTAAGGATTCAAGAGCTCTAAAAGAGGTATCTATCTAATTACCAATCTATCAAGAAAGGAAATGGGACCTAGAATCATCTAATGGTCATTTACAAGACTAATCTATGCACTTAACCTAGTTAGGGTCACCTAAACTAAGGCCAATTTGTAAAATGGGGAACTAATGGAAAATCACTCCTAAAAATTCCAAGGAAAATACTACATCATCCTACATGTATTAACAAGCTATGGTATCAAAATCAGGGGCTAAACCTAAACCAAAAGGCTCAAACAAAATCCAAATCCAAAGAGTGCACTAAAGGGATCCATCAATGAATACTCCTAAACAACTATCCCAAAATCCTACTTAGAATGATCTAAAAATCTCAACAAAAATCACATAATATCATTAACATATCTGCAACCAGCACACAAATTTCAATATCAAACTCAAAGGAATGAATGAGAAATAAAATCCTAAAGCTCAGCATACAATTATCCAGTTATTAAAAACAAACTAAAAGAGAAAATATGCAATTAATGGGAAAATACACTAAAACTGAAATTAAAAAATGTGAAAAAGTTCTAAACATACCAAAGTATCTACAGGATTTATTTCAAGAATTATTGACAATCATTTCTATTTTTATATGAACTAAATCTAACAAGTATTAATAAAAAACAAAAATAGAAAAAAAAAAGAAATTAAATGAAACTAGGAGGTGCAGTAAGTAATGGGTTTATGTGTTAATTCTCTTGGGCCTTGCTTACGGGGGGTGGGGACCAAGGGCCCAGCTGAGTCCAAACTCAGCTTTTTGTTTTTAAGGGAATAAGCCAGGGGGTGCTGTTGGTAATATTATCACGTGTATTATTGGACTGGGCTTTGAAATAGGGTGTGAATAGCATAACGCTGAGGGCCCAGAGTTTCATTTAATGAAACTCTGCGTTTCACTAATGCTAAGGGGCAACGCCACACGTGAACTCAATCACAGCCGCACGATGCAAATACAAAGTCTATGTATCCTCGCGATCTAACAGCCGTTAAACGAACTGGAAAATTGGATACTAAAACGGAGGGATTCACTCGCGGTGGTTCTGGAATTTCGAACGGTGGCCATCCTAGCACCGGTCATCTCCTACCTTGCGACGGGAACAATGGCCTTCCACAAAACTCAACAAAACTCGCGATTTCTTATACCAAACAACTCGTCTCTCTTCCTAGATCACCAATCTATGATCTGTTTTCATTTTTAACCACTATCTAGGGAGATATCTAAACTACAACTTGGGATGCTATGTCAAAAATTGTCACGATTCACTATGAAACTTATACAAAATCCATCTATGTTTCAAGTGGTGCTAACCACATGCATCTAAGGCTTGGAAAGTGCATAATTAAAGAGGAATTTTGCAAGAAAGAAACCTGATTCGGAGCTTCGCGTATGGTGACTTTCAGGCCAGAATTCTCTTACAAAGTGTGCAGATTCACTCAATGGAAGATGTTGAATGATGCTTGATGTTCAATTTCTTCTGAAACAACCTCTATCTTGAAACTCGAAAATCAAACTTCAAGCTTCTTCCACACACTGCTCTAACTGATTCTCAACTGAAAATGGCACTAGAAGCTTCCAAAAATGATCCACAATCTATTTATAATCTGTTTTGATCTATTAGGGGTCCATTCATGGCCCAATCTCTCAATTACAAGTTTCAACTTTCTTCCAAAATTTTCACTTATGGTATGCACGAATTGGCTCTTTTCTAGCTCTCAATCCACTTCAGTTCAATTACTTGAGAGTTGTGGAGTGTAAATGAATGAGTTTTCAGCTTTGATTTCAACCAAAGATGTGTGTTTGATTTGTAACTTCATCATGAAATAATCCACCAAAATGCCATGAAAGGAGTCTCAACTCAAAAATGTAATAATGCCAAGTGATTTAGAATCTTATTTCCACTCTAAATTAGTACCAATTTGGTTTAAAATCATTCAATTACCAATTATTGTGATTTTTTTTCATTTTAATTCATTAAAATGGCCTTTTTGAGAAATTTCTTCAACGAATGCTTGCTCAAATCTAAATCAATGCCTCATGGATACATGGTTGAAATAAAAACATCATTTTGAGCAAGTTTTGTGTTGGACAAAACTTCATTTGAAGCTTGCAAGATAGTGAAATGGACCCATAATGCCAAATGACCTATAATCTTACTTTCCCAAAATACCCCTGACTTGTAAACCTCATAACTCGAGTTCAACAAATAAGATGGAAGACTTCTTGTACAATTTGGAAAGCTAAGATCAAGCCCTACAACTTTCATGTTGGCCACAAGTTGATGAGAAACATACTTCTAGGTCAAAAAGTTCCATGGAAGTTGGTTGTCTTTTGCAGACAAATTTCTCATTCATCTGATGACTTATAACTTGTCTGGATCATAACTTGAGTTCTATAAATCCAATGGAGGATTTCTAGTACTCAAATTAAAGCTATGAGCATGCTCTAACAGTTCCATGTAGGCCAAAAGTTTATATGAAACTTGTATATTGAGATAAGTGGTCTTGAAGCCAGTCTCTAAATAGGAGATTTTACCCTGAGAACCCTAGTTTAACAACTCCTCACAGTTGGGATTCTTCTTGGATTGATCTTGGAATATCACCTCATGTATCTCAACACAACTTTCCATGATCACAAAGACTTAGAAATAGGTTTTGATCCTCTTCAATTGTATAGTTGACTCAAGGTTGATCAGACGAAACCCTAATCGCAACACCTTCAACTGTGGCTCCTCATACTTGGCATAAACACTTGACTGAGCTCTCTCATGACCCTCAAGGCACTCCATGAGCTCTATACACATACCCTATCCATGATCAAGGCTTCACAACCCACTGATGGTCTTCAATTGGTCCTCAGGTTAGGAGATGGACCCTATACCAGCAACCACACTTCTCAAGAACACAACCCTCTTTCTGATAACTTTGGTGACCTCACAAGCTTGAATAAGACCTCCAGATAGGCTCCTCTTGATATACACCACACTTGATCCCTTATTAATTGTATAATGTTATGCTATGCAAATGCTAGAACAATGCAATGCTAATGCAATGAAACCAAAGCCAAGTAAGAAAAGGTTAGGCAAATTTTGGGGTGCAACAGTTGCCCCTATTCAAGCGGCATGAACCTGACTGGATGAAAAGTGAACGACTTTCAGGAAATCGAGGTAAAAGACGGTTGAATACCAATGAACCCGAAAATTTTCTAACCGAAGAAAATGAACTGCACAAACTGCTTGGAGAACAAAAATCCAGAGAATTGAATCTGGTTGTCACGGCAACAACTGATCCATCATCTGATACAAAACATGATTTCTACATCAACCACGTATGTGACGCCACAGGCATTGAATCCAAATAAAGAATCTTCAAATATACGCTACGAGAAGCGGGAGCCGAGCCACAGGACCATATCAAAATATTATCCTGGACCTTCCATCTTTGAAGAAACGAGCAGGCACTACGTAAAGCACGACATCAATATCCTTGATCTTCCATTTTCGTAGAAACGGGCAAGCACTACGTAAAAGTGTGAGCTGTCAATAACTCTGACCTTCCATTTCTCTAGAAACGGGCATACACAGATAACAAGTGCAAACTGTCAATATCTCTGACCTTCTATTTTCGCAGAAACGGGCATACGCTAAATAAAAGCGAGAACGGTCAATATCTTTGGCCTTCCATTTCCGCAGAAACGGGCATACGCTAAATAAAAGCGAGAACTGTCAATATCTCTGACCTTCCATTTCCGCATAAACGGGCATACGCTAAATAAAAGTGAGCTGTCAATATCTCTGACCTTCCATTTCTGCAGAAGCGGGCATACAATGAATACAAGTGAGAACTGTCAATATCTCTGACCTTCCATTTCCGTAGAAACGGGCATACACTAAATACAAGTGCGAACTGTCAATATCTCTGACCTTCCATTTCCACAGAAAGGGCATACACTAAATACAAGTGCGAACTGTCAATATCTCTGACCTTCCATTTCCGCAGAAACGGGCCTACGCTAAATAAAAGCGAGAACTGTCAATATCTCTGACCTTCCATTTCCGTAGAAACGGGCATACGCTAAATAAAAGCGAGAACTGTCAATATCTCTGACCTTCCATTTTTGCAGAAACGGGCATAGACTAAATAAAAGTGTGAACTGTCCATATATCTGACCTTCCATTTCCACAGAATTGGGCATACACTAAATAGAAGTGCGAACTGAGCATCTGAAGAGTTGAACAAGCAACTCCGCGGGGAATTTCTGACATCCGCTGCTAGACATCCATCTTGAACAAAAATGGGTAACAACTTCGAAGGTATAATCCACGAGATCTTCTAACGCTGACGTAACAGCAATCCGAGGAAAACTCTAACGGGGAAATTCTGGCGTCACTTACCTTGGCAACAGGTAATGACTTCAAAGGTATAATCGTGAAATCTGTCCTTTCAAAACGCTGACGTAACAACAACCTGAGGAAAATTCCACTGGGGAAGAAAAGAATCTTAACCAAGCAACTCTGATGAAGGAACACATGATAGGACGAACGTTGTCATCACATATCTCATGCCAAAAATTTGGATATTCGAAAACCATCCTGAACAAGAATTCCAATTACCTGCAGGGAAAAACACCTGAAAATAAAGAGGTAACCCACCTGGATCATGTTTCAAAATGCACATGTTTGAAAATGGCGTAATGCTCCATACGAAATGGAAATGCTATGCGTGTGGGATAGATGCTATGCACGATGCAAATGCAAAGAGGACGTTCCGGCAAAATAAATCCCGGAGGAACGAAGCCAAACTTCCGCTGGGGGAAGAAACAATCATGCTGGGGCTATCTCAGAATATCCTGAGTAACGAACTCTGCTGAGGATGAACAACCTATTGGAGGATAGACAACCTGCTGGAGAATAGAAAGAACAATCCTGCGTGGGGACGATCCTTACAAACCACTGACAACCTGGGTGTACTCTGTGGAGACTTCACTGGGATTAAATGTGCACACGTAACCAACCGCTGGGAATGCACATCACTCCCTGACTGCTTGCTAACTCGCCTCCAACTCTTCTGGGGATAAAATGCGACTTCCATCTGCTAGGGAGGCATAAGTTTCACATAGAGCCTGCTCCTACGTTAAGGAAAGCCGGCTGAGGAAATGATGATCCCGCCTAGGATGCATCTGGTTGGGTAGAATTCTATCTCTGTTTGGGGAGACACATCAATGCTCATGGCCTCATGCTCAGACTCCATGGGGGAACACAACTGAACCTGTTGAGGAAGAAGGAGTCATCCCGCCACGAAACGAACTCGAAATGGCTTGCCCCAGAATCTATAAGAACTTTTGACAAACTCTGCGGATATGGAGAGGACCGGCTCTTTGGCTTTCAGCTTTTTCCCCAGCCTGCGGGCTCTACGTCATATCCTTTCAAAAGGAAACCTGAGATCTTTGTACTCTTGTGGTTTGATACGAACGACTTCAGCACTTCGAACCTCACGGAGGTGCTTCAAGTTAATCGCCTTCAGGATAAGGATCGCTTTGGCGCTCTCAGGGTGACCTGCCCCAGTTTCGTCATGACTTTGCCCGTCCTGGGCTGATCTGTGGGGAGTAGTAACCTTGGCTGCGAGAGATCAAATCTCGACCTGATTGCCCCGGATTACCTGATTTCTGGATGGCTGACTCCCATGCCGCGATCATTTGACATAGCTTGCCCTGGTTCGTCGGGATATTCTGGCGTCCTGCATTCTGTCCTGATCAAATCTTTCCATCGTGGAAACTTTCCCGTTGTCAAGCGTTTACTCGTTAGTAAAACACGTTGTTCTACATAAAAGACATATCAAATGCAATGCATATGGCAGTTTTCAGAATCCATTCCTGTTCACTGGAAGAAAAAAAAAATTTGTGGCATGAAATGTATAAAATCATTCATTATATGTCAACACTAATACAACGCTGTAATGGGAATCCTTTCTAGGAGTCAGTTCCGATGCGATCTTTACCGAAGTATGCTTTCGAAACAAACTTATGGACTTTTAAAGGTTTTAACGTGGTCAGGTTCACGGTTTATGAAAGAAAAGATAAAGGCTCAAAATTTATTTTAACCCACCCATTCTCCGTGATGTTCTCCGATCCTAGGTTCAGCTAATTCGAACTTAGCGTTCTCCTTTCAAAGGTTGAGTGATAGTTCAAGAAATTACACTTTTCGAAGTGATAGTCGCTCCCTTTTCGTCTTTTGGGGCCCGGAGCCACACGATTTCGTTCTTGTTTGAGGATTTTTCTTTTGCAATACCTTTTTGCTTTTCATTTTTCATTTTTTCGTTTTCCCCTAACTTTTTCCTGGACTAACTCTTTAGAGTTTCTTCAATTTTGAAGTCCAGCGGGGTACCCTGGTTTTTGCTTAAGTCGCTTGCTTTCAAGATTTGACTTAGCGAGCTTTTCTTTTCGATCCTTTTCTTTCTCTCTCTTTTTTTTGAAACAAATTGTATGACATCGGCTCGCATTACTTACTAAAGAGATTGTCACTGTTTCACTTCTGATCGACCAGGCTTAACCATTGTGGTTTTTTAGGTACGACCTATATAGGTGTGACCTATCCTCGAACGGACACTCCTTTTGTAAGTTGAACGCTTGGTCAAATTAACTGACACCTACCCTGCCCCGGGTTAAGATTTAAGGGTTCTTTTTTTCCAGAAAGAAACTCCTACAACTAAGCTCAAAGGGGTTAACAAGGGATTATCTTCCTTATATCTCCGATGTTTGGGATTTGAAACAATGCCTGTACATCATCAACAGGTTCTTATTCAAAAGCATACATTCGGAAGCTTGTGCTTCGTTGGATTTCGTCATCCTCCCCGGATTCCACTTAAACAAGCGTTTGAAATAAAAGAAAGCAATATAGTGAACACGAATGGATTAATTCAAAACATGCATATTTATTTCATTATCAATATCAATTGAAAACAACAAGCTTTACAAACGAAATTTGCAATTAAATAGGAAAGAATCACAACTGTAAAGAAATGACATAAAAAATGCAGATTGCCAGCTTCTAGGAACTGGGCTTTCAAACTTGTTTGCTCCACTGAGGCAGCGATCTTCAGAGTTTACTCGTCGAGGTCAGTCTGGAAGGCTTCTGAACCATCATTCTCGAGGGACTCTTCCACAGCATGAACTGATGTGCCTACCTGGCTGGATGAAGGAAGGTCGTTAATCTGAATACCCTGAGGCGTAATCGAGAACCTGTTGGCGTCCAATAGAGTCTGAACCTGGCTCTTAAACACCTTGCAGTCATTCGTTGAATGCCCCTGTGCTCCAACATGGTACTCACAGTGGACGCTGACATCAAAACCTAGAGGATACGGCGGGATCATCGGATTAGTCTCTTTCGGCACTATCAGCCCACCTTTGACCAAACCTGGCAACAACTGACTGTTTGACACTGGTAGCTGAGTAAACTGCCTTTCAGGTTTCCTTGGTCTATGTCGGGCGTGCTGCCCTTGTTGATGGCGATATGACCGTTGACTCCAAAAGGGAGATGATGTCTGATGCATGGACCCTAGGGGTTGTTGACTCTGAACGGTAAAGACATCTGGAGGTTGAGCCTGAGATACCACAAACGCCTTTTGTTCGGATGCACTCATCCTCAGGTTTAGCCCCAGAATTGGCAATAGCTGCGGGCACGGAGATTTAGAGGTTATAAATTGCAAGACATCCTTTGGGTCCAATGCAGTTTTGGGGACGAAAGCAGGAGTGTCCATCTTTTTGGTAATGCCTAGAATGGGACCTTCCGCTATACTCGTGTCGCCCGACACGAACTTAACGGCCTTTGAATCGATCAAATCTTGAACTACGTGCTTAAAAGCTTTGCAGTTCTCAATGTAGTATCCGGGTGCCCCCTCATGGAAATCACAATGGGAGTTTGCATTATAGCCAGGTGGTGGGGTCCCAGTTAGTGGATGTAACTTCGGTAATTCGACCAACCGAAGCTGAAGCAAGACTTGCAGCAACTGAACATATGTCATTCGGATCGGATCGAAAGCTCTGTCAGCTGATTTTACCTTCTGGGCGTAACCCCTCCTAGTCACATGATTATCCCGAGGCTTATCAACCCTTGGCACAGGTTCCACGGGCTCAACTGGAACAAGCATCTTTGTTGCGGCTTCAGGTGGCTGATCCTCTTCTTTCATGAGCATTTTCTTTAACACCTCCACGATCAAGCCCACCTGGGTCTTCAACTGCTGGTCCAAACGCAACTCTTGCATGTTCCCCATAATCTGCCTCATCTGGCCTCAGACCTCACTCAGCTCTGCTCGTACCTGTTCCAAAGCCTCGTGGGTATTTCTATAATCTTCCTAATCGGATATCCTGCAACAAACTGGTTAGCACAGGGAGTAAGATCAATGGTTCTGCGGTACCTGTTATGCAAAATGATATGCAGATGCAAATGCAAACATGTAGCAAGGGATCAAGAGTGCACTGTTGAGGAGACCAAGGCTCTGTTTCAACATAATCACAACACTGCCCTGATAACAAAACCCTGAAGAGGACCAATAATTATGCACTGTCAAGAACGAACACATCTCTGATGATAAAAAGCCTCTGATACCAACAATACTGATCCACTATCAAGAAAAACAGGTTGTCTGAAGGTTAAGGTTCCTGCAATAACCCGACCCTGCTCACAGGTACGAATCTAATCACTGGCAAAGGCACGACATCCTATGCATTCATCAGCGTCACAGACTTTCAAGAAATGATGATACGATACCCATCAAGGTGTGGCATCATGATCTCTTGAAGCAGACTCACTCAGCTGAATCACAAATGATCGGTTCCCAGAGTCGACAATCCCTAGATCTGAAATCCTTTCGACGGCCCACTGGGCTGGAAATGGAAGTCATCTCAGAGAATCTCGTCAGAGCGTAGATTTCGTGGGAACTAGTGCGTGCCTAACATGCAGGTGCACCACTAATCTGCATCTAAAGCTATGTACATACTCAAGCCTGGGTCTGGCTTATCACTCATCAGAGTCCCTCCCACAATAGCACAACATTAATAATATCATACTGAAAATAAAATGTGGAAGGTAAAAAAGCGATAAATAAACACAACCCAACAGGTAAACACGCAAGCGCTAGGATTGACTCGCACAGGGAACTGTTGGAGTCCCCAGCAGAGTCGCCAGCTGTCGCTACCGCGAAAATAAGGTGCCGGCAAAACAGAAGAGTCGCCACCTTTCGTTATTTATCCCACAGAAAGGGAAAGGAAACGATCGGAAAAACCTGACGAAAGGGTATAAGACAAGGTCATCGCAACCATGTCTAGGTTCTGGAGTCGGTTACGCAAGGGAAAGGTATTAGCACCCCTCACGTCCATCGTACTCGATGAGATCCACGCTTTTTATGTTTATCTGATGGGTTGGTTTTATATATCTATGCTAAAGGTCTGGTTTGAAAAGAAAAGAAAATGACTCGGCAAAACACAGCAGTTCTATGCCTACGTATTCCCGGCTGGAACGAGAAATCAGAGTCTACGTAGTTCGCCTAACTACGGGTTACGGGGGAAGGTTGCTCGCCGAGATATCGCATCTCGTGCCTACGTACTTTCACACAGCGTGAATGATCAGAGCAAACGTAGTTTGGGCTACTACCGGGAACACAGGTTTGTTCAACTGTTTTTTATCCGAGTAGGGTTAACAGACGGTTCTAGCAGTTTGGTGTATGCAGCTTGACCTTTGGAGACTTAGGCGTTTACCGTTTGCGGTAGAACCAGGAGTTAAAGGCACTCTTTGCTTCAAAAAATCTTTCTTTGAGTTATGGGCCCACGGGGCAAAAGGTTTAAAGTTTGTTTTCAGTCTTTTACGGAAGAAGTGTTTTTTATAGTTGTCTGTAGTTTTTACAGCACTAGAGACTATGACTTAGGAACGAATGCGTCACATATCATCCAAAGGACATATACTAAACACTTTAGATGATTGAGAGGAGACCGCTCAATTATCACTTCCCAAGTAGCTTAAGGCTCGTAACGCACTTGTACTAACTTGCCTTTATTACGTTTTTTACTGTTGTTTTGAGATAAGAAGAGAACGAACTCTATGGGGAAACTGTCAAGTCCTAATGTTGTCATGCAAAATTGATTCTATGATTGAGGTTAGGAGGTAGCTACCTAATGTTATCATGCAGGGTTAGAACCCTAATGTCTGTCATAACTTCTCTTGAACAAGAGAAGTTAGAGCCCCTAAGGGAACATGGCAATGGTATACAGAAACAGACAAAGCAACAATTGTAAAGAAATAAATGTAAGTAAAATGCATAAAA
The DNA here is from genome assembly GCA_963859935.3 of Lathyrus sativus. Lineage (NCBI taxonomy): Eukaryota > Viridiplantae > Streptophyta > Magnoliopsida > Fabales > Fabaceae > Lathyrus > Lathyrus sativus. Next base: position 112,945,543 of record OZ012737.1, on the reverse strand, counting down.
TGCTACAATACAAGCAGAAGGAGACAAACTCAACTTCTTAGCAATCAAGAAATCATGAATGAAGGGATTTATGACAGGTAAGGAATTCATTCTACAAGTAAGCAAACAAGGCTTTTATCCTAGGGAAAGGAATTGAAAGCTGGGAGGCCAAGGTAAGGTCCACAGGAACTTTTCCCAGGCACTCAACCAACTAAAAAAGATTTGGGGGAATCATAAAGGTTTGGCTCCTTCAAGAGATGTGCAAAATTCCCCCCACAGGAGGGACTATGCTACCCCAAGAAGGTTCCTAAAAGAATTGAATGAGAGAATATTAGGAGAATGGATATGAGAAGCAAGGTAAGTTCCACAGGCACTCAACCAACTGCACTTCCTTAGAGAGAGCTTTCATTGACTCAACCCCTTTATGATAATGCAATGTATTCCTCCATAGGAGGAAACATTCTCACAAGGAGGATTCCAATCAAGCAAGGAAAATTGAAAGGGAAACTAGCCCTAGGGAAAGATCATCCACCTACTTGAATCTCTAAAGAACCTCAAATGTTTACCTCCTAAGGAACACCTACCCTAAGGATTCAAGAGCTCTAAAAGAGGTATCTACCTAATTACCAATCTATCAAGAAAGGAAATGGGACCTAGAATCATCTAATGGTCATTTGCAAGACTAATCTATGCACTTAACCTAGTTAGGGTCACCTAAACTAAGGCCAATTTTTAAAATAGGGAATAATGGAAAATCACTCCTAAAAATTCCAAGGAAAATACTACATCATCCTACATGTATTAACAAGCTATGGTACAAAAATCAAGGGCTAAACCTAAATCAAAAGGCTCAAACAAAATCCAAATCCAAAGAGTGCACTAAAGGGATCCATCAATGAATACTCCTAAACAACTATCCCAAAATCCTACTTAGAATGATCTAAAAATCTAAACAAAAATCACATAACATCATTAACATGTCTACAACCAGCACACAAAATTTCAATATCAAACTCGAAAATCCAACTTCAAGCATCTTCCACAAACTGCTCTAACTGACTCTCAACTGAAAATGGCACTAGAAGCTTCCAAAAATGATCCACAATCTATTTATAATCTGTTTTGATCCATTGGGGGCCCATTCATGGCCCAATCTCTCAATTCCAAGTTTCAACTTTCTTCCAAAATTTTCACTTATCGTATGCACGAATTGGCTCTATTCTCGCTCTCAATCCACTCCAGTTCAATTACTTGAGAGTTGTGGAGTGTAAATGAATGAGTTTTCAGCTTTGATTTCAACCAAAGATGTGTGTTTGATTTGTAACTTCACCATGAAGTAATCCACCAAAATGCCATGAAAGGAGTCTCAACTCAAAAATGTAATAATGCCAAGTGATTTAGAATCTTATTTCCACTCAAAATGAGTACCAATTTTGTTTGAAATCATTCAATTACCAATTATTGTGAATTTTTTCATTTTAATTCATTAAAATGGCCTTTTTGAGAAATTTCTTCAACCAATGCTTGCTCAAATCCAAATCAATGCCTTATGGATACTTGGTTGAACTAAAAACATCATTTTGAGCAAGTTTTGTGTTGGATAAAACTTCATTTGAAGCTTGCAAGATAGTGAAATGGACCCATAATGTCAAATGACCTACAATCTTACTTTCCCAAAATACCCCTGACTTGTAAACCTCATAACTTGAGTTCTACAAATTAGATGGAAGAATTCTAGTATAATTTGGAAAGCTAAGATCAACCCCTGCAGCTTTCATGTTGGCCAAAAGTTGAGGAGAAACATCCTTCTAGATCAAAAAGTTCCTTGGAAGTTTGTTGACCTTGGCAGACAAATTTCACATTCATCTGATGGCCTCTAACTTGTCTGGATCATAACTTGAGTTTTATAAATCCAATGGAGGATTTATAGTACTCAAATTAAATCTAAGAGCATTCTCTACCAGTTCCATGTTGGCCAAAAGTTGATATGAAACTTGTATATTGAGATAATTGGTCTTGAAGCCAGACACTAAATATGGGATTTTACCCTGAGAACCCTAGTTTAGCAACTCCTCACACTTGGGATTCTTCTTGGATTGATATTGGAATATCACCTCATGTATCTCAACACAACTTTCCATGATCGAAAAGACTTAGAAATAGGTTTTGATCCTCTTCAATTGTACAGTTGACTCAAGGTTGATCAGACGAAACCCTAATTGCAACACCTTCAACTGTGGCTCTTCATACTTGGCATAAACACTTGACTGAGCTCTCTCATGACCCTCAAGGCACTCCATGAGCTCTATCCATATACCCTATCCATGATCAAGGCTTCACAACCCACTGATGGTCTTCAATTGGTCCTCAGGTTAGGAGATGGACCCTATACCAGCAACCACACTTCTCAAGAACACAACCCTCTTTCTGATAACTTTGGTGACCTCACAAGCTTGAATAAGACCTCCAGACAGGCTCCTCTTGATATACACCACACTTGATCCCCTGTTAAATGAATAATGCTATGCTATGCAAATGCTAGAACAATGCAATACTAATGCAATGAAACCAAAGCCAAGTAAGAAAAGGTTAGGCAAATTTTGGGGTGCAACAGTCATGCTGTTGATTCCACCTGTACTCAGTGACATTGTATGCTGCCTTGTTGGGCTTTATATATTTACGAGACGTTATCTCCATGACTGGATCTGGACTTCTTATTATCATCACTGGCACTCTGGCACTAGAATCAGGGGAGAAATCTCCCTAAGCCACAGCCACACGTTTGCATTTGCATGAATCATTTGCATAACAGGTACCTCGAGGTTTTTTTGACCCTTTGTGCTTGCAGGTTTGTTTCATGATTGAGGGAAGGCAGATTCACCGGTATTCTACCAGAGCAAATCAGGTCAGAGTAATGGAACAGGTTCAGACTGACATTCAACAGCTCAGGGAGAGGATGGACCGTTTTATTAATCTCATACAAGTGGTCACCAATGGCCAGGAACAACTCAGAACTCTGGTGCAACCTATGATCGCATGCGTTGACAGCAACGACGTGTTACACATTGGGAATGCTGCAAACCCTCCGCTTGTTGAGACCATTCATGCTGACATCCCTGTTACTAGAGGGAATGGAAGTGGTAATGGTAATGTTGTTACTAATGTTGGAGCTAATGGGAATACAACTGGAGCCGAAAATGGCAACTTTGAGGCCAATGGGAATGTTGGTATGGGCAATGGCAATACTGGTAGAACGGGTAATGCTGGAAACGTTGGTGCTGGTAATCAATATGGTCTTGATGCTGGTGGGTTTTCTCATGGTAATGGCCATCAACCTTGGCATGAGGATCGTCAAGAGGACTTATTCTCGATGAAAGGAGCCGAGGGCGAGCTGAATTCTGAAGCTCGTTTAAGATTCAAAGCGCTCGAACACAAGATGAAGAGTTTTGAGAACTTGAACTCCATGGGCGTTGATATGACCAAGATGGGGCTGATCTCAGACCTCAAGGTGCCTCCATAGTTTAAGGTACCTGACTTCTAGAAGTATAAGGGCACCACTTGTCCCCGTGTCCATCTGAGGTCCTATTATCGAAAGATGTCTGCACATTCTGAAGATGAGAAGTTGCTGATGCACTTCTTCCAAGACAGCCTGTCAAGCCCCTCGCTGGAGTGGTACGTGGGTTTGGATCCCACAAGTGTACACAGTTGGAAAGACCTTGCTGAAGCATTCGTGCGCCACTATCAGTACAACAACGACCTGGCTCCGAACCGGGTTCAGCAATAAATTTTGTCTCAGAAGAATAACGAAGGCTTTAAGGAGTACGCCCAGAGGTGGCGTGAACTGGCAGCGAGAGTTCAGCCACCGACGGTTGAGCGAGTACTTGTCGAGATGTTCGTGGCTACCCTTCCAAGGGTTTATTATGAGAAGCATGTCAGTGGTATGTCGGGAAATTTCTCCGACCTCATAATCACTTGAGAACATATGGAGAATGGCATCAAACTCGGGAAGATTCATGGTGTAGATATACCTTCAGCTGGAGGGGGAAAGAAGTCTTTCAATGGTAAGAGACGCGAAGGTGAAACAAGCTCAGTGTCTAGTGCTCAGGGAAAAGGAAAAGGACAGCGCCAGCAGGTCGCTAGTATTATTATTCCCGCCGTCCAGCAACCTCAGCAGCAGCAGCAGCAGAACCAACAAGGGTACCGGAGGTACCAGGGTAAGGCACCTATGTCATACGCCCAGCTATTGCAGACATTGCTTCAGTTGCAGCTGATTCAGAAGAGAACTTTGGCTCCCTTGACAGGGACACCACCACCTGGCTACGATGTGAATGCGAGATGCGAGTTTCATTTGGGGGCACCTGGCCACTCGATTGACAACTGTAAAGCATTTAAGCACAAAGTACAGGATATGGTTGACGCCAAGATAATCAACTTTTCTAATAATGTTACGAATGTTACGAAGAACCCTATGCCTAACCACGGGGGAGACGGGGTTAACGCCATTATCGAAGAGGAAGATTCGGACTTATTGACTGATGTCAAAGACCTGAAGACACCACTTGGTTTTGTTAAAGCCAAGTTGGTGAAGAAAGGTATTTTTACGGGATGTGGGAAGTTCTGTATGGATTGTGCGAACCACTCAAACGGCTGTGATCAATTGGTAGAAGGGATCCAGAGCCTGATGAATGAAGGAATTTTGCAGTTCACTCGGAAGATTGAGAATGAATCAAGGGAAGTAATGCTGAAGCAGAAGGATGAATTTGCCACTATCACCATCCCCCATAAAACAATTACCATTTCTGCATCAAGGCCACCTACGATCACCATAATGAAGGCTGGTCCTATACCGTTCGGGAGCACTAATGCTGTTCCATGACACTATGGGGCAGATGTTTACTGCAATGGACAGAAGTTGGAGTTAGATCCATCCGGGCAATCTATTGACAACTTAGTCGGGACTGGGGGAATAGCGCGTAGTGGAAGGGTGTTCTCTCCACCGGAGACTGTAGCTGACAAGGTCGAGAAGACTGATAGAGGTAAGGGTAAGGTCGCCGAAGACACCTCCCGTGAGGTAGAAAAAGACCTGCTTGTGAAAGATGCCGAAGAATTTATGAGACTGATTAAGAAAAGTGACTACAAGATAGTTGATCATCTTTATCAAACGCCATCTAAGATCTCTATTCTGAATCTGTTGTTGTGTTTCGAGGCACACTGCAACACCTTGATGAAGGTTCTAAATGCAGCGTATGTACCGCAGGAGATTTCTGTCAACCAACTTGAGGGAGTGGTTGCTCATGTGAACGCTGGGAATGGATTAGGGTTTACTGACTTAGAGCTGACGCCAAAAGGAAGGAACCATAATAGCGCCTTGCATATCTCGATAGAATGTCGAGGAACGGTCATGTCCCACGTGCTCGTGGACACGGGATCATCTCTGAACGTTCACCCTAGGAAAGCACTGATGAGGTTGATACAAGAGGGCTGATATGTACACCCAGTGATCTGGTGGTGAAAGCTTTTGATGGGACTAAGCGGTCCGTCTTTGGAGAAGTATCTCTGCCCATTCAGGTTGGGCCGGAAACCTTTGACACGGTTTTCTATATCATGGACATCATGCCTGTCTATAGCTGTCTGTTGGGTCGGCCTTGGATCCATTCTGCAAGCGCAGTAACTTCCACATTACACCAGAAATTAAAGTATGTTGTGGGTGGCAGCATCGTGACCGTCTGTGGAGAAGAGGACATAATGGTGATCCATTTGTCATTTTTTAAGTATGTCAAGGTGGATGGTGAGATCCACGAAACTTTGTGCCAAGCGTTTGAGGCCGTTAAAGTCAAGGAGGCGGTTCCGACGATGATCGAAAAACCTGAGGTGACCCTCTCTTCCTTCAAGGAAGCTCAAGCTATGGTTCAACCTGGTTCTTCCCAGGGCTGGGGCCAAGTCCTAGATATCCCTAACAAGCAAGACATGTTTAAATTAGGGTATTCTCCTTCTTATGCTGCTTCATCCTCTCGCGGTATGCCGTGCATCAAGGGGCTGATTCAGTTCACAAAGGGTGGAGTAATATTTGAGAATGTCAATGCCGTGTCTAAAGACGACGGGGATAGTGAATGTGACCTGGACTCCTGGATTCAGTCGTGCAAGCCAGGCCAGAGCCTCAACAATTGGTCCATCCAGGATGTCATCCAAGTGACGCGCAAAGAGTAATGCTTTGTCTTTTTCCAATTATTGTACAACCTTATGCTCTACCCGGGGCATAATGGTTTTATTGTCAGGGCCTTGATTGCTTACGCATGTACATATTATCAATAAATCAAAGGGCATTTTTGCATTCAAATGTTGTGATCTCTGTTATTCCTGTTTTATTTTTGTTTTGAAAAACAATAAAATGGCAATATGGTTAGTGCTGACCTGCATATCCTCTTTTTAAGTTTAACCATTTTTATTGAAGGGTTCACACTACAGATGACATCGACCCTGAACCTTCTATGACTCGCTTCGACTTTGATTGCCCGATATATCAAGCTGAAGAAGAGATTGAGGAGGATGAAGACCTTCCAGAAGAGTTGGCTCGTTTGTTGAAACAAGAAGATAAGATCATTCTGACTCACGAGGAAGAAATTGAGATTATTAATCTGGGTTCTGAAGAACTTGTCAGAAATGTCAGGATAGAGGCTGCATTACAGAGCGACGTCAAGCAAAGACTGATCGAGATGCTTCGAGAGTATAGTGACATCTTTGCTTGGTCTTATGAAGATATGCCCGGGCTCGACACTGACATAGTGGTTCATCATCTACCGCTACGCGAAGATTGTCCTCCAGTTAAGCAGAAGCTTAGAAGGACACGACCAGACATGGCCGTTCAAATCAAAGAAGAGGTCCAAAAGCAGTTGGATGCTGGATTCTTGGCTGTGACTACTTACCCTCCGTGGGTTGCCAACATAGTACCCGTACCGAAGAAGGACGGTAAGGTGTGGATGTGTGTTGATTATCGGGATTTGAATAAGGTGAGCCCTAAAGATGATTTCCCGCTCCCTCATATTGAAGTATTGGTCGACAATACTGCTCAATTTTCCGTGTTTTCGTTCATGGATGGCTTCTCCGGCTATAACCAAATCAAGATGGCACCGAAGACATGGAGAAAACCACATTCATTACACCATGGGGGACGTTCTTCTACAAAGTAACGCCTTTTCGGTCTAAAGAATGCAGAGGCAACTTACCAGTGGGCAATGGTCACTTTGTTTCATGACATGATTCACCACGAGATTGAAGTCTATGTTGATGACATGATTGCGAAGTCCCAAATAGAGGAGGGACATCTGGTCAATTTGCTGAAGCTATTTGAAAGGCTTAGGAAGTTCAGGTTGAGGCTGAATCCTAACAAATGTACTTTCGGAGTACGGTCCGGAAAACAACTGGGGTTTATTGTGAGAGAAAAAGGCATTGAGGTTGATCCTGCGATGATAAAAGCAATACAAGATATGCCAGCGCCAAAGAATGAAAAAGAAGTTTGTGGTTTCCTGGGCAGATTTAAATATATCGCAAGGTTTATATCTCAACTCACGACCACATGCGAACCGATGTTTAAGCTATTGAAAAAAGATCAGGCGATTATCTGGAACGAGGATTGCCAGAAGGCATTTGACAAGATAAAACAGTATCTGCAGGAACCTCCAATTTTGATACCCCCAGTGGCCGGAAGACATTTAATCATGTACTTGACAGTTCTTGAGAATATCATGGGTTGTGTTCTCGTTTATCACGATGAGACTGGCAGAAAGGAGGATGCCATATATTATATGAGTAAAAAGTTCACAGATTGTGAGTCCCGTTACTCAATGCTGGAAAAAACGTGTTGCACACTCGCGTGGGCTGCCAAACATTTACGACAGTATATGCTCAATCACACGACCATGCTAATTTCGAAGATGGATCAGATCAAGTACGTCTTCGAAAAGCAGGCGCTTTCAGGCAGGATTGCCAGGTGGCAAATGGTACTGGCGGAGTATGATATTCAATATGTTTCCCAGAAGGCCATCAAGGGAAGTGTTTTGTCTGAGTACCTTGCCGAACAACCTATCGAAGATTATCAGCCGATGAGATTTGAATTCCCTGACGAGGATATCATGTTCCTTAAGATGAAGGACTGCGAAGAACCGCTACCCGACGAGGGGCCTGAGAGGAGTTCTCAGTGGCAATTGACATTCGACGGTGCAGTTAATTCGTATGGAAGTGGAATTGGGGCAATCATTACGACTCCCCATGCATCATAGGTTTAAAATAAGCCGTTGATTTGAGAATCAAGAACCTGGATGTATACGGTGACTCGACACTCGTTGTTAACTAAATAAAAGGAGAGTGGGAGACTCGTCAGTAGAATTTAATCCCGTACATGAATTGTGCCAGAAGGCTGCTCCCTTTCTTTGATCGAGTGGAACTCCATCATGTGCCTAGAGCTGAAAATCAGATGGATGATGCCTTAGCAACGTAGGCTTCAATGTACAAAGTCAATTTTTGGAATGAAGCTCCAGGAATTGTCATATCTCGTCTTGACAGACCTGCATTCGTTTTTGCAATCGAGGAAGCCTCTGACGGCAAGCCATGGTTCTATGATATCCAGAACTTCCTTATGACTAAGGAGTATCCAGTGGGAGCTTCAACCCAGGATAAGAAGACTCTGAGGAGGCTGTTTGGAAATTTCTACCACAATCCTGATGGAGTTTTGTATAAGAGAAATCACGATCTCGTGCTACTCCGATGCATGGACGAAAAAGAAGCAAGCTTGCTTATGGAAGAGGTCCATGAAGGCACATTTGGTACACACGCTGGCGGACATGCCATGACTCGGAAGATATTACGAGCAGGATATTACTGGCTGACGATGGAGTCGGATTGTTTCAAATTCGCGAAGAGATATCACAAATGCCAGATCTATGCAGACAAAATACATGTGTCGCCGTGCCCGTTGAATGTCATGTCATCCCCGTGGCCGTTCTCCATGTGGGGTATCGACATGATCGGCAAGATCGAGCCCACTGTATTTAATGGACACCGCTTCATTTTGGTAGCCATCGACTACTTCACCAAGTGGGTGGAGGCAGCCTCGTACGCTAACGTGACCAAGCAAGTGGTAGCCAGATTCATAAAGAAGGACATCATCTGCAGATATGAAATTCCCGAGCAGATCATTACTAACAATGGTTCGAATCTGAATAACAAGATGATGAAGGAGTTATGCCAGAACTTCAAGATTGAACATCACAACTCATCGCCTTATCGGCCGAAGATGAATGGTACGGTTGAAGCGGCCAACAAAAACATTAAAAAGATAGTACAAAAGATGGTTGTGACCTACAAAGATTGGCATGAGATGTTTCCATTTGCATTGCACGGTTATCGTACGACGGTACACACATCAACCGGGGCAACTCCTTTCTCACTAGTATACGGTATGGAAGTTCTCCTACCGTTGGAGGTCGAGATTCCTTCTTTGCGAGTTTTGGTTGAGGTGAAACTCGATGAGGCAGAATGGATTAAGAACCGATTGAATCAACTCAACCTGATGGATGAGAAGAGATTGGCATCGATTGCATACCGTCGTCTATACAAAAGCCGAATGAAGAAAGCTTTTGATAAGAAGGTGTGTCCTAGAAGCTTTCAGATGGGTGATCTCATCCTGAAAAAGATTCTCCCACCACATTCCGATCAAAGGGGCAAGTGGACCCCTAACTACGAAGGTCCATATGTCGTCAGCAAGGTCTTCTCGGGAGGAGCCTTACTGTTATCCACGATGGATGGTGAATATTTTGCATCCCCTGTAAACACGGGCGCAGTTAAAAAATACTTTGCTTAAAATGACCCGCTGGAAAGAAAAAAGAATATCCAGGCAAAAATGGGGCATCCCGGCGAACCATAAAAAAAGAATAAAGGTTTGGGAAAAAATTAGGGATATAAATGAAAAATGTACACCCGCAAAGTCGAAAACCAGAAAGGGCGGCTTTGGCAAAAAATGGTATCCTGGTGAATCGAAAACCCGAAAGGGCGGTTCAGGCAAAAGTTAGGGATTAAAAAAAAGCAAATGACTGCATTCCACGTGTGAACTTTCATTGTTTGGTGGTTTGGGAAGTCCTGAGGGACTTTTATCCAAATCAATCTCTTTTAAATCTGAAACGTCGGAGAAGTATCGAAGTCGAGTGGGTCATGGAGGGATCAACTCATGGTGTTCGTCTACACCGCATTGCTGACATTTGTGTATATATTGTTGTACATTTTTGTATATACTTGCGCAGCTTCCTCATTTCAGGAGCTTGCATCTGTTGTAAAACATTTTGCCTATTTACAGGCTCGTTTATCAATAAACATATACTATTCAATATTTCTGTTTGTTTGTTTTAGCTTTTATCTGTTTTGTTTGCGAAAAAAGAACGCCCGATGTTTTTGTTAAAATGCGCATACATAAACTTGCTGGCCTAGGCCGATAATTGTTAAAACATTGAATTACCTAAGCATTGTCACAAGATGGTAACCTTGATAGGTCCCTTTGTGAAGGGTATCTTGTTTGTTTGTTCACTTTGTTGCAGGGCCGTCACCCTCCAGGCAGTATGCCAAGATGTATCCTAGGCAGGATCATCATTTCCCCAGCTGAGTCATGCGCAGAGGTGTATACTCGTTCCCAGCAGTGGGTCAATGTGCAGTTTTCTCGTAGAAGACTATCCGTAAGTGTTCAGCTCTCGATAGCTCAGATTGAAGTCTCCAACAGAGTTGAAATTCCCCACCAAGTTGTGTTCTCCCCGGCAGGTAGGAGTTATTCCAGTGTTTGGTTACATGTCCCCAGTCGAGTTTGCAGCCCTCCAAGAGAGCCGAGTCCTTGGAAAGCCGTTCAGGGCATTTTTTATTTTCTCCAGTTGGAGAGAGTATCGAATAGCTGTTGCTATACTTCCCCATCGGAGTCCGTAGCTCTAGTAGGATTCTATCTGTGAAGGCCGTGCAGTTTATTTCTGTGATTGACATCGTTTCCTCAGCAGTTTGTGGTTCGTATACCGAGTTGAGCAAGTACAGGTTCTCGTAGAACTTTGTTTCCCAACGGAAGGTCGTATGAGGTTCGTTTCCCCAGGTTAACTCCAATTGAGATCGGCGTGATTTCTTCTCCTCAACAGGATGACTCCTTCTCCCCATCAGAATGGTTCTTTCTCCTTGACAGGAGGATTTTCTCTTCAGCATTTATTTGCTGATTTGGTCGTAGCATTTTGCATGATTGCATCACATCTACCCTAAACGCGTAGCATTTCCACCGTGTGGAGAATTACGCCATTGTCAAACATATGCATGTGAAACATGAGCTAGGTTGTTACCATTCTTGTGTGCAGGTGTTCCTCAGCGGAGTTGTTTGTTCAGGATGATTCTTGGATTCCTCAGCAGAGTTTTGTTCGTCCGGAATGATTTCAGAATCACCAAAGCAGAGTTACTTGATAGTTCTCCAGAATCCCCAGCGGAGATATGTCATCCCTAGTAGGTTTCAAACCGAGAAGTTCAAATTTCCCTCAAAGACTTGATGATTGAAGTCCGGCAGCAGTGCCAAACCCCCTTGACTTACTGATGAAGTCTGACTATGATGTCGAAGAGTTCCTCTAGCTGACGCGGAGTGCTTGATGGAAAAATATTAGATATCCCTATTGGTTCATAACTGACTAAGGACTCTATTTTCGACTTACTGACGAAGTCCGGTTGACGCCCGAGAATTTCCTTGAATGCCCGACGGCATAATTGACTTGATTGTCAAACGTCCAGTGACCTGACGAGTCCAGAGGTGACGTTAAGGAATTATTCTGCTGTAACGCAGAATGCCCGACGGCATAATCGAAGATCCTTCACTAGTTACTGTGTAACTAGTGATCCCTTATTGACTTAATGACAAAGTCCAACAGAGATTGTCAAACGTTCCTAATGACCTGATGAGTCGAGAGGTATTCTACTGCCGTGCCGCAGAATGCCTGACGGTATAATCGACTATCCTTCACCAGTTACCGTGTAACCAGCGATCCGTTGATGGCTTGAGGACGAAGTTCTACAGCAAAATCAGATGATCATCCTGACGGAGATTTGAAGTTAATCAATCACCAGCAAGTTGTCGTGCAACTATCATTTCAGTTTCCGAAGATTTTCCCACCAATCAGAGTATAGTTTACTTGTGCGGTTGGCAAATTTTCGGGTTTATTGGTATTCAACCGTCTTTTACCTTGATTTTCTGAGAGTCGTTCGCTTCTCACCCAGTCAGGTCCAAGCCGTTTGAATAGTGGCAGCTGTTGCACCCCAAAATTTGCCTAACCTTTTGCTTTACTTAGCTTGTGTTTCATTGCATTCATTTTAGCATTATCATCTGCATTGCATTGACATGTGTGCAGGAGATCAAGAGGTATGACTACCAACAAGGCTACCAAGATTATGAAGCCATCTAAGAGTCCTTATTTAAGTATTCAAGGGTTGATATCCTCATCATAGAAGTCAAAGATCCTCAGAGAGAGGGTTGGACACAAGAATGCACATCTCCTAACTTAAGGGTTGTGGGAAGCTATTCAGATGATTCTAGATCCATGGAGTTGGACTTGAAGCCTTGAGAGAGCTCATGAGAAGTATTAAAAGTTATTTTGAAGCCTAGACAGGTCATTATGCAAAGGATAAGAAGCTACAACCAAGATTGGTGCAACTAGGGTTTCATCTGGTCAACCCTAGGTCAACAGATGATTTGAAGAAGGTTGAGACCTAATTCCAAGGCCATGTGACCATGGATTGATGTATTAAGATGCCCAAGGGGTGATTCCAAGGTGAACTCACCATGAATCAAGAGTGTAAGGAGTTCCTAGGCTAGGGGTTTCTAAGCTAGACAGTGTAAAATCCCTTGGTTTAGTGCCTAACTTCAAGACCACATAACTCAAGATGTGATTTTCATCTCACCTTGACCCCATCATGATTGTTGTAGAGCCTGATCATAACTTTAATTTGAGTACTAGAAGTCCTTGATAGGGTTTATAGAACTCAAGTTATGAGTCAGACAAGTTACAAGTTATCAGATGAATGTGAATTTGGAGCTTGAACGTCAACCAACTTGCGTGACACTTTTGCCCTAGAAGGAAGTTTCACATAACCTTTTGGCCAACATGAATGTTGTTCCTTATCTTCTTAGCTTTTTAAAAAGTACTAGAAGTAAATTATTGGATTTGTAGAACTCAAGATATGAAGCTTGCAAGTCAAGGGTATTTTGGGAAGTTGAGATTATAGGCCATTTTTGATTATGGGTCAATTTCATCAACTTACACACCTCAAATGAAATTTTGTCCAACTTAAAAGTTGCTCAAAATGATGTTATTTGTGCAACCATGTACCAAGAATCCATTGATATGGATTGGAATGAGAAATGTGTGAAGAAAATTTCATGAATGAATCATTAAAGGCATTAAAATGAGAAAAATCCAAATTAATTTATATTGGTTCAAAATGTTACAAGTTTTTGAATTTTTTGAAAGTAAAGGATATTTGGAACACTTTGGAATTGGTAGAATTCCAAATTGAAGTACATTTCATGGACAATTTTGAGATTTCTTAAGATTGAAGTAACATCAATTACACACACCATTGATTGGAATTGAGGAATTACTCTTGACCCTTCATCCTCCTTGCAATACCAGCAATGCATTTGAGCTAAATTGAAGGAAAAACAGAGCCATTTTCGTGGAGTTCATCAAGTGAGTTTTGAAGGAAAATGTGAAAAGGGAAATTGGACTTGGAGTCAAGTTTGGGCCCTAATTTCAGCCCAGATCAGTTCTATATAACCTCATGAATGAGTTCAGATCTAGGTTGGTGATGGATTGAGCTTGCAGAGGTAAGAAAAAGTTGAGAAAAGTTAGTTACAAGTGGAATTAGAGTTTCACCATTGGAGCCATTTCTGAAGAAATTGGAGGTTGAAGAAGATTCTACTATCATCACTGAGTGATTTTGCACAGCTTTGGTTAAAGATTGGTGGCTGAATCATCCTCTGTTGAAGCTTTTATCAGGTTTTTTACTTTTCACCATTACTCTCAGTTGATGATGAATTAGAGTAATTATTGTACATGGTTAGGTAGAACTTAGGTCCTAGATGGATTTAGGTTTGATCTTGGAGCCATTTGTGAAGTTTCTCGATGATGGATGAAAACTTGAAAGGATCGGTTTAGGCTTATTCTTGGTTGATATCAGAATTTATTTATGGATTCTTGATCAGTGTTAGGTGTAGAAGAGATTAATGGAAAGAATTTAAAGGTTAGAGATGATTTTTAGAAGTGCACCATTTCTGTTCATCTTCGTATCTGCTTGATCCTTGAGAAAAATGAAAAAAAGAAGTGTATCATGTTGATCCTCGTGAGTAGAGGAAGAGATCTGGGTAATTTTTATGTAGTTTGGTGTTGTTTGAGATTCTGGCCGTTGTTGACTCGCCGGAGAAGACGACCGGAGTCTTCTCCGGCCACCATGGGATCCCCCTCTCAATTTTCAGTTTGAAAAGGTTGAAGACGATGTTTAAACCGTTGGATTTGCTTGACTGAGTGGACTTGGTAAACAGATCTAACGTGTGAGATTGCTTTTGAAGAGTGTTGACCTTTGACCTGGTGATGTGGCACGCTGATGTGTGTTGGATTGTACTACTTTTAGAATGGACGTGCAAGATTAGAGACTACCATGTACCCTAGTCAAACTAACCACACGCGAATGACCATTAAATGAATCATTTCATTAAACCTTTCTGAGCACGCGTGGCAGGCTTGTGAGCATAGGATAGGTTGACTGGTCCATTGATCTGATGGTCATGATATTTTCCTTACATGTCATATTGTTCATCCCCTCCTTCTTTCATTCATGATTGTTTGAGCATTTCTTGATGCATTAGGATAGTCTCGTGTGTAGAGTATTTTAGGCTAAGTGCATGATTGCATTGAAAGGTTGAGCTGAGCTCCCTTTGCTTGTTTGCTTTAGAGGTTGAATGCTCTCGCTCTACTTGTGTGTTATTTTCGCCTTTCTAACTGATATGTTTGCATCTAAAGGTTGAGGTGACCCTCCCTTTGCTTGTCAGTTTTTGTTTGTTCTCTTCGCTTGTTTGCTTAGAGGTTGAGTTTCTCCCTCTGCTTGTATTGCTGCATTACATTTGCATCTTTACTGTTTTCTTTTCTGTTTTATTTGCTTTATTGACTTTAGCAGTTTGTTTTGTGTCCCACTCACATGTTCCCTTAGGATTCGCACTTCCTTGTTTAAGGAAGTGATGATAGACTTTTAGGTTGAAACCTTTGCATGATAACATCTAGGAGTTCCCTGTTTCAAACTCAACAATAGGATGAATCCATTGCATGACAACAGTAGGAATCTTGATAGTTTCCCCTGTAGAGTCCTTTCTCTTTCTCATCTCCAAAACAACAGTAAAATACGTAATAAAGGAAAGTTGGTACAGTACGTTACGAGCCTTAAGCCACATAGGAAATGGTTATTGGAGGGTTTCCTTCCAGTAATCAGGATGTTTAGCATGGTACCCTTTGGGTGACATGACGAGAATACGTAGGCACGAAGCGCGATGCTTTGCCGAGTCAGTTTTCTTTTCTTTTTGAGCCAGCCTTGATAGGTAGATAGTTAAACCAACCTGTCAAATAAACATAACAAGTGTGGATCCCATCGAGTACGATGAACGTGAGGGGTGCTAATAGCTTCCCCTTGCGTAACCGACTCCCGAACCCAGACTTGGTTGCGATGATCTCGTCTTTTCCTTTTCGTTAGGTTTTTTCTAATCGTTTCCTTTCCCTTTCTGTGGGATAAATAACGAAAGGTGGCGACTCTTCTGTTTTGTCGGCACCTTATTTTCGCAGTAGCGATACAAACCTTGAAGTATGGGGGAGGTTTATTTTACCCTTTAGTAAAAGAAGAAACTGAATCATTTTAGGGAGCAACAGACGTTGAAGTATGAAGAGTTTATTAACCCTTTCTAAATGAATAATTTTGATCATGGAAGCTTACCCTTATCTTAGAGTGTCAGCCGGTCATGCCTGAACCTGTTGAGCCGTACTCTCAAATATCCCCTAGTGGAGGCCGTCTCACCGGTGCCATTTGCATTGAGGATCTAGTTTCTAAAGTGTCAACTGGTCATGCCCGAACAAGTTGGTCCATCAATTTAGAGTGTCAGTCGGTCATGCCTGAACCTGTTGAGCCTTTATCTTATTGCTTATTTCCCCAGTGGAGGTTGTCTCGCCTATGTCATCTCCATTGAGGAGCTCTTTTGCTTTCTCTCTAAAGTGAACAACTGGCCATGCTTGAACCTGTTGGTCCATCACTTCAGATTTCCCCGGTTTCTTGTTGTTTCCCTAGTGCGTTTTCTTCCCCGATGTAGTGTTCGCTCGTTGCATCGTTCCCCTGTGCCGTCGTTTCGCCTGTATCCTTGCATTTATCATTTCCAACATATGCATCATTCTAGATTCATGGCATCGTCAGTATTATCGTTTTTGTCCATAGCATTGCATATCATTGCATCTAAGGGCAAAATTTTTGGTTATCTATATTTAAATCCCTTTCACCATGATTTCTCGAGCTTTCATCTCTCAAATCATCCGGTGAAGTTATTTAAATAGAGGAAACTGTAATACCCCTAATTTTTCCCTTAAATTAGTCGATTCATGTCACATTTCATTTCATTTTTGCATTATGTTTAACTAACCACTGACGGGTTTGCGCAGCCTGTGTGTTTTTGCAGGAAAGTCACATCATGCGTTCTTTAACTTATGAAGGGTAAAATGGTCATTTATTCGCAGTCGGCTGCCAATTTGTGAACCTGAGTTGTAGTAAGGGGAATTTAAACCGCTCGGTTTTGTTGTTGAGTTGAGTTGGAAGAGTCGTGGAGGATTTGAGCCGGCGGAATTAAATCAGTTCAACTCATTTGGATGAAGTTAGTCAGAAGGATATGTTCATTTGAGTTTAATCGACGGGTTAAAAAATTTTCTGTTAAAGTTTCGTTTAAATTGCCGGAAGGATTAGTCAGAGGTTGTATCAGAGACAAGGATTAATCGGATGGTGTGGATTGGCATTTTGTTTTTCGTAAAAACAATTTAATTCTTTTGGTTTCATTTCATTATTAATAAATTTAATTAGTAATAATAAAAAGTTCTTTCATTTCACTTTAATAAAAAGGATGTTTTTTTAATATCAATTTTTGTTATGTTTATTGTTAATATCAAAAAAATTATTATTATGATTATTTTCATTTTAATATACAAAAAAAATTTTGTTAGATTTATTTCATGTTAATATCAAAAGTTATTATTATGATTATTTTCATTTTAATATAAAAAAAATTTTTGTTAGGTTTATTTCAAGTTTAATATAAAAAAATTGTTATGATTATTTCATTTTTACATCAAAGATTTTTTTTGCATTTTTATATTAATAGTTTATTTCATCTTTTTTTTTTATCAAAAATAATTTTGTTTTTTGTTTCATTATAATATAAAAAAATAATAATATAATAACGAATTTTATAATAGATTAAAAATAATAGTTTTTTACAATATAAAAATAAATAAATAAAATTACAAAAGTAAATTACAACAAAATTTCCTAGAGTTTCTAAAAATGCCTAAACTACTCCTCCGCTCCCGATTCTCGATTTCGAACTTCCGACCTACAAAATAAACAAACGACAACTTTTAATCGGTTAGATTTTGTATTTCGGACCCTCAGAGTATTATCGTCATTGGGTCCGGGAGGGGCAACAAATTATTGCTACCGAAACCCCCCGTTTCCGTTTCCGACCTCGGCAAAACAAACCCGGTAAATCTGTTCTTATATAGAGAGAGAAGAAGAGATTATTTTGAAAAAAGTGATTTTCTGCTCAACCAAACAACCCGTAAGGAAAATGTCCACAAATCCACTTCCGAAAATGGACAACAGAATATCCATCATCAATAAATGTCCAAAATCGAAAATAGCAAGTAAACACTAAAATCCAAATCCAGCCACCATTAAACACAAATCTGAAAGGAAAAGATAATAAGAATCAAATTCGGAAACATCAGTTTAACAACACTATTAAGGATCCAAAAATGGACAGTAACCATAAACAAGTTTCCAAAATTAATAACAACATGTCACAGACATGTTTCGTAAAAAAGGGAATGGATCTTTAAAGCCGCAAAATCATTAAGAGGAAGAACATTGTAAGAAGAGGACAACAGAGCTTTCATAAAGCCAGAAGAAAATAACCGAAAAATCATCTGATAAGCATCACAAACCGAAGCCAAAAATCATCCGAAAAAATCTGAATATCACATAAAGGGCTCAGTTTCCATCATTGCCCGAAACCTATCGAAAATCCATCAGCCAAAATGTCCATGGATCCAAACTGCGAAAACTCACGGCGGCTCAGAGACGAAAGTGGCCTCATCATCGCCAAACAGACCGTAAAACAACGAGCGTCTCAGAAAATCGCAGTTCACCAGCAACAAAGACGAAAACCGTAGCAACCATACTCAGGCCGTCTCAAATCCGGAGTTCCTCGATAGAGAAATCTCAACAGATCCGGAAACCGATCAGACTCAGACGCGAGAAGAACTTCCAGCATCATCATCGTCACCATCATTGAATCCATCACCAACTTTCAGCAAACAACAACAAACCAGCTCAGTTCAAAACATCATCGCCGGAAAACATCAAGATCCAACCGTAAGGATTCTCTTATAACATTTGTTTGTTTTCTTCTTGTTTTTGCAGCAAGTCAGTGCAGAAGAAGAGAGCAATCGGGCAACAAGAAGAAGAAGAGAGTTCATTGTGGAAACAAAAGAGGAACGAAGAATTAAAATGCATACAAAGCCAGAAAAGCAGAAAAATTTCAAAGAGGAGTTCCCGCGGGAGCTGTGCGGCCGCCGCTGGGAATTTAGGGTTAAAACCCATAAATTTCCTCATCTCCCTCTGTGAGGGGAACTACGATTACTCTGATTCCATCCCCTACCCAGGATACGTAGGCACAAGATGCGAGTCTTGGCGAGTAAACTTAGGACTAACCCCTTTTGGTCCTTCTCTTTACCTTTAACCCTTAGCATCACCCTTAAGCAGATAACTATAACAATAACACATTTTGAAACAAGAGGTTCCTTTAGAGTACTACAGAAGTTTAGGATGCTAATATCTTCCCTAAGCTTAACCAACCCTCGAACCCTAGATCTTTCCCCGTATTGTGTTTACGATGCAAAATAGGTTTTCCCCTTTCTTTAACCTTTCCTTCGGATAAATCAAAGACCGGTTGTAAATGAATTAAGATTCAAGTTAATCAATAGCTTGACATCCAAATTTCACCGCAACAGATGCAAATATAATAAATTTATTGGAATTTAAGTATAGTCTAACGAGAAAACAGAGAACAAGGGTTAGACAGGAACATGGAAAATAATGAAACAATTAATACATAAAGAAAGGCAAAATGCAATTTGGAATTTTTATTATTGTTTTATTTAACATTAATATTATTAAAAAAAATTAGTTTTAATTTTCAAAAAGGAGATTTTATTCTTATTAAAAAGGAAAATTAGTTTTAATTTTAAAAGATATTTTAATTTTTAAATTTAAAAGAAAAAGGTTAGCTTCAAAAAAAATATATAATTTGATGTTAATTTAACTTAATTATTTATTTTTTTAAAAAAAGAATTAGTAAAAAATCTTAATAAAAAGAGAAAGGTTAAATTACATTAATCAAAAATGAAAATAAAATGCAAACAAATATTGAATAATGTTGGAAGAAAAAAGGAAAAGAAAAATTGCAAGAGGCTGGGATCAAACCCAGGACCTCAGGTTCTCATGCTCCCTTTCCTTACCAACTGCGCTACATGGATTAGTTACTAATATTATTCAAAAAAAATATTATATAATAAAACAAGAATTCAAATGTGAAACGCGCGCGCAGGGGGGTCGTCTTCCTCGCTCGAATTGACCATGCTTTTGCCCACGGTTTTTCATCTGTTGCCTCATGTTTTGGCCCAAGGTTTTCAAATGTTGCCATAGCACCTGAAACCAAAAATCTCAAAATACGCAAACAAAATTAGTTCAAAGACCATAGATCAATTGGAATGAAGCTTATGAACACGCATATGCCTTTCGTTTTGTCCAATTGGTCCTAATTTGTAAACCCCCAATTTGAAGCTCAAAACCCTAAAAATGGCATCTCGTGTTCCATGCCTTTAAACTTCAAATAAACAAACCAGAAACATCATACACATCCATACAAACACAAATATGTAATCACAAAGCGTTTATGATGCATGAATCGTGATAATCAAAAATTGAAAAAAAAGTGCAAACCGTTAATGGTGATTTCGTGATTCTGAGTGTTTCAGGCTCGTGTGAGTATTGGAATCGATCCAGAAACCTTCAAGGAACGTGTTGGAATGCTTGGAAGGGATTGATACAGGCTGGAAGTTGGTCTGCAGACGCCTTGTAACTCACTATTTATTTAATGTGTTCTAGGGTTCTTCAGCTGCCAAAATCGTCCCCTATGGATCTGAAATCATAGTACATATATAGAGGAACAAATTAGGTCTATAAAACTGATTAAACACTTGTGATTGAATAATTGGAGATTTAGTTTGGAGGATATTTGAAACTTGCTATTTTTGGGACCAATCATGATCAATCATGCTCCAATCATCCTTACTTTGGCCTCAAGATTCACTTTGATGGATTTTGATTGAACAAATCAAATCCATGCGCCTTCATGTGTTGATTAGCATTTTAATTTGATTTATTTTGATTTAATTTGACTTTAAATGAATAAAATCAAAAATAAATAAAATAAAGAAATGAAAAATGCAAAAGATGGGCTTAGAGGTCGTGGACCATGCTAGGAACGAGCTTCAAACATAAAAAGATAAGCCCATTTGAAAAAAATCGAAGTTTGCACAAAATTTATTTCATGCATCTTCTAAAATATGCCCAACTTTAGCAAGCCATAAGTCTCTCAATTTTAACCCTATGAAGGTGTTCTTGGCCATTATAGAAACCTCAAGATGTTCTCTAAGAGCTCCTTTTGGTCTTATCTCAATTGGAGTTTCCATGTTCATGTACCAAGCTTTGACCCAAAAGGTGTTTTTGTTGACTTTTCAGAAGGACCTGTAATGTCTTGACCCATATCTCTCAAAATGAAGCAAATTTGGACTTGGCTTTAGGGATACAAAGTTTTAGAGAACGAAATTTCCTTCAACATGAGATTTGGATGGGAACTTTTTGATGAAACATGTGAAAGTTATGTCTGGTCAAAGTTGAGCGTCTTCCTCCTTAAAAAAAACCCTAATGCCAAAATTACCGTGAATCTCTGTTCATCCTCAAAGAAAATAAAATACTCAGAAGAGGAGGCTCTAATTATTCAATAAATCCCTGATGACTCAACTTCATGGACTGTCAGTAAACAACGTATAAATGACCATTTTGCCCTTTTCACAGTTAAAGCGCACCTGACGTAATTCCTGCAAAATAAATAGACTATGTAACCCGTTAGTAGTTAGCTGATGCAAAGATGGGATGCTGTGCGACATGAATCGACTAATCTGAGGATAAAATTTGGGTTATTACAGGACGCAAACGCTATTTCTCACAAGGGTAAAGGTAGAGCTCAGTCTCGTCATCATCAACAAGTTGCTACAGTAAATATCCCAGCCGCAGCTCAACAACAAGTCAATGCTCCACGATCTTATGCTGCTAGGCGCAGAATGCTTGATAGAGGGTTCGAGAATCCTCTGATTTCGTATTCTCAGTTGGTATGACATTTGTTGTAGTTACAATTGGTTCAGAAGAGGACTCTGGCTCCTCTCACGGGTACGCCACCTCCTTGCTACGATGCGAATGCTCATTTTGATTTTCACTCAGGCGCCCCAGGCCATGATATTGACCATTGCAAAGCCTTCAAGCACAAAGTCCAGGATCTTCTTGATTCCAAAGCTATCAACTTCACCAACGATGGGCCCAATGTGAATCAGAACCCTTTTGCATTTACCTTGTTAGGATTCTCCCGGCCAAAGACAATACAGGCTAGCATCTAGCGAAACACGCGGATGGCCGGGTTATGGATCCTGGAGGCATGTATTCCTTCGAAAGATGTGATAGTAAAATTTGAAAACCTGCGCCAAAAGGAAAATGATTCCACGGGCCATTCAGAATCCAGAGGTGCTTGACAAATAGCACCCGCACCAAAAGGCAGTCCTAACCTCTCCTCTCTGCGAGTTCATCGATACTAAAGGCGTACTCCTTATTAAACTGTACGGTACCGACGTTACTAGTAGTGTCGGGTCTGCCAACATAAATCAGGGAACTCAAGAATTCCTTGGTCAGCCTCTCAAAATTAGGATCACACCTGGAAAATATTTCATGCAGTCCTAGAATATCTAACAAGTGATAAACGTTATGGTAAATACCCAAAGAATATAGACATTTATCATTTACGTACCGTGTCGAAGCGATGTCCCGTTGAACTTTTCTATGGTAAGTAATGTATTGACTTATGCATTATCCTAATTGACTTCATCATGATGAGTAATGTTTTAACTTATGCATGATTCCACTTTACTTGAATACATGCCTTAAATATTGTTATGATTTATGCATGTTAATCTTAAGTTGTAAACGTTTGCATGATAAGTAATGTCTTGACTTATGCATGATCCCACTTGACTTCATCATGATGAGTAATGTCTTGACTTATGTGTGATTTCAACCTTGACTTGTATACATGCCTTAAATATTGTTATGATTTATGCGTGTTAATCTTAAGTTGTGAACTTTTCCAAGATAAGTAATGTCTTGACTTATGCATGATCTTACTTGACTTCGTCATGATGAGTAATGTTTTGACTTATTCATGATTCCACTTGACTTCTATACACGCCTTAAATAAGGTTATGATTTATGCATGTTAATATTAAGTTGTGAGCTTTTCCATGACAAGTAATGTTTTGACTTATGCATGATTGTTTATACTTCAAATTTCCATCTATGATGTTTGGTCTTATAAGAACCTCACTTCATAAACTTCTTAGATGTTTTAACATCTATATTTACCAGTTGAATTGATTCTTTTATGGATGAATACTTGGTTGTAATTGTGTTATTATCTTTGCTTAATGTTGTTACTGTCGCGGTGAAAATCGGATATCAAGCTATTGAATTAACTTGAACCTTAATTCTTTTACAACCGGACTTTAATTTATCCAAAGGAAAGGTCTAAAGAAAGAAAGAACCTTTTGCGCGATGTTACAACAATGCTAAGAGATTCGGGGATCGGGGGTTGGTTATGCATAGGGTAGGTATTTCACATCCTAAACATCTGTAGTACTCTACAGGAACCTTTTGTTTATTTGTATGCTAAGTTTGTTAAATATTTTCTAAGGTTTTGGTATTGGGTAAAAAGGTGAAGGTTATGATAGATGAAGACCTAATATTGTTTCTAAGTTTGCTCGCAAAGACATCGCGTCCTCTGCCTACGTATCCTAACTAGGATAGAATCAGAGCAGTCGTAGTTCACCTCACTAGAGTTGAAGAACTCTTGATTGCGATCAAGGTTCAAAGGGGAACAAACATAATAATGTTTGTGTAGAGTTTCAAAAAACTCTCTATGTCTATGTTGTAACACTCAAAGGGGGAAGTAAGTGATCATATCCATGATCCTTACATAGAGTTAACAACTCTATCCTAGGGTTCTAGTTGTAAACACTCCTAGTGAGGGGGAAGGTTGCTCGTCAAGATATCGCATCTTGTGCCTACGTATTCTCATTGTCCAATGAGAAATCAGAGCGTTCGTAGTTCGGGCTCGAACTAAGGAATCAATTGGTTCTTTCCAGACCAAAAGAGGGGAAGGTTCTATCCAGACCTATGAGTTTATATCCTATTGGTTCTATCCAGACCAAAAAAGGGGTTAAGGTTCTTTCGAGGCCAATGAGGGTATTGAGCTATCTATGACCCAAGGGTCCATAGAGAGACTTTCCTTTGGAAGGGAGGAGATGAGGCAACTTGGATGAGAACTAAAAAAGTTCCATCACATGGGGAAGAAATAATTAACAAAGTAATCAATACTTTAAACAAAAGGGGCATGGTTACAACCAAAGATCATGTATCTTAACAAAGATGAAAGCATATCTTAACTAAGATTAAAGGTATATCTTAACAAAGATTGAAGGTAACAACCACATGTATCGATGACAATCAAATACAAGCAAATTAGTTTAACCTCATAATTTAGGAGGAAAGCAATATGAAATCATGGTAACAACCAAGGGTGAGTACCCTAGCATGTTAACTAACATAGTATAAATGAGAATGAGTGAATATCATAACACAAATGATCACGGTGAAAAAGAAATTCATCTGCATACGCGAGATAACGATCTCAATATAAAGGCAACTTACAAGCAACCAAAAGGCATGAAAATATGAACAAACATGGAATTAAAAAATATCACATGAAATTAGGCATCAAGACAAACACAATGCAAAAAGAATGGGTTCAAAATGATGAAAAATGGATGAGTTATGATTTTTTGAAGTTTGGATGAACAAAACATGAAAATCTAAATGATAAAAGGAATAAAATGCACATGGTAAGATAATGAATCAAACAAATTTGATTATTTAAACATGTTAAAAAAATTTTAAGAATAATACAAGATCAATCTCACAAGAAAAATCAAGTTACAAGTTGAAAATTTTCAAGATCATCATGGTAAAAAAACAGTCCTGGTAACATGTGGAATGCAAGTGGAAAGTTCACATTTATGAGTTTTAGGTTTACTTCTTGAAGCAAGCTTAAGCAATAAGAAAACCAGAGATCTTGAGAGCTCTTCCAAGATCTTGTTACATAAGTGTGGAAGTGACTTGGATAGCTTCAATACATCATACTTTATGTGTTTGAAGTGTTTCTTGAGTTGGAAGAAGTTTGGAAATGGTTTTGAAAGGTGTTTTTCAAAAGCAAATTTTGAGGGATTTTGGAAACTTAATGAGGTTTTGTAAGAACTTGTGATTGTGTAAGAAAGAATGTTCTAGCTGGTTTCTAGCATGGAACTTGTGTGTTTGTGATGTAAGAAGTGAGTTCTATTTATAGTCAAAGGCCTTGGGTCAAGGTATGGGCAAAAGTGAAGCAAATTGCCAATTTTAACCTTCCATCATGAAAATCTTTGAGTTTTCCAATGCAATCTTCATCTTTGTCTTTAAGACACTCTAATAAGATATTCTCCATGCCCCATAGATTTTTTTCATCATGCTTGATAGGATAGAAGGTGACATGTTGAATTAAAGTTGATGATTTGACAAAGGTAGCCACCTTTTTTCTCTTTCTTCACTATTCACTTTTACAACTTGCATTAAATTATGATTTCTATTGATCTTTGGTCCATTTTCGTGGGAATTGAAGTTAAACATGTTTATTAACAATGTAAACATCATAAATGAGGCTTAGTCTTTGATTAGCGTCAATTTGGAGAGGTTTTGGAATCAAAAAAACTCATGTTGACCTGGTTTTGCCAATGTGAGTTTTTGCCAACTTGTGGACCTCGGTTCTCTCTAACTAGGAAGAGTTATGGAACCAACTTGTACTTTTTAGAAAGCCCCAATTAGGTAGTACAATATTTATGCTTGTGTTAGGAACTCATTCCCCTTGAAACTAGGTCAAAAACCCTTGTGTAGTTAAGGAGTTATGGCTTTGCCCTTTTCAAAACCTTAATTTCCCAACTTTTGCGATTACTCCCTAACCCTTGATCCAATGGTCATGAAACTTCATGGGTAGGTATAATATATCATTAGGACCATTTTTGATTCCCATATTGAGGTCAAATTCCTCATGAGTGAAGAGTTGACTTTTCGGTCAACCGTTCGATCAATCGGTGACTACCGAGTCGACTGTCGGTGATCCGAACATTCTGAAGACTTGAAACTCTTTGGATGGACTTTACTAAGCCATAGGAACTTAATGGACCTTGATCCTACCATTGAAAAACTTTTTAAACCAAAATTCAAACTACAGTTGACTTTTCCTGATCGAAAACCCTAATCGGGCGTCTTGAACTGCACTGTTCTCAATTCTTGGGTGACCACCTCAAATTGAATTCATACTTGATCCAATGGAGTATATTTGATCTTGTGGAGACTTATTTGAAGTTGAATCAATCCAAAACATTGATTGGTCAGACCATTGAAATCCCGATTTTGACGGTACGGAACCCTAATTCATCTGCATCTTAACAAAGATAAACTGGAAATGGGTTAAGGTTAGTTAAGCAACTGAATATGATCCTAAAATGATGATGAGGATCTAAGGGTTCAAAATTTTGGGTGCAACAGTTGCCCCTATTTAAATATCTTCACTAGATGGTGATGAGAGATGACAATCCTCATAGAATCGTAGTGAAAGGTAATTAAATATAGTAAACCAGAAATTTTGTCCCTTAGATCCGATGGTATGCAAAAAGGATGAACGCAAATATGCCATGAATCTAAATGATGCTATATGATGCTTGAATGCAAGACAGATGCGGACACACGAGCAAATATAAAAGAACGGCGAAACGACGAGTAACCACTCACGAGGACCCAACACACTTGGGAAAGATTCCGAGCGAAGTAAGCAAGATAGTTCAGACATGACTAATGATGTTTGTTCAAGGGAATATTTCACGCAGGGGACACAAATTCCACCAGGGAAGACACATCTTCATTGGGGAGAGGAGATACGAACCTCACTGGGGATAACCAGATGAGGAAGTCCACCGGGGAAGATCACAATTCTTCACTAGGGATACGAAAGAAAAGAAGCGCAAAATTCACCGGGGAAGGAACCCACTGGGGAAAACTTGCTGGGGAACAAAATCCACTGGGGAAGCGAAGCTTCACCGGGGAAAAGACGGAACAAAGACACGAATCTCACTAGGGATAACCAGATGAGAAAATTCCTATAACGAAGAGTTCAAACGGGATCTTCAGGGAAAGGTTAGAAACAAGACCGGACGCGCCGGGGAAACTAGTATCCACTAGTTCTCCGAGACTCGACTGGAAAATCAAAAGCTTCAACTGGGGAGACTGGTGATGATCAGAACAACAAACAGTTTCAAACAGTGCTAGTTTCCACTAGACTTACTGGGGATGATGGTGACGACCGAATCAACAATGGTTTCCAAGAAGTGCTAAATACCACTTAGACTTCCTGGGGATATGGTGACGACCAAATCAAAGTTCCAATTACAATTGGGCATTTCCAAACAATATTGGTAAAACACAGGACTTCGGTTGGGGAAGTTGGTAACAATCAACTTTCGGTGCTAATAACGATTAGTTTTCAAACAATGCTAGTAACCACTGGATTTAGAAAGAACTGGATTTTCAAAGAGTTTTGGTGACGACCAGGAAGCTCAAATATGTCCCTCAATACCTTAGGAACAAAAGCTAAACATCCTTAATACATTAGGATATAGAAGAGATACAACCCTCAACACATTAGGATTGGACGAAGATCCTCAAAACATTAGGAAGGAAAGTTGAAACATCCTCAATACATTAGGATACAGAAAGCTGCACATCCTTAATACATTAGGATATGAAAGCCGAACATCCTCAATACATTAGGATATGAAACACTTCATGCAAACGCAACCACTTTAGTCTCTGGGAACTTCTGAACTCGGGATCCAAAGTATACATCTCCAAAGGTACACAACCTGTGCTTGGGATGGCAACAAACATTTTCCAAAGGTACGAAACCTGTGCTTGGAATCAAACAATACATCTATCTCCAAAGGTGCACAACCTGTGCTCGGGATAGAAACAAGCCTCTTCCTGTGCTTGGAGTTAAACAATACATCTCCAAAGGTACGAAACCTGAGCTTGGGATCAAACAATTCATCTATCTCCAAAGGTACTCAACCTGTGCTTGGGATAGCAACAAACATCTTCCAAAGGCACAAAACCTGTGCTTGGAATCAAACAATACATCTATCTCCAAAGGTACAAAACCTGTGCTCGGGACAGAAACAAACCTCTTCCAAAGGTACAAAACCTGTGCTTGGAATCAAACAATACATCTATCTCCAAAGGTACACAACCTGTGCTCAGGATAGAAACAAACATCTCCAAAGGTACAAAACCTGTGCTTGGAATCAAACAATACATCTCCAAAGGTACCAAACATGTGCTTGGAATCAAACAATACATCTCCAAAGGTACGAAACCTGAGCTTGGGATGGCAACAAACATCTATCTCCAAAGGTACACAACCTGTGCTCGGGATAGAAATAAACATCTCCAAAGGTACGAAACCTGTGCTTGGAATCAAACAATACATCTCCAAAGGTACGAAACCTGAGCTTGGTATAATACATCTCCAAAGGTACGAAACCTGAGCTTGGGATGGAAACCATCGTGACTAGTTTGGACTGATACACAACCAAATTGTCAGTATTTGTTGTCCATGGATTTTCATAATGTCAATTACCAACGGGCCTTACTTGAAATATGATTGGTTACCACCAAATTATTTATATCGGTATCCACTAGATTTTCAAACAATGCTAGTCACAACCGTGTGTCGACATCCTTAAGATAAACTTCTCAAATTTGACTGCCATTTATCGCAGGGATGATAAGCTTCTCTAAAGAGACTGCCGCTTATTTTTGATGATGATAAACTACTCCTCAGAGTTTGCCACTTATTTGTTGAAGACGATTAAACTTCTCCGAAGAGACTGCCATTTATCGCTGAAAACGATTAAACTTCTCCGAAAAGAATGCCATTTCTCTTTGAATATGGTTAAGCTTCTCCCAAGAGATTGCCACTCACCGCTGAAGACGATTAAACTTCTCCGAAGAGACTGCCATTTATCGTTGATGAAGGTTAAGCTTCTCCCAAGAGATTGCCACTCACCACTGAAGACGATTAAACTTCTCCGAAGAGACTGCCATTTATCGCTGAAGACGATTAAACTTCTCTGAAGAGACTGCCATTTATCGTTGAATATGGTTAAGCTTCTCCTAAGAGATTGCCACTCACCACTGAAGACGATTAAACTTCTCCGAAGAGACTGCCATTTATCGCTGATGAAGGTTAAGCTTCTCCTAAGAGATTGCCACTCACCACTGAAGACGATTAAACTTCTCCGAAGAGACTGCCATTTTTCGTTGATGAAGGTTAAGCTTCTCTACAGAGACTGCCACTCACCTGTTGAAGACGATTAAACTTCTCCGAAGAGACTGCCATTTATCGTTGATGAAGGTTAAGCTTCTCCCAAGAGACTGCCACTCACCTGTGAATACGATTAAACTTCTCCGAAGAGATTGCCATTTATCGCTGAAGACGATAAGCTTCTTGTCAAAGATTGCCACTTATCTGTGAATACGATTAAACTTCTCTGAAGAGACTGCCATTTATCGCTGAAGACGATAAGCTTCTTGTCAAAGATTGCCACTTATCTGTATTACCATGTAAGATGTTCTTCTTGATAGATAGTGCAAAATAAATGCACATCTAGGTAGGTTCAGCGACCGATAGGGACCGAAGTTCAATCTAGGATCAAGCTAGAAAGAAACTTTCAAAAAAGACTCCAACCATTGAGAAATGAACTCGAATGGGGAACCATCTTATCCAATCATGGAAAAAGATAACTGAAGCAACCATCATCCACGAGGATTAAACTCTGTGGGGAATGTAAGAGCACAGATTGTGTCTTAGTAATATCTCTATGTTTTGATGATAACATTAATGATAATTTGTATACAAGAATTATACTCTCTAAATTTGTTCTAAACTGTTTTCTACAGGCACAAAAGATTTTAATCTTAAAGAGCAAATTTGATGTGAACAATAAATTCTGAATGGCTCAAGAGCATCTGAAGATTAGAAGAATCTGAAGTATAAGAGCTTAGTCATCAAGATTCTGAAGATACAACACGCTGCATATATTATAAAGAAGACTCTGAATGAAGAGACTCTGAATGAGAGAAGACTCTGATCTGAGTGAAGACTCTGATCTAAGAGCATGTTACGCTTCAAGCACACAGCTGCACCAGACTCTGATTCATCAACATCTGAAGAACATCTTAGGCTCTGAAGTTTCCAGAAGAATCTGAAGACTGAAGACTCTGATATTGATTGTTGATCTGAACTATCTGAAGAATTATTTGAAGAAGATTATTTTAATATATCCGTTGGAATATGCCAGCAAATCTTTCCTTAATTGGGATAGACAAAATTTCTCTGCAAGAAGATTATTCCTCTGATACATTCCACATATGGTAAACTCACAGCTCAGCAGACAATTGCTACACCCACTATTTGTGCGCCGTCTCTCTGCTGCAATAGTACAAAGGACAGTACTATTTGATATTGGAAATATCTTCTCTAACGGTAAAATATTCTCTCCAATATTCAAGTGGCTATATAAAGGATATCATAGCTCATTCTTCAAGTGACGAATTAAGACGAACTTATTGCAAGAACTCTCTCACGCTAAAAGCTCTCATATTCTTTGCTGTTCATTCATTGTTCTAAACTTAGAGAAATAACACAGTTGTGTTTATAGCTTTCATAGAAGCAATTTATTACTCTCACATTGTATTACATTAATTTGTAAAGAAAGTTTTCCTTAAGAGGATCTAGGTTAGATCAGTAGCTCTTGAGAAGACTAAGAACAGTTGTTCTTAGGTGTTGCTATTTGTAATCAGTTGATTTGAATAGTGGATTAAGTCCTTGTTGAGAAAGGCAAATCACTCTTGAAAAGGGTGGACTGGAGTAGTTGAGTTCAACGAACCAGGATAAAAATACTTGAGTTTTTATCTTTGATTATTTTCTGTCATACTTATTCAACCCCCCCTTCTAAGTATTTTCTCACCTTCAGTTGGCATCAGAGCTCCGGTTCTGAGTGTGCATTCACTTAACCGTGACAGATAAAGATCCAGTGAGAAGAATACTCTGTTATTTATTTGGTTGCTAATATGGGTGATATTCCTACATCAAGCAACAAATATGAAGGAGACAGAATCAGCACCAAACCTCCAATGTTTGATGGAGAAAAATTTGATTATTGGAAAGATAGACTTGAAAGTTTTTTCTTGGGGTATGATGCTGATCTCTGGGATTTAGTCATTGATGGATATGAACATCCTACTAAGGATGGCAAAAAGATTGATAGAAAATCAATGACTGAGGAGCAGAAGAAAGAATTCAAGAATCATCACAAAGCCAGAACCATACTTCTTAATGCAATCTCTCATACAGAGTATGAGAAGATTACCAACAGAGACACTGCTCATGATATGTTTGAGTCTCTCAAAATGACTCATGAGGGAAACTCTCAGGTGAAAGAAACAAAGGCTCTGGCGCTGATACAGAAGTATGAAGCGTTCAAGATGGAAGAATCTGAGAACATTGAGACTATGTTTTCCAGATTTCAGATTCTAACAGCTGGGTTGAAAGTTCTGGACAAGGGCTACTCAACATCTGATCATGTCAAGAAGATCATCAGAAGTCTTCCTACCAGATGGAGACCTATGGTGACTGCATTGAAGCTGGCCAAGGATCTGAACAAAATCTCATTAGAAGAACTCATTAGTTCTTTGAGAAGTCATGAGATTGAGCTGGAGGAAGATGAACCCCAGAAGAAAGATAAAGGTAAATCCTTAGCTTTTAAATCTAACAAATCTGTTAAAGCTTTGCAGGTTAATGAAGAAAGCTCTGAGGAATCTTCTTCTGAAGAAGAAGATGAACTATCTATGCTGTCCAGAAGGATCAACAAACTCTGGAAGCACAAAGGGAAGAAGTTCAACAACTTCAGAAGATCTGATCAAAAGAGAGAATCTTCTGGACACAGAAGATCTGGCAAGAAAGAGGTCACTTGCTTTGAATGTAAAGAACCTGGACACTACAAGAGTGAATGTCCCAAACTTCAAAAGGAAAAACCCAAAAGGAAGTTTGATAAAAAGAAAAAGGTTCTGATGGCTACATGGGATGACTCAGATGAATCTGAATCATCTTCTGAATCTGAGGAAGAATGTGCAAATGTTGCGCTGATGGCCAACACAAATGATCAAAATGAAGGAACGTCATCATCTGAATCTGAGTCAGAATCAGACTCTGACTCTGAAGAGGTATTTTCTGAACTCTCCAGAGCTGAACTTGTTGAAAGTTTATCTGACATGTTGGAAAGCTACAGCAAGATTAAACTCAAATACAAGAAGCTGAAAAGCAATCTTGAATCTGAGATTGATCTTCTGAGAACAGAACTTGTTGAGCAGAAAGAAATAAATTTAAAACTCAAAAATGATTTAGAAACAACTCAACAAGAATCTGATACTGAAACAGAGTCAAGTGAAAATATTTTAGAAAAATATGACTCCAGTTTCAAAAGATTCCTCACTAAAAGCATAGACAGAAGCAAAATGGCTTCTATGATCTATGGTGTTAGTGGGAACAACAGAAGAGGCATTGGATGTGAATCCTCCTCTGGAAGCAATCCAAAGTCTGTTGATAAACTCTTCATCAAGAAGACTCCTCTGTATTCTCATTTTAAGTTTGGTCATCTGAATGATATTAAACATACAAGCTCTGAAAAGAGTACTTATGTGTTTAAGCCAAGGGTTAGCCAAAATAAACACTATGTTGAAAAACAGAAGTTTAGGCAAAACCACAGAACATCTAACCCCAAAGGACCCAAGAAGATCTGGGTACCTAAAAGTCAAATAATACCTGTTGCAGATGTTCTTAGCAGCAAAATCCAGACACCAATCATGGTACCTGGACTCTGGATGCTCACGACATATGACGGGCGAAAGGTCTATGTTCCAAAGCCTGGAACTTAGATCTGGAGGGGACGTGAAATTTGGAGGGAACCAGAAGGGCAAGATCATTGGCTCTGGTACAATAGGTAATGGTAATCTACCCTCTATTTCTAATGTTCTGTTAGTTGAAGGATTGAAACATAATCTATTGTCCATAAGTCAATTAAGTGACAATGGTTATGATATCATCTTTAATCAAAAATGTTGCAAAGCTGTATGTCAAAAGAATGGTTCAATCCTATTCAGTGGAAAGAGGAAAAACAACATTTACAAAATTAACCTTTCAGAACTTAAAGTTCAAAATGTAAAATGCCTTTTATCTGTGAATGATGAGCAATGGGTCTGGCATAGAAGATTGGGACATATTAATATGAGACGTATATCTCAGATTAATAAACTCAATCTGGTCAGAGGACTCCCTAATCTGAAGTTCAATTCAGATGCTCTGTGTGGCGCATGTCAAAAGGGTAAATTTTCAAAATCTCATTTTAAACCAAAAAATGTTGTTTCCACCTCTAGACCATTGGAATTACTTCATATTGATCTGTTTGGACCAGTGAAAACTGCATCCATCAGAGGCAAGAAGTATGGGTTAGTCATTGTAGATGACTACAGCAGATGGACATGGGTAAAGTTTCTAAAACACAAGGATGAGTCTCATTCTGTGTTCATTGACTTCTGCAATCAAGTCCAGACTGAAAAAGAATGCAAAATTATTAAAGTCAGAAGTGATCATGGTGGTGAATTTGAAAACAAATATTTTGAAAAATATTTTTCTGAAAAAGGAATTGCACATGATTTCTCCTGTCCTAGAACTCCACAACAAAATGGAGTTGTAGAGAGGAAAAATAGAACATTGCAAGAAATGGCTAGAACCATGATCAACGAGACAAATCTGGCAAAATACTTTTGGGCAGAAGCAATAAATACAGCATGTTATATTCAGAACAGAGTGTCTGTAAGACCTCTTCTGGAAAAGACTCCCTATGAATTGTGGAGAAACAGAAAGCCCAACATTGCTTATTTTCATCCATTTGGATGTATTTGTTATATGCTTAACACTAAAGATCATCTGAACAAGTTTGATTCCAAAGCACAGAAGTGTTTCATGCTTGGTTATTCTGAACGCTCTAAAGGCTACAGAGTATTCAATACTAAAACACAAATTGTGGAAGAATCTATTCATGTTAGATTTGATGATAAGCTTGGCTCTGAAAAGCCAAAGCAAGTTGAAAGTTCTGCAGATAGAGAAGTTATTCTCACAGACTCTGAAGGCTCAGAGGCAAACAAGACTGAAGACAAAGACTCTGAAGCAAACCCAGATGCTACGCCTCTAACTTCCCAACTTGACAATCTGCATATTTCTGAAAGACCAACAGTCAGAGGATCTTCTTCCAGAATGAAAGCTTCTCATCCAGAGGATGTGATAATTGGAAAGAAAGATGATCCAATAAGGACAAGAGCATTTCTCAGAACTTCTGAATCTTCCTTCTGTGGCTTAGTGTCAATTATAGAACCAACATCTGTTGATGAGGCTCTGGAAGATAATGAATGGATTTTAGCTATGCAAGAAGAGCTGAATCAATTCACAAGGAATGAAGTCTGGGATCTGGTTCCAAGACCTAAAGGTTTCAATGTCATTGGAACAAAATGGGTTTTCAGAAATAAACTTAATGAAAAAGGAGAAGTTGAAAGGAACAAAGCAAGACTGGTTGCTCAAGGCTACAGTCAACAAGAAGGCATAGACTACACAGAAACATATGCTCCTGTTGCAAGGTTAGAGTCTATACGCTTGCTTATTTCATTTGCTGCACAACATAACATCACTCTTTATCAGATGGATGTTAAAAGTGCTTTTCTTAATGGAATTATAGAAGAGGAAGTGTATGTCCACCAACCTCCTGGTTTTGAAAATGAAAATTTTCCAGATCATGTTTACAAACTGAAAAAATCTCTTTATGGACTAAAACAAGCTCCCAGAGCTTGGTATGAGAGGTTGAGTAATTTTCTTCTGAAGAAAAATTTCATCAGAGGAAAAGTGGATACCACACTATTTTGTAAAACCATTAAGATTTGTTGATTTGTCAAATTTATGTAGATGATATTATTTTTGGATCAACAAATATTATGCTTGGAAAGGAGTTTGCTAAATGTATGCAGGAAGAATTTGAGATGAGCATGATGGGAGAACTGAGATTCTTTCTGGGAATCCAAGTAAATCAGACTCCAGAGTGCACCTACATACATCAGACCAAGTATGTTAAAGAGCTTCTGAAGAAGTTTAACATGCTGGATAGCAAAATGGCAAAGACTCCAATGCATCCTACAAGCACTCTAGGTAAGGAAGAGGTAAGTAAGAAGGTAGATCAGAAACTCTACAGAGGTATGATAGGATCTCTTCTTTATTTGACTGCTTCTAGACCAGACATTCTGTTTAGTGTTTGTTTATGTGCTAGATTCCAATCAGATCCTAGAGAATCACACTTAACTGCTGTTAAGAGGATTCTAAGGTATCTGAAAGGTACTGCTAATGTTGGTTTGTGTTACAGAAGATCTGACGAATATTCACTAGTTGGATTCTGTGATGCTGACTATGCTGGAGATAGAGTTGAGCGCAAAAGTACTTCTGGAAGCTGTCAGTTTCTTGGAAGTCATCTGATCTCATGGTACAGCAAGAAGCAACCAACAATTGCACTATCAACCACAGAGGCAGAATACATTGCTGCTGCTGGATGTTCCACTCAGATGCTCTGGATGAAGAGTCAACTAGAAGATTATCAAATCTATGAGAGTAATCTTTCTATCTTCTGTGACAATACTTCAGCTATATGTTTATCCAAAAATCCAATTTTACACTCTAAGGCCAAACATATAGAGATTAAACATCATTTCATCAGAGACTATGTTCAGAAGGGTGTAATAAATTTAGCCTTTGTTGATACAGATCATCAATGGGCAGATATTTTCACAAAACCCCTTGCTGAAGATAGGTTTAAGTTTATTCTGAAAAATATTTGTATGGATTTTTGTCCAGAGTAATATTTCTCAGAGTCAACTTCTCAGATGCTAAGTGTTTAACACTCTGAAGTATTTCATCTGTTTTGCTTGTTTAATTTATTTGTGAATTATTTTTTTTGTGTGAAACTCTATACTGACCATCTCAGAGGATCTGAAAGTTGAAAACGTTTCATTTCTTAAAAGTTATAGAATCACATGCAAGCAAACACGTGTCACTCAGAATCTGAAAAGATGGAGTACACCTACTGATTATGACGTTTAAGGTATTGCTTTGAAAATCTCAATCTGTCTTGATTTTCCCCCAAATGTCATATCATAATTAAAAATGATTACTTTTCATTTAATGCAAACGTGCGTATGTGTCCTATGTGTATCTGTTGTGTTTCCCATGCTTGCTTTATTTGTCTATATAAACCACTCTCTTAACACATTCACACTTTTCACATTCTCAAACACATATGCGCTTTTGTCTGTTGTTCTCTCTCTTTTCAAACCCTAAAAGAACTCAGAAACCTTCATCTTCTTCATCATCGTCAACAATGGCATCTACTTCAAAAGCTGTTACTACCAAAGATGCTACCACTGTCATAGAACCAGTACGCACTCTCCTAACTCCTGTTGATTCACTTGAAGTACTGTGTGAAAGTTTCGTGGATTTAGAAGATCTTGCTGAAAATGGGTTTGATCTGATTTCTTCAATCAAAGCACAAGGCTGGGACGGTTACTTTGACAGGCTTATGGGTCCTGTGTATCCAAAGTTAGTGAAAGAGTTCTGGATCCATGCATTTGCTACTCCAAAGTTCATTCACTCCTCTGTGCTGGGGAAAAAGATTGTTATCACTGAAAATCTGATAAGGAAACTCATTGGTTTTAAGGCAACTGATGGAGTAACCTCTCTGTCTTCTGCGCGTGAAGACCTGAAAGATGTATGTCAAGAAATCTGCACTACTGGTGAACCTTGCAAGAAGGTTAAGTTCTTGAAACCCACTTACAAGATATGGGCTAAGATTTTCATGAACACCATCTTTCATAGACCCTCTTCAAACTCATCTGATTATGTTAATGCTGAACAACTTTACTTCATGTATTGTTTACACCAAAACATTCAGATTGATCTTCCATATCAGTTGTTTAATCATCTGGTATCTCACGTCAAGGAAACAAGGGAAACAGCTAGAGATAAATCTGGAAAAGTCAGAACATGGATTCCTATGGGAAGGCTGATTTCAGATATTCTGATAGAAAACCAACTTGTGGCGCATCTGCAAGAGGCTGGGTTGACAGAAGATCTGACGTATATCATTGGCTCTGAAATAAACGGTTTAACTCTGAGAAGGATGAAACTGGTTGAAGATTTATCTGAGAAACCAAGGAAAACTAACTCTGAAGAAGTTAGGGGAAGAAGGATTCCAGTTGAGGATTTTCCTTTATTCACCTCAGATGAACCTAGAGAACTTATTGCTGAGTATGTTGCTCGCTGCATAAGAGATGGTGTTGAGATTCCTGCCAATCTTGTGCAGAAGGAAGGCCAAGTTCTTCCTGATTTGACTAGGGAAAGAAGACGTAAGAGAAAAGCTGATAGTGAAGGTCATCAGAAGAAAAGGAAGCATTCAGATGCTGAAAAGAAGAAGAAAAGGAAGAAGCTGAAGAAGGTTCAACCAAATCCTCCTGCAGCAACTTTTGAAGAAATTAGAGATACTCTGAAACAGGTATTTAACACTGATTCTAATCCTGTTCATCATTCTGCTACCCCCACACCATCTGACTCACCCCTTATATTTAAAAGATCTAGACCATCTGAGACTCTTACACCACAATCCAAACAACCAACAAACATACAAACAGAAAATCCACAACAAACTCAACAAACAACACCACAACCACAAAACACTATCCCAGAAGATACCATTCCAGAGGATGTTCACCCTGAACACTCTGACCAACCTGAAAATCTCATTAATCCTAATGAGATATTAGATATCACACCTTTAAACCAGTCTGTCATTTTATCTTCAACTTCTGAAAAATCTAACCACTCTGATACATCATCTGATGATGAATCATCTGGTTACATTAATGAATGCTTGAATGATCTCAAACAACCTCGTTCTGAGAGTGTTTGGAAACAGCTGTTTAAATCTCCAACTTCTGAACATCCACCTTCTCCACAAAATTCCCCAACTCAAACTCTCACTCCACAACCTATTGAAATTCAAAACACTCCACAACCAACAGAAACCCAACAAACATCTGAACCACAAAACAACCAACCAACATCTGAACATCCATCTTCACAACCTCAACCTTCTGAACCACAAACATCTGAACATCCATCTTCACAACCTCAACCTTCTAAACAAACACCACAAACACAACCAACCCAACCCAGAATCCCTGATGAAGCAGAATTGGGATCAAGTGTTTATACTCTGTTAAGAGATTTTGATAAGGATAATGTCTCAGACTTTGCTGACATTATGGATGTTTGCATGACTACTATGGACAAAGAGGCTGCTAATGCTGTTTGAAAGAAATACCTTTACAGACTGAATAGGGAGGCTTTGAAAATCAGGACTCAATGTCTTAGATTGTCAAAAGTAAGGCTTGCTGCTTATCAAAAACGGATTAAGAGAAACCCTCCTCCTATTCTTCTTCTAGAAGCTCCTCCACCTCCAGAAATTCCTGCACCTGATGTTACTAAGATTGTTTCAGAATCTGCTATTTCAGAATCTACAGATCTTCAGAAGGATGTCAAAGAACTTAAGGATTTTATGGTTGATCAAAAGAAAACAAATGAAGAAATGAAATCTTGGATGGCTAAGCAAGATGAAAATTCAGAAAGGATTACAGCACTGCTGCAACTCATTGCTTCTCAACAAGCCTCATCTGCTAAACCTACTTGATGTTTTGCACAAGTTTTTCATGTTTTGTTGTGTTTTGATTTTCTTTTGATATGTTTTGTTTGTTTTTATCTGAATCTGAATGTTCTCTTGACTTAATGACAATGATCTTTTTGCTTATCTGGATATGTGTTTCTTCTGCATCTTTACTGTCTTTTAAAATTCTTTTTGATTATGACAAAAAGGGGGAGAAACAAAATAGAATCTGATTGTTCAAATCTATAAGCAATTATCTGAACTAAGTCAGACATGTTACTAACATTCTTTGAATCTAACCAGACTCTGACAAATTTCATTGAAGTTTTTCCTGAGATCTATCTTTTCAGAACCTGATCAAAAATAGCTAAATCTGAGTAGACCAGACTCTGATATCTAACCTTGAGTACTATGATCTAAAAGATAACTCAAGACAGGAAATGGCAAGATAAACAACCAGGTGTTCTGAAGTTGTTCATCTGGCATCAAGCTTTAATATGGCATCAAGCTTTGACTCTAGAAGTCAAACATATGTCAACCAGGCTTCAATCAGGATGTTAACCAGGATTCAATCAGGCTCTGAATCTGAAATGTAATCAGACTCTGAATCTGAAATGTACTCAACCAGAAAGGGAAGTATCTAATTCCATTAGAGTATTCATTTCAGGGGGAGATTGTTAATCTCAGGGGGAGTAATTTTAATTCATACTTTTATTGAACAAATTGCTCATGTTTTGTCATCATCAAAAAGGGGGAGATTGTAAGAGCACAGATTGTGTCTTAGTAATATCTCTATGTTTTGATGATAACATTAATGATAATTTGTATACAAGAATTATACTCTCTAAATTTGTTCTAAACTGTTTTCTACAGGCACAAAAGATTTTAATCTTAAAGAGCAAATTTGATGTGAACAATAAATTCTGAATGGCTCAAGAGCATCTGAAGATTAGAAGAATCTGAAGTATAAGAGCTTAGTCATCAAGATTCTGAAGATACAACACGCTGCATATATTATAAAGAAGACTCTGAATGAAGAGACTCTGAATGAGAGAAGACTCTGATCTGAGTGAAGACTCTGATCTAAGAGCATGTTACGCTTCAAGCACACAGCTGCACCAGACTCTGATTCATCAACATCTGAAGAACATCTTAGGCTCTGAAGTTTCCAGAAGAATCTGAAGACTGAAGACTCTGATATTGATTGTTGATCTGAACTATCTGAAGAATTATTTGAAGAAGATTATTTTAATATATCCGTTGGAATATGCCAGCAAATCTTTCCTTAATTGGGATAGACAAAATTTCTCTGCAAGAAGATTATTCCTCTGATACATTCCACATATGGTAAACTCACAGCTCAGCAGACAATTGCTACACCCACTATTTGTGCGCCGTCTCTCTGCTGCAATAGTACAAAGGACAGTACTATTTGATATTGGAAATATCTTCTCTAACGGTAAAATATTCTCTCCAATATTCAAGTGGCTATATAAAGGATATCATAGCTCATTCTTCAAGTGACGAATTAAGACGAACTTATTGCAAGAACTCTCTCACGCTAAAAGCTCTCATATTCTTTGCTGTTCATTCATTGTTCTAAACTTAGAGAAATAACACAGTTGTGTTTATAGCTTTCATAGAAGCAATTTATTACTCTCACATTGTATTACATTAATTTGTAAAGAAAGTTTTCCTTAAGAGGATCTAGGTTAGATCAGTAGCTCTTGAGAAGACTAAGAACAGTTGTTCTTAGGTGTTGCTATTTGTAATCAGTTGATTTGAATAGTGGATTAAGTCCTTGTTGAGAAAGGCAAATCACTCTTGAAAAGGGTGGACTGGAGTAGTTGAGTTCAACGAACCAGGATAAAAATACTTGAGTTTTTATCTTTGATTATTTTCTGTCATACTTATTCAACCCCCCCTTCTAAGTATTTTCTCACCTTCAGGGAATTGATAAAGGATGGACATTTTATGCTTAAGGGCTGACAACTCTATTGGAGAGGGACAACATACCCATTCACCGAGGAGGGAATCAAAGTGAAACAGGAACAAGTGACAACCAGGGATAGCAAAAATGCACGGATGTTATGCATATGCTTTATGCCATGCTTATGTTTATGCTGACAAATTAGACAAAACAAAACTGGAGATGAAATAAGCATCTCGACACGGAGACCCAACCAAAATTGGACATCAAAGGGATGATCATGAAGAACAACAATTCCACTTCAAAGTTACAACCATCTCTGGGAGAGAGTAATCTACTTAGGACACAACATCATGACTTCACTTGGATTGCCATCATGAGTTTGAATTCTTTGTTGAAGGAAAATCACCAAGGGAAGTTCCAAGATCAACCGAAGTAACAACTTAATCAGAGAGCTGACAAAGGGTATCATGAGACCAAAATCTTTCTGCCCCATTGATAGTATAACAATCCTCTTTCAGTGAGCAACGGCTATTGCGACAAACAGTCTTTAACCTTTTCTGCCCCAGATTACATGGTCTGTGGGAAGAAACCATCGAGAGAACTAGCATAAATATGCTTCAATGTCTTTAAACTCTTATAGAGAGAGATTTACAAATCTCGACGTGATTGCCCCAGTTTAACGGTGCTTGCACAACAAAGTCTCGGACTGTGGAAGTAACGACTGGGGAACAAACTTGCCCCTGCTAGCTGGTAACTGCAAAAGGTTTGCCCCAGACTAAACTGTTCATTGAGAGCTTCATCTGATCTTGACCTGGTTAGCTTTGATTAGCTGAACGTTGTAACAAATGATTAACAAATCCTTCAAATTGATTGCCCCAGGCTGAGCCTTTTTTATCAAGTCAATTTCCCTAGCTGGAAGCTTTTGTTGGGATTCCTTTGACATTAGATTGTTTTGCACACAATGTTGTTCATTAAAAATTGGCAATTTTCAATGTAAAATTCATGCAATCTTTTGAAAACATTTTTTTAATAAAACACACAAGGCGGAGTGATCAAGTGATCCAATCATTTTACAAATGATGGATAAAGTGATGAACACATACAATCAAAGATCATTAGGAGTCAGGTTATCCAACCTTGCTGTAATATGCTTTCAAAACAACCTTACCTCAATTAGGTCTTTTAAGGGTTGTATCGTGGCTTGGTTCATGGTTCATGAAACAAAGGATAAAGGCTCAAAATTTATTTGTCCCACCCACTCTCCATGATGAACTCCAATCCTACACTCAGTTAACTCAAACTATATATTCAGGTTCTTACAGGCTTAAGAATTGGACTGATGATAGTTGGTGATGGCTTACAAACCTAAGGTAGTCACAACTCCCTTACAGTATTTGATAGCTTTTTGCTATTTGAGGATTTTTAAGAGTGATAACTCTTACAGAATTCCTCTCTTTTGTTATCCCTGACTTTTGTCTGAACTGCTTTGTTCGAATATACAGTCAATGGGATGCCCCATTTTTGCCTAAGTCTCCTTCATAGGTTTCGACTTAGCGAGCTTTTTTTTTCACTTTTCCTTTTTTTTCTTTTGGGAAAGGAGGTGACTACCTAATTTAATGGATATGGTAAACCATCATCGTCTTTTATGCTGAAAAGCATCTTTGACACTTTCTTGTTGTGCACGAAGGAAAACCTGAGTGCACCACCTTTGTATGAAAAGTGTC
This sequence comes from Lathyrus sativus, assembly GCA_963859935.3. Classification (NCBI taxonomy): domain Eukaryota; kingdom Viridiplantae; phylum Streptophyta; class Magnoliopsida; order Fabales; family Fabaceae; genus Lathyrus; species Lathyrus sativus. The sequence continues at coordinate 112,903,163 of OZ012737.1, read as the reverse complement.
TTGTATGCACATATCTTCGAGTTAACCGAGAACTACCCGCCCCAGGTTCGAGATTTAAGGTTTTGTTTTTGTAAAGAAGGAAAAACTCCTACTTCTAGGCTCGAAGGGGTTAACGAGGGATTATCTTCCTTATTTCTCCAGTGTTTAGGGATTGAAACAATGCCTTACATCATCGGCAAAGTTAAATTGAAAGCATATCAACAGCAGTTATGGATATAATTTTCATCCTCCTCCTCAATCTTTTCTTTAAACAACAGTTTAGTAAAGAAAAGAAAATTTTGCATTTTTCGTATTTCATAACAATGAAAGGAAAAAGAAAGAGTGAAACGAATGGACTTAATCAAAAGATGCACAAACATTTCATTAATATTGCCAAATTTAAATAAACAACAGCTTACGAGCAATTCAAATGCAAAGAAGTTACAACACATGCTGAAACAGTCTACAGCTGCCAACCTTAGGGAATTAAAATTCAAATTTTAGGCCCATGTGGGGAAACACCTTCAACCACCACTTTCTCCTTGTGATATAGAATTATGAGGGGTCTCACGGGTCCTTTGCCTTTGGATTTAGGAATCGCAGCATTGTCATTTGATTTATCCTCCCGAGGTTTCAGCAACTCTTGCAGTCTCAATTTAAAACCTTCACACTCTTCAACTAGGTGCCCTGTTGTCCCAGTATGATATCCACATTCTACTTCTGGGTGGTCTTCCTCGAGGATCAAGTGTTTGTCAATGATTAGCTCTTGTACAAGATAACCCAATGCTATACATGCATCTAAGTTGTGTCCTTCGGCTCCTTTGTGAATTCACAGTTTAGGTTCGCATTATGCCATGGTCCTGGCACCGGATTGGATAATCGTGGAGTCACTAGTGAGTTCTGAATCAGTAGCGGGTAAAGCTTGCTTAACGGTACTGGAGTTTGTCTACCGCAAGTCTTATCTTTCCTGACATGATCCTTCTTGTTCAATTTTCGGCTTTGAGAAGCTTAAGGAGGAACAAACACTGAATGTTGGGCGTACTGACGTGATTGATGGTTATTTGTTCGTTGATACCGAGAATGTCCTTGAGTCAGAGGAATCATCGGAGATAATGCATCCCTCGTTTCTCTGGACGCAACATGGTCAGAGTGACCCTCTTTCTTCATCATATTCTGCAATGTCTCAAGTACCCAATTCATCTGACACTTGAGAATTCTGATGTCCTCTTTCAGCATTTCCTGAGCTTTCAAAAGTCCTTCCGTTGTTGCCTATTTGTGCTAGATATCCCCCTTATGATGTCAACGGAACACAAAATGAACCAAAAAAACCAATGCAACGAAGTATGATATGTAAAATGTTGATGCAAGTGAAAAAACGTAACTGGTTTTACAAAACTCAAAAGTTTGATTAGGTTAAAAACCCCATTTCATTTATCATTGGAAAAAGTTACAACTTTTTTTTTTTTAAAAAAAAAAAACAGAGATCGACTGAGTTTTATAAAGCTAGTTGCGACATGATATGTTTATGGTGATATGATGTAATGATGCACACATAACACAAAGGCAAGTATTCACAAATACAATGCATACACAAAGACCTCCTAGGCTCAAGAGCAAAGAGTCAAAGGTCTACCTATACCCAAGGATTTGTACTATGGGTTAATTTGTACCTGCCGAACGGGTTCTACAAAGTTCCCAGAGTCATCAACCCATCTTTCGGATATTATCGACTTCCCAAATTACTTGGTAATCGATAATATTCTCAAGAGAGTCTCGTCTGAGTGTAGTATCGCGTATCAACTATTTCGGAAATACTTCCTTATAGTCATCGCACTACGTCCTAATAAGGCCAAAGTGGGGTAAAAAGGTAACTAAAGTCCACAGTGTCATGGGCTCCTTCGTCGAAAGTAGCATTGTTTTCACGAATACTCGATCAACAACACTAAACTTTCAAGAGTGCCTACACTGAGCGGTGGTTTCTCAAGTTAACTTGGTCGAGAATCAACTCCCTATAAGCCTTCTTGAATACCACCATCCTATCATAAGTGCACTCAAGTCCGGGTGTAGGACCGTCTCACCACTCAAAGCACCCAATACCCAACACACAAACAAATATATTGACAAATATACATGTTAAGCAAATATTCACAAATATAGCATACAATTAAACAAAATAGGCTAAACCCTCAAGTTTTGATTCCCCAGTGAAGTCGCCATTTCTGTCGCGGTGAAAATCGAATATCAAGCTATTTAATTAACTTGAACCTTAATTCTTTTACAACCGGACTTTAATTTATCCAAAGGAAAGGTCTAAAGAAAGAAAAAACCTTTTGCGCGATGTTAAAACAATGCTAAGAGATTCGGGGATCGGGGGTTGGTTATGCATAGGGTAGGTATTTCACATCCTAAACATCTGTAGTACTCTAGAGGAACCTTTTGTTTATTTGTATGCTAAGTTTGTTAAATATTTGCTAAGGTTTGGGTATTGGGTAAAAAGGTGAAGGTTATGATAGATGAAGACCTAAGATTGTTTCTAAGTTTGCTCGCAAAGACATCGCGTCCTCTGCCTATGTATCCTAACTAGGATAGAATCAGAGAAATCGTAGTTCACCTCACTAGGGTTGAAGAACGCTTGATTGCGATCAAGGTTCAAAGGGGAACAAACATAATAATGTTTGTGTAGAGTTTCACAAAACTCTCTATGTCTATGTTGTAACACTCAAAGGGGAAAGTAAGTGATCATATCCATGATCCTTACATAGAGTTAACAACTCTGTCCTAGGGTTCTAGTTGTAAACACTCCTAGTGAGGGGGAAGGTTGCTCGTCAAGATATCGCATCTTGTGCCTACGTATTCTCATTGTCCAATGAGAAATCAGAGCGGTCGTAGTTCGGGCTCGAACTAAGGAATCAATTGGTTCTTTCCAGACCAAAAGAGTGGAAGGTTCTATCTAGACCTATGAGTTTATATCCTATTGGTTCTATCCAGACCAAAAAGGGGGTTAAGGCTCTTTCGAGGCCAATGAGGGTATTGAGCTATCAATGACCCAAGGGTCAATAGAGAGACTTTCCTTTGGAAGGGAGGAGATGAGGCAACTTGGATGAGAACTAAAAAAGTTCCATCACTTGGGGAATAAATAATTAACAAAGTAATCAATACTTTAAACAAAAGGGGCATGGTTACAACCACAAATCATGTATCTTAATAAAGATGAAAGCATATCTTAACAAAGATTAAAGGTATATCTTAACAAAGATTGAAGGTAACAACCACATGTATCGATGACAATCAAATACAAGCAAATTAGTTTAACCTCATAATTTAGGAGGAAAGCAATATGAAATCATGGTAACAACCAAGGGTGAGTACCCTAGAATGTTAACTAACATAGTATAAATGAGAATTAGTGAATATCATAACACAAATGATCACGGTGAAAAAGAAATTCATCTGCATACGCGAGATAACGATCTCAATATAAAGGCAACTTACAAGCAACCAAAAGGCATGAAAATATGAACAAACATGGAATTAAAAAATATCACATGAAATTAGGCATCAAGACAAACACAATGCAAAAAGAATAGGTTCAAAATGATGAAAAATGGATGAGTTATGATTTTTTGAAGTTTGGATGAACAAAACATGAAAATCTAAATGATAAAAGGAATAAAATGCACATGGTAAGACAATGAATCAAACAAATTTGATTATTTAAACATGATAAAAAAATTTTAAGAATAATACAAGATCAATCTCACAAGAAAAATCAAGTTTCAAGTTGAAAATTTTCAAGATCATCATGGTAAAAAAACAGTCCTGGTAACATGTGGAATGCAAGTGGAAAGTTCACATTTATGAGTTTTAGGTTTACCTCTTGAAGCAAGCTTAAGCAATAAGAAAACCAGAGATCTTGAGAGCTCTTCCAAGATCTTGTTACATAAGTGTGGAAGTGACTTGGATAGCTTCAATACATCATACTTTATGTGTTTGAAGTGTTTCTTGAGTTGGAAGAAGTTTGGAAATGGTTTTGAAAGGTGTTTTTCAAAAGCAAATTTTGAGGGATTTTGGAAACTTAATGAGGTTTTGTAAGAACTTTTGATTGTGTAAGAAAGAAAGTTCTAGCTGGTTTCTAGCATGGAACTTGTGTGTTTGTGATGTAAGAAGTGAGTTCTATTTAAAGCCAAAGGCCTTGGATCAAGGTATGGGCAAAAGTGAAGCAAATTGCCAATTTTAACCTTCCATCATGAAAATCTTTGAGTTTTCCAATGCAATCTTCATCTTTGTCTTTAAGACACTCTAATAAGATATTCTCCATGCCCCATAGATTTTTTTCATCATGCTTGATAGGATAGAAGGTGACTTGTTGAATTAAAGTTGATGATTTGACAAAGGTAGCCACCTTTTTTCTCTTTCTTCACTATTCACTTTTACAACTTGCATTAAATTATGATTTCTTTTGATCTTTGGTCCATTTTCGTGGGAATTGAAGTTAAACATGTTTATTAACAATGTAAACATCATAAATGAGGCTTAGTCTTTGATTAGCATCTATTTGGAGAGGTTTTGGAATCAAAAAAACTCATGTTGACTTGGTTTTGCCAATGTGAGTTTTTGCCAACTTGTGGACCTCGGTTCTCTCTAACTAGGAAGATTTATGGAACCCACTTGTACTTTTTAGAAAGCCCCAATTAGGTAATACAATATTTATGGTTGTGTTAGGAACTCATTCCCCTTGAAACTAGGTCAAAAACCCTTGTGTGGTTAAGGAGTTATGGCTTTGCGCTTTTCAAAACCTTAATTTCCCAACTTTTGCGATTACTCCCTAACCCTTGATCCAATGGTCATGAAACTTCATGGGTAGGTATAATATATCATTAGGACCATTTTTGATTCCCATCTTGAGGTCAAATTCCTCATGAGTGAAGAGTTGACTTTTCGGTCAACCGTTCGATCAATCGGTGACTACCGAGTCGACTGTCGGTGAGCCAGACATTCTGAAGACTTGAAACTCTTTGGATGGACTTTAATAAGCCATAGGAACTTAATGGACCTTGATCCCACCATTGAAAAACTTTTTAAACCAAAATTCAAACTACAGTTGACTTTTCCTGATCGAAAACCCTAATCGGGCATCTTGAACTGCACTGTTCTCAATTCTTGGGTGACCACCTCAAATTGAATTCATACTTGATCCAATGGAGTATATTTGATCTTGTGGAGACTTATTTGAAGTTGAATCAATCCAAAACATTGATTGGTCAGACCATTGAAATCCCGATTTTGACGGTACGGAACCCTAATTCATCTGCATCTTAACAAAGATAAACTGGAAATGGGTTAAGGTTAGTTAATCAACTGAATATGATCCTAAAATGATGATGAGGATCTAAGGGGTCAAAATTTGGGGTGCAACAGTTACATGCTTGCTCTTATCTTCCTTGGTTGTTACCATGATTTTTATATCTTTGTCATGTTTGAACGAATGTGTGTGTGTGCTTAAGCTTGTTAAGTACGCCCAAGTGATGTAGCTTATTAGCTCTTATCCTAAAGAGTTTCCTTGTGCCCATAAATCCAAAGGAAAGTCTTTCTATTGACTCAATGTCATAGATAGCTCATTTTGTTCCCACCTCCCTTTGACCTTGTTAGAGTCATTGGGACCTTCAACTTAAACTTAACTAAGAACCTCATCCCTTTGACTTTGTCAAGTCAAGATCTTTAGCGTACCTTGTTAGAAATCCTACAACTTAGAGCTTAGGACTAGAGTTTGTTAACTCTATGTGTGAACCATTACTATGGGTACTGACATTTCCTTCTTTGGCTTTTGTTAAAGTCAAATCCCAGTTAGGTCTTTCAACTTAAACATAAAGAGTTTGTTAACTCTACATAAGTATCATTGTTATGGATTCTTATTCCCCTTGAACCTTGACCATAATCAAGAGTTATTTCACCCTAGTTAGGAGAACTACAGTTACTCTGATTCCATCCTTGTTAGGAAATGTAGGCATGAGATGCGACGTCTTGGCGAACATACTTAGTGTACAAACCCATAAGTCTTTACCTTTAGCATCTTTACCTTTAATAATCCTTACCCTAACACATAACCATTAATAAAAAAACATTAGAAAAAAACATTTACCAAATAAGAGGCTCCTGTAGAATAGTACATATACTTATGGTGCTAATACCTTCCCTTAGTACAACAAACCTCTGAACCCCTCGATCTCTTAACTTCGTTGTTACGTAGCACACTTAGGGTTTTCTTCGATCTTTACCCTTTCGTTTGGATAAATCAAAGCTCGGTGGTAAATATTTAAAGATTTGCAATTCAAGTTAATTAATAGCTTGATATCCGATTCTCACCACAACAAAAATGGCGACTTCACTTGGGAAGGCTTTAGTGGGTTAAGCCCACCTTGTTTGCAATTGTGTTTTGTGCATTTTTGTTTGATTTATACATGTATATTTGTAAATATCTATATATTGTACCTGTTATATTAGATATGTGCATTGGGTTGCTACCTTGAGAAGTGAGATAAGTCCTATCTTAGACTTGAGTATACACCTATGATAGGATTATGGTATGATCAATAGTTGATGGTTGGGAGTAGTCCTAACATGTTTGACATATGATGTAACCATTCTTAGTTGAGGCCCCTTTGGGATTACTGATGGTGTATGAGTAGTCGCACATTCATTACATTTTTTGACCTAGGAGTCCCTGAGATTGAGGACCTTTAGTTACCCACTTACCCCCCTTGGCCTTTTTAGGATGTAGTGCGATAATTGTGAGGGAGTAGTCTCGAATGGTTGATACATGATACTACACTCAGACGAGTCTATCTTGAGAATATTTTTGACTCACATGAGTAGTCATGTCGGTTGATAATATTTGAAATATTTATCGATGACTCTGGGAACTTTGTAGAACCCGTTATGCAGGTACAAACAACCCATAGTTCATGTCTTTTGGGAAAGTTATACCATGGCTCCATGCTTGTGACCCAAACCTAGGACCCTTGTTTGTGTGCATATGCATTATATATGTGACCATGTGAGTACTTGTGTATGTGTTGCTTATGCATCATCATTTCATCATAAGAATTCATGCAGTTGGTTTTAAGAATGTCAATTGTTTTCTTTGTTGCAAAAACCTTAGGTCATGGATTTTGGAAAAAGAAACACTAGAAAGTACAACTTCAAGAAACCAGATTTAACAGAGTTAAGGAAATTGGTGGCCTTAGTGTCTTGTCTTGAAGACTTCAGAAAGATATATGGAAGATTATTGGGACTTGTCAAGATCAAGATTCAAGGAGTTCTCAACACTCTTGTGAAATTCCATGACTCCTTATATCACAGTTTCACCTTTTCTGATTATCAACTCGTCCCAACCTTAGAAGAGTACTCATATCACATTGGACTGCCAGTATTGGATAAGAAGTCGTTCATTGGTTTGGAGAAGTTCCCTTCACCAAAGGACATTGCAAATCCCATCCACCTAGAAACTTCCGAAGTCAAAGCCAATCTCGCCTCCAAGTATGGACTCAGAGGTCTACCTGTTGAATTTCTGATAGGAAAAGCTACTCCCTTTGCCAAAGAAAATATCCTAAATCCTTTTAAAGCAATCCTTGCATTGCTCATCTATGGGTTGGTTCTCTTCCCCGAAGAAGAAGGTTTCGTGGACATCAACGCTATCTAGATCTTTATGAGTGGTACCCCGTACCTACTTAGCTTGGAGATGTGTACCATTTTATTCAATATATAACTCTAAAATGAGATGGGACTATCCTATGATGTGCTCCTTTGTTACACATTTACCAAGGACAAGTCTTTTCAAAGAAAATCCAAATAGACTAAGGTGGTCTCAAAGACTCATGGCTCTGACTCAGACCGATGTACATTGGTATGATCCCGCTTATGACAAAGGAGTGATCATTGACAACTGGAGTTAATTTTCCAATGTACCTCTTCCAAGTGTACGAGGGGAATCAACTAAAACCATATCCTTGCAAGATGTCAGTTTGGGTTTCTCATGAAGGAAAAACCTAGCAACATCCTATTGACAAGTTTCTTCTACCTCAATGCAGAAGCTGGTATGAGATTTAGGGATAGCATTGCAGATGCTTGGAAAACCATTCACAAGAAAACCAAGGTTGATCTAGGGAAGAAGAACTGTATAGCATTTGAGGCTTTCACACAATGGGTTCATTCTAGAGCCTGTGATCTCAAGATGTCTTATCTCCCAGAGAGACCTTTGCAAGATGTTGTTGCTTCTTCCTCTATCATTACTGTTGGGCATATGGAGGAATACCAAGAAACATTGGCTAGATTGAAGCTTGATGAGATACTTGGGAGGGTAAGTACCACGTCATTCATTCCGAGCAGATGGAGATGAAGAGACAACTGAAAGAGAAGGATGATTTGATTGAGCTGTTTGAAAGGAGGGTTATTGACAGATACATGGCACAAGAGAATTTATTTTTCTCTAGTTTTCATCCCGTACTTAGTACCCGTGAGTACTCTGACATCTCGCCTATGTCTGGTGCTTAGAAGGGAATCATCGACAAGCTAGTATTAGAGAATGCAGAGTTGAAAAGACAGAAGAGGATGCGCAGATAGGACCTTTCCAGCCAGCTTCTATGGAAGACCTTAGGATCTAGCCTTTTTTCCCTTTGTATTTTAAGTCTCTTGTATTGTACTATGAAGTTGTAACTTTTTCCAATATTAATGAAGTAAGGTTGTGTGCCAAAAAAGTGTTTCTTTTGAAAATCAATCTTTTGAGTTTCTTAAAACTAATTCCATTGCATCTCATTGTTTTGTTAACATTCGAGGAGCTCAAACTTTTTTGCAGACATTGTAATGGACTCAAGACAGTCCTAAGTGGAAAATGATAAGTTGATGATCCACTATTTTCAAGACAGTCCTAAGGGTGCTTCAGCTCAGTGGTACTTGAGTTTGGACCAATCAAGAACTTATAACTTTCAAGACTTGTCTAATGCTTTGATCAATCATTACAAATACAACATGGATTTGGCACCGAACTAGACACAGTTGTTGAGAATGGCCCAGAAAATTTATGAATCCTTCAAAGAGTATGTCCAATGTTGGAGGAAAACTGCCTCCCAAGTGGAGCCCCCTCTGACCGAAAAAGATCTAGTTGATTGGTTCTTTGACACAATAAGGCCGAAATTCTATGAGAGAATGGTTAGCAGTGTGAGTGCTAATTTCTCCGACATTGTAGTTGTGGGAGTAAAAATGGAGTTGGGATTGAAAAATGGAAAAATGAAAAGTATCGCTGGTAGTTTAAGTGGAGGCGTCACTAAAAAGTCCTTCGGAAGGACTCATAAGAAGAAGGAAGGCGAGACCAATGCCATTTCTACAGAAAGAAGAAGTCAGATCAGAAAACCTCAGCGTCAATAACAATTTCCATAACAACCATCATACCCTATGCAGAACACTCAACAACCTTATGTGGCGGCCATTACACCCACCTTTCACAATCAAGCTTCGGTTTTTCATCCAGATCAACCGCCACCCGCATATCAGCAAGGCTACCAACAGACGCCCACCACCTCCGCCTATCAACAATAATAACCTAGGGCTCCAATCCCTAGACGAAATGTATAAAACAGAAGACCAGGGGAAAGACCTCCTATCCCACCAATTCCAATTAGATACACTGAATTGTACCAATATATGGTACAACAAGGTCTGATTACCACTAGAAAGATGGGACCTCCACCAGATCCTCTCCCACCATTCTATAATCCTAATACCTGATGTACGTTTCATGAAGGGGCAGTCGAGTATGATCTAGAAGGTTTTTATGCTTTGAAGCATGTTATTCGAGAACTGATGGAGAAAAAGGTTTTGTCCTTTGGGGACCGCCAACCCAATGTCAAAAACAACCCACTGCCTAACCATGGAAGCGTCAATGCAATAGAAGAGGTGCATAAATAGTAATTTCGGATGTTACAGTAATCAAGACTCCGCTCCAGGCTCTCCATAGAATATTAGTCGAAGTCGTTATGATTGAGAGTACCCACTCAGAATGTGAAGAATGTGCTGAGAGTTCCAAGTGTTGCACTCTAGTCCAAGAAGACATTCAGAGATTGATGAATGAGGGTCTTTTACAAGTCTGCGGTGAACTGAAGAAAGAGGAGGTATCAGTGGCTGATCCTATCTTAAACATGCCAGAGGGGACTGAAAAAGTGCCCATATTCAATCTTCCAAATATCTGTTCAACTGATTCAATGCTCAAACCAGTGTTCAAAGCTGAAAAATCTACCAACCTAAGGTTATTGTGGTCCCTCTCAAAGAAACCATCCTTGTGGAACCTGCAAAAGACAAAGAAGTACCAAATGAAGAAAATGAAGATTTTTTAAGGATCAATAAAATAAGTGACTACAAAATTATAGATCAGCTATGTAGATGTTCTTGATTGGCTTCATTTTATGGTAAAACATTGCTGTGTATAGATGTCTTGACTGATGTCATGACATACTTGTGTAGTGTATTGCTGGGTAAGTTTGGTTAGCTAGAATATAGTGTATTGGATGTCATGCTGAATGTTATGACATTAGGTAGCTACCAGCAAGGGCGCGTGTTTGTTTTTCTGTTATGGTTCCTGAGTTATCTCAGCTTAGATTTCAAAAAACCTGCTAGGGTTCCTTAGTTATCTCAGGCGAGACTCTAGGCAGTTTTGAGCATAACATGAAACGCATATGACCTATTTGATAGCACCTTGAATTATGGAAAGTGGTTTAACTTGGTTAAACCTAATTTCTGCCACTTAGGCCCAAGGCACGTGTGCTGCATATAAATAGAAGAGTGACAATCCTGACTGAAAACTTAGAGATTTTTAGTGAAGAATTCTGTTTGTGTAATTTAATCTTCACGTGTGTTTTTGTGTCTTAGGATTACTTATGAGCCAAGCAATCATCCCTTATATGATTGTACTGGACTAGTGTGATTTTGAGTTGTATGTTGGTTGTGTCACTCTAAGCTTTTAAGCAAGAGTGTTGCATCTCTTGATTGAAGCTGTGAAGCAAGATCAAGATTTGTTTGAAGTGTGTCTTCTTTTTAAATCTGTAACTTAATTGGTTAATACCACTGTTGTGATTGAGGAGATGTGAGTAGGAACTCAGGTCTAGAGTTAGATTGAAATTGCATTGGGTAGGTCTTAAGTGAGGAGTGCCAACTTGTAGTTTGGCTCTGAATTAACACTGCTTATAGTGGATTTCCTCCCTGGCTTGGTAGCCCCCAGAGTAGGTGTGATTTGCATCAAACTGGGTTAACAATTCCCTGTGTTATTTACTTCTTTCTTTAAGTGTTTACTGCTTAGCTTAATAATCTGTTTAGTAGCGGATGTCATAACATCTGACATAACATCGACTGTCTGTTACTAGAATTTTAATTGGCATCAGAGCAGGCACCCTACCTGTTATTTTCTGGGTGAGATCTAGGGAAGATAAATTCTGGTACTATGGACAAGGATATAGGATTTACAAATAGACCACCAATTTTGGATGGATCTAACTATGACTACTGGAAACCTCGTATGATAGCCTTCTTGAAATATCTGGATAGAAAGGCCTAGAGAGCAGCTAACTCGGGATGGGAACATCTAGTGAAGACAGAGAAAGATGGATCAAATGTGCTAATACCTGAAGAAGAGTGGAACAAAGAGCAAGAAGCTTTGGCTCTTGGGAATTCTAAGAGGACGCTGAATGTGTTACCCAAGAGGACGCTGGCTAAATTGGCATATAAAAGGGTTGACATGAAACCTACCTCCTTGATCGTCAAGGCTTTTGATGGCTCTAGAAGAACGGTAATAGGCTAAGTGGATTTACCTGTTATGGTTGGGCATTATATATTTGACATTACCTTCCATGTGACGGATATCAATCCGGCATATAGTTGTTTGTTTGGCGCAATGACCTCTACTCTTCACCAAAAGATGAAATTTGTAGTAGATGATAAATTAGTGGTCATTCATGGAGAAGAGGATCTAATGGTGAGCAATTTTTCATTATTTAGGTACATTGAAGCTGACGAGGATGCTTTGGAAACTTCTTTCAAAGCCTTAGAAATAGATAAAATCTGCATTGAAGTCGTCATATATCCTTTTCCTCTGTTCAAAGCATAAAATCTGCATTGAAGAATGACACTCCTACTGGATGGGGGGAGGTTATTGAAGTGGAAGCAAAAGAGAAGACGAATCACCAAGGGTTGGGTTATAAACCAACTCATGACAAGACTTAAGAGTTTGCCAAAAGATGAATGAAGACCATAAATGAGGTGCTCATCAGTGGAGGTATCCAAATCAATGCATTTGAAGAGGATTTTGAGGTCGACTATATTGATCAGTTGGTATATCATGATGAGACTACTCTAATCAATTGGGAGGCTGTTGAAATTCATGTCATCTTTCGTGTGACGAAGTAATTTGCTTGTTTTGTTTTGTAGCTTCTTTCAAAAAGCTTTCCATAACCATGCCCGAGGTTATCGGATTATTTTGTATGGGCCACATGCTTTCAAATTATTATGATCAATGAAGATGTTTTGTTACAAATCCTCATTTGTTTCATTTGATTTTTTTTTCTTTTACTTTTAAAGAAAATGTAATTTCTTTTGAAAACTAGCAAAAATATATTCCTTTTGTTCTGTGCATTTATCTTTGTGTGTTTTAATGAATCAAGCCATTCCAAACATGCAGAGAAACTCCAAAACCTGTTGAATTTAATGACTATGTATTCCCTCCTGACTTTGATTCACCCATATATCAAGTCGAAGACGAAAACGATGAAGATTTTTAGATTCCATATGAGTTGGAAAAAATGTCTGAATACGAGTACACGAACCTTCAACCTCACCAAGAGCAGGTAGATGTCGTTAATCTTAGCATTGATGAAAATAGAAGAGAAGTCAAGATTAGGGCAACGTTTGGGGCAGAGGTCAAGAAAAGACTAGTGAGGCTTCTAGAAGAATATGTTGATATGTTCGCTTGGTCATACCAAGATATGTCTGGTTTAGATACCACCATAGTTGTTCATAAGTTACCTCTTTGACCTGAGTGTCCGCCTGTCAAAGAGAAGCTCAGAAGGACCCGACCTGACATGCCACTCAAGATCAGAGATGAAGTCAAAAATTAGATAGATGCAGGTTTCCAGGCAGTGTCAAGATATCTGGAATGGGTGGCCAACATTGTGCCCGTGCCAAAGAAGGATGGTAAAGTTAGAATGTGCGTTGAATATAAGGATATGAACAAAGGCAGTCTGAAGGACAACTTCCCTCTACCATATATTGATACCTTAGTGGATAACACTGCTAGATTCGTTGTCTTTTGTTTCATGGATGGTTTCTCAAGATACAATCAGATAAGGATGGATCCCAAGGACATGGATAAAACTATGTTCATCACACCATGGGGTGCTTATTGTTATAAAGTCATGTCGTTTGGCTTGAGGAATGCAGGAGCCACTTACCAGAGAGTTATGGTCACATTATTTCATGACATGATGCACAAAGAAATCGAGGTATATATCGATGATATGATAACCAAATCTCAAAGTGAAGAAGATCATTTGGATCACCTGTTGAAGACTTTCCCGTTGGCATATGCTCTTGTCAGAGTACGATATCTAGTATGTCACTCAAAAGTCCACCAAAGGTAGCATCTTGTCAGGTTACCGCGTTGATAAACCAGTAGAGGACTATGATCCTCTTAAGTTTTACTTCCCAGATGAAGACATTATGCTAATCAAGAAACACTACGAAGAGCCAGGCCCAGATGAAGGTCCTGAACCTGGTTCCCGATGGAAGATGATGTTTGACGATGCTTCCAACCAAATGGGCATGGTATAGGTGTCATTTTGATGAATCTAGTTGGTGGGTAAACTCCTTTCACAGCCAGATTATGCTTCGAATGTACTAATAACATAGCCGAGTATGAAGCTTGCATTTTGGGACTAGAAGCAGCAATTGATCTCCGCATCAAAATTCTAGAAGTGAGTGGTGACTCAACTTTAGTTGTCTACCAAGTCAAAGGTGAATGGGAGACCAGAGATGAGAAACTAATCCCATATAGAGCTTATATTATGCAGATGATTGAGTATTTTTACGAGATAACCTTCAAGCATATGCAAAGATCATAGAATCACATTGTCGATGCTTTGGCTATCATGGCTGCTATGTGGCAGGTGTCGCATCGCTGCGAAGAGGGGCCGGCAATGACAAAAGAGTCGCCACCATTAGTTATTTATCCCAAAAGTGGGAAAGGAAACGATACGAGAAAATCTAACAAAAACGGGAAAAGACAGGTCATCGCAACCATGTCTCAGGTTCGGGAGTCGGTTACGCAAGGGGAAGGTGTTAGCACCCCTCACGTTCGTCGTACTCGACGGGATCCACGCTTTGTTGTCTATCTAAAAGGGTGTTTACTATCTAAGCTACGACTCAGGGAAAAAAGAAAATAAAAGAGACTCGATAGAGCATCGCCGCTCTATGCCTACGTATTCCCTCGTGCAATGGGAAAGTCAGAGTCAATGTAGTTCGGCTAACTACGGGTGAAAGTGGGGGAAGGTTACTCGTCAAGACATCGTCGTCTTGTGCCTACGTATCCTCATCTGGTATGAGAAATCAAAGCAAACTTAGTTCGGGCTAAAAAGAACACTGGTTGGTTCAAAATGTTTTAGGCCTGAGTAGGGTTAAAATTTAGTTCTAGGAGTTAGGTGTATGCGGCTAGACCATTGGAGACTTAGGCGTTACCTGTTTGCGGTAGAACCAAGAGTTAACAAAACTCTCCTTATGAAAAAGGTTTTCCAAATTAAGATCCCTAAGGATAAAAATATTTGAAGTTTATTTTTGTGTTTTTTAATGAAGAAGTGCATTGATTATTGTTTGTAATTCATGTTGCCCTAAAGACTATGACTTAGGAGCGAATGTGTCGCATATCGTCCAAAGGACATACGCTAAACACTCTAGATAATTGAGAGGAGGCCTCCAAATCACCATTTCCCAAGTACTTAAGGCTCGTAACGTACAACAATCCTTAACCTTTATTAGATGTTTTGAGAAAGTTTGAAGATGAGAAGAGAGAGACACTCTAAAGGGAGACTAGACTCAACCTAGAGTTATCATACAAAGTGCACCTATGATTGGGATAAAAGGGAATGCTACCTAAAGTTATCATGCATGGATTCAAAACTAAGGTCTATGATAATCTCTCTTGAACAATAGAAATTAGAGGTCCTAAGGGATTATGGCAAAGAAAGACAAAAGAAGAAGAAGAAGAAAGTATAAGAAAATGCAAGTACGAAAACATGTAATGCACAATTAGAATAAAAGTGAGGGAGGAAAAAAAGTGTGGGGCAGTAGCCTCCACAAGCACATCTCAACCTCAAGCATACATATGAGATATGCAAAGAAGAAGGAAGAAATAATGCACACAAAAGAGATCAGACAAGTGCACAAAAATGGGATGAAATGGGAAAATGAATCCTACAACCATTTGTCATCAACCACAGGCCCAAAGGCAAACCAAAAGGAAAGAGATGGGGAAATAACACAAAGTGAGGATGGGATATGAGATGAGGACAGCAAGGAACTCATAAAGATCACTCAACCAAAAGCATCACCAAGATTATGCAAACAAAAGCAGAAAAGAGTCCTCAAAGAATTACCATTCATGACATGTTCCAAGTACCTCCAAGGGAGGGACTAAACCATCTCAAATGGGATTCAAAAGTCATTGGATAGAAGCAAACATGAGAGGATAAGGTACATAAAACAAAGAAGTAAAATCACAAAAGAGAATGCAAGAATAGGCATGGAAGAAGACCTAAGTCTTAAGCACATTCAACACTTGAACTTCCAGTGGAAAGCGTAAAAAGAAATGCAAATCTCAACAAGCAATAAACAAGTTTATGACCTAAAAATGAACATCTAGAAAGCTCAACATGTTGATAATATGAATCAAGAGGAGTTGAGAGCTCAAGGGATCCATAGAAGTCATTTCCCATTCAAACTAGGTCAAGTGCTTGTATGAGCCTCCCTTAGAAGTAACTTGACTTGCAAATTACCTCAAAAATATTAAAAAGGCTAAAATAATCTTAAATAAAATATTAAATGAACACCGAAGAGTTTGAAACCAGAAGCCAAAAGATCACAACCAAAGTCACTTCAAAGCATCATCAAAGAATTTGATTCACAAGGATGCTCCACTTTGAAAGAGGGTTGTCTAGGCTCAACAAAAATGACTTAAAAGTCAAACCAAAATGAACTAAACCAAGGCCAAAATCATCCTATGAGACTCTTCAATTCATCATTCACATGAGAAAAAGGTCTCAATCATTGGAGAAAAATACTGGTCCACAAACAAGGCAAGAATCCAAAAGGAGCAAGAAAGAATTCAATTAAAACACCTCCAAATAATAAATTCCTTATTAATTGAAAAATAATTGGAAAATGAAAATAAAAATTACCAAAAATTAATTAACGCAATAAAGTGTCTCAAAAATATTTTTTTGGAATTTTTAATCATTTGGAGATATTTTTAATGAATTAAAATTTAAACAGAATAAAAATAAAATAAAAAACAAATAAAAACAAGCCACGATGTGAATAGCAATCTAGACAGTTCAAATCCATTGGCCCACCATGAAAGGGGGGTACAAAGAGCAATCTGAGCCTAACTAAGAATACAAAGTGAAACACACCATTTCACTTAACTAACTTAGCAGTCTGCTATCCACGCGTGCTGGTCAGCTTCATCTGGATCGTCCATCAGCCAAGGTCAAAGAGTCAAACAACACATGTGGCAAGCCACGCAAGCAAAATGGAGAGAGAATCAGACGATGAAGCTACAGACTCCGGTCATCTTCTTCGGCAACACCACCGGAGTTACACTTCCATAACATCATCAAGTAGCATCAAATTTAATGCCAAAATGAAGAGGAGCTCACTAGATCATGATTCTACCGTTCAATTTCATTTATCATGCATAATTAAGGCAAATCGAACGATCAAAGTTTCATGCTCAAAACTAAAATCATCAAAAACACAACCAGAAACTATCAAGAATTTGCCTACACATGTAGGTCTTCAGTTTGCAACAAAAATGGCATGGAATTGATGCATATCTTGAGTGAATTTTGGAAAAGAAGAATACCTAACGGAGCCTCTCCTTTGGAGCTTCAATTATGCTCAGGCTTGATCCAAATTGCGCAGAAACACTCAATGAAGTTCAAGGAAGGTGTTGCTGGCTTTGATTTGAGTTGAAACTGCTTGAATCTCAATTCACGATTTCCACTTTTCCTTTGAAATTTTCAACTGCTCCTAAACTCTCCCTCCACGAAATTAATGAATGAATCTTCAAATTTCATTTGGAGCTTTTATGAAATGGATCTAGAAGTGTTTGGAGGCCCAATATGGCCTTATTGGAGTGTAATTTTGAAATTCCCAAATCGAAAATGGAAGCTCATGCACACGTGAATTTCCCTCCAATTTCACTTGCGTTTCCTTTGGATCAGCTGCTGAGAGTGTGAATTAATCATGTGGATTGAAATCTTCCCTTAAATTGATCCAATGGTGGATATTTGATGTGAGACTTCTTCTTGAAGTAAACTTGAATTGCACGTGTTCTAGCTCTCATGCATCAAATCTAATTTGTGCATCTTGCTTGTTGGATAAATGTGAATCAAAATGAATACAAATATGGCATGAAAATGAAGTAGAACCACTTCAATTGAATTCATGACTTCAAGTTCAATTTTCCATTGAACTTCTTCACCAATCTCTTTATCCTTGCCAAATTCATAACAAACTTGTGTTCTAGGATGAAATTGATATCATTTGAAGCAACTTTCATGTTGGAGAAAGTTTCATTTGAAGTGCTTAAGATCATGAAAAAGGCCTATAATGAAAATGACCTATAATCTCACTTTTCCAAAATACCCCTGCCTTGCAAGCCTCATAACATGAGTTCTAGAAACACAATGGATGAGTTCTAGTACTAAAAAGAAAGATAGGAACATGCTCTACAAGTCTCATGTTTATGTCCAAGTGAGATTACACTTGTATCTTGAGATATGTGGTCTTGAAGTTGGGCACTAAATAGGGGATCTTACACTGACAAACCTCTGAAACCCTAATTTAGTAACTTCTCACACTCTTAATTCTCCTTGATTTGATCTTGAAATAACATCCTAGATACCTTAACACAACTTTCCATGACTCTAAAGACTTAAAACTAAGTCTTGATCGCCTTCAAATCCACAATGGATCTTGCACTAGGCAGATGAAACCCTAGGTGTGCAATCCTTTGACTGCAACATCTTGCACATGATGTAACAATTTGACTAAGCTCCACAATGGCTCTCAGAGCACTCAATGAGCTTCACAACATCTCATATCCATATCCTTGAACTTTTGATCCTCAGATGATCCTCAATTAGCCTCCCAGATAGGAGATAAGCCATATACATCCATTAACTTTCTCAAAGAGCTCTGACCAACTTCTGATGACTTGATGGGCACTCATGCTTGCTTGGAACCTTTGACAAACCTTCTCTTGCTATGCACACCTCTTGATCCCCTACAAATGAACAATGATATGCAAATGCAAATGCTAGAACAATGCAATGAAAACAATAAGCCAAGTAAAGAAAAGGTTGGACAAATTTTGGGGTACAACAGTTGGTCCGCTTTGTTAATTAAGAAATGCTCATTCGAATTGAGAGGAAGTCCGAGCTTGCTTACTGCCAGATGGTAGAAGAGGGTTCTAATGGAAACCATGGTTTCATGATATTAAACAGTACCTGCACAATCAAGAATATCTAATTGAGGCCACTTCGCTCGATAAAAAAAATTTAAGAAGGCTGGAATCCATGTTCTTTCTTAGCAATGATGTGCTCTACAAATGAAATCATGAGATGGTCTTTCTTAGGTGTGTCAATAGACGAGAAGCAGACTTGTTAATGTAAGACATCCATGAAGGAACATTTGGCACCCATACCTATCTCGGTGAAATTTGGATACCAAGATATTGATGAGCTTGAATCTTATTCATTTGCAACCGAACTTTGATTTGTCCAAAGGAAGGGAAAAAGATCGAAATACCCATAATGCAATGCAAATGCAAGCTAGAGAGTTTTAGGTTCGGGGGTTGGTTAAACATAGGGAAGGTGCTAGCATCCTAAGTTTCTATAGTACTCTACAGGAACCTCTTGTTTTATATTTGTTTTATTGATAAGGGTTACTTGCTTAAGGGATGAAAGACCTAGGGTTTTATTTCTAAGTATACTCGATAAGATATCGCATCTTATGCCTACATATCCTTACGGGAGTGGAATCAGAATATCTGTAGTTTTTCCTAAAGGGTTTGAGGAGTTCTTTGACTGTGGTCAAAGTTCCTACGGGATAAAGGTAGTTGATTGATTGATTTTAGGAAAAGAGATGAGTTGTCATTTTAAGGGAGATTACTTGATTTAACCACCATAACTTTGTAGGAAAATAGTCTTTGCATCGTCTTAAGAGAAGGGCTCAAGTACTCGGAATTTAATCGACAAGTATGCCACTATCTCTCTTAAGGCAAAGTCCCTACATATTGATTGAATTGTTATGGGGTAGGAGTTTTATCCCACTTAAGATGATTAACATCTTATTCTCTAATGTGTTTGAATAATTGAATATTAAGTTGAATGTGTTTGTCTAAGTTGTAAAGATAAATGTCCTTTCTATGGGGTAGGATCTAACTTCGAAGATCGACTTGAATGGGATCAAGGATCATAGGGAGTATGATGCAAATGAGATGCATACGCGCAAGTTTTACGTCGCGCGCAGATTCTTCCTTTGGACGTTCATGCAATGCGATAAAATAAATTGCGGTAAAGGTAAATTGCGGGAGATATATGACAGATAAATAAAACCATACACAGACGCATGAAAGCGCTAAGGTGTAAAAGTGAGTGAAAGTGAAAGTGAGTGAAGACGTGTGGAGACGTAAGCGTGCTCGATTAATTAAGTTGATTAAGGGTGTGATTGATTTTATAGAGAGGAGTTTAGATGATAAATTAATTTTAAGGATAAAAGGTTATTTAATTATTTTTAGTGAGATTAATTTAGGAAAAGTTAAATTAAATTATTACTAGTTTTTATTTTTAGATTAGATTATAAATTAGATTTTTAAATAGGTAGATTTGAGAAAAAGGTTTTGATTTGGTGATTTTATTTATTATTATTAAAATAGATACAAATTAATAATTTATTGGAAACAAATTTTATATTAGCAATTAGTAAAGTTATTAAATTAATGAGATGGAAAAATAAAGTGAAATTATTAAAAAAAATAAAAATGAATTAATTAAGAAAAGGGTTTCATTATTGAATAAAAGTTTTTTCTATTTTTAGAATTTTACAAAATGGAAGTTATTGAAAAAAGGTTTAAAAAAAGGTTTGTTGAATAAAAAGGGACTTAAGTTTTTTTTTTAATAATTACTAAATAGATTTTATTGATTAAACAAGAGTTATATTAGATTATATAAAAAAGACTTTATTAAGAATAAAGAACAAATTAAATCATTGTTTTAAAGATTAATAAGTTGGTAAAACAATATAATTAAATTAAATTTAAAAAGTTAAATAAATAAAGAGTCATTAGTTCATTTCATAAACGGTGGATTAAAGATTGATTATTGGATTAAATAAAAAGGGGTGGCAGATGAAAGGTTTATTAGGTTAATTAGGGCTAGGGTTAATTAATTAGATTAATAATAATGAGGAGATTAGTGGGTGGCTCCTGATACGGTGCGTGTGGTGCACGGAGCTTACCGTGGTCTTCGCGATATGGACCGTGTGATTGGATCAGGTAGTGATGTGTGTCTGTGATGTGATGGTGCATTATAATTATGATGGGCATACACGCATATGATTAGAACAGCATAAAAACCAAATCGAGAACCCTAATCCCCTTTTCCCCAAATCCCCTTCATCGCGGTTCTCTCTCCCTCTCAATTTGCGATCTCCTCTTACTCATCTCTCCGTCTTTCAACTCCTCGATTCTTCTTTTCTTCTTCGACTTCCCTCCTCCTTCTTCTTCGAATTTATCCTTTCTATTCTTCTTCCGCTATTCTTCTTCCTCGTTTCATCTTCCTCCATTTTTCTTATCTTTCTCTTCGTCCTCAATTTCCTTCATAAAACAACAAGGAAAAAATGATTATCAATGTTAGTTGAAATAAAAACAACTCACAGTTTTAGGTTTTTTTCAGGGGTTTTTTGATGAAGGCAAAATGGGTAATGGAAGGCGGTTCGCAAAGGAGTTTGTGAGCGAAAAG
This sequence comes from Lathyrus sativus, assembly GCA_963859935.3. Classification (NCBI taxonomy): domain Eukaryota; kingdom Viridiplantae; phylum Streptophyta; class Magnoliopsida; order Fabales; family Fabaceae; genus Lathyrus; species Lathyrus sativus. Next base: position 112,881,852 of record OZ012737.1, on the reverse strand, counting down.
GACGATTCGCGGCGGCGTGGCGATTTCCGGCGACCAAATGCTTTGATGGGGGCGGACTTGCGGCGGAGTATGAGAAATAAATAAGTTTCTTGCTTCTTTAAAATTTTTGGGTTTTTTACGATTTGGGATTGTTGTGGGGTTCCGTTTGTGAATGTTGTGGATTCCCCCTTTTTCGATGGCTAAACCTTCCCTTTTATATGCTTCAGGTCTTGCAATCTTAAATGAGATTAACGATGTGTCGGAATCTTGTCTTGGAAAGAAATTTGAGTCATTGTCAACACGTCTTCTGGTAATAAAATCCTTTCAATTTTGGTAGAGACATGTCTAAACATGTTAGGGGTCTTTCCTTCTGAACTCGACAGCTTTGGATGTTTTGGGAAAGTACTAACTGTTCTTGTTTCTTTGTTTCATGATCCTTGACTAAGGATGAGAGAATGATTTGATTTATGTCACGAACTTAGCGGAGAACTTCTCCTCTTCCCTTAATCATACCGTGCCATCTCCTTCATTGTTTTATTTCACAGCTTCTTCGGTAACATATATTTGGTTGGATTTAGCACATTAATCTTGTTGACGGTTAATGGTGGCCTGTTTTGATTAGTGATTGTGTTGTTTTGACAGGTTGGAGGCTCTTAGTCGTGAGTATAAATCCCTGTCGTAAAAAGACCCATCTCCATTCTTGTTGTTGGAACTTCTCTTTACGCCTGCCTTCTTCCATGTATATGTTATCTCCTTAAAGGATAACCTGGTGGAGTTCCGTCAAAGGTCCGAAAACTTATCTTGAAGGGAAACTCTATGCTGAATTATGATTTAGTTTGATTGCTTGGTTTGATGCAGATTATCTATGTTGGATTGGAGGGTGTTGAGTAAAGTGGTTTAGCCTTTCCTGCAGATGCAGCCCGAGCATGTGGATGACTACTATCACAAGTTTGTGTCGGGGATGACCCTCTTCCCTTAAATTCACAGGTTTATTCATGCCCTTTATTCAGAATTCTCTTAACTAAGTTTCTCCTTTATGATTTTTCAGACTGATTTAATGGACCATGAACTGAGCAGATTTCTCTTCATTTGTCTCAAGCATGGAGCTCCTTCTGTTTGTTAGTAGCGGTATCCACCTGTTCAAATTAACCTCCCTAGAGATGTTATTTTGATGATGACAGCTATGGGCAGAATCGGATTAGGCCGGTAATTGGTATGTTGTTGCAGTGATACTTCCTGATAGGTGTTGAAGACTTAAAGGAGGTAAAGGTTCCCTAGCAATAGCTTCTTGCTTTCTTTCCTTTGATTTCCTACTGAACTTTCCGTCAATACTGTTAGTAACTTTCTTCATGAAAACAAGTTCTGTGTCAAAGCATTTCGGACACTTTCCTTCCAAAATTTTTCCCTGTAGATAGGTTGTTGGGAGCGGGTTGTTTAACTGAGTTTGGTGTCTCTACGAACCCCTTGTTCTTCTTCTCCTCTCTGAAAACCTCGTAGTAGAATCAGGATAGGCTTGTGGACAGAAAAGGTCGACGATGTGAGTCTCAATAAGGAATTCAGAACTAACGGCATGATGTCGTGAATAACATATGGAGCTACTAATTGACATTTTTGCTTCCATGTGACAGGTAACTTCCTTCGATGGCTCCGGCGCACTCGTAGTTCGACGTGCACTTTAGGAGCTTAGGACACAATAGAGAATCGGCATGCTGAGTTGGGAAAAGCTTTGAACACGGTGATATTATCCATATGTGGTTAATTGGGCAATGTTTCAACATGATGTTTTTTGCTGAATGACTTCAAAAGATTTTGATTAGAGTTATAATGTATTGTAAATAAACTCATATGTGTTATAAATAACAGTTGCTTTGCGTGAGATTTTCCTCCTTGTACGCACTTCAACACGCTTGGTCTTTCCATCTTCGCATGATTAAAAAGCCTTGTTGATTTGTAAAGATTTATGCACTGTTGTAATCTGAGGGCCCTTGAATCCTTAATAGGATTTAAAATAAAATAAATATATATAATAACGTCCTCAGTTGTCACCTTGAAATCATTAAATAAAATACCAACACATGTGAAGATAACGCTCCAAACTTAAACCAAACAAGATGTATTCATCACCAATACGCGAAGTGGATTTACTTTTATGACAATGTCCAACATTAACCCGAATACGTGAGAAGCAAGCGTGAGTAGAAGAAAATGGTCATGGAGAGGTAGATCTTTAATGATATATTCTGAATTCACTATAGTCACTAATTCTTGCGAGTTGAGTCTTGAAAACGGTTGGTGCACCCTGAATTTGAATTGAATCTGATAGACCTGTTCATATGCGAAATTTCCTTAAATTAAGCTTGAATTCTTGGATGGTGGACTTTAAACCCAACTGTATTAGCCACGTCCCTGGGGTGCTCCATCGTAAGCATCTATACCTAGACATTACTGCACTTGCGCCAACTGGTTAACCACAATAAACATGTACACAAAAGAAAAAGCAACGAAGAGGTGGGGTATTAAGGTCAAAAATTAGGGTGCGACTGATGCCTCTATTTAAGTTACTTCTATCCGGAGATATGGAGATTGAAATCTTCATCTCGACGAGATATGAGGGACTTAAATACAAACATTGCACGAATGTTTGGCCCTAAGAAGCCACCGAATGCAAATGATATGAGATGATATGAGAAATGCACGACAAAAGGTCCTATGGAGACTTGATGCCACAAGGAAAGAAAAAAACGACACACGGGAAGGACAGACTCGACAAAGTGAGACTCCAATGGGGAGAGATTGACAATCACAGGGCGTCTATAAATATGTTATGGAGAACTTGCGAGAAAAATCCACTTGAAGAACCTGCTGTATAGGTTAAGTGTAAAGATTTTGAGATATCAGCCGGAGGAGTCTACTGTCAAGACTTGTAACTTTAATTGAGAATACTTTTGCCAAAGCATTTATGTGTCGCTACTGCGAAAATCAGCGCCGGCTGAACAGAAGAGTCGCCACCGTGCATTATTTATCCCAAAGGAGGGAAAGGAAACGCTCGAAGTAAACCTACCGCAAAGACGGGAAAGGAATGGTCATCGCAACCAAATCCTGGATTCGGGAGTCGGTTACGCAAGGGGAAGGTATTAGCACCCCTCACGTCCGTCGTACTCGACGGGATCCACGCTTGTTTTCTAGTACGGATTGTTATTCTATCTACTCTACAGGTCTGAGGTTAAAAGAAAATAAAATGACTCGGCAAAGTATCGCACTTTATGCCTACGTATTCCCGTCTGGAACGAGAAATCAGAGTCAACGTAGTTTGCCTACCTACGGGAAAGGAGGGGAAGGTTGCTCGCTAGGATATCGCATCCTATGCCTACGTACTTTCATACAGCATGAAAGATCAGAGCAAACGTAGTTCGGGCTACGGAAGACACAGATTTGTCTGTTTATCTTTTATCCTTCTGAAAAGGTTTTCTTCTGATTAAGAGTCCAAGCGGACAAAAATGACACATTTGATTGGTTTCCAGTCTTTTATGCAAGAACTGTCTTTTATTGAGGTTTGACCTCTTATTGTATTTTTGATTGTTTTGAGATGAGAAGAGAAAGAACTCTAAAACCTAGGGTTTAAAAATGGGAATCAAAACCTACCCTAATGTTGTCATGCATGGATTAACACCTAATGTCTGTCATATTTCTCTCTTGCGCAGAAAGAAACAGAGATCCTAGGGGATAAACGGAAAAGAAACAACATATATACAGTAAAGCAGTAAAATGCATGAGATGCAGCAATACAAGCGAGGCAAGGGAGTCCCACTCAACTTCGAACCTGAGAAAACAATAGGCAAAGTGAAACAGCTTCACTTCAAACCTAAGGGGAAAATTAACAAACAATACAGCAAAGAAAAATAAACCCCAAAACCAGCTCTGACAGCACACCAACTCCTACAACACCAGCTCTGAAAAAAACATCAAACTCTGATAGTGATTAATAGCAAAACAGTAACATCTTCAAGTGAACCCCAATATCAAACTTCAATGGCCTCCAAGCTTTAGGTAAGCTCCATCTTCAAGGCAAGCACTCCAGAAGAGAATCACTTAACAGAATAAGTTGGAATGATAAAACAGCTTATTGACAACCAAAGGAAGCCTACAAGTGTTTATCATCATGAGAGACTGATTCCCTCAAAGTTCTACTTCTAAGATAAGCCACTTATCCCTCCAAAGGAGAGATGTGAATATCTTTGAAGGACTTTTAGTCATTGGGAGGAATGGAAGCACACGAAGCTTTCCATGTTTATGAAAGAAATTTGGTCTATTCTAAGGCTTTGCTTATTCCTATTTCCTATGTCTTCAAAAACATCTTCAAGCACAAGAATCTTCATGCATCCAACTTTGATCCCCATCTTCAATCTTCTCTTATGTTCCTTCCTGCTCCACAAGCCCAAGCCCCATACCCCATAGCAAACAATACAAAAGCCCACAATGGCCACACCAAACAAACACACTATTTACAAAAATCAAGTAAAATAGTAGAATATTATTTATAATCCTAAAATTAATTCTAAGGGTATTTATGCATCTACCCTACATACCCTATATTTCCCAGCTCCTAATTCAAGCTAAAAACCCAAAATCTAAGTGTTATGATGCACCTATGTCAAGTTTAACCCTAATTCTAGTCACCCTAATGTTCTTTATTCAAAGCTAAACAAGATTAAATCACAAAAATGTGAGATAAATCTCTAAGGGAACCTAATACTCTAATCTAACCATAGGAAAAAGAATCACATCAAAATGTGAAAGGAAATGGCTAAACAAAATTCAACAAAATGGATATACAAACTAAAATGCAATAAAAGCAACTAAATGTAGAAATTCACCAAAACTAGAAAAATGATTAAAATGCTAATTTTATTTTTCTATAATTTTCTTGAGAAATTAATGAAAATGGAGCAAAAAATCCCATGTAAAAAGACTTATTTTTGAATTTAATATGATTTTTTTACTAAACTATATGCAAACATGAAATAGAATGAAAATCAATAAAAAATGAAAAATAACGCGTGGCAAATAGCAGTTACTTACAATTCAGAAGTGCATTGGGCCCAGGAGGGGGGTGCAAGCATCAAAACGCTGGGCCCATTACTAATCCAGAAAAACAATAAAAAAACCATAAAATCTGGGGGGTGGTGAAAAGCAATTTTCGCCTTGTTAATTATGCTTGGGCCCCAAACGGGGGGGTGCGAATAGCAGAGTGGCCTAAGGCCCAGAACACAATCACACAGGGGAAGGGGGTGCAACGGGAAAACAGGGGGATGGATCAGCAATCCCCTAATAGGCCTAAGCCCGAGTCCAATTCCACCCATCTTCAGCAAGAAAAACATAGATCACCTCACATCGCTCACTACTGTTCATCATCTCCCAACCCCCAACCCTAGGCGCCGCTTCCTCGCTCACTCAACCTCTCTCTGAAACTATGACTCTGAAACAAACTTCATCAACCTAAATCAAACACACAAACTTCGTTCTCAGTTCAATCACCAGCCATATCCCCAAAACACACTACCATCACCGATTAGTCCTTCAAGACCTCCGCTCAAAATGCCAACCCTAACCTACTCACCTCACAGAACCTCAATGCTCAAGCCAAGTTACGAAACTCTAACCTAATCGTTTCAAACCTAACCATCCTAAAAAACCTAAATCTATAGCTAACAACCTATTACGAACATGCAACGAATCAGATGAGAAGAAAAAGAAACCTGGATGAGGATGCTATTGAAGATCTGGATGAAGAGGACCTTGAGCGTCTGTCTTGAGTCTTGAGGAAGATCTGGAGAAGAAGAAGCTCGCTGAAGAAAATAGGTGATGGCGTTCTTGGATCGAGGACGCGCTTCTGAAGATCTTCGATTGAGTCTGAAGAAGTTGATGACGGCGTCGTGTTCCTGGTGATTTAGCGATGAAGATTAACGGGATCGATGAAAAATCTGACGATTCTGGACTCAAGATGATGAAGATCTTGCAAATTCTGGAAAATGTGTTCTTGAACACTGATGAAGATTGCGGCGATCTTGAGTTTTCCGGCGAGGAAGTATGCAGGTTGATGGAGAAGATTGAGGACAATCTCGTGGATTTTCTGAGAAATTATAAGTTTCTGGTGAGCTTCAACGAACTCCGGTGACAGTTGCGGTGGAGAGAGGTGGTTGCATGTACTCCGGCGGCCGCTTGCATGTGTTCCGGTGAAAGGGACCGGTGGGTTTCAGAGGCGGACGCGTGGCGCTGAGAGGGGATGCAAGAGTTACACGTGTGATGAGAGAGTGAGAGTGGAAACGTGCGCTGGCAGTGAGTGGATGAAGTGGCTAAAAACTGGACCCACGCGTGGCACTTCTATTTAAGGGACATGTGGCAGCGAAATCTGGACCTGGGAATTGGGCTTCAGACTTGGATAAATGGCCCATTAAACTAATGACTCAGAATTAATGACTTAAACATGATTAAATGGAAATGAACTGATTAGTTAACTAAACAAAGATTAATACAAAACCCTAATTAAACTAAAACGAAAATTAATTAAAAACCTAATTAAAATCTCTAATTAATCCTAATTAATGACCAAACGAAAATTACTAATAACCCTAATTAATCCTAAAAACAAAATTAATCCTAATTAACCTAGAAAAAGATTATTTAATACCTATTAAAAATTCCATTTAAACATATAAAACCAATTAAAAATCTAATAAAATCTAAAAAACCTACTAAACTATATATTAAATCTACTTATTAAAGAAAAGTAATATCTATTAATATCTTTTTAAAAAAAACTATTTTATTTAAGTATGAAAACTAATATCTAAAATATTAAAAATCTATTAAATCTATTAAAAAAAGAGGAATATCTATTTAAATATCTAAAAACTATTTATGAGAATCTATTAAATTCTATAAAACAAGATACTAACCTATTTACTATCTAAAAAAGCAAATAACCCTATTAAAAAATCTATTAAATGCATTAAAAAGATAGAAAATAAAAGAGAAAAAACTAAAAATTGCCAGGAGGCCGATTAAATCGATTGGAGAACAATTGTGCAACCATAACGAAACCCGGGCACCGACATGGCTTGAAAACCACAGGGAACGAGCACCAATTCTCAAAATACGCTTATTCAAACCGGCCTGAACTGCCTGAAACGCCAGGGGCTGCAATCCCGATAAAAATCAATCTGACTGAGAAAATTGCAATGCATGCAGCATGCGAATGTGAATGCACAATGCGTCGAAACATAAACCAGATATGGGAACCGGTTGGTCAAATTTTGGGGTGCAACAGCTGTCCCTATTCAAGCGGCTTGGACCCGACTGGGTGAAGAGGGGACGGCCTTTAAACATTCGAGGTACGAGACGGTTGAATACCAAAGAAACCCTGAAATTTGCCAACCGCAGAAATAAACTGCACCACTGCTCGGGGAACGACATTCGTCGAGTGAACCTGATTGTTACGGTAACAACCGATCATTCGTCATAGAATAACTCTGATTTTGACTCCCACCACCCATGTAACACCTCAGGTACTGAACTATCTTTGCAAAAACACCTCTGTCCACAACTGGACTAACCTTGTCAACACAAGAAGAGAAACAAATTTATCAACACGAGTAAAGATCCCATCATCATAGGAAAACCCTTATCCACGACTGTCCTCAAATTTCGTCAACACGAAAAGACATAAATTCGTCATCACGAAGAAATCCTATCATCATAGGAATAAAACTTGCCCTCATCAGGACTCCTCATTTCGTCAACACGGAGAAATCCCGGCGACTTCGCTGGGGATGAGTTGTCCGCATCTCGTCAACACGAGGAGATCCTATCGACACAGGCAATAAAATCTTATTTGCGTCTTATCAACACAAGGAACTCCTATCAACATAGGAATAAATTGTCCATGTCGGGACTCACATCTCGTCAACACGAGGAAAAAAAAGGATTCATCAACACGAATAAATCCTATCATCATAGGAATACCATTCTTGTACATATCTGAACTCGCATTTCGTCAACACGAAGAAATCCTATCCACACAAGCATAAATTGTCCTCATCAGGACGCACATTCCGTCAACACGGAGGAAGCAATTCGTCAACACGAATACATCCTATCAACATAGGCATAAATTGTCCTCATCAGGATGCACATTCCATCAACACGGAGGAATAAAATTTGTCCTCATCAGGACTCCATATTTCGTCAACACGGAGAAAGCAAACTTCGTCCTCAACAGGACTCCATATTCCGTCACCACGGAGAGATCAATCTTGGTCCTCAACAGGACTCCATATTCCGTCAACACGGGGAAATTGATTCGTCAACACGAAGAAATCCTATCAACATACGCATAAATTGTCCTCATTAGGACGCACATTCCGTCAACACGAAGGAAGCAATTCGTCAACACGAATAAATCCCGGCAACTTCGCTGGGGATATTCTAAAAACCAATGACCGACACCCGTTCTGACAACAAGCGACCACTTCTGAAATTCTGATTCATGGAACCCTGAGATGCTACTGCAGCAAAAAACTTGACAAAACAGTCTGCTGATCGGATACGAGAAAACCTCAATCAGCAACTCTGTGGGGATGATAATAAACTGAATCACATCATCATACGTCCAACGGCAAGACCTTGATTGTCTGAAAAGACATCTGGGCTTTAGAACTCCATGCTCCTGTTGAGAAACACACCTGAAAGCAAAAGGTTAACATACCGGACTTATGTTTCACAATGCGCATGTTTGACAATGGCGTAATGCTCCATATAGTATGGAAATGCTACGCATTTTTGGTATATGCAAATATGACAGTATATGCGAATGCACATGCAGGTTCAGACTGCTGGGAAAAGCTCTGATAAACTTGCTTCATCAACAACGGCTGCTGAGGACAAATACCACCCTGCTGGGGGAATGAACGGGTATCTCAAAATATGCTGGGACATACAACCAACTCTGCCGGGGAGAGCTTTAAACCTTCAATTTCCACGGGGAGGAAAGAAAACACCTGCTGGGGAGAGAACACTCCGCTGGGGAAGAAAGGACTCTCTCGGGGAATATTAACCAACTCCGCTGGAAACAGGGAGTGACTCCGCTGGGGAGAATAAACAACCCTACTGGGGATAATGAACTGTCTGGGCACAGTTTACAATTCTGGAATTCTCAATCCGATGAAAACTAAACAACTCCGCTGAGGATAAGGAATCCTTTTGGAGAAACACCACTGTCTAAGTACAACTTACAATCTTTAAAATTATTAAACTCTGCTAAGGGTAAACGACCCTGCTGGGGAAAGTAAACCATCTGGCCACAGTTTACAAACTCGGGACTGAGGATAGACATCCTGTGGGGAGCATTAATCTTGACCTGCGGGAGAATATCCTTTGGGGATAAGCTGCGACTAGCTGGGGAAATTGATCCTTCTTCAGTAAGGAACAATGTCATCTCAGCTTCGGGGAATGAAGTGCGACCTGCGTGGGGATTCACATCACATAATGATCAAGTCCTTTCGTCAAGAGCCTCTGGTTAGGACTACAATTTTCTGATCGTCCACTTCACATGGGCAAGAACCCTGCAACACCACAAACGAGACAAAACAAGTCTATACAATCAAATCTATTCATGTTAGCGTCAATGACATCATTTTCAGTCAATTCAAAGTTTTAGCAATTATTGGCAAGGGCCAGCAACGTTATGCAACTGCTAGTTTTATCAAAACATTGGCGTTTTTCACATACAAAACAGTAAAAAACAAGTATCAAATACTGAATAACATGTTTTATTGATTAGGCCTCTGAATAGGCAGAATTTTATACACTGGATGTAACTCTTGAAAAGAGTAAGTTACGCACAACAAATATACAAGTATGCACAGGAAGCACAAATACAATGATAAATCGAATTTGCGCATATGTCGGCAACGTGGTGCAGACAAACATCATGAGCTAATCCTCCTATAACTCGCCTGACTCTGGCACTTTCCCGGTATTCAACTTTCGGAAGAGATTGTATCTGATAAACAAACCCCCAAAGTATTCTCCAAACCACCAAGCAACGTAGTATCAAATTCGGACCGCAGTCATTTGCTTTTTAAATCCCTAACTTTTGTGTGAACCGCCCTTTGCGGGTTTTCAGTTCACCGGGATACCCTTTTTTGCCAAAGCCGCCCAGTGTGGGTTTTCGACTTCGCGAGTGCACATCTTTTCAATTTTATCCCTAACTTTTGCCCGAACCTTTTATTCTGTTTTTGGTTCGCCGGGATGCCCCATTTTTGCCTGGACTCTCTTTTTTCTGTCCAGCGGGTCAATTTTAAGCAAAGTATTTTTTAACTGCGTCCGAATTCACAGGAGATGTAAAGTCTTCGCCGTCCATGGTGGACAACAACAATTCTCCTCCTGAGAAGACTTTTCTGACAACGTATGGCCCTTCGTAATTAGGGGTCCACTTGCCCCTATGATCCGTTTGTGGCGGGAGAATCCTCTTCAGCACAAGGTCGCCCGTCTGAAAGCTCTGAGGGTGTATCTTCTTATCATACGCTTTCTTCATCCGGCTCTGGTACAATCGACCGTATGCTAGAGAAGGTATCCTCTTCTCATCCATTAAACTCAGATGATTCAACCTGTCTTTAACCCATTCTGCCTCGTCAAGTTGGACGTCTCGCAAAACCCTCAGAGAAGGAATCTCAATTTCCAGTGGTAACACCGCTTCCATTCCGTATACCAACGAGAACGGGGTTGCCCCGGTTGATGTGCGTACCGTTGTATGATAACCGTGCAAAGCGAAAGGTAGCATCTCGTGCCAGTCGTTATACGTCACAACCATCTTTTGAACAATCTTCTTTATGTTCTTATTGGCCGCTTCAACAGCGCCATTCATCTTGGGCCGGTAAGGAGAAGAGTTGTGATGTTCAATCTTAAAATTTTATCACAGCTCCTTCATCATCTTGTTATTTAAGTTTGAACTGTTATCGGTAATAATCCGCTCAGGGATTCCATATCTGCAAATGATATCTCGTTTGATAAACCTGGCTACCACCTGTTTGGTCACATTAGCATATGATGCCGCTTCCACTCATTTGGTAAAATAATCAATTGCTACCAAAATGAACCGGTGTCTGTTAGATGCCGTCGGCTCAATCTTTCCAATCATATCAATTCCCCACATCGAGAATGGCCACGGTGATGACATCACGTTCAGAGGACTCGGAGGCACATGAATCTTATCCGCATAAATCTGGCACTTATGACACCTCTTCGCAAACTTGAAACAGTCGGTTTCCATAGTTAGCCATTAATAACCTGCCCGCAGCAGCTTTCTGGTCATAGCATGCCCACCAGCATGTGTACCAAATGTACCCTCATGTATTTCCTCCATGAGCAACTTCGCCTCTTTCTCGTCTACACAGCGTAGCAACACCAGGTCGTGATTTCTTTTGTACCGGACACCGTCAGGATTCAAATAGAAATTGCCAGCCAATCTCCTGAGAGTCTTCTGATCGCGACTGGATGCCCCAGCCGAATACTCCTTGTTCTTCAGGAAATTCTGGATGTCAAAATACCAGGGTTTATCATCAGATGCTTCATCAATGGAAAATATGAATGCGGGCCTGTCAAGCCGGGATATAATAATTCTGGGAGCCTCGTTCCAAAAATTAATCTTATACATGGAAGATAATGTCGCAAGTGCGTCAGCCATTTGATTTTCCTCCCTCGGTACGTGATGCAATTCAACCTTGTCGAAGAAATGCAACAATCTCCTTGCATAATTCATGTATGGTATCAAATTGGGTTGACGTGTCTCCCATTCTCCATTTATTTGATTCACCACCAGAGCTGAGTCCCCGTATACATCCAGATTTTTGATTCGCAAATCAATAGCTTCTTCAAGACCCATGATGCAAGCTTCGTATTCAGCTTCATTATTGGTAACCGGAAAGGTCAATCGAGCAGTAAATGGGATGTGCGACCCGTGTGGAGTAGTAATGATTGCCCCTATTCCGCTACCATAGGAATTCACAGCTCTGTCAAATATCATCTGCCACTTGGAATCCGTCTTTGGTCCTTCATCCGGCAATGGTTCTTCCCAATCTTTCATCTTCAGGTACATGATATCCTCGTCAGGAAAATCAAACCTCATCGATTGGTAGTCCTCAATAGTCTGCTCAGCAAGATACTCCGATAACACGCTCCCTTTTATAGCCTTCTGTGAAACATACTGGATGTCATATTCGGTCAAAACCATATGCCAACGGGCAATTCTCCCAGATAATGCCTGCTTTTCAAATACATATTTGATAGGATCCATCTTCGAAATGAGCATGGTTGTATGATTTAGCATGTATTGCCTCAAACGCTTGGCGGCCCAGGCTAGCGCACAACAAGTTTTTTCGAGCATTGAGTATCGAGACTCACAGTCAGTAAACTTCTTACTCAGATAGTATATCGCATGCTTTTTACGCCCTGTCTCGTCATGTTGACCGAGAACACAACCCATACTCCCCTCAAGAACCGTCAAATACATAATCAAGGGTCTCCCTGCCACTGGAGGTATCAAAATAGGAGGTTCCTGCAAATACTAATTTATTTTATCGAACGCCTTTTGACAATTTTCATTCCATGTTATAGCCTGGTCCTTTTTCAACAACTTGAATAATGGCTCACACGTAGTTGTTAGGTGAGAGATGAACCGAGCAATGTAGTTCAATCTCCCAAAAAACCCGCGTACCTCTTTTTCTGTTTTAGGCGTTGGCATTTCTTGTATTGCTTTTATTTTCGCAGGATCAACCTCTATTCCTTTTTCGCTCACGATAAACCCCAGCAGTTTACCCGATCTCACCCTGAAGGTGCACTTGTTAGGGTTCAGTCTCAGCCTGAACTTCCTAAGCCTCTTGAACAGTTTCAGCAGATTAACCAAATGCTCCTCCTCCGTCTAGGATTTGGCAATCATATCATCTACATAAACCTCGATCTCTTTATGCATTATGTCATGAAAGAGTGTCGTCATTGCACGCTGATACGTTGCCCCAGCATTCTTCAGTCCGAAGGGCATCACTATGTAACAAAATGTTCCCCAGGGAGTAATGAAAGTAGTCTTCTCCATGTATTCTGGCGCCATTTTAATCTGATTATAGCCCGAGAAGCCATCCATGAAGGAGAATACGGAGAATTGAGCGGTGTTATCGACCATCACATCGATGTGAGGAAGTGGAAAATCATCTTTCGGGCTCGCTTTGTTCAAATCACGGTAGTCTACACACATTCTCACTTTACCGTCTTTCTTTGGCACTGGCACAATATTAGAGACCCATGAGGGATATTTTGTAACAGCTAGGAAACCAGCATCCCACTGCTTTTGAACCTCCTCCTTAATCTTCACAGCCATGTCCGGTCTAGTTTTTCGGAGTTTTTGCTTAACCGGCGGGCATTCTTCTTTTAGCGGCAGACGGTGCACAACCATATCCGTATCCAGCCCAGGCATATCCTCATACGACCAAGCAAAAATATCACTGTACTCTTTGAGCATTTCAACCAATCTTCGCTTGACGTCGCTCTACAGCGCGGCCCCTATACGGATGTTCCTTTCAACCCCTTCCGACCCCAGATTGACGATCTCAATGACTTCCTCGTGAGGCAGAATGATTCTTTCTTCTTGTTTTACCAACCAAGACAACTCTTCTGGCACGTCGCCATCTTCGACCATCTCTTCTTCGACCTGAAATACCGGGTGCTCAAAGTCGAAGTGAGTTATAGGTGGTTCATAGATGTCATCTGAAAATGTAATCCTGCAAGGAAATGGTTAAATGCTTCAAAACACATACAAAGCAAATAACCACGTTGCCATTTTATTCTAAAAATAAAAACAGGAAAAACAGAGATCACAATATTTGTACATGAAAAACGCCTTTTATTTAACGATTAAACAGTGCAATGTACATAACAGAATGACCCTAAGCAAAATCACGATGCCCCGGGTAAGACACCGGATTGTTCAACAATCAAGAAAACAAAGCATTATTGTTTAGTTGTCACAGGAACAGTCTCCTGAATAGACCAATTGCAAAGCTCTTGTCCTTGCACGCTCGGCTGAATCCAGGCGTCCATGTCGCAGTCGCTGTCTCCTTCCTCGGAATCTGAAATAGCATTGATGGTCTCGTGATATACCCCACCAGCCGTAATTGTTATTGGTCCTTTGAAACGGGGTGCCCCTGCGGTAGGCGTTGATGATGAAGGATGATATCCAAGTCCAAATCTGTCCATTTTCACGGGAATATCCAATACCTTGCCCCAGCCCTTGGTCTCGCCGGTCTTCACTAGAGCCTGAGCCTCTTTGTACGACGACACTGCCACCTCTGATGCTTTGCTTGGCCCTGGAACTTTGTCCTTAATGTGCAACCCCTCAAAGGCTTGACAGGGTGTTTCATGGATTTCACCGTCGACTTCCACATACTTGAACGACGACAAATGGCTGACCAGTATATCCTCCTCTCCACAAACTGTGACGACACTGTCCCCCACCATGTACTTCAGCTTTTGGTGTAAGGTAGATGTGACTGCCCCAGCACCATGGATCCATGGTCGTCCAAGAAGACATCTATACGCTGGCTGGATGTCCATAATATAGAATTCAATTTCAAAAATCTCCGGCCCCACTTGTAGAGGCTATGGATCTGAAAACTGACCTCCGTGTACCATCAAATGCCCTGACCACCAAGTCACTAGGTGTACAAATGATCCCCCTAATATCCAACTTCATCATTGCCTTCTTCGGCAGCACATTCAAGGAAGACCCGGTATCTACCAACACATGGGACATGACCATGCCCCTGCATTCAACTGAGACGTGCAACGCCATATTATGCTCTCTTCCCCTCGGGGTCAAATCAAAATCCGTAAATCCCAAACTATCGCCTGCGTTCACGTGCGCCATCACCCCCTCCAACTGATTCACAGAAACATCTTGGGGTACGAACGACGTGTCCAGAATTTTCAATAACGCATTCCTATGGGCTTCGAAACACAGTAGCAGCGACAATATGGAGATCTTCGACGGCGTTTGTTGAAGGTGCTCAACAATTTTATAGTCACTCTTACGGATAAGACGCATAAATTCTTCTACATCTTTCAGTGACGTTTCTTTTTCATTCCTCTGCACTGGAACATTCTCATTCGCTTTACCTTTACCTTTTGCCAATCGTTCATCCTCTACCTCAGGCGATATAAAAATTCTCCCGCTCCTCGTCATTCCTCCAGTCCCGACGATATTGTCCACAACCCCAGCTGGTCGTTTACTGATATCAATTTTCTCACCATCACAATATGCTTCCAGCCCATAAGTCCCTGGTACTGCCTTGGTGCTCTCATAAAGGACTGGCCCTGCCTTTGTAATAGTGATCGTCGGCCGCCTGGCTGGCGCTGTTATAGTTATCGTTTTCCGTGGAATTGTCACCATAGCAACATCACTCTGCTCATCAGCTAACACCTCTGCAGGCTTCTCAACTGCCGTTCTATCAAATTGCAACGTGCCTTCATCTATCAAGGTCTGAATACCCTTCTTCAATTCAGCACAACCCCCAGCTTGGGTCCAACATTCTAGACAAAACTCATCGCAGCCCGGATACACACCTCCTTTCAATAACCTGCTCTTTACTTCACACAACGGTGTTTTCAGTTCATCAACATTCGTGACCAGATTCAAATCCTCCTCAGTAAAAATAGCATTTTCCCCATGGTTGGGCATAGGCTGTTGTACTATATTTGGACCCGCTTGTCCAAAATTTATGGCCTTACTATCCAGTAAATCCTGAATTTTATGTTTAAACGCATGACAGGCCTCTATGTCATGCCCGGGTGCCCCGGCGTGGAAGTCACAATGTTTGTTAACATCATACCCATAAGGAAGGGTTGGTCCCGTGGGCGGTGCCAACGTCCTCTTTTCAACTAAATTCAGCCCCAACTGTGTCTGAAAGAGTTCCGCGTACGTGGAAGGAGGCGCTTCAAACACTCTTTTCGGCTTCGCATTCAGAAATCTTCTTTGGCCAGCATTCTGCCCCTGCTGCTGCTGTGGCTGCTGCTGTTGTTGTTGCGGTTGTTGTTGTTGTCTCTGTTGAGGAATCGGAATCGTGACACTAGCTATCTGCTGCGGCTGATTAAACTGATGTCTTCCTCTGCCCCTGCCCCTGCCGCCAAACACTGCACTAGAATCACCTTGACGTCGACCACCAAATGCTTTCCTATTACCTCCCGACAAAGTAGACTCCCCAGCTTGGAACCTTCCCACCTTAATACTATTCTCAATCATTTCACCCATCAAGATCAGATCATAGAAACTGCCCAACGCAACAGGAAACAACTTCTCGTAGAATATCCCCGTGAATGTTCCAATGAACATATCGTTCATCTCCTTCTCCACTAGAGGAGGATGCACTCTTGCCGCCATGTCGCGCCACCTTTGCGCATATTCTTTGAAACTCTCCCCAGTTTTCTGAGACAAGGCTTGCAATTGGACTCTGTTCGGTGCCAAGTCACTGTTATACTTGTAATGTGTCACAAACGCATCAACCAGTTGCTTTCAGGTTTTGATCTGAGTGGGTTCCAGCCCCATATACCACTCAAGTGACGGTCCGGATAAGTTGTCTTGAAAGAAATGCATTAGCATTCTTTCATCATTCGAGTAAGCGGACATCCGTTTGTAGTAAGAGCGAACATGTACCTTCGGGCAAGTGTCTCCCTTATACTTATCAAACGTGGGAGCTTTAAACTTCAGCGGTACCCTCAAGCCAGGTACCAATCCCATCGTAGTCATATCTAAACCAGAAGTATTCTGATTCACTACACCCTTCATTTGTTTCTCAAGCATTTTGATCCTCTGAACAGGATCCACAGGTCCATCCATACCCCTACCAGAAAAGGCATCTTCTTGTTAGTCCTCCACCCAATTAACATTCTCATTTCCGTACCCATCATACCCATTGTTACGACCAAATCTAGTCTGATTCATCATAGGGCCCCGTCCTCTGTTACCATACCCTTGAGTGACCCCGACAGGTCCAAAAGGCATCATTCCAGCACCATTTCCATTACCGAATCCATCATAGCCCTGATTAGCATTACCAAAACCATCATATCCGACACCCTGAGCGTTGAAGCCGAACTTCCCATCCTGGTTGACATAATCAAGCCCCTGGTCGTTATAGCCGAATCCGTTGTTACCAAAGCCATTATCTCCATTGTTATCACCGCCCAGATTGGCGTCTCCGAATCCCACATTGTTAATGACAGTCTCATTACCGATTCTTGTATTACCATTCCCGGCGCCAGCGCCATTGTTCACATTCACAACAGGTATATTCACCACAGGTGGAGCTATAGGCGTAGGAGTACCATCCCCATGAATGGTGTCAATGCATACAGAATTGTGGTCTTCGTTTCCATTCCCGGAACTTCTCGCCAGCAATGGCTGCACCA
This sequence comes from Lathyrus sativus, assembly GCA_963859935.3. Lineage (NCBI taxonomy): Eukaryota > Viridiplantae > Streptophyta > Magnoliopsida > Fabales > Fabaceae > Lathyrus > Lathyrus sativus. The sequence goes on along the minus strand of OZ012737.1, from coordinate 112,864,362 downwards.
AAGTCTGCAGGTTTTCCTGCCCCTTCACAATTGTCTCCATCGTCTGCATGAACAGCGCTAGCTTTTCACGCATCTCCTGCATCTCGTTTTGCATCTGGTCCATGACTCTTTTGCAGTTGGTACGAGTAGAGTATCGGTGAGGACGTTGACTTTCAATCCTGGAAAAACCTGGCGAGATGCAGGAAATGAGATACAGTTTCAATAATTACCTGATAATGCAATATGAATGTGTATGCAAATGCAACATGTGTCTGTGCATTAGGGACTATCACTCCCCAATTCTAGTGCCAATGTGCCAGTGCGGTGACAATGATAGCAATAAGAAGCTCGAAACCCAATCATAGAAAAACATCTCATACATTGCAGAAAATCCCATCAAGTCAGGAATACAATATTAATGAGCGTACAATAAGAAGGAATGACCTCAACCAACAATCCTGGTGATGGCCAACACAATGAAAATAAAGCATACACATCAATACATGAGATAGTCAAGTGCGACCATACGTCTGGTACTCACCTAATAATCTCTTAGTCTTGGGATGATTTGGTTGAGTAAGAAAACCCTCGACAAGTAGATCTCTTCGTTGAGAACACGTCGTAAATCACCAATAGATTCCTCCCATGCCCCTTCTCCAAAGCGGTCATCTAACTTCCGCTTCTGGGACACAGCCTCCTTTTTGCACTAGACGGCTTTGTTCAATGAGTTCTGAAGACTATATCTTGTCATAACCTCCTCTTCATACTTTCTCTTGCTAGCCTTCAACTGATCTTCGAGTTCGGAAATTTGCTGTTTCAATTTGTCTTCCCTCTCTTTGTTGTTGGTTAGCGTAGCATTCCACGTTCTGTTGCACGAAGAGATTTCCCGGTAGGCGGCATCAAGTGACTTCTTCTTGGACTCTAACATATCATGAGAGCTTCTGAAGTCTTTTCCTAGGCGTTCACGCTTCTTTGTCTCTTCTGTCAGTTCGGCACCTAGCCTGTTTACCAACTCAGTCTGCTGTTGGAAGGAATACACAACTTTGTTCTTCTCACTCCGGATTTGAGCCAATTCCTTCTCTAACTCTTCATTGATCTTTATCAAGTCTTCTTTTTCTCTTACTACCTGCTCATAGACCTCGATAGCCACAGTGGTTGGTTCCTTAACTGGAATGGGAATGGGACGTGATACTGCTGGAAAAGGCATCTGCACCTGTCTTACCCTCTCTTGAATCCACATCTTGTAAGGCATATAGGCTTGACAATCATTATTGCCTAGTAATGGTTTCCCTCTTCTGCAGATAAGATTCCAAGCGTGCTGAAGCTTGGCCAATAATTCCCCACTCAGGTCACCAGTGAAATACAGAGATTCCTGTATTTCTTCTTCCTTCGGCGGACTCTTCAAAGCATTCCCAAACTGTCGAACCAACAAAGATGGGTTGTAGTTAATACACCCCTTCCTTCCAATCAAAGGCACGTTGGGAAACCCGGCACAACTGAAGATAATCTCTGACCCCAATAAATCTCTATCGAACCAAACAATGTCTTCTGAAGAAAGTCTCATTAGACGCTCAGACCATTCAGCTGTATCTGCAGATTTAACAAAAGGACCCTTCTTGGGCAGATGGATCTCAAACCACATATTCAGCAAAGGTACACAACAATGGACATTTTTCCCCCTCCTGTTTTCATTCTTATAATGCAAGGAATGATAGAAATCCCCAATCAAGGTAGGCACCGGGTTGCCTGCAGCAAACAAGTGGAATGCATCCAAATCAACGAACTCAGGCAGATTAGGGAATAGTATAATCCCATAGATGCACAAGGCGAGAACAGCGTTAAACACAATCCAGCAGCCACTTTTGGCATATTCTTGAGCTTTGCCCACCAAAAACTTGAGAGAAAACCCAGAAATTCCATGCCAGGAGGTCAGCAACAACTCTGCAGGATCCATATGCAAGGGAACATCTAAGTCCTCCAGCTGAGGCTTAGCATCAAAGTGAATGAAGGGCACTTTGTTCTGAACAGGCAACTCTAGAAGCTCAGCGTACTCCTCCATGGTCGGAGCCAAAATGCAGTCCTGAAACATAAAACACCTCAAGGAGGGATCATATAACTGCATCAATGTGTATAACCCATTCAGCTCGTATGCAATTGGTCTGCAAACCAAATTCCGTAGCTTCCCATAACTCTTTCTAAAACTTCTCTTCACATCATCGTCAGCTAGGGAAATCAGACCCAGCAGAGAAGTCACATCATGGTTAGGCAACTTATACGCAACATTCTTCCTCAAAGTACTCATAATAACAGATAAAAGTCCGGAACACTAGAATCGGGAAGTATGAAAATGCACCTGCAGCACAGACACACGTTAATGATATGCACATGATGATGCAAACAATGCAATATGCAAGCAATGCAACAAGGGATCAGGTGCCCCTGGCTGAGAAGTCCAATCCACGATATTGGCCTCAAATAGACCGACAAACTGCTCAAGACCATCCACAATGCTCCAACCTGGTCTCTGACAGACCCAATAACACTGTCCTCAAATATCCCACCACTGAATCTCAATCAAGAAAACCGGTAATCTGGAGGTCAAGTTACCTGCATGCCCAACCCCTCTCACAGGTAGGTGTCCTAACAACTGACACAAGGTACGACATCCTATGCGGTCATTGGCGTCACAAACTTTTAAGACGGATGATACGATACCCAGAAGGTGTGGCATCATCATGTCCTGAAGAGGCCTCACTTAGCCAACTTCCAAATGATCGGTCCCCGGAGTCGACAATTGTCGCTTGCGCGAAAATAAGGTGCCGACATGACAGAAGAGTCGCCACCTTTCGTTATTTATCCCTCAGAGCGAGAAAGGAAATGATCGGAAAAAACCTGACGAATAAGGGTAAGACAAGGTCGTCGCAACCATTGTCTAGGTTTGGGAGTCGGTTACGCAAGGGGAAGGTATTAGCACCCCTCACGTCCATCGTACTCGACGGGATCCTCGCTTGTTTATTTACTTGGACGGGTTGGTTTTATTCTATCTACCTATCAAGGCTGGCTGAAAAAGAAAAGAAAAATGACTCGGCAAAGCGTCACACTTTATGCCTACGTATTCTCATCAGAGAATAAGAAATCAGAGTCAACGTAGTTCGGCCTACGAAGGGTTATGAGGGAAGGTAGCTCGCCAAGACTTCGCCATCTTGTGCCTACGTACTCTCAACAGGCATGAGAGATCAGAGCTCACGTAGTTCGGGAAACTACAGTTTATTTCCTGTCTTTTACGAAAGAAGTGTTTTTTATTGTGTTTGCGATTTCAACCGCACTAGAGACTATGACCTGAGAGTGAATGCGTCGCATGTCACCCAAAGGGTACCATACTAAACATCCAGACTGTGGAAAAGAAACTCTCCCACAATCCTCTCTCAGATAGCTTAAGGCTCGTAACGTACGAAAGAAATCATTCATGGTTACTGTATCTTAAACTGTTTTGAGATGAGAAGAGAACAGGCCCAGCTAGGAGGGAGACTATCAAGTCCTACTGTTATCATGCCATGGATTCATCCTATGGTTGAGGTTCGAACAGGGAACTCCTAGAAGTTGTCATGCATAGGTTTCAACCTAAAAGTCTATCATCAAATCCTTATCAAAGGAAATGAGAGTCCTAAGGGATCATGTCAATGATACACCAAAACAGACAAAGCATCAGCTTAACAGTAAAATGCATGCAATGCAAGTGAGGGAGGAAATTTGTATGGGGCTTCAGCCTCCACAAACTCGTCTCAACCTCAAGCCAGTCATGAAATAACAGTAATCATACTGAAAAATAAACAACATGCTATCAAGCAATAAACAGTAAACTGCAATCATACAGATGAAAGAAATGAAATGCCATCAGGCAAACAAACCACATGGGCAAGGGAGCTGGGCTCTACCGAATACCCGCAAGCAAAGCCATGCAATAACAATACAAGCAGAGGGAGCAACTCAACCTCTAATGCAATCATGCTCCTAGATTCTACTTATTCTAGATGGACTTTATCTTATGCAACAGACAAATCAAACAAAACATACAATACAGAAAAGAAAACAGAAGAAAGCCTCAGCTCCTCCAGCAACACCTCAGTCTTCAGACTTCAGATATCAACTGCCTTCCAGGTATCAACCCTACAACATGAGTTTCAACTCATCTTCTCCCTTAAGCTTCAGCTTCTTTGATCAGCTCCACCTTCAGGCTTCACCATCTTCAGGGATCTTCAAGTGTCAACTTGATCTTCATGCTCTTCAAGCTTCAGCTGGAATGGCAGTCTTCAAGGATTCATCCTCTTCAATGATCTTCAATGAAATCTTCATCTTCATGCTCAGGCTCTGACAGCTCTCAAGACAAATCAAATCAGAGAGAATCACTACTGGATAAGCTGGGGGATATTGAACTGCTTATTTGGTCACCAAAGGTGACCTATAAGGGTTCAATATCAGGTGAAGGGTTCCCTCAAAAGTTCTACCTCCTAGGTATAGCACTAATCCCTCCAAAGGAGAGAGGTGTATACTCTGGAAGGACTTTGAATCATAGGGAGGAATGGATGTGCAGGATACTATCCATGTTTGAGAAAGAAATTATCTACATCTAAGCTCTTCCCTAATCCTAACCCTAAAGCAAAACAAAAAGAAGAAGAACAAGCTCCTCAAGCTCCTACATGCCTCTTCCAATCCTCTAGTATGCTCCACTAAGCTCAACAATGAGATGCCAAGCTCCTCAAACCAAAGGAAAACTCCAAAGCAAAACAAACTAAACAAAACTTGCCCTAAAGGCCACACAAACAATCATTCAATTCAAAAATCAACCAAAAACAGTATATTATTCTATTAAATCCTAATATAAATGCTAGGGGACCCTACATAACTACCCTTAAGTCCCATATATTCCCCATAGACTAAATTTCCCTAAAAACCTAAATCTAAAATTGTTATGAACCTATGTTAAAGTTTTAATCAAATTCTATACTACCTAGAACTACCTAATTAAAACTACCTTAAAAATTATCACAAAAATATAGCATTAATTCAGGGGGAACCTAAACCATTCATCTAATCATCCTAAAAAGATTGAACTCAAAATCCTAAGGGAACTACCCTAATTAAATTCTACAAATTAGCATACCAACTAAAAGAATTAAAAAAAGCAATTAAAAGTAAAAATGTGCAAAAAATATAAAAATGAAATAAAATGGCTATTTTATGGTTTTATATTTTTCTAGACAAAAAGTGGAAAATGGGAAAAAAAGTCTCATTAAAAAATATTCATTTTTTATTTTATTATGAATTTTTAAAGCTTAAAGAAATTTGGAGAAAAAAAATAATGTGAAAATGATGAGGGGTATGAAAAGCAATAATATTCAGTTAAAAATGATGATGGGCCCAGAAGGTGGGGTGCGCATAGCATGGCGCCTGGCCCATTGAAACTCAGAAAAACTGATTAAAAAAACAAAAGAAAAAGATAAAAATAACGGTGTAAAAAGCAGCAAATCGTAGTACAATGCAATTGGGCCTTAGAATGGGGGTGGGGAAAGCAATTCACGCTAAGCCCAAAACTGTTTTTAAATGGAACGCAGCGTTCCATGGCTGCTTATCTCCCTCCAATCGCGTTTAAATCTTGTTCGTCCGATGGCTTCTCCAGTCAACTTTCAACGCGCGATCCAACGGCAGAAAGGCCATCTTCAACCTTTGGACACTTAGGGTTTCAGAACCCCATGAAAATACCTCCTCATGCTGGAACTTCCAGCCTCTCGTGTGGCTTCGTTACTCCACCAATTTGCACGATACAAAAACCAAAGTTACTCTATTTTTCACGTAGAACACAACCATGCCATTGGATTTCATTGAAACACCATAAATCCTCCAAACCGAATGGTATACTTCCATGAACTCAAACTTTCTTCAGTTTTAAACCATCACAAAACTCAACAATCTTTATATAGAATTGATCCTTATGCTATGCTGATTAAAACCAACCAATTATCGTGCATTATAACCCCCTAAATCAATCATTCTAACTCCATCAAGAATCAACCTCCATTAATGAAACCTCACTAATTGATCTTAAACTCATCCAAATGAATCACCTAATGGTCTCTAATGGTTTTACAACAAGAACTAACCCTATCCATGCCTAAATCAGAATGTGGGAGTGATTTTGCTTACCTTTATTCTTACAATGGTAGGTGTTGAAAAGCTTCGAATCAAGCCTTGTAGGTCTTCAAGAATGGTCTCTAGGTGATGAACAATCCTCTGCTTGCATAAGATTTGATGGAAATGGCTTGTATCTCAAGATCCAAGGCCTTTTGGTCTCTTGCAACTTCGATTGGAAAGCTCTCAATTCTTCATCAATGGGGTTGCAAATCAAGATGAATACACTCAGCAATGATTGTAGAGAAGATTTGTGTGGAAAAATCGAAGGGTAATGAAGAGAAAAATGAAGTTTCAATACAATTTGCAAAATGGAGAATTTTGGTTCAATCTCTTTTCTCTACCACCATTAACATCAACAATCACCGACCTTTCACCAATGGAGATTGTAATCAATATATAGACTGATTTGGAAAGGTCTAGAACCATCTAGATCAATCTAGTAGGAACTTGAAGTTTCATGACATGATACTTTGCATTTCCATTCTCACCATATGATATATCATGACAAAATTCCTATATTGCTTGCAACCACCTTGAATATCTACTTATATGAGATTTAGGACAATACACAATGCATATTTCCCTTATTCATTAAGCTTTTCCTTGTTTTGGTTTGGTATCCCATTATGCAAGTAACCAAATTACAAAGTAACCCCAACATTTAAGCCTCAAATCAAAATTGTGGCTGAACCATTGTTCTCAAAATGTCCTTTGGAGTCAAAATGACCTATCATATGACATGGTTAGGGTTTATAGCTTGGATTTTATGATTTTCCATTTCACTTGAATTAACTTATGCCTCATTTTTAGGCCATTTTTATCACTTTTTGCTATGAGCCTTTCCAACATCTCATGACCACCCTACTAGCCTTAAAACATCATTCTAAGCAACTTTGATGTTGTAGGTTTTTCCATTTGAGGCTTGGAAGTAGGAGATATGGCCATATGCTTGAAATGACCTATAACTTCCAAATGACCAAAATGCCCTTGGCTTGTCAAAGCCATAACTTGAGTTCTACAAATCCTATCAAGGACTTCTAGTACTCTCTAGAAAGCTAAGAAGATGCTCTTCAACATTCATGTTGACCAAGAGACCATAGGAATCATCCTACTAGGGAAACAGTTGTCTGCAAGTTGGGTGACTTTCAAGGACCCATATTCACATACCTCAGATGACCTGTAATTTGTCAAAACCATAACTTGAGCTCTGCAAATCCTATCAAGGACTTCTACCACTAAAATTAAATCTAAGAACAAGCTCTACAACATTCATGTTGTGGGGAAGATGAGATGACAATCACATCTTAAGCTAAAACTGCCTGGAAGATTGGGATCAAACTAGGGGATTTTACACTGTCAATCCTTAGAAACCCTAGCTTAAAACTTCTCAAACTCCTCAATCATGAGGATTTTGTCTAGGAATCATCCTTATAGTATCTCAATACATCATTCCATGATCACATGGCCCCTGGATTAGGTCTCAACCTCCTCCAAATCTTCAGTTGACCTAGGGTTGACCCAGTCAAAACCCTAATTCTACCATTCATGGCTGAATCTTCTGAATTCTTGCACAATGACCTCTCTAGGCCTCATGATGGCTTTCAAGACATCTCATAGGCTTTCTCAAAGCTTCAAGTCCATCCTCAAAGTCTCAGAATCATCTGAGGAGCTCCCACAACTCTCAAGTTATGAGACACACAACCTTGGTTTCAACCAATTCCTCTGAGGATCTCTTGAACTTTCTGATGAAGGTATCAACCTTCAAACACTTGATAGGCAAATAAGTGTTGGTCAAATTTTAGGGTGCAACAGCTGCCCCTATTCAAACGGCTTGAACCTGACTGGGTGAAGAGCGAACGGCTCTCAGCCAATCAAGGTGTGAGACGGTTGAATACCGGTAAACCCGGAAATTTGCCAACTGCATAAGCACACGGTGCTCTGAGGGGAACAAATCTTCAAACACTGTAATACTAGCTGCACGGAAACTAGATGGAGACATACTGATCTGACATCGCCGTCAGTTATCCACATTCTTCTGACATTGTCATCGGACAACCAAAACACCCAACATCGCTGCTGGAGGACTATAGAACCCGACATCACCGTCGAACAACCGAAATACCCAACATCGCCGCTGGAGAACTAGATCTGAATCACCTAACATCACCGTCAGAAACAAAACACCCAACATTGCCGCTGGAGAACTAAAGGATCTGAATCACCTAACATCGCCGTCAGAAACAAAACACCCAACATCTCCGCTGGAGAACTAAAGGATCTGAATCACCTAACATCGCCGCTGGAAAACTGAAGAAACTCTGTCAAAACACCCAACATCGCCACTGGAGCACTAAATCTGACATCGCCTTCGGACAATCAAAATACCCAACATCGCCGCTGGAGAAATAGAGAATCTGACATCGCCGTCATAAACAAACATAACTCTGAGAGACATTCGGCATCGCCGTCGAACATACATCCAACATCGCCGCTGGAAAACTAGCATAATCTGGGAAACACCCGACATCGCCGTCGAGTACTCAACATAATCTCTGCTGGGGAGTTAAAGAGTCTGACATCACCGTCGGACAATCAGAATACCCAACATCGCCGCTGGAAGACTGAATCTGACATCGCCGTCGGACAATCAAAATACCCAACATCGCCGCTGGAAGACTAAAGAGTCTGACATCGCCGTCGGACAACCATCCAACATCGCCGCCGGAAATAAACATAATCTGACCTCGCCGTCGAATCCAAAATACCCAACATCGCCGCTGGAGAACTGAAGAGTCTGACATCGCCGTCGGACAACCATCCAACATCGCCGCTGGAAACAACCATAATCTGACCTCACCGTCAAAATAAACATCCAACATCGCCGCCGGAAACAAACATAATCTGACCTCGCCGTCAAGGTGAAGAAACTTCATTAGGGAATTGGTCACGCGGTAACCGGTACCGTAGTCAATCATACCATCAGGCATTCAGAGAAACTGAGAAAACCGCTTCATTAACACGGTCAGACTTCAATCATGGAGTCTTCAAGGGAGATTTCAACTTCGCCGTCGGAAAACCTGCTGAGGAGGACGCTTCGCCGCTGGGGAATCTGGAGAACTATCAAGCAACTCCGCTCCGGGGGTCCAGAAATCATTCTGGATGAATTAACTCTGCTGAGGACTTCAAGGATTGTCTTGAACACATAACTCTGCCGGGGACCTTCAAGAATCATCTTGAACTGATAACCGTTCTGAGCAAACACTTTGTTGGGGATTCCAGGAATTATCCTGGACAACTCTTGCCGGGGACAAACCAATCACGGCTTGAGCAGCTTCCAAGGACTCGGCTCTCTTGGGGCTTCAGGAACCATCCTGGGCGATCTTAGCTGGAGACTCCAAGTATCAATTTGAGCAACCAACTCTGGAGACTGCACTGGGGTCTTAAGAATCATCTTAAGCAAACGGCCCTGCTGAGGAATTCGAGAATCATCTTGACCCGAAGACTTCGCTGGGGATCTCAAGAATCATCTTGAGCAAGCGACTCTGGGGAGAATGTCAGGAATCATCCTGAGCAACTGATCCTTCGGCGGAACACCTGTAAAACAAGAACAGTAACGACCTAGATCATGTTTATGCTTCGGCGCCATGCTCCACACGGTGGAAATCCTATGCGTTTATGATAAATGCTATGCAATCATGCACAATGATGCGATCTCGTCAGCAAAATAAATGCCGAGGGGTAAACCCTCCTGTCAAGGAGAAAGAACTACTCAGATAGAGGAATCATCCTGCTGAGGAGAACGTGGTCGCGCCAATATCAATTGGACTCCATCAGGGGAAGTGATCTTCCGTTGACTGCTGCAGGGGAAACAACTTCAGTTGATTACTGCAGAGGAACGAAGCTCTACGAGAACCTGGACCTGCTGAGAGAAAGTGATATCAATCGCGAGAATAAACTGTGTGGCCGTCTCGGCTACTCTTCTGGGGATAACCACCCTGTGGGGAAACAACTTCAGCTGCAACAATCCACCGGGGAAAACCAATCATGGTCTGATCAACTTCCAAGGATTCGGCTCTCCTGGGTATCTGCAAACTCGGTTGGGGAAGGAGAAATCATTCTGCTTCACTGGAGAGAGTGCGACTCTAGGGGAAATACAGCATCGGCTTCTTAACGCTCTGCTAGGGAAAACCACTCATGGTCCCAACTACTTCCAAGGATTCGACTCTCTTGGGGATTTGCGAACTCAGCCGGGGAAAGAGACATCATTCTACTTCACTGGAGAGTACGACTCTGATGAGTAATTTCAATTCCGTTGGGGGAAGAGGGAATCATCCGACTTCGAGGGAGAGTACCACTCTGGCGGGGAATCTCAATTCCGCTGGAGACTTCAGTCTGGCACCATCGGTTACTGCATACTTCGGCATACGAACAGTTTCCTGCGAAACCTGCACTTGTGACCCGGTGCTGGGGGAGACACCTGCTTCGGCGACTTTACTGGGGAAAACACGAGCTTCGGCACCCCGAACATTTCTATGAAATATGCACTTGTGACCCGGTGCGGGGAAAGAATCCTGCTTCGGCGCTTGAATACTTCTACGAAATCTGCACTTATGACCCAGTGCTGGGGAATAATACGAGCTTCGGCGCGCGACTCAGCTGATGAGGTGACGTTCCTTCAGGATGCGTCTGCTTAGGGAAGAGAATCCTCTCTGCATGGGGACACACATCAATGCTCACTTTCTTGCGTTCAGACTCTGCGGAGGAGAGACTACTGAACTCTGCTGGAGAAAGAGGACTCGCCCTGCTTCGGGGATGCGCACAGCGCACTGTATGGAATATGCTACACCTGTAACAACACAAACAAACAGACAAGATACCCTTCTCAAAGGGACCTATCCAGGTTATTATCTCGTGACAATATTTAGGTAATCAATTGTTTCAACAATCAATGGGCCTAGGCCAGTAAGTTTATGTATGCGCATTTTATCAAAACATCGGCGTTTTCATTCGCAAACAAAACAGGTAAATGCTAAGCAGGCAAACAGAATTGCTGAATAGTGCATTTTATTGATGATGAACCCCTGAATGGGTAAAAAATGTTTTACAACAGAGGCAAGCTCCTGGAATGAGGAAGCCGCGCAAAAATAAAACATAAATATACATCAGTATATACAAATGTCGGCAACGAGGCGTAGACGAACACCATGAGTTGATCCCTCTAAGACCCACTCGACTTCGATACTTCTCCGACGCTTTAGCTTCGGAAGAGATTGATTCAGATAAACGGCCCTCAGGTCCTCCAAACCACCAAACAATGAAAGTCCACACGCGGAACGCAGTCATTTGCTTATTCAAATCCCTAACTTTTGCGTGAACCGCCCTTTACGGGTTTTCAGTTCACCGGGATACCCTTTTTTGCCGAAGCCGCCCAGTGTAGGTTTTCGACTTCGCGGGTGTACATTTTTTCAATATATCCCTAACTTTTGCCCAAACCTTTTATTCTGTTTTTGGTTCGCCGGGATGCCCCTTTTTTGCATGGACTCTTTCTTTTTTGTCCAGCGGGTCACTTTCAAGCAAAGTATTTTTTAACTGCGTCCGCGTTCACCGGGGATGCAAAATCTTCACCATCCATCGTGGATAACAACAAAGCTCCTCCCGAGAAGACCTTGCTGACGACATACGGACCTTCGTAATTCAGAGTCCACTTGCCCCGGTAATCGGAGTGTGGCGGAAGAATCTTCTTCAGGACGAGATCACCCGTCTGAAAGCTTCTAGGACGCACCTTCTTATCATAAGCTTTCTTCATTCGGCTTTGGTACAGACGACCAAATGCAATCGATGCTAACCTCTTCTCGTCCATCAGGTTGTGTTGGTTCAGACGATTCGTAATCCATTCTGCCTCGTCGAGTTTCACATCAACCAAAACTCGCAAAGAAGGGATCTCCACTTCTAACGGTAGGACAGCTTCCATACCGTACACCAAGGAGAAAGGAGTTGCCCCGGTCGACGTAAGCACCGTCGTAGGATAACCGTGCAATGCAAATGGCAGCATCTCGTGCCAATCTTTGTACGTCACAACCATCTTCTGAACAATCTTCTTTATGTTCTTGTTGGCGGCTTCGACGGCGCCATTCATCTTCGGCCGGTAAGGAGATGAGTTGTGGTGTTCAATCTTGAAGCTCTGGCACAGCTCCTTCATCATCTTGTTATTCAAATTCGAACCATTATCAGTAATGATCCGCTCGGGAACTCCGTAACGACAAATGATGTCCCTCTTTATGAATTTAGCTACCACCTGCTTGGTCACATTAGCATACGAGGCTGCCTCCACCCACTTGGTGAAGTAGTCGATAGCTACCAGAATGAAACGATGACCATTGGATGCAGTGGGCTCGATCTTGCCTATCATGTCGATGCCCCACATGGAGAACGGCCAAGGGGAGGACATGACATTCAACGGGCACAGTGGCACATGAACTTTATCAGCATAAATCTGGCATTTATGACATCTCTTCGCGAATCTGAAGCAATCCGACTCCATAGTCAGCCAGTAATATCTTGCTCTCAGGATCTTTCTCGTCATAGCATGCCCGCCGGCGTGCGTACCAAATGTGCCTTCATGGACTTCTTCCATGAGCATACTCGCCTCTTTCTCATCTACACATCTGAGTAGCACGAGATCGTAGTTTCTCTTATACAACACTGCATCAGGATTGAGATAAAAGTTTCCAGACAGCCTCCTCAGAGTCTTCTTATCCTGGGTTGACGCACCCGCAGGATACTCCTTAGTCATAAGGAAAGTTTAGATGTCGTGGAACCATGGCTTGTCGTCGGCGGCATCCTCGATTGCAAAGACAAATGCCGGTCTATCAAGACGTGAAAGAACAATTCTTGGAGCCTCATTCCAAAAATTGACCTTATACATTGAAGCCAACGTGGCTAAGGCATCAGCCATCTGATTTTCAGCCCTGGGTACATGATGAAGTTCCACTCGATCGAAGAACGGAAGCAGCCTCCTGGCATAATTCATGTACGGCACCAAATTCGCTTGACGAGTTTCCCATTCCCCTTTAATTTGGTTGATTACAAGCGCTGAGTCACCATATACGTCTAGATTCTTGATTCTCAAATCAATTGCCTCTTCTAGACCCATAATACATGCTTCATACTCCGCCTCATTGTTGGTAACTGGAAACGTCAGCCTCGCAGTAAACGGGAAGTGGGCTCCGTAGGGAGTCGTGATGATAGCCCCGATGCCACTTCCATATGAATTAACCGCTCCATCGAATATCAACTTCCACTGAGATTTCCTATCGGGCCCCTCGCCGGGAAATGGCTCATCGCAGTCCTTCGCTTTGAGAAACATAATATCCTCGTCAGGGAATTCGAACTTCATCGGCTGGTAGTCCTCGACCGGCTGTTCGGCAAGGTAATCAGACAATACGCTTCCCTTAATGGCCTTCTGGGAGACGTACTGAATATCATATTCCGTTAACACCATTCGCCACCTGGCAATCCTGCCCGAAAGAGCCTGCTTCTCGAAGACGTACTTGATCGGATCCATCTTCGAAATCAGCATAGTGGTGTGATTGAGCATATACTGTCGTAAACATTTGGCAGCCCAAGCTAGTGCACAACACGTCTTCTCCAGCATCGAGTATCGAGATTCACACTCAGTGAACTTTTTACTCAAATAGTAAATGGCATGCTCTTTTCTGCCCGTCTCGTCGTGCTGACCGAGAACACACCCCATACTATTCTCCAGAACCGTCAGGTACATGATTAATGGCCGTCCAGCCACTGGGGGTATCAAGATTGGAGGTTCTTGAAGATACTGCTTTATCTTATCGAATGCCTTTTGGCAATCCTCATTCCAAGTAATCGCCTGATCTTTCTTTAAAAGCTTGAACATCGGTTCACAAGTCGCCGTGAGCTGAGAGATAAACCTTGCAATGTAGTTTATTCGGCCCAAAAAACCACGAACTTCTTTTTTTGTTTTCGGCGCTGGCATTTCTTGAATGGCTTTTATTTTCGCAGGATCAACCTCGATACCTCGTTCACTAACGATAAACCCCAATAACTTTCCGGACCGCACTCCGAAAGTGCATTTGTTAGGGTTCAGCCTCAGCCTGAATTTCCTAAGTCTCTGAAAAAGCTTCAATAAGTTGACCAGATGTTCTTCCTCCGTTCGGGACTTTGCAATCATGTCATCAACATAGACCTCGATCTCATGATGAATCATATCATGAAACAAAGTTACCATTGCTCGCTCGTAAGTGGCCCCTGCGTTCTTCAGACCGAAGGGCATTACCTTATAGCAAAATGTTCCCCAGGGGGTGATAAATGTCGTTTTCTCCATGTCCTCCGGCGCCATTTTAATCTGATTGTAACTGGAGAAGCCATCCATGAACGAAAACACGGAGAACTGGGCTGTGTTGTCGACCAACACATCGATATGAGGCAACGGGAAATCATCTTTAGGGTTCGCCCTATTCAAATCTCGATAATCGACGCACATGCGTACCTTACCGTCCTTCTTCGGTACAGGCACTATGTTGGCAACCCACGGAGGGTAAGTGGTGACGGCTAAAAATCCTGCATCCAACTTACTCTGGACTTCTTCTTTGATTTTTACAGCCATATCTGGTCTCATCCTCCTAAGCTTCTGCTTGACTGGAGGGCAATCTTCTCGCAACGGCAAGCGATGAACCACGATGTCCGTGTCAAGTCCGGGCATATCTTCGTATGACCAAGCAAAGACGTCACTATACTCTCGAAGCATCTCGACTAATCTCTGCTTAATATCACTCTGCAGCGCAGCCCCTACTCTGACATTTCTGACGAGCTCTTCAGAAACCAGATTTACGATCTCAATATCCTCCTGGTGAGGCAGAATAACCTTTTCCTCTTGTCTCAACAAGCGGGCCAACTCTTCCGGGAGGTCTTCGTCTTCATCAATCTCATCCTCGGCTTGATAGATCGGGCAATCGAAGTCGTAGTGAGTCGTAGAAGGTCCAGAGCCGATGTCATCTATCATGTGGATCCTGCAATAACAAGGGTTAAGTTTAAAACAAGAATATGCAGGTTAGCACAAACCCCGTTGCCATTTTACTGTTTTCCAAAATAACCATAAAACAGGAATAACAGAGAACACAATATTTGAGTACGAAGAAAACGCCTTTGATTTATTAACAAAGTGCATGTACATAATCCAACAAGGCCCTGACAATAAAACCACTATGCCCCGGGTAGGACATAGGGTTGTACAATGATTGTAAAAAGTAAATCATTACTCTTCACTTGTCAGCTGAATAATTTCCTTGATGGTCCAATTGTTGAGGCGCTCGCCCGGCTTGCTTGGCTGAATCCAAGCGTCAAGATCACAATCGCTATCCCCGCTGTCTTCAGACGCCGCGTTAATGCTTTCGAAGATCACTCCGCCACTGGTAAATAGGATCGGCCCCTTAACCCGTGACGTGCTGCTAGACGAAGAAGATGAAGCTTCAGCTTCAGGAGAATACCCCAATCCAAACTTATCCTGCTTGATCGGTATCTCCAAGATATGTCCCCAGCCTGGGGTAGAACAGGCTTCAACGACGGCCCGAGCTTGTCTGAATGAGGAGAGATTCATCTCTTGCTTCTCTGTGACGACAGGAGCTACCTCTTTCACCTTGACGGCTTCAAATGTTTGGCAGAGAGTTTCATGGATTTCGCCATCCATTTCAACATACTTAAAGGATGACAAGTGGCTCACCATAATGTCCTCCTCACCACAGACGGTTACTATGCTTCCCCCGATAGCATATTTGAGCTTTTGATGCAACGTGGACGTCACGGCACCAGCAGCATGGATCCATGGCCGACCTAAGAGGCAACTGTAGGCAGGCATGATGTCCATGATATAAAAAACCGTATCGAACGTTTCCGGACCAACTTGAATTGGCAGGGTCAACTCTCCGAAAACGTGGCGCTTAGTTCCATCAAATTCCTTCACCACCAGATCACTGGGTGTGCAAAGCAATCCACGAGTGTCCAACTTCATTAATGCCTTCTTCGGAAGCACATTAAGCGACGAACCCGTGTCCACCAGGACATGCGACATGATTGTGCCCCTGCACTCTATCGAGATGTGCAAGACGCTGTTGTGATCTTTCCCTTTAGGAGTCAGCTCTAAATCTGTGAAACCTAGCCCATTACCAGCATTAACATGGGCTACCACCTCTTCTAGCTGATTCACTGATATCTCTTACGGTACGTAGGCAGCGTTTAATACCTTCAGTAACGCGGTGCGGTGCGCTTCAGAACACAGCAACAAGTTGAGAATAGAAATCTTTGACGGCGTCTGGTGAAGATGGTCTACAATCTTGTATTCGCTCTTCTTGATTAACCGCATAAACTCCTCGGCATCTTTGACTAGCAAATCCTTCTCTACCCCACACGGGACCTCTTCGACGGCTTTGCTTTTACCCTTATCAGCAGCTTCAGCTCTGACCACTTTCTCTGCCACAACCTCTGTCGGCGCAAATACTCTTCCGCTTCGAGTAATACCACTGACTCCTGCGAGATTCTGCACAGTCGACCCATACGGCTCCAGCTCTAACTTCTGACCATTGCAATAGACTTCGGCGCCATAATGCCACGGAACGGCGTTAGTGCTCTCGAATGGGATCGGCCCGGCTTTGGTGATAGTGATTGTAGGCGGTCGGGGCGCAGAAATAGTAATCGGTCAGCGAGGAATGGTGATGGTGGCGACTTCATCGGCCTGCTTCAACACAACCTCTCCTGATACACTTTCAACTCTCCGGCTGAACTGCAAAATACCCTCAGACATCAAACTTTGAATACCTTCTACCAGCTGCTCACACCCATCAGAATGTGTAGCACAGTCCATGCATAACTTTCCGCATCCTGGAAAGAACCCTTTCCTCAACAACTTAGCTTTGACGAAACTAAGCGGCGTCTTGAGGTCTTTGACATCCGTCAACAGATCTGCACTCTCTTCTTCGATAATGGCGTCCATTCCGCCTCCCCTATGATTAGGCATAGGATTTTTGGTGACATTGGGCACATTGTCGGAGAAGTTAATAATCTTGGCATCTACCAGGTCCTGCACCTTGTGCTTAAAGGCTTTGTAGTTCTCGATCGTATGGCCTGGTGCCCCTGTATGGAAATCGCAAGTGGCATTTGTGTCATACCCTGGTGGTGGTGCCCCTGTCAAGGGAGCCATCGTCCTCTTCTGAACCAACTAAAGCTGAAGCAAAGTCTGCAAAAGTTACGCATACGACATGGGTGGTGCTTCGAACTGACGGTTTGTCAAAGGAGTCCGATTCTGGTATTTTCTATATCCCTGTTGATTCTGTTGCTGCGACTGCTGCTGGGATATTTATACTGGCTATCTGCTGCTGAGGACCTTTGCCCTTTCTCCGAGCGTTGGTGACAGCACTCGCATCCCCTTCTCTTCGCTTACCAGCATAAGGTTTCTTTCCACCTCCTCCAGCTGAGGATGATTCACCCTGAATTTTTCCGATCTTGATACCATTCTCGACGTGCTCGCTCATAGTGATGAGAGCTGAGAACGTCCCCGACATGCCACTGACTAACTTTTCATAGTAGATTCCCAGGAGGGTAGCAACAAACATCTGCACGAGCTCGCGCTCAACCATCGGCGGTTGAACCCGAGCAGCCAACTCACGCCACCGCTGGGCGTACTCCTTAAAGCCTTCATTATTTCTCTGCGAAAGGTTTTGGAGCTGGACTCAGTTTGGGGCCAAGTCGCTATTGTACTGATAGTGGAGGACGAACGCTTCAGCGAGATCCTTCCAGGTGCGCACGGTAGTGGGCTCCAAGCCCATATACTACTCGAGGGATGGACCAGAAAGACTATCTTGGAAGAAGTGCATCAACAACTTCTCATCATCGGAATAGGCAGACATCTTTCTATAGTATGATCGAAGGTGGACACGAGGGCAAGTAGTACCCTTGTACTTCTCAAAGACAGGCACCTTGAACTTAGGA
This sequence comes from Lathyrus sativus, assembly GCA_963859935.3. Lineage (NCBI taxonomy): Eukaryota > Viridiplantae > Streptophyta > Magnoliopsida > Fabales > Fabaceae > Lathyrus > Lathyrus sativus. The sequence continues at coordinate 112,846,179 of OZ012737.1, read as the reverse complement.
GGTACCTTGAAATCAGCGATTAACCCCAGCTTGGACATATCAACGGCCAATGCATTCTGATTCTCAATATCTCTCATTTTGTCTTCCAGTGCTTTGAACCTGAGCCGCGCTTCAGCATTCAACTCTCCTTCCGCACCCCTTTGAGAAAACACATCATCCTGATGATCCTCAAGCCACGGTTGAGGCACCAATAGATTTCCGACGCCAGTATTGCCGTTGACCGGCCCGATGTTGACATTAGCTCCCAGACTACCATTGCCGATGCTCGTCGCATTGAGTCCGATATTGGCCATCACGTTGCCATTAGCACTGCCGTTGCCCCCGGCAACAGGAACAACATTTTGCGGAGTATCCACTGGTGGAGGAGTAGGCACAACCCCGCCATGAAGTATGTCGTTACTATCAACCCTGGAGATCAAAGGCTGAACCAAAGTCCGGAGCTGGTCCTGACCATTAGCGACTACCTGCATCAGTTCCATAAAACGATCCATCCGTTCACGGAGCTCTTGGACATCTGACTGCACTTGATCTATGATCCTTGTCTGATTAGCTCGAGTTGAATAACGGTGAATGAGTCTCTGATCAATCCTGGAGACCGGAAGCAGCTTGGAACCTGTGAACCTGAAAAAACCTTGCAAACACTAACGGTTAGGAAAAACAACAAAATGTACGCCATGCAAATGCTTCATGCAGATGCATGCGTGTGCCTGTGTGCTTGGGAGATTTCCCCCGATCCTAGTGCCTTAGTGCCAGTGCTGATAATAATAATAAGAAGAAGAAGTCTGAGCCCAATCATGGAAACATCAATCTCACATATATAAGGAAAGGCCTATCAAGGCAGTACATAGTATCAGCGAGTACAAAACAAATCAACAGCGTGGCCTCAGCCAACAAGTCTGGTGATGGTCAGCATACAACAAAGATTAAAACAAAAGGAATACAACTAGTCAAGCATGGCCACGGGCGCGATACTCTGCTAATAACTCCTTCGTCTCTGGATGATCTGGCAAAGTGAGCAGCCCCTCGACGAGTAGTTCCCTCTGCACAATAGTATACTGAAGTCCTTGAACTGAACTTTCCCATGCTCCTTTGCTGAAGCAATCTTCCAGTTTCCGCTTCTTAGACTCGAACATCAGCTTATGCTCCTTCAGGTTGACAAGGGCTTTGTTGAGTTGGCCTTCGGCGGCGTACCTGCGGCGGTCTCTTCATCAAACCTTCGCTCACTGTCCTTCACCTCGGCTTCCAGCTTAGAGATCTGCAGCATCAGCTTATCCTCTCGCTCCTTCCTGGTGGCCAGGGAAGCCTTCCAGTGCTGGTCGAACTTAGATATCCTCCGATATGCCTCGTCCAAATGCTGCTTCTTCGTAGCTAGTACGTCGTTAACAGCCCTGAGTTCTTGACCCAAGCGTTCGGGATCAGCTATCTGCTTTGCCAAGTCTGTACCCAGTTGGTTCACCAACTCTGTTTGCTTTTTGAAAGCATCCACAGCTTTATTCCTTTCACTTCGAATCTGAGCTAACTCCTTCTCCAGTTCTGCGTTCGCCCGCTTCAATTCATCCCGCTCAGCTAATACCTGGTTGTGCTGATGAATGGACACAGTAGTAGGCTCTTCGACTGGTGGAGGACTCTCTGGTCTGGCATGAGGAAATGGCATCCCTATAGCGTTAGCTCTAGCTCTGATCCAAGCTGAATAAGGAGGGTAGGCTTGATTGTTGCTCTTTCCCAACAAAGGCTTTCCTCTCTTACTGATACTGTTCCACGCACGCTGAAGCTTGGACAACAAATCCCCCTCTAGTATACCCGTGAGGTACAAAGATTCCTGTACCTCTTCATCCTTCGGCGGATTCCTCAAAGCATACACAAACTGTCGAACCAGCAACGACGGATTGTAATTGATGCAACCCTTCCTACCTATCAGAGGTACATTGGGAAACCCACTACAACTGAAGATCACCTCAGTACCTAACCTGTCTCTGTCGAACCAATCAATATCTTCTGCAGATAAACCCATCAGACGCTCAGGCCACTCGGCTGTGGCTGCAGACAATGCGAAAGAACCCCTCTTGGGCAAATGACTATCAAACCATTTGTACAGCAACGGTACGCAGCATGAGACATTCTTCCCTTTCCGGTTCTCATTCTTGTAATGGACTGAGTGATAGACATCCCCGATCAAAGTAGAGACTGGATTCCCTGAAGCGAAGATGTGGAATGCATCAAAGTCTACGAAATCAGGCATGTTGGGGAACAGGATAATGCCATATATGCATAGAGCGAGGATGGAATTGAACGCGTCCCAACATCTGTCCTTAGCGCACTGCTGAGCCTTAGCTACTAGAAACTGCAAGGAGAACCCAGGAACCTTGTTCCAACTGGTCACTACTAACTCTGAGGTGTCCAAATGAAGCGAAGAAGCTAAACCAGCCAGATCAGGCTCAACATCCATGTGGACAAAAGGCATCTGCCTTTTGATAGGCACACCCAGCAAATCAGCATATTCTTCCAGCGTCGGCGCGAGAACGAAGTCCTGAAAAGTGAAACATCTCAGTGGAGGGTCGTAGAACTGCAACAGAGCATGTAACCCATTCAGCTCGAACGTAGAAGGCTTGCAAACCAGACTGAGCAACCTGCCATAAGACTTCCTGAACCCATCCTTCACAGAATCACCTGCTAGAGCTATCAAACTAGTCAACTTCGACACATCAGGGGTCGGGAACTTGTACGCAACGGTCTTCCTGAGAGAGGCCATAACAATATAAAAGGAGGCAAGAAATCCTGGATCGGGGAAACGGTACCTGCAACACAGACACACGTTAATGAAATGCAAATGTCATGCGAACTAATGCAAAATGCAGTCATGTAATAATATATCCAGGTAACTGCTGTGTGGAGATTCTATATCAACAATCACTGATGACAAGAAAACCCCGGTGTAAGACCACTGCTCTGATCTACTAAGAACAACCATCTGATAGGATCATATACATAGGATCAAAATTCTGCTCTGTCGAGAACAAATGTCTGATAATAAGGACCCCGGATGTATGATCAAGAAATATCTGCTGACGAAGTCTTTAGACCCCGAATCAAAAATCTGCCCTATCAAGAACAAACATACAGCTGCTGATGAGATCTTCAGACCCCACTCAAAATCTGCTCTATCAAGAACAAATAACATCTGCTGATGAGATCTTCAGACCCAGAAATATGCTCTATCAAGAACAAACCACTGATGACCATACTCTGATCAAAACCTACTCTATCAAGAACAGACATACACCTGATGATAAGATCCTCTGATCAAAACCTGCTCTATCAAGAACAGACAATCTGCAACTGAGAAACCCTGGTACCAACATAACTGATTCACTGTCGAGAAAACCAAGTAGTCTGAAGGCCAAAGTTTCCTGCAATAAACCCAATCCCACTCACAGGTATGGACCTAAACTGACTCAAGGTGCGGCATCCTATGCGTTCATCAGTGTCACAGACTTTCAAGAGGGGTGATACGATACCCAGAAGGTGTGGCATCACCAGCTCATGAAGAGGCCTCACTTAGTTGAATCACAAATGATCGGTCCCCAGAGTCGACAATCCACCAAACCAACAACCGTCTCAACCCAAAGGGTTGAAAGTGAAGCCAACCGGATGAACCTCGTCTGAGCGTGGATTTCATGAGACACTAGTGCCTGCAAAGCAAGCACGCGCCCACTAATTTCCACTCTAATGTTATGGTGCACTCAAGCCTAGGTCTGGCTTCTCACTCATCAGAACTCCCATCCCACAACAGCACAAATAACCATATTATACTGAAAATAAAATGCGGGAAATAAAGTGCGAGAAGTAAAAAATGCGATAAATAAACGCAAACCAACAAGTAAACATACAAGCGGTAGGATTGACTCTCGCAGGGAACCGTTGGAGTCCCCAGCAGAGTCGCCAGCTGTCGCTTGCACGAAAATAAGGTGCCGGCATGACAGAAGAGTCGCCACCTTTCGTTATTTATCCCTCAGAGCGGGAAAGGAAACGATCAAAAAAAACCTGACGAATAAGGGTAAGACAAGGTCGTCGCAACCATTGTCTGGGTTCGGGAGTCGGTTACGCAAGGGGAAGGTATTAGCACCCCTCACGTCCGTCGTACTCGACGGGATCCTCGCTTGTTTGTTTACTTGGACGGGTTGGTTTTATTCTATCTACCTATCAAGGCTGGCTGAAAAAGAAAAGAAAAATGACTCGGCAAAGCGTCGCACTTTATGCCTACGTATTCTCATTAGAGAATGAGAAATCAGAGTCAACGTAGTTCGGCCTACAAATGGTTATGGGGGAAGGTAGCTCGCCAAGACATTGCCATCTTGTGCCTATGTACTCTCAACAGGCATGAGAGATCAGAGCTCACGTAGTTCGGGAAACTACAGTTTATTTCCTGTATTTTACGAAAGAAGTGTTTTTTATTGTGTTTGTGATTTCAACCGCACTAGAGACTATGACCTGAGAGTGAATGCGTCGCATGTCACCCAAAGGGTACCATACTAAACATCCAGACTGTGGAAAAGAAACTCTCCCACAATCCTCTCTCAGATAGCTTAAGGCTCGTAACGTACGAAAGAAATCATTCATGGTTACTGTATCTTAAACTGTTTTGAGATGAGAAGAGAACAGGCCCAGCTAGGAGGGAGACTATCAAGTCCTACTGTTATCATGCCATGGATTCATCCTATGGTTGAGGTTCGAACAGGGAACTCCTAGAAGTTGTCATGCATAGGTTTCAACCTAAAAGTTTATCATCAAATCCTTATCAAAGGAAATGAGAGTCCTAAGGGATCATGTCAATGATACACCAAAATAGACAAAGCATCAGCTTAACAGTAAAATGCATGCAATGCAAGTGAGGGAGGAAATGTGTGTGGGGCTTCAGCCTCCACAAGCTCGTCTCAACCTCAAGCCAGTCATGAAATAACAGTAATCATACTGAAAAATAAACAACATGCTATCAAGCAATAAACAGTAAACTGCAATCATACAGATGAAATAAATGAAATGCCATCAGGCAAACAAACCACATGGGCAAGGGAGTTGGGCTCTACCGAATACCCGCAAGCAAAGCCACGCAATAACAATACAAGCAGAGGGAGCAACTCAACCTCTAATGCAATCATGCTCTTAGATTCTACTTATTCTAGATGGACTTAATCTAATGCAACAGACAAATCAAACAAAACACACAATACAGAAAAGAAAACAGAAGAAAGCCTCAGTTCCTCCAGCAGCACCTCAGTCTTCAGACTTCAGATATCAACTGCCTTCCAGGTATCAACCCTACAACATGAGTTTCAACTCATCTTCTCCCTTAAGCTTCAACTTCTTTGATCAGCTCCACCTTCAGGCTTCACCATCTTCAGGGATCTTCAAGTGTCAACTTGATCTTCATGCTCTTCAAGCTTCAGCTAGAATGGCAGTCTTCAAGGATTCATCCTCTTCAATGATCTTCAATGAAATCTTCATCTTCATGCTCAGGCTCTAACAGCTCTCAAGACAAATCAAATCAGAGAGAATCACTACTGGATAAGCTGGGGGATATTGAACTGCTTATTTGGTCACCAAAGGTGACCTATAAGGGTTCAATATCAGGTGAAGGGTTCCCTCAAAAGTTCTACCTCCTAGGTATAGCACTAATCCCTCCAAAGGAGAGAGGTGTATACCCTGGAAGGACTTTGAATCATAGGGAGGAATGGATGTGCAGGATACTATCCATGTTTGAGAAAGAAATTATCTACATCTAAGCTCTTCCCTAATCCTAACCCTAAAGCAAAACAAAAAGAAGAAGAACAAGCTCCTCAAGCTCCTACATGCCTCTTCCAATCCTCTAGTATGCTCCACTAAGCTCCACAATGAGATTTCAAGCTCCTCAAACCAAAGGAAAACTCCAAAGCAAAACAAACTAAACAAAACTTGCCCTAAAGGCCACACAAACAATCATTCAATTCAAAAATCAACCAAAAATAGTATATTATTCTATTAAATCCTAATATAAATGCTAGGGGACCCTACATAACTACCCTTAAGTCCCATATATTCCCCATAGACTAAATTGCCCTAAAAACCTAAATCTAAAATTGTTATGAACCTATGTTAAAGTTTTAATCAAATTCTATACTACCTAGAACTACCTAATTAAAACTACCTTAAAAATTATCACAAAAATATAGTATTAATTCAGGGGGAACCTAAACCATTCATCTAATCATCCTAAAAAGATTGAACTCAAAATCCTAAGGGAACTACCCTAATTAAATTCTACAAATTAGCATACCAACTAAAAGAATTAAAAAATGAAATTAAAAGTAAAAATGTGCAAAAAATATAAAAATGAAATAAAATGGCTATTTTATGGTTTTATATTTTTCTAGACAAAAAATGGAAAATGGGAAAAAAAGTCTCATTAAAAAATATTCAATTTTTATTTTATTATGAATTTTTAAAGCTTAAAGAAATTTGGAGAAAAAAAATAATATGAAAATGATGAGGGGTATGAAAAGCAATAATATTCAGTTAAAAATGATGATGGGCCCAGAAGGTGGGGTGCGCATAGCATGGCGCCTGGCCCATTGAAACTCAGAAAAACTGATTAAAAAAACAAAAGAAAAAGATAAAAATAACGGTGTAAAAAGCAGCAAATCATAGTACAATGCAATTGGGCCTTAGAATGGGGGTGGGGAAAGCAATTCACGCTAAGCCCAAAACTGTTTTTAAATGGAACGCAACGTTCCATGGCTGCTTATCTCCCTCCAATCGCGTTTAAATCTTGTCCGTCCGATGGCTTCTCCAGTCAACTTTCAACGGCAGAAAGGCCATCTTCAACCTTTGGACACTTAGGGTTTCAGAACCCCATGAAAATACCTCCTCATGCATGGAACTTCCAGCCTCTCGTGTGGCTTCGTTACTCCACCAATTTGCACGATACAAAAACCAAAGTTACTCTATTTTTCACGTAGAACACAACCATGCCATTGGATTTCATTGAAACACCATAAATCCTCCAAACCGAATGGTATACTTCCATGAACTCAAACTTTCTTCAGTTTTCAACCATCACAAAACTCAACAATCTTTATATAGAATTGATCCTTATGCTATGCTGATTAAAACCAACCAATTATCGTGCATTATAACCCCCTAAATCAATCATTCTAACTCCATCAAGAATCAACCTCCATTAATGAAACCTCACTAATTGATCTTAAACTCATCCAAATGAATCACCTAATGGTCTCTAATGGTTTTACAACAAGAACTAACCCTATCCATGCCTAAATCAGAGTGTGGGAGTGATTTTGCTTACCTTTATTCTTGCAATGGTAGGTGTTGAAAAGCTTCGAATCAAGCCTTGTAGGCCTTCTAGGTGATGAACAATCCTCTGCTTGCACAAGATTTGATGGAAATGGCTTGTATCTCAAGATCCAAGGCCTTTTGCTCTCTTGCAACTTCGCTTGGAAAGCTCTCAATTCTTCATCAATGGGGTTGCAAATCAAGATGAATACACTCAGCAATGATTGTAGAGAAGATTTGTGTGGAAAAATGGAAGGGTGATGAAGACAAAAATGAAGTTTCAATACAATTTGCAAAATGGAGAATTTTGGTTCAATCTCTTTTCTCTACCACCATTAACATCAACAATCACAAACCTTTCACCAATGGAGATTGTAATCAATATATAGACTGATTTGGAAAGTTCTAGAACCATTTAGATCAATCTAGTAGGAACTTGAAGTTTCATGACATGATACTTTGCATTTCCATTCTCACCATATGATATATCATGACAAAATTCCTATATTGCTTGCAACCACCTTGAATATCTCCTTATATGAGATTTAGGACAATACACAATGCATATTTCCCTTATTCATTAAGCTTTTCCTTGTTTTGGTTTGGTATCCCATTATGCAAGTAACCAAATTACAAAGTAACCCCAAAATTTAAGCCTCAAATCAAAATTGTGGCTGAACCATTGTTCTCAAAATGTCCTTTGGAGTCAAAATGACCTATCATATGACATGGTTAGGGTTTATATCTTGGATTTTATGATTTTCCATTTCACTTGAATTAACTTATGCCTCATTTTTAGGCCATTTTTATCACTTTTTGCTATGAGCCTTTCCAACATCTCATGACCACCCTACTAGCCTTAAAACATCATTCTAAGCAACTTTGATGTTGAAGGTTTTTCCATTTGAAGCTTGGAAGTAGGAGATATGGCCATATGCTTGAAATGACCTATAACTTCCAAATGACCAAAATGCCCTTGGCTTGTCAAAGCCATAACTTGAGTTCTACAAATCCTATCAAGGACTTCTAGTACTATCTAGAAAGCTACGAAGATTCTCTTCAATATTCATGTTGACCAAGAGACCATAGGAATCATCCTACTAGGGCAAAAGTTGTCTGCAAGTTGGGTGACTTTCAAGGACCCAGATTCACATACCTCAGATGACCTGTAATTTGTCAAAACCATAACTTGAGCGCTGCAAATCCTATCAAGGACTTCTACCACTCAAATTAAAGCTAAGAACAAGCTCTACAACATTCATGTTGTGGGGAAGATGAGATGACAATCACATCTTGAGCTAAAACTGCCTGGAAGATAGGGATCAAACTAGGGGATTTTACACTGTCAATCCTTAGAAACCCTAGCTTAAAACTTCTCAAACTCCTCAATCATGAGGATTTGGTCTAGGAATCATCCTTACAGTATCTCAATACATCATTCCATGATCACATGGCCCCTGGATTAGGTCTCAACCTCCTCCAAATCTTCAGTTGACCTAGGGTTGACCCAGTCAAAACCCTAATTCTACCATTCATGGCTGAATCTTCTGAATTCTTGCACAATGACCTCTCTATGCCTCATGATGGCTTTCAAGACATCTCATAGGCTTTCTCAAAGCTTCAAGTCCATCCTCAAAGTCTCAGAATCATCTGAGAAGCTCCCACAACTCTCAAGTTATGAGACACACAACCTTGGTTTCAACCAATTCCTCTGAGGATCTCTTGAACTTTCTGATGAAGGTATCAACCTTCAAACACTTGATAGGTAAATAAGTGTTGGTCAAATTTTAGGGTGCAACAACAATCCAACTAACCAACAATCCCCTCAACCCAAAGGGTTGAAAAAGAAGTCAACCAGAAGAACCTCGTCCGAGCGTGGATTTCATGAGACACTAGTGCCTGCAAAGCAAGCACGCGCCCACTAATTTCCACTCTAATTCTAGGTGCACTCAAGCCCAGGTTCGGCTTATCTCTCAATCATAGAACCCCCTCATACCCATAGCAATAATAACAATAATATAATGCTGAATGAAAAATACAGAAACGTAAATCCATACAAAAACCACGACGGGAAAACAAGCGCTAGGATTGACTCGCGTAGGGAATCGTTGCAGTCCCCAGCAGAGTCGCCAGCTGTCGCTACTGCGAAAATCGGCGCCGGCTGAACAAAAGAGTCGCCACCGTGCGTTATTTATCCCAAAGGAGGGAAAGGAAACGCTCGAAGTAAACCTACCACAAAGACGGGAAAGGAATGGTCATCGCAACCAAATCTTGGATTCGGGAGTCGGTTACGCAAGGGGAAGGTATTAGCACCCCTCACGTCCGTCGTACTCGACGGGATCCATGCTTGTTTTCTAGTACGGATTGTTATTCTATCTACTCTACAGGTCTGAGGTTAAAAGAAAATAAAATGACTCGGCAAAGTATCGCACTTTATGCCTACGTATTCCCGTCTGGAACGAGAAATCAGAGTCAACGTAGTTCGCCTACCTACGGGAAAGGAGGGGAAGGTTGCTCGCTAGGATATCGCATCCTATGCCTACGTACTTTCATACAGCATGAAAGATCAGAGCAAACGTAGTTCGGGGTACGGAAGACACAGATTTGTCTGTTTATCTTTTATCCTTCTGAAAAGGTTTTCTTCTAATTAAGAGTCCAAGCGGACAAAAATGACACCTTTGATTGGTTTCCAGTCTTTTACGCAAGAACTGTCTTTTATTGAGGTTTGACCTCTTATTGTATTTTTGATTGTTTTGAGATGAGAAGAGAAAGAACTCTAAAACCTAGGGTTTAAAAATGGGAATCAAAACCTACCCTAATGTTGTCATGCATGGATTAACACCTAATGTCTGTCATATTTCTCTCTTGCGCAGAAAGAAACAGAGATCCTAGGGGATAAACGGAAAAGAAACAACATATATACAGTAAAGCAGTAAAATGCATGAGATGCAGCAATACAAGCGAGCAAGGGAGTCCCACTCAACCTCGAACCTGAGAAAACAATAGGCAAAGTGAAACAGCTTCACTTCAAACCTAAGGGGAAAATTAACAAACAATACAGCAAAGAAAAATAAACCCCAAAACCAGCTCTGACAGCATACCAGCTCCTACAGCAGCAGCTCTGAAAAAAACATCAAACTCTGACAGTGATTAACAGCAAAACAGTAACATCTTCAAGTGAACCCCAAGATCAAACTTCAATGGCCTCCAAGCTTTAGGTAAGCTCCATCTTCAAGGTAAGCACTCTAGAAGAGAATCACTTAACAGAATAAGTTGGAATGATAAAACAGCTTATTGACAACCAAAGGAAGCCTATAAGTGTTTATCATCATGAGAGACTGATTCCCTCAAAGTTCTACTTCTAAGATAAGCCACTTATCCCTCCAAAGGAGAGATGTGAATATCTTAGAAGGACTTTTAGCCATTGGGAGGAATGGAAGCACACGAAGCTTTCCATGTTTATGAAAGAAATTTGGTCTATTCTAAGGCTCTGCTTATTCCTATTTCCTATGTCTTCAAAAACATCTTCAAGCACAAGAATCTTCATGCATCCAACTTTGATCCCCATCTTCAATCTTCTCTTATGTTCCTTCCTGCTCCACAAGCCCAAGCTCCATACCTGTTGCACCCCAAAATTTGACCAACATTTATTTATCCATGAAGTGTTTGAAGGTTGATACCTTCATCAGAAAGTTCAAGAGATCCTCAAAGAAATTGGTTGAAACCAAGGTTGTGTGTCTCATAACTTGAGAGTTGTGGGAGCTCCTCATATGATTCTGAGACTTTGAGAATGGACTTGAAGCTTAGAGAAAGCCTATGAGATGTCTTGAAGGTCATCATGAAGCCCAGAGAGGTCATTATGCAAGAATTCAGAATATTCAACCATGAGTGGTAGAATTAGGGTTTTAACTGGGTCAACCCTAGGTCAGCTGATGTTTTGGAGAGGGTTGAGACCTAATCCAAGAGCCATGAGATCATGGAATGAGGTATTGAGATACTATAAGGATAATTCCAAGACCAACTCATCATGACTGAGGAGTTTGAGAAGTTTTAAGCTAGGGTTTCTAAGGATTGTCAGTGTAAAATCCCCTAGTTTGATCCCTATCTTCCAGGCAGTTTTAGCTCAAGATGTGATTGTCATATCATCTTCCCCACAACATGAATGTTGTAGAGCTTGTTCTTAGCTTTAAATTGAGTGGTAGAAGTCCTTGATAGGATTTGCAGAGCTCAAGTTATGGTTTTGACAAATTACAGGTCATCTGAGGTATGTGAATCTGGGTCTTTGAAAGTCACCCACTTGCAGACAACTTTTGCCCTAGTAGGATGATTACTATGATCTCTTGGTCAACATGAATGTTGAAGAGCATCTACTTAGCTTTCCAGAGAGTACTAGAAGTCCTTGATAGGATTTGTAGAACTCAAGTTATGGCTTTGACAATCCAAGGGCATTTTGGTCATTTTGAACTTATAGGTCATTTCAAGCACATGGCCATATCTCCTACTTCCAAGCTTCAAATGGAAAAACCTTCAGCATTAAAGTTGCTTAGAATGATGTTTTAAGGCTAGTAGGGTGGTCATGAGATGTTGGAAAGGCTCATAAAAAAAAGTGATAAAAATAGCCTAAAAATGGGACATAAGTTAATTCAAGTGAAATGGAAAATCACAAAATCCAAGCTATAAACCCTAACCATGGCATATGATAGGTCATTTTGACTCCCAAGGGAATTTTAAGAACAATGGTTCAGCCACAATTTTGATTTGAGGCTTAAAATTTGGAGTTGCTTTGTAAAAGTCTTACTTGCATAATGGGGTACCTAGCCAAATCAAAGAAAAGCTTCATAAACAAGGTGTTTAAGCTTTGTATATTGTCCAAAATACCATCTAAGGAGAAAATGAAGATAATTACTCAAGTTATGGGGTTTTTGTCATGATATCTCATGTGGTGGGAAGTAAAATGCAAATACCATATCCTAGAAACTTCAAGTTCCATCTAGATTGATCTAGATGATTCTAGACCCTTCTAAACATATCTATATATTGATTACAAAGCCCATTGGTAAAAGATTGGTGATTGTTAATGTTCATGGTGGTAGAAAAAAGAGTTTGAACCAAAACTTTCCATTTTGCAAATTGTATTGAAACTCCACTTTTCTCTTCATTACCCTTCCATTTTCTTCCACAAACTATCTTTATAAACATCCCTGAACATGTTCATGCTGGAGTGAGCCACCATTGTTGAAGAATTGGAGCTTTTCAAATGAAGTTGCAAGAGAGCAAAAGGGATTGTATCTGAAGATAGAAGCCATCTCCATCAAATCTTGTGCAAGAAGAGTGTTATTCATCACCTAGGGACCATTTGTGAAGATCTACAAGGATTGATTCGAAGCCTTTCAACATCCACCATTGCAAGAGGCAAGGTATGCAAAACTGTTCTTACCTCTCACTTTAGGCATGGCTAGGATTAGTTCTTGTTGGAAAACCATTAGTGACCATTAGGTGATTAATCATGGAAAGTTATAGAGCCATTGGTGAAGATTGAAAATTGGACATGATTCTTTAATGGTCAAGAACTCATTGAATAGAGAGTATTATTTCGTGTGCTATAGCTTAGGATGATGAGCATAACATGAGGATTAATTATATACAAAGATTGTTGAGTTTTATGATGGTCGAAAATTGAAGAAAGTTTGGATCCATGGAGTTGTGTGGTTTGGTTTGCATGGTGTAGTTAGTTTCAACGAAATCCAAAGGCATGGTTGTATTCTACGTTAAATTCTAGCCAAGTTTGGTTCTTGGATCATGCAATTTGATGGATAAATGAGAGAGAACAAGTGGTGGAAAGTTCATGCATGGAAGAGGCATTTTCATGGTGTTACTACAAACCCTAATGGACCAAGGAAGAAGATAACATCACACGCGTTGGATCTCTCTTTGACTGTTGACCGGGACTGTAATCCAACGGCCGAGATTGATTCACGAAAATGGATTAATGAATCAGCATGGGCCTCACACGAATTACTCTCCCCACCCCCCATATTCTTGGCCCAATTGATTTTTAACTAGATGATATTGCTTTTCATACCCCATGATGAATTTCTCATATTATATTTTCTCCAAATTTCTTTAAACTTCAAAAAATCATATAAAAATGAAAAATCATTATTTTTTAATGAAACGTTTTTTCCCAATTTTCATTTTCTGTCTAGAAAAATATAAAATCATAAAATAGCCAGTTTATTTCAGTTTTATATTTTTTGTGCATTTTTACTTTTAATTGCTTTTTTTAGTTCTTTTAGTTGGTATACTAACTTGTAGAATTTAATTAGGGTAGTTCCCTTAGGATTTTTGATTCAATTTTTTTAGGATGATTAGATGAATGGTTTAGGTTCCCCCTGAATTAATTTCATAATTTTGTGATAATTTTTAGGTTAGTTTTAATTAGGTAGTTCTAGGTAGTATAGAATTTGATTAAAACTTTAGCATAGGATCATAACAATTTTAGATTTAGGTTTTATAGGGAAATTTAGTCTATGGGGAATATATGGGACTTAAGGGTAGTTATTTAGGGTCCCCTAGCATTTATATTAGGATTTAATAGAATAATATACTATTTTTAGTCGATTTTTAAATTGAATGATTGTTTGTGTGGCCTTTAGGGCAAGTTTTGTTAGTTTGCTTTGCTTTGGGGTATTCCTTTGATTGGAGGAGCTTGGAATCTCATTGTGGGGATTAGTGGAGCATACTAGAGGATTGGAGGAGGCATGGATTGAAGGCCTGGTTTAGGAGCTTGCTCTCTTTCTGTGAGGTTTGAGACCCTGGAGTCTGAGGGAAGTTCATGGTACTTTCCTGAGGAAGGCACTATGGGTCTGTTCACTTAGTTCCCTTAGTTCATGTAGGATTTCCCAAGTATCCAATGATGTTGGAGCCTTCATGTGAGTTTAGTTTCTCCTGAGGAGGAATGTAAACCTATCACAGTTGTTGAGCCACATGGGATATGATTCCTAAGTGGAAGCCCCCTAGTACTTTTCTGAGGAAGGCACTATGGGTCTGTTCACTTAGTTCCCTTAGTTCATGTAGGATTTCTCAAGTATCCAATGATGTTGGAGCCTTCATGTGAGTTTAGTTTCTACTGAGGAGGAATGTAAACCGATCACAGTTGTTGAGCCACATGGGATATGATTCCTAAGTGGAAGCCCCCTAGTACTTTCCTGAGGAAGGCACTATGGGTCTGTTCACTTAGTTCCCTTAGTTCATGTAGGATTTCCCAAGTATCCAATGATGTTGGAGCCTTCATGTGAGTTTAGTTTCTCCTGAGGAGGAATGTAAACCTATCACAGTTGTTGAGCCACATGGGATATGATTCCTAAGTGGAAGCCCCCTAGTACTTTCCTGAGGAAGGCACTATGGGTCTGTTCACTTAGTTCCCTTAGTTCATGTAGGATTTCTCAAGTATCCAATGATGTTGGAGCCTTCATGTGAGTTTAGTTTCTCCTGAGGAGGAACGTAAACCGATCACAGTTGTTGAGCCACATGGGATATGAGTCCTAAGTATAAGCCTCCTAGTGCTTTCCTGAGAAAGGCACTATGAGTCTGCCTACTTAGCTCCCTTTCTTTGGTAAGCTTGTTTTGAAGCTTGAAGACTGGGATTGATTTCTTTTGATTAGGGTTTTGCTTTAGGGCTTTGCTTAGAGGTAGATTAGGGTTTTGTTTTTAGGGTTAGGATTAGGGAGAGCTTAGATATAGATAATTTCTTTCTCAAACATGGATAGTATTTCATTTCTTTTATCTGTATGACTGCAGTTTACAGTTTATTGCTTGATAGCATGTTGTTTATTTTTCAGTATGATTACTGTTATTTCATGACTGGCTTGAGGTCGAGACGAGCTTGTGGAGGCTGAAGCCCCACACACATTTCCTCCCTCACTTGCATTGCATGCATTTTACTGTTAAGCTGAAGCTTTGTCTAGTTTGGTGTATCATTGACATGATCCCTTAGGACTCTCATTTCCTTTGATAAGGATTTGATGATAGACTTTTAGGTTGAAACCTATGCATGACAACTTCTAGGAGTTCCCTGTTGAAACCTCAACCATAGGATGAATCCATGGCATGATAACAGTAGGACTTGATAGTCTCCCTCCTAGTTGGGCCTGTTCTCTTCTCATCTCAAAACAGTTTAAGATACAGTAATCATGAATGATTTCTTTCGTACGTTACGAGCCTTAAGCTATCTGAGAAAGGATTGTGGGAGAGTTCCTTTTCCACAGTCTGGATGTTTAGTATGGTACCCTTTGGGTGACATGCGACGCATTCACTCTCAGGTCATAGTCTCTAGTGCGGTTGAAATTGCAAACACAATAAAAAACACTTCTTTCAAAACAGGAAATAAACCGTAGTTTCCCGAACTACGTGAGCTCTGATTTCTCATGCCTGTTGAGAGTACATAGGCACAAGATGACGAAGTCTTGGCGAGCTACCTTTCCCCACAATCCTTCGTAGGCCGAACTACGTTGACTCTGATTTCTTATTCTCTGATGAGAATACGTAGGCATAAAGTGCGACGCTTTGCCGAGTCATTTTTCTTTTCTTTTTCAGACTGACCACTAGTGTAGATAGATAAACACACCCTTTTCTTTATAAACACCAAGCGTGGATCCCGTCGAGTACGACGGACGTGAGGGGTGCTAACACCTTCCCCTTGCGTAACCGACTCCCGAATCCAGGTTTTGGTTGCGATGACCATACCTTTTCCCGTGTTCTTGCGAGGTTTACTTCGAGCGTTTCCTTTCCCTCCGTTGGGATAAATAACGCACGGTGGCGACTCTTCTGTCAGCCGGGGCCGATTTTCGCAGTAGCGACAGCTGGCGACTCTGCTGGGGAATTATAGCATCTAGGGACTTTTCCCATCCCTTATGCTGGGACCGTTTCCCATCCCCTACGCGAGTCAATCCTAGCGCTTGGGTGTTTATCTGTTGGGTATTATGCATATGTGTTTTATCTTTCCGCACTTTACTTTTCCGTACCTTTACCTTTCCGCATTTACTTTCAGCACTATATTATTATGATTATTGCTGTGGGAGAGGGAGGTTACTATGAGTGAGAAGCCGGACCTGGGCTTGAGTATGCACCTAGACATAGTTGCGGAGAGTAGTAGACGAACCTGTCTGCTGAGCAGGCACAGTTCCCTACGAAATCTACGCTCAGACGAGGTTCTCGCCGAGGTGCTCCTTTCCGGTCCTGAGGATCTGAGGGGAGTCCAGACGTGAGGATTGTCGACTCTGGGGACCGATCATTTGGAAGTCAGCTAAGTGAGGCCTCTTCATGACTTGATGATGCCACTCCTTCTGGGAATCGTATCGTCACTCATGAAAGTCTGTGACGCTGATGACCGCATAGGATGTCGTACCTTTGTCCGTGGATTAGGTTCATACCTGTGAGTGGGATTGGGTTTATTGCAGGAAACTTTGACCTCCAGACCACCTGGTTTTCTTGACAATGGATCAGTTATGTTGGTACCAGGTTTCTCAGTTGCAGATTTGTCTGTTCTTGAAAGAACAGGTTTTGATCAGAGGACCTTATTATCAGGTGTATGTCTGTTCTTGATAGAGCAGGTTTTGATCAGAGTATTATCATCAGTGGTTTGTTCTGGATAGAGCAGATTTTGGGGTCTGAAGATCTCATCAGCAGCTGTATGTTTGTTCTTGATAGGGCAGATTTTTGATTTGGGGTCTGAAGACTTCATCAGCAGATGTTTCTTGATCATACATCCGGGGTCCTTATTATCAGACATTTGCTCTCGACAGAGCAGAATTTTGATCTTATGTATATGGTCCTATCAGAAGGTCGTTCTTAGCAGATCAGATTAGTGGTATTACACCGGGTTTTTTTTTCTCATCAGTGATTATTGATGTCGAATCTCCACAACAGCAGTTACCGGGATATATTATTGCATGCCTGCATTTTGCATTAGTTTGCATGTTCATTTGCATTCCATTAACGTGTGTCTGTGTTGCAGGTACGGTTTCCCCGATCCAGGATTTCTCGCCTCCTATTGTATTATTATAGCCTCTCTCAGGAAGACTGTTGCGTACAAGTTCCCGGCCCCTGATGTGTCGAAGTTGACTGGTTTGATAGCTCTAGCAGGTGATTCTGTGAAGGATGGGTTCAGGAAGTCTTATGGCAGGTTGCTTAGTCTGGTTTGCAAACCTTCTATGTCCGAGTTGAATGGGTTACATGCTCTGTTGCAGTTCGATGACCCTCCGCTGAGGTGTTTCACTTTTCAGGACTTCGTTCTCGCGCCGACACTGGAAGAGTATGCTGACTTGCTGGGTGTGCCTATCAAAAGGCAGATGCCTTTTGTCCACATGGATGCTGAGCCTGATCTGGCTGGTTTAGCTTCTTCACTTCATTTGGACGCCTCTGAGTTAGTAGTGACGAGTTGGAACAAGGTTCCTGGGTTCTCCTTGCAGTTTCTGGTAGTTAAGGCTCAGCAGTGTGCTAAGGACAGATGTTGGGACGCATTCAATGCCATCCTCGCTTTATGCATATATGGCATTATCTTGTTCCCCAACATGCCTGATTTCGTAGACTTTGATGCATTTCACATCTTCGCTTCAGGGAATCCAGTCCCTACCTTGATCAGGGATGTCTATCACTCAGTGCATTACAAGAATGAGAACCAGAGAGGGAAGAATGTCTCATGCTGCGTACCGTTGCTGTACAAATGGTCTGATAGTCATTTGCCCAAGAGGGGTTCTTTCGTCTTGTCTGCAGCCACAACTGAGTGGCCTGAGCCTCTGATGAGTTTGTCTGCAGAAGATATTGATTGGCTCGACAGAGACAGGTTAGGTACTGAGGTGATCTTCAGTTGTAGTGGGTTTCCTAATGTACCTCTGATAGGTAGGAAGGGTTGCATCAACTACAATCCGTCGTTGCTAGTTCGTCAGTTCGCATATGCGTTGAGGACTCCGCCGAAGGAGGAAGAGGTACAGGAATCTCTGTACCTCACGGGTACTTTAGAAGGGGATTTGTTATCCAAGCTTCAGCGTGCGTGGAACAGTATCAGTAAGCGAGGAAAGCCTTTGCCGGGAAAAAGCAACAATCAAGCCTACCCTCCGTATTCAGCATGGATCAGAGCCAGAGCCGATGCTATCGGGATGTCGTGTCCTCAGGTCAAGCCAGAAAGCTCTCTAGCAGTCGAAAAGCCTACTACTGTGCCCATTCATCAGCATAACCAGGTATTAGCTGAGCGGGATGAATTGAAGCGGGAGAACGCAGAACTGGAGAAGGAGTTAGCTCAGCTTCGAAGTGAGAGGAACGAGGTCGTTCATGCTTTCAAAAAGAAAACAGAGTTGGTGAACCAGCTAGGTACAGACCTGACGAAGCAGATTGCCGAGCGTGAACGCATGGGTCAAGACTTCAGGGCTGTCAACGACGTACTGGCTACGAAGAAGCAGCATTTGGACGAGGCATATCGGAGGATATCCAAGTTCGACCAGCACCGGAAGGCTTCCCTGGTCACCAGGAAGGAGCGGGAGGATAAGCTGATGCTGCAGATCTCCAAGCTGGAAGCCGAGGTGAAGGACAGTGAACGAAGGTTTGATGAAGAAACCGCCCGCAGATACGCCGCCGAAGGCCAACTCAACAAAGCTCTTGCTAACCTGAAGGAGCACAAGCTGATGTTTGAGTCGAAAAAGCGGAAACTGGAAGATTGCTTCGGTGAAGGAGCATGGGAAAGTTCAGTTCAGGGACTTCAGTATACTATTGTGCAGAGGGAACTACTCGTCGAGGGGTTGCTCACTTTGCCAGATCATCCAGAGACGAAGGAGTTATTAGCAGAGTACCGCGCCCGTGGTCGTACTTGACTAGCTTGTATTCCTTTTGTTTTGATCTTTGTTGTATGCTGACCATCACCAGACTTGTTGGCTGAGGTCACGCTGTTGATTTGTTTTGTACTCGCTGATGCTATGTACTGCCTGGGTAGGCCTTTCCATATATATATGAGATTGATGTTTCCATGATGGGGATCAGACTTCTTCTTCTTCTTATTATTATTATCAACACTGGCACTAAGGCACTAGGATCGGGGGAAATCTCCCAAGCACACAGACACACGCATGCATCTGCATGAAGCATTTGCATGGCGTACATTTTGTTGCTTTTCCTAACCTTTAATGTTTGCAGGTTTTTCAGGTTCACAGGTTCCAAGCTGCTTCCGGTCTCCAAGAATGATGAGAGACTCATTCACCGTTACTCAACTCGAGCTAATCAGACAAGGATCATGGATCAGGTGCAGTTAGATGTTCAAGAGCTCCGTGAGCGGATGGATCGTTTTATGGAACTAATGCAGGTAGTCGCTAATGGTCAGGACCAGCTCCGGACTTTGGTTCAACCTTTGATCTCCAGGGTTGATAGTAACGGCATACTTCACGGCGGGGCTGTGCCTACTCCTCCTCCAGTTGATACTCCGCAGAATGCCATTCCTGTTGCCGGGGGCAACGGCAGTGCTAATGGCAATGTGATGGCCAATATCGGACTCAATGCGACAGGCGTCGGAAATCTGTTGGTGCCTCAACCGTGGCTTGAGGATCATCAGGATGACGTATTTTCTCAAAGAGGTATGGAAGCAGAGTTGAATGCTGAAGCGCGACTCAGGTTCAAAGCACTAGAAGACAAAATGAGAGACATTGAGAATCAGAATACTTTGGGCGTTGATATGTCCAAGCTGGGGTTAATTGCTGATTTCAAGGTACCTCATAAGTTCAAGGTGCCTGTCTTTGAGAAGTATAAGGGTACTACTTGCCTCCGTGTCCACCTTCGATCATATTATAGAAAGATGTCTGCCTATTCCGACGATGAGAAGTTGCTGATGCACTTCTTCCAAGATAGTCTTTCTGGTCCATCCCTCGAGTGGTATATGGGTTTGGAGCCCACTACCGTGCGCACATGGAAAGATCTCGCTGAAGCGTTTGTCCTCCACTATCAATATAATAACGACTTGGCCCCCAACCGAGTCCAACTCCAGAACCTTTCGCAGCGGAATAATGAAGGCTTTAAGGAGTACGCCCAACGGTGGCGTGAGTTGGCTGCTCGGGTTCAACCGCCGATGGTTGAGCGCGAGCTCGTGCAGATGTTTGTGGCTACCCTCCCGGGAATCTACTATGAAAAGATAGTCAGTGGCATGTCTAGGACATTCTCGGCTCTCATCACTATGGGCGAGCACGTCGAGAATGGTATAAAGATCGGAAAAATTCAAGGTGAATCATCCTCAGCTAGAGGAGGTGGAAAGAAACCTTACGCTGGTAAACGTCGAGAAGGGGATGCGAGTGCTGTCACCAACGCTCGGAGAAAGGGCAAGGGCCCTCAGCAGCAGATAGCCAGTATAAATATCCCAGCAGCTCCGCCGCCGCAGCAGCAGCAACCGCAGCAACAGAATCAACAGGGATATAGAAAATATCAGAATCGGGCTCCTTTGGCAAACCGTCACTTCGAAGCACCACCTATGTCGTATGCGCAGCTCTTGCAAACTTTGCTTCAGCTTCAGTTAGTTCAAAAGAGGACGATGGCTCCCTTGACAGGGGCACCACCACCGGGGTATGACGCAAATGCCACTTGCGATTTCCATACTGGGGCACCAGGCCATACGATTGAGAACTGCAAAGCCTTTAAGCACAAGGTGCAGGACCTTGTAGATGCCAAGATTATCAACTTCTCCGACAATGTGCCCAATGTTACCAAAAACCCCATGCCTCATCATAGGGGAGGCGGAGTGAACGCCATTATCGCAGAGGAGAGTGCAGATCTGCTGACTGATGTCAAAGACTTAAAGACGCCGCTTAGTTTCGTCAAAGCTAAGTTGTTGAAGAAGGGGTTCTTTCCTGGATGCGGAGAGTTATGCATGGCTTGTGCTACCCATCCTGATGGGTGTGAGCAGCTGGTAGAAGGTATCCAAAGTCTGATGTCTGAGGGTATTTTGCAGTTCAGCCGGAGAGTTGAAAGTGTATCAGGAGAGGTTGTGTTGAAGCAGGCAGATGAAGTCGCCACCATCACCATTCCTCGTCAACCTATTACCATTTCTGCGCCCCGACCGCCTACAATCACTATTACCAGAGCCGGGCCGATCCAATTCGAGAGCACTAACGCCGTTCCGTAGCATTATGGCGCCGAAGTCTATTGCAATGGTCAGAAGTTAGAGTTGGAGCCGTATGGGTCGACTATGCAGAATCTCGCAGGAGTCAGTGGTATTACTCGAAGCGGAAGAGTGTTTGCACCGACAGAGGTTGTGGCAGAGAAAGTGGTCAGAGCTGATGCTGCTGATAAGGGTAAAGGCAAAGCCATCGAAGAGGTCCCTTGTAGGGCAGAGAAAGATTTGCTTGTCAAAGATGCCGAGGAGTTCATGCGGTTAATCAAAAAGAGCGACTACAAGATTGTAGACCATCTTCATCAGACTCCGTCAAAGATTTCTATTCTCAACTTGTTGCTGTGTTCTGAAGCGCACCGCAACGTGTTACTGAAGGTATTGAACGATGCCTATGTACCGCAAGAGATATCAGTGAATCAGCTAGAAGAGGTGGTAGCCCATGTTAATGCTGGCAATGGGCTAGGTTTCATAGATTTAGAGCTGACTCCTAAAGGGAGAGATCACAACAGCGCCTTGCACATCTCGATAGAGTTTAGAGGCACAATCATGTCGCATGTCCTGGTGGACACGGGTTCGTCGCTTAATGTGCTTCCGAAGAAGGCACTAATGAAGTTGGACACTCGTGGATTGCTTTGCACGCCCAGTGATCTGGTGGTGAAAGCATTTGACGGAACTAAGCGCCACGTTTTCGGAGAGTTGACCCTGCCGATTCAAGTTGGTCCGGAGACGTTCGATACGGTTTTTTATATCATGGATATCATGCCTACCTATAGTTGCCTCTTAAGTCGGCCACGGATCCATGCTGCTGGTGCCGTGACGTCCACGCTGCATCAAAAGCTCAAATATGCTGTCGGGGGAAGCATAGTAACCGTCTGTGGTGAGGAGGACATTATGGTGAGCCACTTGTCATCCTTTAAGTATGTTGAAATGGATGGCGAAATCCATGAAACTCTCTGCCAAGCATTTGAAGCCGTCAAGGTGAAAGAGGTAGCTCCTGTCGTCACAGAGAAGCAAGAGATGAATCTCTCCTCGTTCAGAGAAGCTCGGGCCGTCGCCGAAGCCGGTTTCACCCCAGGCTGGGGGCATGTTTTGGAGATACCGATCAAGCAGGACAAGTTTGGATTGGGGTATTCTCCTGAAGCTGAAGCTTCATCTTCTTCGTCTAGCAGTTCGTCTCGTGGGAAGGGGCCGATCCTATTTACCAAGGGCGGAGTGATTTTCGAAAGCATCAACGCGGCGTCAGAGGACAGTGGGGATAGCGATTATGATCTTGACGCCTGGATTCAGCCAAGCAAGCCGGGCGAGCGCCTCAACAATTGGACCATCAAGGAAATTATCCAGCTGACAAGTGAAGAGTAATGATTTACTTTTTACAATCATTGTACAACCCTATGTCCTACCCGGGGCATAGCGGTTTTATTGTCAGGGCCTTGTTGGATTATGTACATGTATTTTGTTAATAAATCAAAGGTGTTTTCTTCGTACTCAAATATTGTGTTCTCTGTTATTCCTGTTTTATGTTTATTTTGAAAAACAGTAAAATGGCAACGGGGTTTGTGCTAACCTGCATATTCTTGCTTTAAACTTAACCCTTGTTATTGCAGGATCCACATAACAGACGACATCAACTCTGGACCCTCTACGGCTCACTACGACTTCGATTGCCAGATATATCAAGCCGAGGATGAGATTGATGAAGACGAAGACCTTCCGGAAGAGTTGGCCCGCTTGTTGAGACAAGAGGAAAAGGTTATTCTGCCTCATGAGGAAGATATTGAGATCGTAAACCTGGGTTCTGAAGAGCTCGTCAGAAATGTCAGAGTAGGGGCTGCGCTGCAGAATGATGTCAAGCATAGACTGGTCGAGATGCTTCGAGAGTATAGCGACGTCTTTGCTTGGTCATACGAAGATATGCCCGGACTTGACACAGACATCATGGTTCATCGCTTGCCGTTGCGAGAAGATTGCCCTCCAGTCAAGCAGAAGCTTAGG
Organism: Lathyrus sativus; assembly: GCA_963859935.3. Lineage (NCBI taxonomy): Eukaryota > Viridiplantae > Streptophyta > Magnoliopsida > Fabales > Fabaceae > Lathyrus > Lathyrus sativus. The sequence goes on along the minus strand of OZ012737.1, from coordinate 112,822,721 downwards.
AGGACGAGACCAGATATGGCTGTAAAAATCAAAGAAGAAGTCCAGAAGCAGTTGAACGCAGGATTTCTAGCCGTTACCACTTACCCTCCGTGCGTCGCCAACATAGTGCCTGTACCGAAGAAGGACGGTAAGGTACGCATGTGCGTCGATTATCGGGATTTGAATAGGGCGAGCCCTAAGGATGATTTCTCGTTGCCTCATATCGATGTGTTGGTCGACAACACAGCCCAGTTCTCTGTGTTTTTGTTCATAGATGGCTTCTCCGGTTACAATCAGATCAAGATGGCGCCGGAGGACATGGAGAAAACGACGTTTATCACCCCCTGGGAAACATTTTGCTATAAGGTAATGCCCTTCGGTCTGAAGAACGCAGGGGCCACTTACCAATGAGCAATGGTAACTTTGTTTCATGATATGATTCATCATGAGATCGAGGTCTATGTTGATGACATGATTGCAAAGTCCCAAACGGAGGAAAAACATCTGGTCAACTTATTGAAGCTTTTTGAGAGGCTTAGGAAGTTCAGGCTGAGGCTGAATCCTAACAAGTGCACTTTCGGAGTGCGGTCCGGAAAGTTATTGGGGTTTATCGTTAGTGAACGAGGTATCGAAGTTGATCCTGCGAAAATAAAAGCTATTCAAGAAATGCCAGCGCCGAAAACAGAAAAAGAAGTTCGTGGTTTCTTGGGCCGAATAAACTACATTGCAAGGTTTATCTCTCAGCTCACGGCCACTTGTGAACCGATGTTCAAACTTTTAAAGAAAGATCAGGCGATTACTTGGAATGAGGATTTCCAGAAGGCATTTGACAAAATAAAGCAGTATCTTCAAGAACCTCCAATCCTGATACCCCCAGTGGCTGGACGGCCATTAATCATGTACCTGACGGTTCTGGAGAATAGTATGGGGTGTGTTCTCGGTCAGCACGACGAGACGGGCAGAAAGGAGCATGCCATTTATTATTTGAGTAAAAAGTTCACTGAGTGTGAATCTCGATACTCGATGCTGGAGAAGACGTGTTGTGCATTAGCTTGGGCTGCCAAACGTCTACGACAGTACATGCTCAATCACACCACTATGCTAATTTCGAAGATGGATCCGATCAAGTACGTCTTCGAGAAGCAGGCTCTTTCGGGAAGGATTGCCAGATGGCAAATGGTGTTAACGGAATATAATATTCAGTACGTCTCCCAGAAGGCCATTAAGGGAAGCGTATTGTCTGATTACCTTGCCGAGCAGCCGATCGAGGATTACCAGCCGATGAAGTTTGAATTCCCTGACGAGGATATTATGTTTCTCAAAGCGAAGGATTGCGATGATCCATTGCCCGGTGAGGGGCCAGATAGGAAATCTCAGTGGAAGTTGATATTCGATGGAGCTGTTAATTCCTATGGAAGTGGCATCGGAGCTATCATCACGACTCCTCATGGATCCCATATCCCGTTTACTGCGAGACTGACGTTTCCAGTTACCAACAATGAGGCGGAGTATGAAGCATGCATTATGGGTCTAGAAGAGGCAATTGATTTGAGAATCAAGAATCTAGACGTATATGGTGACTCAGCGCTTGTGATCAATCAAATTAAAGGGGAGTGGGAAACTCGTCAAGCGAATTTGGTACCGTACATGAATTATGCCAGGAGGCTGCTTCCGTTCTTCGATCGAGTGGAACTCCATCATGTACCCCGGGGTGAAAAACAGATGGCTGATGCCTTAGCCACGTTGGCTTCAATGTATAAGGTCAATTTTTGGAATGAGGCTCCAAGAATTGTGCTTTCGCGTCTTGATAGACCGACATTTGTCTTCGCAATCGAGGAGGCCGCCGACGGCAAGCCATGGTTCCACGACATCTAGACCTTCCTTATGACTAAGGAGTATCCTGCGGGTGCGTCAACCCAGGATAAGAAGACTCTGAGGAGGCTGTCTGGAAACTTTTACCTCAATCCTGATGGAGTGTTGTATAAGAGAAACCACGATCTCGTGCTACTCAGATGTGTAGATGAGAAAGAGGCAAGTATGCTCATGGAAGAAGTCCATGAGGGCACATTTGGTACGCACGCCGGCGGGCATGCCATGACGAGAAAGATCCTGAGAGCAGGATATTACTGGCTGACTATGGAGTCGGATTGCTTCAGATTCGCGAAGAAATGTCATAAATGCCAAATTTATGCTGATAAAGTTCATGTGCCACCGTGCCCATTGAATGTCATGTCCTCCCCTTGGCCGTTCTCCATGTGGGGCATCGACATAATAGGCAAGATCGAGCCCACTGCATCCAATGGTCATCGTTTCATTCTGGTAGCTATCGACTACTTCACCAAATGGGTGGAGGCAGCCTCGTACGCTAATGTGACCAAGCAGGTGGTAGCTAAATTCATAAAGAGGGACATCATCTGTCGTTACGAAATTCCCGAGCGGATCATTACTGATAATGGTTCGAATTTGAATAACAAGATGATGAAGGAGCTATGCCAGAGCTTCAAGATTGAACACCACAACTCATCTCCTTACCGGCCGAAGATGAATGGCGCCGTCGAAGCCGCCAACAAGAACATAAAGAAGATTGTTCAGAAGATGGTTGTGACGTACAAAGATTGGCACGAGATGCTGCCGTTTGCCTTGCACGGTTATCGCACGACGGTGCGTACATCGAATGGGGCAACTCCTTTCTCCTTGGTGTACAGTATGGAAGCTGTCCTACCGTTAGAAGTGGAGATCCCTTCTTTGCGAGTGTTGGTTGATGTGAAACTCGACGAGGCATAATGGATTACGAATCGTTTGAACCAACTCAGCCTGATAGACGAGAAGAGGTTAGCATTGATTGCATTTGGTCGTCTATACCAAAGCCGAATGAAGAAAGCTTATGATAAGAAGGTGCGTCCTAGAAGCTTTCAGACGGGTGATCTCGTCCTGAAGAAGATTCTTCCGCCACACTCCGATCACGGGGGCAAGTGGACTCCGAATTACGAAGGGCCGTATGTCGTCAGCAAGGTCTTCTCGGGAGGAGCTTTGTTGTTATCCACGATGGATGGTGAAGATTTTACATCCCCGGTGAATGCGGACGCAATTAAAAAATACTTTGCTTGAAAGAGACCCGTTGGACAAAAAAAGAAAGAGTCCAGGCAAAAAAGGGGCATCCCGGCGAACCAAAAACAGAATAAAAGGTTCGGGCAAAAATTAGGGATATATTGAAAAAATGTACACCCGCGAAGTCGAAAACCTACACTGGGCGGCTTCGGCAAAAAAGGGTATCCCGGTGAACTGAAAACCCGTAAAGGGCGGTTCACGCAAAAGTTAGGGATTTGAATAAGCAAATGACTACGTTCCGCGTGTGGACTTTCATTGTTTAGTGGTTTGGAGGACCTGAGGGCCGTTTATCTGAATCAATCTCTTCCGAAGCTGAAGCGTCAGAGAAGTATCGAAGTCGAGTGGGTCTTAGAGGGATCAACTCATGGTGTTCGTCTACGCCTCGTTGCCGACATTTTATATACTGATGTATATTTATGTTTTATTTTTGCGCGGCTTCCTCATTCCAGGAGCTTGCCTCTGTTGTAAAACATTTTTTGCCCATTCAGGGGTTCACCATCAATAAAATGCATGTTATTCAGCAATTCTGTTTGCCTGTTTAGCATTTATCTGTTTTGTTTGCGAAAGAAAACGCCGATGTTTTTGATAAAATGCGCATACATAAACTTACGGGCCTAGGCCCATTGATTGTTGAAACAATTAATTACCTGAATATTGTCACGAGATAATAACCTTGATAGGCCCCTTTGAGGAGGGTATCTTGTCTGTTTGTTTGTGTTGTTGCAGGTGTAGCACCTTCCAGACGGTGCGCCGTGCGCATCCTCGAAGCAGGGCGAGTCCTCCTTCTCCAGCAGAGTTCAGTAGTCTCTACTCCGCAGAGTCTGAATGCGAGGCCGTGGGCATTGATATGTCTCCCCAGGCAGAGAGGATTCTCTTCCCCAAGCAGACGCATCCTGAAGGAACATCATCTTCTCAGATAAGTCGCGCGCCGAAGCTCGTATGTCCCCAGCACCGGGTCACAAGTGCAAATTTCGTAGAAATGTTCGGGTGCCGAAGCTCGTGTTTTCCCCAGTAAAGTCGCCGAAACAGAATTCTTCCCCCAGCACCGGGTCACAAGTGCAGGTTTCGCAGGAAGCTATTCTTACGCCGAAGGATGCAGTAACTGATGGTGCCAGACTAAAGTCTCCAGCGGAATTGAGATTCCCCACCAGAGCCGTATTCTCTCCCGAAGTCGGATGATTCCCTCTTCCCCAGTAGAGTGTTGGAATAGCAGATGCTGTATCCCTCTGCAAAGTTGTATTCTCCCCCGAAGTCGGATGATTCCTTCTTCCCCAGCGGAATTGAAATTCCTCATCAGAGTCGTACTCTCCAGTGAAGTAGAATGATTTCTCTCTCTCCGGCCGAGTCCGCAGGTCCCCAAGAGAGCCGAATCCTTGGAAGCAGTCGGGACCGCGAGTGGTTTTCCCTAGCAGAGCGTGGTGCAGCTGATGTTGTAATTCCCCCCAGAGTTGTACTCTTTCCAGCGAAGCAGAATGGTTTCTCCTTCCTCAGCCGAGTTTGCAGATATCCAAGAGAGCCGAACCCTTTGAAGTTGATCAGATCATGATTGGGTTTTCCCCAGTGGAGTGTTAAGCAGCTGAAGTTGTTTCCCCCCAGAGTTATCATCCCCAGAAGAGTAGCCGAGACGGCCACGCAGTTCACTCCCGCGATGGATATCGCTTCCCTTCAGTCGGTCCTAGTTCTCGTAGAGCTTCGTCCCCCTGCAGCAATCAACTGAAGTTGTTTCTCCCGCAGCAGTCAACTGAAAATCATTTCCCCAGACGGAGTCCAATTGATATTGGTGTGGCCATGTTCTCCTCAGCAGGATGATTCCTCTATCGGAGTAGTTCTTCCTCCTTGACAGAAGGATTTCCCCTTCGGCATTTATGTTGTTGATGGGATTGCATCATTGTGCATGATTGCATAGCATTTATCATAAACGCATAGCATTTCCACCGTGTGGAGCATGGCGCCGAAGCATATGCATAATAAACATGATCTAGGTTGTTACCACTCATGTTTTACAGGTGTTCCGCCGAAGGATTAGTTTCTCAGGATGATTCCTGGCATTCTCCCCCAACGAGGTCGCGTGCTCAAGATGATTTTTGAGATTCCCATCGAAGTCTTCAGTTCAAGATGACTCTCGAATCCCTCAGCAGGGCCATTTGCTTAAGATGATTCTTAAGACCTCAGTGCAGTCTCCCGAGTTGGTTGCTCAAATTGATACCTAGAGTCCCTAGCGAAGAGCGCCCAGGACGATTCCTGAAACTCCAAGAGAGCCGAATCCGTGGAAGCTGCTCAGACCGTGATTGGTTTGTCCCCGGTAAGAGTTGCCCAGGATAGTTCCTAGAATCCCCAACAAAGTGTTTGCTCAGAACGGTTATCAGTTCAAGATGATTATTGTAGTCCTCAGCAGAGTTGATTTATCCAGAATGAGTTATGGACCCCCGGAGCGGAGTTACGTGATGGTTCTCCAAATTCCCCAGCGGCGAAGCGTCATCCCCAGCAGGTTTTCCAACGGCGAAGTTAGAATCTCTCCTGAAGACTCCATGATTGAAGTCTGACCGTGTTAATGAAGCGGTATGATCGATTACGTATTACCGGTTACCGTGTAACCAATTCCCCAATGAAGTTTCTTCATCCTGACGACGATGTCAGCTCCTTTGTAGTTCTTCAGCGGCGATGTTGGAGGTTTATTTGTTTTGACGGCGAGGTCAGATTATGTTTGTTTCCGGCGGCGATGTTGGATGTTTGTTTGACGGTGAGGTCAGACTATGTTGGTTTCCGACGGCGATGTTGGATGTTTGCTTTGACGGCGAGGTCAGATTATGTCTGTTTTGGCGGCGATGTCAGAAGATTATGTTCGACGGCGATGTCAGACTCTTTAAATCCCCAGCAGAGATGATGATGTCGGGTGTCTCTCAGAGTGATGTTTGTTTCCGACGGCAATGTCAGATTTAGTTCTCCAGCGGCGATGCAGGGTATTTTGATTTTCCGACGGCGATGTCAGATTTAGTTCACCAGCGGCGATGTTGGGTATTTTGTATGTCCGACGGAATGTCAGATTTAGTTCTCCAGCGGCGATGCGGGGTATTTTGATTGTCCGACGGCGATGTCAGATTTAGTTCTCCAGCGGCGATGCGGGGTATTTTGATTGTCCGACGGCGATGTCAGATTTAGTTCTCCAGCGACGATGCGGGGTATTTTGATTGTCCGACGGCGATGTCAGATTTAGTTCTCCAGCGGCGATGCAGGGTATTTTGATTGTCCGACGGCGATGTCAGATTTAGTTCTCCAGCGGTGATGCGGGGTATTTTGATTGTCCGACGGCGATGTCAGATTTAGTTCTCCAGCGGCGATGTTGGGTGTTTTGGTTGATCGATGGCGATGTCAGATTTAGTTCTCCGGCGGCGATGTAGGATGTTTGTTTCCCCGAGTTATGGTTGTTTATGACGGCGATGTCAGGTGATTTGGTGTTCCAGCGGCGATGTTGGGTGTTCCTCAGAATTTTGTCTGCTTCTGACGGTGATGTCAGATGGTTTAGTCTTCCAGCGGCGATGTTGGGTGTTTTGGTTGTCGGATGACAATGTCAGAAGAATGTGGATAACTGACGGCGATGTCAGATCAGTATTTCTCCAGCTAGTTGCCGTGCAGCTACTATTCCAGTGTTCGAAGAGTTGAGCAGTTGGCAAATTTTCGGGTTTACCGATATTCAACCGTCTCGCACCTTGATTGGCTGAGAGCCGTTCACTCTCACCCAGTCAGGTTCAAGCCGTCTGAATAGGGGCAGCTGTTGCACCCCAAAATTTGACCAACATTTATTTACCCATGAAGTGTTTGAAGGTTGATACCTTCATCAGAAAGTTCAAGAGATCCTCAGAGAAATTGGTTGAAGCCAAGGTTGTGTGTCTCATAACTTGAGAGTTGTGGGAGCTCCTCAGATGATTCTGAGACTTTGAGAATGGACTTGAAGCTTAGAGAAAGCCTATGAGATGTCTTGAAGGTCATCATGAAGCCCAGAGAGGTCATTATGCAAGAATTCAGAAGATTCAACCATGAGTGGTAGAATTAGGGTTTTGACTGGGTCAACCCTAGGTCAGTTGATGTTTTGGAGAGGGTTGAGACCTAATCCAAGAGCCATGAGATCATGGAATGAGGTATTGAGATACTATAAGGATAATTCCAAGACCAACTCATCATGACTGAGGAGTTTGAGAAGTTTTAAGCTAGGGTTTCTAAGGATTGTCAGTGTAAAATCCCCTAGTTTGATCCCTATCTTCCAGGCAGTTTTAGCTCAAGATGTGATTGTCATCTCATCTTCCCCACAGCATGAATGTTGTAGAGCTTGTTCTTAGCTTTAATTTGAGTGGTATAAGTCCTTGATAGGATTTGCAGAGCTCAAGTTATGGTTTTGACAAATTACAGGTCATCTGAGGTATGTGAATCTGGGTCTTTGAAAGTCACCCAACTTGAAGACAACTTTTGCCCTAGTAGGAGGATTCCTATGATCTCTTGGTCAACATGAATGTTGAAGAGCATCTACTTAGCTTTCCAGAGAGTACTAGAAGTCCTTGATAGGATTTGTAGAACTCAAGTTATGGCTTTGACAAGCCAAGGGCATTTTGGTCATTTTGAACTTATAGGTCATTTCAAGCACATGGCCATATTTCCTACTTCCAAGCTTCAAATGGAAAAACCTTCAGCATAAAAGTTGCTTAGAATGATGTTTTCAGGCTAGTAGGGTGGTCATGAGATGTTGGAAAGGCTCATAAAAAAAAGTGATAAAAATAGCCTAAAAATGGGACATAAGTTAATTCAAGTGAAATGGAAAATCACAAAATCCAAGCTATAAACCCTAACCATGGCATATGATAGGTCATTTTGACTCCCAAGGGCATTTTAAGAATAATGGTTCAGCCACAATTTTGATTTGAGGCTTAAAATTTGGAGTTGCTTTGTAAAAGTCTTACTTGCAGAATGGGGTACCTAGCCAAATCAAAGAAAAGCTTCATAAACAAGGTGTTTAAGCTTTGTATATTGTCCAAAATACTACCTAAGGAGAAAATGAAGATAATTACTCAAGTTATGGGGTTTTTGTCATGATATCTCATGTGGTGGGAAGTAAAATGCAAATACCATATCCTAGAAACTTCAAGTTCCATCTAGATTGATCTAGATGATTCTAGACCCTTCTAAACATCTCTATATATTGATTACAAAGCCCATTGGTGAAAGGTTGGTGATTGTTGATGTTCATGGTGGTAGAAAAAAGAGTTTGAACCAAAACTTTCCATTTTGCAAATTGTATTGAAACTCCACTTTTCTCTTCATTACCCTTCCATTTTCTTCCACAAACCATCTCCATAAACATCCCTGAACATGTTCATGCTGGAGTGAGCCACCATTGTTGAAGAATTGGAGCTTTCCAAGTGAAGTTGCAAGAGAGCAAAATGGATTGAATCTGAAGATACAAGCCATCTCCATCAAATCTTGTGCAAGAAGAGTGTTATTCATCACCTAGGGACCATTTGTGAAGATCTACAAGGATTGATTCGAAGCCTTTCAACATCCACCATTGCAAGAGGCAAGGTATGCAAAACTGTTCTTACCTCTCACTTTAGGCATGGCTAGGATTAGTTCTTGTTGGAAAACCATTAGTGACCATTAGGTGATTAATCATGGGAAGTTATAGAGCCATTGGTGAAGATTGAAAATTGGACATGATTCTTTAATGGTCAAGAACTCATTGGATAGAGAGTATTATTTCGTGTGCTATAGCTTAGGATGATGAGCATAACATGAGGATTAATTATATACAAAGATTGTTGAGTTTTATGATGGTCGAAAATTGAAGAAAGTTTGGATCCATGGAGTTGTGTGGTTCGGTTTGCATGGTGTAGTTAGTTTCAACGAAATCCAAAGGCATGGTTGTATTCTACGTTAAATTCTAGCCAAGTTTGGTTCTTGGATCATGCAATTTGATGGAGAAATGAGAGAGAACAAGTGGTGGAAAGCTCATGCATGGAAGAGGCATTTTCATGGTGTTACTACAAACCCTAATGGACCAAGGAAGAAGATAACATCACACGCGTTGGATCTCTCTTTGACTGTTGACCGGGACTGTAATCCAACGGTCGAGATTGATTCACGAAAATGGATTAATGAATCAGCATGGGCCTCACACGAATTACTCTCCCCACCCCCCATATTCTTGGCCCAATTGATTTTTAACTAGATGATATTGCTTTTCATACCCCATGATGAATTTCTCATATTATATTTTCTCCAAATTTCTTTAAACTTCAAAAAATCATATAAAAATGAAAAATCATTATTTTTTAATGAAACTTTTTTTTGTGCAAAATCATAAAATAGGGTAGTTTATTTCAGTTTATTTCAGTTTATATATTTTTCATTAAACTTTTTTTTAATGAAAAATCATATAAAATCATAAAATAGCCAGTTTATTTCAGTTTTATATTTTTTGTGCATTTTTACTTTTAATTGCTTTTTTTAATTCTTTTAGTTGGTATACTAACTTGTAGAATTTAATTAGGGTAGTTCCCTTAGGATTTTTGATTCAATTTTTTTAGGATGATTAGATGAATGGTTTAGGTTCCCCCCTGAATTAATTTCATAATTTTGTGATAATTTTTAGGTTAGTTTTAATTAGGTAGTTCTAGGTAGTATAAAATTTGATTAAAACTTTAGCATACGATCATAACAATTTTAGATTTAGGTTTTATAGGGAAATTTAGTCTATGGGGAATATATGGGACTTAAAGGTAGTTATTTAGGGTCCCCTAGCATTTATATTAGGATTTAATAGAATAATATACTATTTTTAGTCGATTTTTGAATTGAATGATTGTTTGTGTGGCCTTTAGGGCAAGTTTTGTTAGTTTGCTTTGCTTTGGGATATTCCTTTGATTGGAGAAGCTTGGCATATCATTGTGGGGCTTAGTGGAGCATACTAGAGGATTGGAGGAGGCATGGATTGAAGGCCTGGTTTAGGAGCTTGCTCTCTTTCTGTGAGGTTTGAGACCCTGGAGTCTGAGGGAAGTTCATGGTACTTTCCTGAGGAAGGCACTATGGGTCTGTTCACTTAGTTCCCTTAGTTCATGTAGGATTTCCCAAGTATCTAATGATGTTGGAGCCTTCATGTGAGTTTAGTTTCTCCTGAGGAGGAATGTAAACCTTTCACAGTTGTTGAGCCACATGGGATATGATCCCTAAGTGGAAGCCCCCTAGTACTTTCCTGAGGAAGGCACTATGGGTCTGTTCACTTAGTTCCCTTAGTTCATGTAGGATTTCTCAAGTATCCAATGATGTTGGAGCCTTCATGTGAGTTTAGTTTCTCCTGAGGAGGAATGTAAACCGATCACAGTTGTTGAGCCACATGGGATATGATTCCTAAGTGGAAGCCCCCTAGTACATTCCTGAGGAAGGCACTATGGGTCTGCTCACTTAGTTCCCTTAGTTCATGTAGGATTTCCCAAGTATCCAATGATGTTGGAGCCTTCATGTGAGTTTAGTTTCTCCTGAGGAGGAATGTAAACCTATCACAGTTGTTGAGCCACATGGGATATGATTCCTAAGTGGAAGCCCCCTAGTACTTTCCTGAGGAAGGCACTATGGGTCTGTTCACTTAGTTCCCTTAGTTCATGTAGGATTTCTCAAGTATCCAATGATGTTGGAGCCTTCATGTGAGTTTAGTTTCTCCTGAGGAGGAATGTAAACCGATCACAGTTGTTGAGCCACATGGGATATGAGTCCTAAGTATAAGCCTCCTAGTGCTTTCCTGAGGAAGGCACTATGAGTCTGCCTACTTAGCTCCCTTTCTTTGGTAAGCTTGTTTTGAAGCTTGAAGATTGGGATTGATTTCTTTTGATTAGGGTTTTGCTTTAGGGCTTTGCTTAGAGGTAGATTAGGGTTTTGTTTTTAGGGTTAGGATTAGGGAGAGCTTAGATGTAGATAATTTCTTTCTCAAACATGGATGGTATTTCATTTCTTTTATCTGTATGACTGCAGTTTACTGTTTATTGCTTGATAGCATGTTGTTTATTTTTCAGTATGATTACTGTTATTTCATGACTGGCTTGAGGTCGAGACGAGCTTGTGGAGGCTGAAGCCCCACACACATTTCCTCCCTCACTTGCATTGCATGCATTTTACTGTTAAGCTGATGCTTTGTCTGTTTTGGTGTATCATTGACATGATCCCTTAGGACTCTCATTTCCTTTGATAAGGATTTGATGATAGACTTTTAGGTTGAAACCTATGCATGACAACTTCTAGGAGTTCCCTGTTCAAACCTAAACCATAGGATGAATCCATGACATGATAACAGTAGGACTTGATAGTCTCCCTCCTAGTTGGGCTTGTTCTCTTCTCATCTCAAAACAGTTTAAGATACAGTAATCATGAATGATTTCTTTCGTACGTTACGAGCCTTAAGCTATCTGAGAAAGGATTGTGGGAGAGTTCCTTTTCCACAGTCTGGATGTTTAGTATGGTACCCTTTGGGTGACATGCGACGCATTCACTCTCAGGCCATAGTCTCTAGTGCGGTTGAAATCGCAAACACAATAAAAAACACTTCTTTCAAAACAGGAAATAAACCGTAGTTTCCCGAACTACGTGAGCTCTGATCTCTCATGCCTGTTGAGAGTACGCAGACACAAGATGGCGAAGTCTTGGCGAGCTACCTTTCCCCACAATCCTTCGTAGGCCGAACTACGTTGACTCTGATTTCTCATTCTCTGATGAGAATACGTAGGCATAAAGTGCGACGCTTTGCCGAGTCATTTTTCTTTTCTTTTTCAGACTGACCACTAGTGTAGATAGATAAGTACACCCTTTTCTTTATAAACACCAAGCGTGGATCCCGTCGAGTACGACGGACGTGAGGGGTGCTAATACCTTCCCCTTGCGTAACCGACTCCCGAATCCAGGTTTTGGTTGCGATGACCATACCTTTTCCCGTGTTCTTGCGAGGTTTACTTCGAGCATTTCCTTTCCCTCCGTTGGGATAAATAACGCACGGTGGCGACTCTTCTGTCAGCCGGCGCCGATTTTCGCAGTAGCGACAATACCCCATAGCAAACAATACAAAAGCCCACAATGGCCACACCAAACTAACACACTATTTACAAAAATCAAGTAAAATAGTAGTATATTATTTAAAATCCTAAAATTAATTCTAAGGGGATTTATAAATCTACTCTACATAGCCTATATTTCCCAGCTCCTAATTCAAGCTAAAAACCCAAAATCTAAGTGTTATGATGCACCTATGTCAAGTTTAACCCTAATTCTAGTCACCCTAATGTTCTTTATTTAAAGCTAAACAAGATTAAATCACAAAAATGTGAGATAAATCTCTAAGGGAACCTAATACTCTAGTCTAACCATAGGAAAAAGAATCACATCAAAATGTGAAAGGAAATGGCTAAACAAAATTCAACAAAATGGATATACAAACTAAAATGCAATAAAAGCAACTAAATGTAGAAATTCACCAAAAATAGAAAATTGATTAAAATGCTAATTTTATTTTTCTATAATTTTCTTGAGACATTAATGAAAATGAAGCAAAAACTCCCATGTAAAAAGACTTATTTTTGAATTTAATATGATTTTTTTACTAAACTATATGCAAACATGAAATAGAATGAAAATCAATAAAAAATGAAAAATAACGCGTGGCAAATAGCAGTTACTTACAATTCAGAAGTGCATTGGGCCCAGGAGGGGGGTGCAAGCATCAAAACGCTGGGCCCATTACTAATCCAGAAAAACAATAAAAAAACCATAAAATCTGGGGGGTGGTGAAAAGCAATTTTTGCCTTGTTAATTATGCTTGGGCCCTAAACGGAGGGGTGCGAATAGCAGAGTGGCCTAAGGCCCAGAACACAATCACACAGGGGAAGGGGGTGCAACAGGAAAACAGAGGGATGGATCAGCAATCCCCTAATGGGCCTAAGCCCGAGTCCAATTCCACCCAGCTTCAGCAAGCAAAATATAGATCACCTCACATCGCTCACTACTGTTCATCATCTCCCAACCCCCAACCCTAGGCGCCGCTTCCTCGCTCTCTCAACCTTTCTCTAAAACTAAGACTCTGAAACTAAGACTCTGAAACAAACTTCATCAACCTAAATCAAACACACAAACTTCGTTCTCAGTTCAATCGCCAGCAATATCCCTAAAACACACTACCATCAACGATTAGTCCTTCAAGACCTCCGCTCAAAATGCCAACCCTAACCTACTCACGTCACAGAACCTCAATGCTTAAGCCAAGTTACGAAACTCTAACCTAATCGTTTCAAACCTAACCATCCTAAAAAACCTAAATCTATAGCTAACAACCTATTACGAACATGCAACGATTCGGATGAGAAGAAAAAGAAACCTGGATGAGGATGCTATTGAAGATCTGGATGAAGAGGACCTTGAGCGTCTGTCTTGAGTCTTGAGGAAGATCTGGAGAAGAAGAAGCTCGCTGAAGAAAATAGGTGATGGCGTTCTTGGATCGAGGACGCGCTTCTGAAGATCTTCGATTGAGTCTGAAGAAGTTGATGACGGCGTCGTGTTCCTAATTAAAATCTCTAATTAATCCTAATTAATGACCAAACGAAAATTACTACTAACCCTAATTAATCCTAAAAACAAAATTAATCTTAATTAACCTAGAAAAAGATTATTTAATACCTATTAAAAATTCCATTTAAACATATAAAACCAATTAAAAATCTAATAAAATCTAAAAAACCTACTAAACTCTATATTAAATCTACTTATTAAAGAAAAGTAATATCTATTAATATCTTTTTAAAAAAAACTATTCTATTTAAGTATGAAAACTAATATCTAAAATATTAAAAATCTATTAAATCTGTTAAAAAAAGAGGAATATCTATTTAAAAATCTAAAAACTATTTATGAGAATCTATTAAATTCTATAAAACAAGATACTAACCTATTTACTATCTAAAAAAGTAAATAACCCTATTAAAAAATCTATTAAATGCATTAAAAAGATAGAAAATAAAAGAGAAAAAACTAAAAATTGCCAGGAGGCCGATTAAATCGATTGGAGAACAATTGTGCAACCATAACGAAACTCGGGCACCGAGATGGCCTGAAAACCACAGGGAACGAGCACCAATTCTCAAAATACGCTTATTCAAACCGGCCTGAACTGCCTGAAACGCCAGGGGCTGCAATCCCAATAAAAATCAATCTGACTGAGAAAATTGCAATGCATGCAGTATGCGAATGCGAATGCAAAATGCGTCGAAACATAAACCAGATATGGGAACCGGTTGGTCAAATTTTGGGGTGCAACACTATGTTAAGAATTCTAGGGAATCTGCTGCCGAGATTCTATGTTGAAGTTGCCGGAGACATACTTCCGTCGAAGTTTTCTGGAAATCTTTTGCCGAGATTTTCCAGGAAATAACATAGAAATACCTACTACCGAGGTCTTCTACCGAGATTATCCAGGAAAATAGATATCTTTGAATAAATTGAGTATTCCGTTTGAAAATAGATTAGACAAAACCTCCCCAAGCGTCATGGTCTGGATGCCATGAGCTGGTCTCAGTCTCTTGATGTAAACCTCCTCGAGCACCATGGTCTGGATTCCATGAGCTGGTCTCAGTCTCTTGATGAACCTCCCCGAGCGTCATGGTCTGGGTGCCATGAGCTGGTCTCAGTCTCTTGATGAAAACCTCCCCGAGCGTCATGGTCTAGATGCCATGAGCTAGTCTCAGTCTCTTGATGAACCTCCCCAAGCGTCATGGTCTGGGTGCCATGAGCTGGTCTAAGTCTCTTGATGAAAACCTCCCCGAGCGTCATGGTCTGGGTGCCATGAGCTGGTTTCAGCCTCTACCCGAAATGATGAAAACTCGTGAGAGCATATTCACAGGGGATTGTAGATTTTGTAGATCATAGATGTCATTATAGATTGTACATGTCATTGTAGAACTTCGGCTGTAAGCCATAATGTACTGGAGTTTGTAAAGCTTTAACTGGGATCTTCGGAAGAGATGTGAGCCGGTTGAATTGTAAAGTATGTCTTCTCAAATAAAGAGAGACTAATGTGATAAACTTCTTCGACTTCTCTGGGGAGATGTCACTTGATGGAAATAAACTTGTGTGATGAACTCGCTGGAGGAATACATTCCTAAGGAGCATCCTAGCTGTTGCAAAATGTGTGAATTCTCAAACAAAGAGAAATATCTGTAAGGTTTTCCATTTACCAAGTCGATAATCACTGGGGATGGACAAACCGTCTTGAGGAGACTGTCATTTTCCGTTTTGAATAAGATCTTGGTCAAAACGAGTTGCTCAAATAAAGAAGTTGCTTACAATCCGGATGCAAATTGTCGAGGAAATCTGATAATATTGTTGGAGAAATATCCATCTTCAATAGTTATCTTCATAAAACTCTTCCTGGGGAGCCAAGTGCAAAATAAATGCATACTTAATCCATATTCAAAAGTTGGAGATGTCCACAATGTGATTGCCAAGGACCGAAGTTCAATTCAGTAAATAACTGAAGAGAAACTGTCAAGCGAGACCCAAACATTGAGGCATAAACTCAATTGGGAATGTACAGCTAAAATAACCATCTTTCACGAGGATCAAACTCCGTGGGGAATAGAAATATGGCGCTCTTTCTGCCTAAGGCTGACAACTCTAATTGGAAGGAGAAGACGCACCCAATCACTCGGGGATGAACGCGACCAAAGTGACAAAACAAACAAACACAAAGATGCAGGATGCATATGCCATGCTATCTATCTATATGTTATGCGTGTGCTTATGCTGACAAAAGAAGCAATAAGAGGCAACCAGAGATGAACATCTCGGAACAAAACATCCGACCAATCTTCAAAGATAGAAGCATCACTAGGGATAGGTGGAAAACAGGATATGGGATCACAATCCAGCTTCAAGGTCTTAAAACTCATATAGGGAATGGAGAATATTCCACTTAGGGATACAACATCTTGATAAATCTTGATTATCCTGTTGACAATGAGAATAATGATCTACTAGGAGTGGATCTAACTCATAATGGAGGGACTCCATGGATAAAATAAATATCCATTTCACTGGAGAGATTCACACGAGAGTCGCCGGAGAGATATCCGAACTGAGGTTTCATAGTGGATAAAATAAATATCCACTTCAAATAGGGAAACCTGGATTGTCATAATTGTTGAACATGTCAGAGTCGAAACTTCAATAGGATGAAATAAACATCTGCTTTGCTGAGGACAATCGGCATTATGAAGAATCCACTGAGGGATGAACTATGTCCACTTCATCGGGAAGGTGAAGTTCAAGGGGATTCGCTGAGGATTAAAATACCATCTACTTCACTGGGGAAGTGAAGTTAAGCAAATCACTGAGGATCTGCATCTAAAAGCTTCGTCGGAGAATTATCATGACCACCAGAGGTAAAATTTACCAGGGACATGAATGAAGAATGTTGTAAGAACAAAGTAACTCGCCTTGATGAACTACGTAATGGTAGTCGCCATTTTGAACAAAATAATGCCCTAGAGTACAAGCTTTATGAGAAGAAGCATCCTCAAGAGGATTTTACAGAAAACACGGCGTCCCATTGTTTTCAAACTCTTAGAGAGATTTGTCGAATCTCGACGTAACGTGCCCTGATTGGCGGTATCATGACTGAGTCTTCAAAAGTAGCTCTTTAGACGAAGTCGAACTTGTAAAGAAAAAAGCACTTGGAAAATAACCTGCCCCAGTTTAGCAAAGTCTTCAAATTTTAATCGGTGATGTCGTCACGTAATCTTTCTAAGATACCAAGTAAAATTAGCAAGTCAAAAATGTTAATTTCGAAATTGTTAATGCAACACACGTTTGTCTTGAAGTTTTGAAAAGAGATATCACGATAACTTGTGAACGAAATCACTAGTTAGGATATGAATTTATTTTTATAAAGCCAACAAAAATCGAGCATAACTCAATAGGAGTCAGGAAACGTTATCTCACCGAGTATGCTTTCGAAGTAAACCTTACTTCAATTAGGACTTTTGAAGGTTGTATTGGTTTAGTTTACGATTTGTAGAACAAAGGAATAAGGGTCAAAGTATATTTGTGCCCACCCATTTTTTGAAAGATGCTCGCTCTTTTTGAAAGGTTTAAGTGTTCAATCAAGCAGATTGAAAATTGCCTTGCCCCAGGTTTAAAATGAGGTTGGAAAGGGTTAAAAAGGATTTGACTGCTTTATATCTTTGGTGTTTGAGAGGTTTGAAACAATGCCTTACATCCTCAGTAGGGTTTTTATCCGAAAGCATACAACAAGAGATCCTGCATTTTATTTCGTCATCCTCCTTCCAATTCTTTTTCAAAGTGAGAGAGAGAGAGAAAAAATGGATAAAGTTGGCATTATAAGTCATGAAAAACATTTTGCGAGTGAAACGAATGGATTTTTTCAAGACACACACTTATTGCATTACTTATTCAAAGTAACAAGTTCTTACATGCCAATTATGCTTTTAATCAAAAGAAAGAAAAAGTAAATATGAACGGACAAAATAAACAATATGATGAGCCTTTATGGAGTTTTCACTTGTCAGCGTAACGGTATTTCGTTCACGATTGGGCCTTCTCCCCTGAAGGTTAGTACTTCATCATCTATCATCTCTTGGACTTTTTCTTGAAGAACTTTGCACTCTTCAATCGAATACCCCAACACACCATCATGAAACTCATAGCTGGTGTTCGGGTTGAACCACGGTGGGTGAGACTTCATGATTCTAGTCTTTCCGGGTGTCATCATCGAATTTCTAGCAAAATAAGACCATATTTGACGGTAAGTCATTGGGATAAGATCAAACCAGCGAGTTTCTTTTTTCGGGATACTCGAGGTATCTTTTGATGCTGACACTGTCTTCGAACTCGTCGATCCTGATGTTAATTTGGAGAAGTCAACCTTCGTTTATGAGGTAGTCGTAGCTTGCGCTGAGCAGGCGCTTCATACTGATGTTGAGGATGAGGTACTGGAACTGGATCTGACAGGATTTGAGAGGAATCCCAAATTGCGTTAACATCGACACTTCCTTCCTCTTGGGAATAACTAACTGAGATCTCTTTATCAGCTTGGTTATTCAAGTTATCTTGAATTCTTCCACTTTTGAGCGCATTCTCAATGTTTACTCCGACTTCCACAATTTTGGAGAAATCTAATGGCACAACACCTACCATCCTATCATAATACGAGTCTGGCAGTGTTCTTAGAAACATCTTGATTAATTCTTTCTCTTGGAGTGGTGGATGAACTTGAGCTGCTAGTTCCTTCCATCATTGAGCACATTCCCTGAAAGATTCATCGTCTTTCTTACTCATTCTTGTAAGTTGATCACTGTCTGAAGCAATGTCTAAATTATAATTGTATTGCTTCACGAAAGCATCAACTAAGTTTCTCCAAGATTGAATGTTATTCCTTTATAGCTTCATATATCATATCAAGAATGCCCCATATAATCTTTCCTGAAAGCAGTGAATCATCAGTTTGTCATTTTCAGTATAAGCAGTCATCTTTCGACAAAACAACGTCAAATGGTATCTTGGACAACGAACACCCTTGTAAACTTCAAAGACAGGCATCTTGAACTTTGGAGGAATAATTACGCCTGGAACTAAACATAAGTCATGAGCATCAAGATCAGATGCATTAGCTTCTTTCATCATTTTCAATTGTTCTTTAAGATCACGAAATTGTTTCTTCATTGCTATGAATCTAGGATCATCCATCTTTTTATCAATACGGACATTCTGAAGATTAGGTATAGGCTGTGGAAACTGGGAAACTCTTTCATCGGCTTGATTAACCAAGTTATCTTGCATAGGATGAGGTTGTGTAGAAACATCTACTTGTTGAACATTATCATTAGAAGGGAGATCGAATAACGGATTAGTTATCACCCTGAAACCAGTCATGGAATCCATATCTTTGTTCTCTTTACTATCCTTTAATACGTACTTCGAGCTTGGTCAAATGGTCGAGATGTCAGCTGACATACAAAGATAGAAGATCGGATGAGCCACAACGGAGAAGAGACACATGCACATGCTAAATGCTAAATGCAGAATGCTAACGCAGAAATGAAAGGATGCAAAATACAGAGTTTCATGGAACTCGAGTATTTATAAACGTTACAGAATACCAAAGAAAACTCATTTGATATCGATTACAAATAAATATTTTTAATAGAGTCCTGACATAATAGCTAAAAAAAAAGTCCTAAGGAAATCCTTCATTGTGCTTGTTGATTTGTTCTTCCACTTGGATCTTCCTGAAGATAAGTTATCCATGATCAACTTCTAAGGAGTAATGTGATAGAGGAAAATAAATCCTCTATCTCTTGTTGGAAAATAAGGAAGGAAGCCCTTGTTTACTTGGATCTTCAATAGTGATGAAAAGTATTTTGAACTTTTATCGATCTTCGACGGGAGCTTCTAACTTCCTTAGGTCATCCAGGTTAGGACTCTTAAAAGAATATTTCAAAATATTTTTCTTTTGTAATCCATATTGGTTTCTATAAGGTTTATAAATAAACTTGGGATTCCATGAAACCAATGCAATATGATGATTTATGAATGCAACAAACACAGGTAAGCACATAGAGACATAAGGATAAACAAACAAAGGAGACCCTAGGTTTGCAATGAGCATGGAGCCAAAGGGTATACCCATTCCCAAAGGATGTGGACTAAAGGTTTATTGTAACTGCAGAACAAGGTTCTAAGAAGGTTCCCAAAATCATTAGTCCATCTTTCGGATATTATCAACTTCCCAATTACTCGGTGGTTAATAATATTCTCAAGAGAACCTCTTTTGAGTATAGCATCGCGTACCAGCTATTTCGAGAGTACTCCCACATAGTCCTCACACTACATCCTAATAAAGGGTAAAGTGGGGTTAAGGTAACTACGGTCCTCAATATCATAGGCTCCAACATCGAAAATAGTGTATGTTTTCACAATTAAAAACTCGTTCAACAATACAGCTTTCGAGAGGGCCTCAATTGAGTGTGATTTTCGAGTCAGCTTGGTCGGGATTCCACCCCTTATAAGCCTCGTCGAACATATCACTATCCTATCTTAAGTTAACTCAATTCCGGGTGTAGGACTTTGTCTCACCACTCAAAAGTATCAATCCAAAGGCAATAAACAAACAAGTATAATAGTAAACAATAAAGCAAATATAAGCAAACATATAAAACAAAACAAGTTAGGGAAACCCACATAAATCGTCCCCAGCAGAGTCGCCATTTCTGTTGCGGTGAAATTTGGATACCAAGCTATTGATGAACTTGAATCTTATTCATTTGCAACCGAACGTTTATTTGTCCAAAGGAAGGGAAAAAGATCGAAATACCCACAATGCAATGTAAATGCAAGCTAGAGAGTTTTAGGTTCGGGGGTTGGTTAAACTTAGGGAAGGTGCTAGCATCCTAACTTTCTGTAGTACTCTACAGGAACCTCTTGTTTTATGTTTGTTTTATTGCTAAGGGTTACCTGCTTAAGGGATGAAAGACCTAGGGGTTTATTTCTAAGTATACTCGATAAGATATCGCATAGTATGCCTACATATCCTTACAGGAGTGGAATCAGAGTATCTATAGTTCCCCTAAAGGGTTTGAGGAGTTCTTTGGTTGTGGTCAAAGTTCCTACGAGATAAAGGTAGTTGATTGATTGATTTTAGGAGAAGAGATGAGTTGTCATTTTAAGGGAGATTACTTGATTTAACCACCACAACTTTGTAGGAAAATAGTCTTTGCATCGTCTAAAGAGAAGGGCTCAAGTACTCGGAATTTAATCGACAAGTATGCCACTATCTCTCTTAAGGCAAAGTCCCTACATATGGATTGAATTGTTATGGGGTAGGAGTTTTATCCCACTTAAGATGATTAACATCTTATTCTCTAATGTGTTTGAATAATTGAATATTGAGTTGAATGTGTTTGTCTAAGTTGTAAAGATAAAGGTCCATCCTATGGGGTAGGATCTAACTTAGAAGATCGATTTGAATGGGATCAAGGATCATAGGGAGTATGATGCAAATGATATGCATACTCGCAAGTTTTACGTCGCGCGCAGATTCCTCCTTTGGACGTTCATGCAATGCGATAAAATAAATTGCGATAAAGGTAAATTGCGGGAGATAAAGGACAGATAAATAAAACCATACATAGACACATGAAAGCGCTAAGGTGTAAAAGTGAGTGAAAGTGAAAGTGAGTGAAGACGTGTGGAGACGTAAGCGTGCTCGATTGATTAAATTGACTAAGGGTGTGATTGATTTTATAGAGAGGAGTTTAGATGATAAATTAATTTTAAGGAAAAAAGGTTATTTGATTATGTTTAGTGAGATTAATTTAGGAAAAGTTCAATTAAATTATTACTAGTTTTTATTTTTATATTAGATTATAAATTAGATTTTTAAATAGGTAGATTTGAGAAAAAGATTTTGATTTTATGATTTTATTTATTATTATTAAAATAGATACAAATTAATAATTTATGGGAAACAAATTTTATATTACCAATTAGTAAAGTTATTAAATTAATGAAATGGAAAAATAAATTGAAACTATTAAAAAAACGTTAAATGAATTAATTAAGAAAAGGGTTTCATTATTGAATAAAAGTTTTTGCTATTTTTAAAATTTTACTAAATGGAAATTATTGAAAAAAGGTTTAAAAAAAGGTCTGTTGAATAAAAAGGGACTTAAGGTTTTTTTTAATAATTACTAAATAGATTTTATTGATTAAACAAGAGTTATATTAGATTATATAAAAAAGACTTTGTGAAGAATAAAGAACAAATTAAATCATTGTTTTAAAGATTAATAAGTTGGTAAAACAATTAAATTAAATTAAATTAAAAAAGTTAAATAAATAAAGAGTCATTAGTTCATTTCATAAACGGTGGATTAAAGATTGATTATTAGATTAAATAAAAAAAGGGTGGCAGATTAAAGGTTTATTATGTTAATTAGGTCTAGGGTTAATTAATTAGATTAATAATAATGAAGAGATTAGTGGGTAACGCCTGATACGGTGCGTGTGGTGCACGGAGCTTACCGTGGTCTTCGCGATATGGACCGTGTGATTGGATAAGGTAGTGATGTGTGTCTGTGATGTGATGGTGCATTATAATTATGATGGGCATACACGCATATGCGATCCCCTTTTCCCCAAACCCCTTTCATCGCGGTTCTTTCTCCCTCTCAATCTGCGATCTCCTCTTACTCATCTCTTCGTCTTTCAACTCCTTGATTCTTCTTTTCTTCTTCAACTTCCCTCCTCCTTCTTCTTCGACTTCATCCTTTCTATTCTTCTTCCGCTATTCTTCTTCCTTGTTTTCATCTTCCTCCATTTTTCTTATCTTGCTCTTCGTCCTCAATTTCCTTCATAAAATAACAAGACAAACAATGATTATCAATGTTAGTTGAAATAAAAACAACTCACATTTTTAGGTTATTTTCAAGGGGTTTTTGATGAAGGCAAAATGGGTAACTAAAGGTGGTTCGCAACGGAGTTTATGGGCGAAAAAGACGATTCGCGGCAGCGTGGCGATTTCCGGTGACCAAATGCTTTGACGGGGGCGGACTTGCGGCGCAGTCTGAGAAATAGATAAGTTTCTTGCTTTTTTTTACAATTTTTGGGTTTTTTACGATTTGGGATTGTTGTGGGGTTCCGTTTGTGAATGTTGTGGATTCCCCTTTTTTTTATGGCTAAACCTGCCCTTTTATATGCTTCAGGTCTTGCAATCTTAAATGAGATTAGCGATGTGTTGGGATCTTGTCTTGGAAAGAAATTTGAGTCATTGTCAACACGTCTTCTGGTAATAAAATCCTTTCTGTTTTGGTTGAGACATGTCTAAACATGTTAGGGGTCTTTCCTTCTGAACTCGACAGCTTTGGATGTTTCGGGAAAGTACTAACTGTTCTTGTTTCTTTGTTTCATGTTCCATGACTAAGGATGAGAGAATGATTTGATTTATGTCGTGAACTTAGCGAGAACTTCTCCTCTTCCCTTAATCATATTGTGCCATCTCCTTCATTGTTTTATTTCACAGCTTCTTCGGTAACATATATTTGGTTGGATTTAGCACATTAATCTTGTTGACGGTTAATGGTGGCCTGTTCTGATTAGTGATTGTGTTGTTTTGACAGGTTGGGAGGAAGTTGCGGATATCCTTGTGAGGTTTAGTATGGGGTTAACAGGGATGACGAATCGTGGGTTGGAGGCTCTTAGTCGTGAGTACAAACCCCTGTCGTAAAAAGACCCATCTCCATTCTTGCTGTTGGAACTTATCTGTACGCCTGCCTTCTTCCATGTATATGGTATCTCCTTAGAGGATAACCTGGTGGAGTTCCGTCAAAGGTCCGAAAACTTATCTTGAAGGGAAACTCTATGTTGAATTATGATTTAGTTTGATTGCTTGGTTTGATGCAGATTATCTGTGTTGGATTGGAGGGTGTTGAGTAAAGTGGTTTAGCCTTTCCTGCAGATGCAGCCCGAGCATGTGGACGACTACTATCACAAGTTTGTGTCGAGGCTAACCCGCCTCCCTTAAATTCATAGGTTTATTCATGCCCTTTATTCAGAATTCTCTTAACTAAGTTTCTCCTTTATGATTTTTCAGACTGATTTAATGGACCATGAACTGAGCAGATTTCTCTTCATTTGTCTCAAGCATGGAGCTCCTTCTGTTTGTTAGTAGCGGTATTCACCTATTCAAATTAACCTCCCTAGAGACGTTATTTTGGTGATGACGGCTATGAGAAGAATCTGATTAGGCCGGTAATTGGTATGTTGTTGCAGTGATACTTCCTGATAGGTGTTGAAGACTTAAAGGAGGTAAAGGTTCCCTAGCAATAACTTCTCGCTTTCTTTCCTTTGATTTTGTACTGAACTTTCCGTCAATACCGTTAGTAACTTTCTTCATGAAAACAGGTTCTGTGTCAAAGCGTTTCAGACACTTTCCTTCCAAAATGTTTCCCTGGAGATAGGTTGTTGGGAGCGGGTTGTTTAACTGAGTGTGGTGTCTCTACGAACCCCTTGTTCTTCTTCTCCTCTCTGAAAACCTCATAGTAGAATGAGGATAGGCTTGCAGATAGAAACGGTCGACAATGTGAGTCTCGATAAGGAATTCAGAACTAACGGCATGATGTCGTGAATGATATATGGAGCTGCTAACGACATTTTTGCTTCCTTGTGACAGGTAACATCCTTCGATGGCTCCGGCACACTCGTAGTTCGACGTGCACTTTAGGAGCTTAGGACACAATAGAGAGTCGGCATGCTGAGTTGGGAAAAGCTTTGAACACAGTGATATTATCCATATGTGGTTAATTAGGCAATGTTGCAACATGATGTTTTTTGCTGAATGACTTCAAAAGATTTTGATTAGAGTTGTAATGTATTGTAAAGAAACTCATATGTGTTGTAAATAACAGTTGCTTTGCATGAGATTTTCCTCCTTGTACGCACTTCAACACACTTGGTCTTTCCATCTTCGCATGATTAAAAAGCCTTGTTGATTTGTAAAGATTTATGAACTGCTGTAATCTGAGGGCCCTTGAATCCTTAATAGGATTTAAAATAAAATAAATGGATATAATAACGTCCTCAGTTGCCACCATGAAACCATTAAATAAAATACCAACACATGTGAAGATAACGCTCCAAACTTAAACCAAACAAGAGGTATTCATCACCAATACACGAAGTGGATTTACTTTTATGAGAATGTCCAACATTAACCCGAATACGTGAGAAGCAAGCGTGAGTAGAAGAAAATGGCTATGGAGAGGTAGAGCTTTAATGATATAGTCTGAATTCACTATAGTCACTAATTCTTGCGAGTTGAGTCTTGAAAACGGTTGGTGCACCCTGAATTTGACTTGAATCTGATAGACCTGTTCATGTGTGAAATTTCCTTAAATTAAGCTTGAATTCTTGGATGGTGGACTTTAAACCCAACTGTATTAGCCACGTCCCTGGGGTGCTCCACCGTAAGCATCTATACCTAGACATTACTACATTTGCGCCAACTGGTTAACCACAAAAAACATGTACACAAAAGAAAAAGCAACGAAGATGTGGGGTATTAAGGTCAAAAATTAGGGTGCGACAATACCAACGGATATGCCATGTCCAAAAAGATTCTAAGAGCTGGATATTATTGGCTAACTATAGAAACTGATTGCATGCAATATGCCAGGAAATGTCATAAATGCCAAATTTACGCGGATAAGGTGCACGTACCTCCAATGCTATTGAATGTTTTTCTATCGTCGTGGACTTTCTCTATGTGGAGAATTGACATGATTGAGGCAATTGAGCCAAAGGCTTCCAATGGACACCATTTCATCCTCGTTACTATCGACTAATTCACAAAGTTGGTTGAAGCTGCATCCTACGCCAACGTGACCAAGCAAGTGGTTTCCCGATTCATTCGGAAGGAGATTATTTGTCGATACGGGATCCCTAGCCATATCATCAAAGATACTGGGACCAATCTGAACAACAAGACTATGAAAGAGCTGTGTGACAGCTTCAAGTTCAGGCATCATAACTCTTCTCTTTATCGCCCAAAGATGAATGGAGTTATTAAAGCCGCAAACAAGAATATTAAGAAGATCGTGGAAAAAATGGTTATGATTTACAAATATTGGTATGAGATGTTACCATTTACCTTACACGAATATAGAACATTTGTTCGTACTTCAATAGGGGCAACCCCCTTTTCCTTGATATATGGAATGGACGCAGTCATTCCCGTTGAAGTAGAGATACCTTCTTTGAGATTCCTGATGGAAGCTAAATTTGAGGGAGTTGAATGGCCTAGAGAAAGGTTTGATCAGTTGAACCTCATCAATGAGAAATGAATGACTGCCATGTGCCACAGCCAGCTATGTCAGAAAAGGATCAAAAGATCCTTTGACAAAAATGTCCGTATTCGAGACAGCTTTCTCCTAAAGACTCACGTGGAAAGTGGATCCCAACTATGACGGCCGCATTATTGTGAAGACAGCTTTCTCTGGAGGCTCGCTCATAATCACAACAATGGATGAAGAATAACTCGCTCACCCTGTGAACTCAGATGCAGTCAGAAAATATTATGCTTAAAAACTCGATAAGCCAAAAACTTGGAAGAGCGACTTAGGCAAGAATGGGTATCCCGATGGATCATAACTGTCGCAACTGCGAAAAACACCCGGCGGAAAACAGAAGAGTCGCCACCTTTCATTATTTATCCCAAAGAGAGGGAAAGGAAACGATAGAAAACACCTGACGAAAAAGGGAAAAGACGAGGTCATCGCAACCAAGTCCTGGATTGCGGAGTCGGTTAGCAAGGGGAAGGTATAAGCACCTCTCACGTCCGTCGTACTCGATGGGATCCATGCTTTTTTGTACATCTAAAAGGGTGATCAATCTATCTACGCTAATGGTCATGGGACAAAAGAAAAAGAAAAGATGACTCGGCAGAGCATCGCCGCTCTGTGCCTACGTACTCCCTCGTGCAATGGGAAAGTCAGAGTCAACGTAGTTCGGCTAACTATGGGTGAAAGGGGGAAGGTTGCTTGCCAATACATCACATCTTGTGCCTACGTACTTTCATCTGGTATGAAAGATCAGAGCAAATGTAGTTCGGGCTAAAAAAATACCACAGGTTGGTTCAAAAGTTTTTTAGGCCCGAGTAGGGTTAACAAGAAATTCTAGCAGTTGGTGTATGCAGCTCGACCATTGGAGACTTAGGCGTTACCGTTTGCGGTAGAACTAAGAGTTAACAACACTTTTTTGTCTGAAAAGATTTTCCTTGATTAAAATCCCGAAGGATGAAAAAGATTTGAAGTGTTTTTTGTGTTTTTTAGAGAAGAAGTGTTTTAATTATTTAGTGTTTATAATGTATGTTGTACTAAAGTATAAAACCTAGGAGTGAATGCATCGCATATCGTCCTAAGGACGTATACTAAACACTCTAGGAAATTGAGAGGTAACCACTCAATCACCATTTCCAAAGTACAAGGCTCATCGCACAACATCCATTATCTTTATTAAGTATATTAAGATTGTATGAAGATGAGGAAGAGAGAACGAACTCTAAAGGGGACTAACTCAAAACCCTAAAGTTATCATGCAAAGTGGACTTCGAGTTGGGATGCAAAAGGGTGTCGCTACTCGAAAAAATGCATCACGCAACGACGGGGAGGCGAAGAAGAAAGGACAGAAGAGTCGGCACCGAATTTTATTGATCCCATGAGGGGAAAGGAAAATATCGAGAAAACCTTAGGAAAAGAAAGGATAAGATGGTCTCGCAACCAAGAACGGGTTCGGAAGCCGGTTATGCGAGGGGAAGGTATTAGCACCCCTCGCGTCCATCGTACTCGATGGGAACCATTTGCTTGTCAATGTGTGATTATATCTGCTTAAATATTATGTTATAAAAGTGTGTTCCAAGGGTATAGAAGGTTTTATAAACTAAGAAAGGAGGCAACATGGAAGAAGAGAGAAAGAACACACTCGGTAGGACTTCACAGTCCTATGCCTACGTATTCTCAATAGATGTGAGAAAGTCAGAGTCGACGTAGTTCGGGGAACTACAGATATGGGGGGAAAGAGTGAGAGCCATGTGCTGCAGGTTCTTGGATGGCTCTGGTGTCTCTAACATCAATGAGGATGCCTCTATTTATAGGAGAATGCAAGGTGAGGGCATATTTGTAAACTTGGCATTTTGGAGAGATTTTGAAAAGGAAACCCTTGGCTTGGGGTTTGGTACAGCTGCAAGCTTCAAAGCCTTGCCTTAACTGATGAATTAGTCAAGTGAAAATTAATGAGATGATTAGAGGGGCTAGGCAAATAGGGGACTACAGCTGCAAGTGTAAGTGGCAAAAGTTTCTCTTTCCATTTTATGAATATTATATTGTCAACTTGCCTCCAAGTTGCCAAGTCTATCAATTCCTTCTTTCTTCTGGTTTTTTCTTCATCTAGGCCTCAAGTTATCAGAATAAAACATGATTCAATGGTTGGGGATGGTCCAAGTTGTTAAAATTTGAGTTTGTGAAGAATTGTCAATGTGGGACTCAAGTGTTAAACGCCCATCTTGCCAAATTTATAACTCTCAGCTCATAAGGGCTATGGAGGAGTTCTAATAGAATTTGGAAAGCCATTAAGTAGCTCTATAACTTTCATTTTTTGGGATTTCCAAATTCTCAAAGGAGCTTGGCCAAAAGCCTCTCAAAGTTGCTGAAAAACAAGCTTAAAAGTGAAATTTCTCTAAGTTATTTTCCCTTCTTGAAATGAATTTGATCATAACTCCAAATATATGCATTTTCTGATCATGGACTACTGTGAGGCTTTTGTAGGCTTTGTCAAGAGCTTTCCAATGAGCTTTGAACCACCTCAATTGGATGTGTGGTTGAGGAGTTATGGTCTTGCCCCTTTCGAAACCCTAATTCCCGATTTTTGTAATTACTCCTTAACCCTTGATCTAATGGTCATGAAATTTTATGGGAAGGTGTAATATGACATAAGGAACATTTTTTATTCACATCTTGAAGTCAAATTCCTTATGGTTGGAGAGTTGACTTTTCGGTCAACCGTTCGATCGATCGGTGACTACCGAGTCGACTGTTGACGATCCGGGTGTCTTGAGCCCTTGAATCTTCTTGAATGGACTTCACTAAGCCATATAAACCTTATGAATCAAAATTGAATCATTAGAACACCTTTCATATCAAAAGTCAAACTACAGTTGACTTTTCTTGATCGAAAACCCTAATCGGGTCTGAGCTGCATTGTCTTCAATATTTGGGTGCCAACCTCAAATTGAATTCATATTTGAAGCAATGTAGCATCCTTGACCCTATTTCATGGGAAATCAATTCAAGACGTCGACTGATCAAACCATTGAAACCTCGACTTTTAACTGTACGAAAACCCTAATTTCCCCTTTTTGCTTGGATATTGTGCAGATGAACTGGATGATCATTCCAACCCCATTATGACTTTTGAGATACTCAACAGGCTTCTCCTTTCTTCTTTTTTTCATGCTTCTTATGAACTCCCTTTGATGACTCTTTGATGACTTTGTGATAACAAAACCCACCTAATGGCTCGTACTGATGCTTTTGATAAAAAAAAGGGCGGGAGAATTTAGGGTATGACAGATGCCCCTATCTAATCAGCTTATACCTAGTAAGACAAATTGCCACGACATTCATTCTTTCGAGGTAGAAGATGATTAGATATAGAAGACCCTGAATTTGTTTGGGAAAGTAAATACATGGGAATGGGATACTGGATATTTTGCAAAGGTTGCTAACACCAAAAGGATGTTAACAGAGAAAACTTGACACCAAAAGGATGACAAGCCTATCACCAAAAGGATGATAGTATACTCATAACGCTGCTCTGAAATCAAAAGAATGTGAGGGTCCTACTTCCAAAAGGACAGTGGAAATCATGCTAGTCATGACACCAAAAAGGATGCCAGACCCATCACCACAAGGATGATGGAGTGGAAACAAGATCATCCCTAACACCAAAAGGATGTAGAGAATCCATTACCAAAACAATAATGAAGAATACGCTAATCATGACATCAACAGGATGCCAGACCCATCACCAAAAGGATGATGGAGCGGAGACGCTAGTCATAACACCAAAAGGATGCTAGACCCATCATCAAAAGGATGATGGAGCGAAACGAGATCAACCATAACACCTAAAAGGTGTAGGGAATGCATTAACAAAAGGATAATGGAAAATACGCTGGTCATGACATCAAAAGGATGCCAGACCCATCACCAAAAGGATGATGGAGCGAAACGAGATCAACCCTTAAAACCAAAAGGATGTAGGGAATCCATTAACAAAAGGATAATGGAAAATACGTTGGTCATGACATCAAAAGGGTATCAGACCCATCACCAAAAGGATGATGGAGCGAAAACAAGATTAACCCTAACACCAAAAGGATGTAGGGAATCCATTACCAAAAGGATAATGGAAAAACGCCAGTCATGACATCAAAAGGATATCAGACCCATCAACAAAAGGATGATGGAGCGAAAACAAGATTAACCCTAACACCAAAAGGATTTAGGGAATCCATTACCAAAAGGATAATGGAAAAACGCCAGTCATGACATCAAAAGGATATCAGACCCATCATCAAAAGGGTGATGGAGCGGATACAAGATTAACCCTAACACCAAAAGGATGTAGGGAATCCAATACCAAAAGGATAATGTAAAATACGCTAGTCATGACATCAAAAGGATATCAGACCCATCAACAAAAGGATGATGGAGCGAAACGAGATCAACCCTTAACACCAAAAGGATGTAGGGAATCCATTAACAAAAGGATAATGGAAAATACGCTGGTCATGACATCAAAAGGATGCCAGACCCATCACCAAAAGGATGATGGAGCGAAACGAGATCAACCCTTAACACCAAAAGGATGTAGGGAATCCATTAACAAAAGGATAATGGAAAATATGGTAATCATGATATCAAAAGGATATCAGACCCATCACCAAAAGGATGATAGAGCGAAACAAAATCGACCCTATCACCAAAAGGATGTAGGGAATCCATTACCAAAAGGATAATGGAAAATACACTAAGTTACTACCACAAAGAAGGACGATAATAACTCTCACGAGGAATGCCAATGACTCTGAATGATACGCCCCTGACTGGGCTGAATTCTGTCTTGATATCTTTTGAATCTTGTGAGAGAAACCCTCGGTCAGATAATGCCCCTGACTGGGTTGATGATCACTTTGAAACTCAGGAATTTGTCCAACAAAAGGCTGCACAACTTCGTAGGGAACACCCACGGTCTTGTGGAAAAATGCCCCTGTTTGGGCGGATTAAGATCTTGGAAATCTTCAAGGTTGACCCTGGACCTGAACTCGCATATGTGAATGCTTGATGATAATGACATTCCATAAATGGAAATGCAAATGCCAATGCTGATGTGCGGAGAGGCAAGAGCTGGGGGGGAGATGATATGATTTTGGGTATGTATATGATACAAGAGTGATTATGAAGCAGTATGCTTATGATGTTGAATGCGATGCGTATGATGCATATGATTGCAAACGGGTGATTGGAAATGCCAACATGGCGGACTTTGATAATTTGTGGTTGCCAATGCAGATTGGACTTTGGGTGGGAAGGCGAAGGTACGACTCCCCGACACTCGTCTTGAACTCAACGGTTGCTGACGAAAATGAACTTGCTTGAGTAACTTGCCCCAGTGTAGTTCAAACTTGCCCTAGTATGATCTTTGGGAAATATCATTTTGAAAATATGGTAACTTGCCATGAGACGGCCTCAAGATGGCTTGCCCCAGAATTCGTATTATGAAAGGATTCATCCTTGATAAACTGACTCTTGGTGGTTGGCTTCAATATACTTTTGATGTAGCTTGCTCTTAAAAGAGCGTCGAAGCGACTTAACTTGTCCTGAATGAGCACTAGAGGGATCCGCCCTTAAGTTAAAGAAATTCTGGGTGGTTTTCCCATGATTGGTACCACAAAAGGATTCATCATTATTTAACTGATTCTCATGGTAATTGACTTCGACATACTCTTGGAGTAGCTTTCCCCTGAAAGAGCGTGGAAGCGAATTAACTTGCCTTGAATGAACATTGGAGGGATCTTCCCCTAGCTCAAAGAAACTCTGGGTGGCCTGCCCCTGATCTGTATTCTCGAGGTGATTTACTTCCGATTAACTACTTCTTGAATGATTTTCCCCATACTCAAACGATGCTTGGGGATTTTCCTCGGACTGGCTGATTCCAAATTCGTTGGACGTCAATGCCCCAGATCCATAAGGTTATATGGTATACTTGGTTCTGGTCTAGACCGCTGAATAATCGAGTCCTGTTTGATTGCTTCGTGTTGGAATTTCCTTAATGCCAACTATTGTCTTGTAAATAAAATTGTTTGTTCACGAATGGTAGTCTTAATGCAAAGTTCATGCAAGTTTTGAATGAAACGTCGTTTATTTAAGTGTCGTGATAGTGAAACGAATGGACCATTTAGTCCACACGTTGTGTTAAATTGATTGGTGTGAAAGATATAGCTGGGATATTGACACTAACACTGATGATTAGCAAATTTGTGAGGAGTCAGGTTACGCAACCTCGCAATAGTATGCTTTCAGAATAAACCTCGCCTCAATTAGGTCTTTTGAGGGTTGTAGCATGGTCTGGCTAACGGTTATAGAAACAAAGGATATCAGGCTTAAAGTATAATTTGTACCCAACCCTTCTTCTTGATGACCTCCATCGCTATGTTCAGTTAATTCTACACTTACGGACTTGACGGTGTAAGCTTGATGGTTCAAGGCTCGCTTGAGATGGCAGCCACCTTATTTTGATTTTGATGGATGTCACTAAATCTTATTTTTTTTATTGAGGGTTTGAGAGCCTCTTTTGATTTCTTTATTGATCCCTAATTTTTGCATGGACTGATTTTGTTTGTCAGATCCATCGGGATTGCCTTGATTTTTGCCTAAGTCCCCTTTGAGGTGCTTGACTTAGCAGGCTTTTGATTTTTTTTGGATTTTGTTGGAGGATTGTGACTGCCACGTCATGGATTATTGATGAACGACCGTCTTGTCTTTGGATTTTGCTTTGTTGATTCGAGTGCGGGATTGGATTAACTGAACAACTACCCTGCCCTAGGTTGAGTGTTAAGGGTTTAAAAGTCCGAAAGAAACTCCTACTTCTAGGCTCAAAGTGGTTGACTAGGGATTAACTCCTTATATCTCCAGTGTTTAGGGGAATTGAAACAATGCCTGTACATCATTGAAGAGATTTTGTCCGAAAGCATACAATTTGCAATTACGGGTATTTCGTTTTCGTCATCCTCCCTCCAATCTTTGCTAAAACAACAATGATAAAATGGAGTGTGTAAAAGATGTATGTGTCTGTGATTGTGGAAATAATGAGTGAATACAACGTGGCCGATTCGGAAAATGCATAATCATTTCATTAATATCACCATTCAAAAAAACAATGTTTAAAAACAAGTAGCAATTAACAAGAAGTAAACTACAAATGCAAATGATAAAAAGTGCCCAAGGACTGCCAATGTTGAGGACGTCTGTCTGTCTAGACCACTGGCTTTGGGAGATGACCCTTGAAATCTTCGAGCTTTAGATAGCTGAGGGGTTGACATGGACGACCAAACCTCCCTCTAGGAATGATACGTACCCTTTGTCAATCAATTGTTGCACCTTGGCCTGGAAGGCTTTGCATTCTTCGGTTGAGTGTCCCTTGGATCCTCCATGATATCCACAATGGACATTGGGATTGTACCCGAAAGGGTAAGGTTCTGGCAACGGCTTGAGAGACTTGGGCTCCACCAATGAGTTTTGAATCATCCGCTGAAAAAGTTGACTCTGCGACATAGGTACTGGATAAAAAGGAGTAGTCCTTCTTTCCAAGTTGTTGCGAGGCCTCCTCTGATTTTGGCGCTGATGGTCTTGTTGCCGAGGAACATAAGATTGTTGGCGCTGATTAGGACATTCCTCATGTGCCGATCCTTTCATCCTCAGATTTGGCCCAAGAATAGGCAATAGCTGTGGGCATGGGGATTCTGAAATAAAAGATTGCAAGATATGCTCCTGACCTGATGTAGCTTCAGGGAGAAAGCAGGGATATCCACTTCTTTTACAGCAACTGGAATAAGCCCACCTGGCACTCTCATACTGCTTGGCGTGAACTCGAATGCTTTTGAATTGATTAGGTCTTGAACTTTGTGCTTAAAAGTTTTGCATTCTTCCACATTATGGCCCGGTGCCCCAAAATGGAAATCACAGTGGGCACTTGCATCATATCCTGGTGGTGGCTTACCAACACACGGAGCCAGAGTCCGAAGTTCAACCAATCGAAGTTGAAGCAAGAGCTGCAACAACTGAGTATAAGTCATAGGGATCCGGTTGAAGCTTCTGTCGGGTCGCTTCGGCCTCTGTGCATACCTCTTAACCTTAGGATTGTCTTGGGAAACACGAGGTAGCTGCTGACGGGGAAATCTTGGAACCTTAGGTTGTGCAAAAGATCTATGAGGCATATCGTGGTCTTGAAGATATTCCACAGGCACGGGTTGGACAATCATTTCTGCTGCGACCTCAGGCCTAAGATTTCCGTCCTTTCTTAACACATTTTTCATGACTTCCATAATCTGGCCCATCTGAGTTTTCAGCTGGCAGACTTCTTCCTTGAGCATTTTCTGATCTTGATACAAAGCTCGCATATCCACCATGGATTGTCCCATATGGCTTTGGAATTCCTTCAACTCTCCTTGAATCTGCTTTATAGACCACTATAGCTACCTCGGCTTGTATTGTCTGACTTGGCCTTTCAAGGTGTCTATGTTCCTCTTGCTTCAAATGCTTCACAGTTCTTACAAGTTCAATGGGAGTGTCGAGAAACCAACTGCGGGTTACGAACAGAGGATGGGTAAGCCCTCGGTATCTGGTTAGGGAAGAAAATGCAAAATGATGCAGAGATGCTTTATGCAAATGCAATGTCATGAGTGCACACGAGAACAGATCCACACCAAGGATCAAGGTCACAGATCCTGCAAGACAACAACAAAAGGTATCTCTCACCTCGGGTGGGAAATATATTGGTTTAAGAGAGGGTATCCCAAAAGGCCTTAAACAAAGTCCCATGTACTAACCCTCAAAAGTTTCCCATCAGAACGACTACTCGTAAGAAGATAATCCTTTCAAAGGATGCACACAGAGTTATGTTTTAGCAACCTTTGGAATAAGGTTCTACAAAGGTCCTCAGAATCACGGACTCCCACGTCGAAAATAAAAACGCCATTACGACTACACGTAAGACATAATCATCCCAATGGGGTCTCATCTGAGCGGTTGAATTCAATCCAACTCAACGAGTCCTAAGTCTCGCAAATCAGAAGGAAACCACCTCGTAACCTTAGTGTATACTCGAAAAGCTCGGGTAGAAAGCTTTTGTTCTTACAAACCAACCCAAAGAAACCCCACAGGTTAGGAAGGAACACAAATAAATAATAAAAGCAAATACATCAAACATGCGACAAACCAACTAGGCTTGGCTCGCTAGGGTTCCCCAGCAGAGTCGCCAGCTGTCGCTACTCGAAAAAATGCATCACGCAACGACGGGGAGGCGAAGAAGAAAGGACAGAAGAGTCACCACCGAATTTTATTTATCCCATGAGGGGAAAGGAAAATATCGAGAAAACCTTAGGAAAAGAAAGGATAAGATGGTCTCGTAACCTAGAATGGGTTCGGAAGCAGGTTATGCGAGGGGAAGGTATTAGCACCCCTCGCACCCAACGTACTCGATGGGAACCATTTGCTTGTCAATGTGTGATTATATCTGCTTAAATATTATATTTTAAAAGTGTGTTCCAAGGGTAAATAGGGTTTTAGAAACTAAGAAAGGAGGGAACGGGGAAGAAGAGAGAAAGAATAGACTCGGTAGGACTTCGCAGTCCTATGCCTACGTATTCTCAATAGATGTGAGAAAGTCAGAGTCGACGTAGTTCGGGGAACTACAGATATGGGGGGAAAGAGTGAGAGCCATGTGCTGCAGGTTCTTGGATGGCTCTGGTGTCTCTAACATCAATGAGGATGCCTCTATTTATAGGAGAATGCAAGGTGAGGGCAGATTTGTAAACTTGGCATTTTGGAGAGATTTTGAAAATGAAACCCTTGGCTTGGGGTTTGGTACAGCTGCAAGCTTCAAAGCCTTGCCTCAACTGATGAATTAGTCAAGTGAAAATAAATGAGATGATTAGAGGGGCTAGGCAAATAGGGAACTGCAGCTGCAAGTGTAAGTGGCAAAAGTTTCTCTTTCCATTTTATGAATATTATATTGTCAACTTGCCTCCAAGTTGCCAAGTCTATCAATTCCTTCTTTCTTCTGGTTTTTTCTTCATCTAGGCCTCAATTTATCAGAATAAAACATGATCCAATGGTTGGGGATGGCCCAAGTTATTAAAATTTGAGTTTGTGAAGAATTGTCAATGTGGGACTCAAGTGTTAAAACCCCATATTGCCAAATTCATAACTCTCAGCTCATAAGGGCTATGGAGGAGTTCTACCACAATTTGGAAAGCCCTTAAGTAGCTCTATAACTTTCATGTTTTTGGGATTTCCAAATTCTTAAAGTAGCTTGGCCAAAAGCCTCACAAAGTTACTGAAAAACAAGCTTAAAAGTGAAATTTCTCTAAGTTATTTTCCCTTCTTGAAATGAATTTGGTCATAACTCCAAATATATGCATTTTCTGATCATGGACCACTTTGAGGCTTTTGTATTATTTGTCAGGAGCTTTCAATTGAGCTTTGAACCACCTTAATTGGATGTGTGGTTGAGGAGTTATGGTCTTGCGCCTTTCGAAACCCTAATTCCCGATTTTTGCAATTACTCCTTAACCCTTGATCCAATGGTCATGAAATTTTATGGGAAGGTGTAATATTACATAAGGAACATTTTTAATTCACATCTTGA
Organism: Lathyrus sativus; assembly: GCA_963859935.3. Taxonomy (NCBI): domain Eukaryota; kingdom Viridiplantae; phylum Streptophyta; class Magnoliopsida; order Fabales; family Fabaceae; genus Lathyrus; species Lathyrus sativus. Next base: position 112,786,064 of record OZ012737.1, on the reverse strand, counting down.
AGTCAAATTCCTTATGGTTGGAGAGTTGACTTTTCGGTCAACCGTTCGATCGATCGGTGACTACCGAGTCGACTGTTGACGATCCGGGTGTCTTGAGGCCTTGAATCTTCTTGAATGGACTTCACTAAGCCGTATAAACCTTATGAATCAAGATTGCATCATTAGAACACCTTTCATATCAAAAGTCAAACTATAATTGACTTTTCCTGATCGAAAACCCTAATCGGGTCTGAGCTGCATTGTCTTTAATATTTGGGTGCCAACCTCAAATTGAATTCATATTTGAAGCAATGTAGCATCATTGACCCTATTTCATGGGAAATTAATTTAAGACGTAAACTGATCAAACCATTGAAACCTCGACTTTTAACTGTGCGAAAACCCTAATTTCATCTTTTTGCTTGGATACTGTGCAGATGAACTGGATGATCATTCCAACCCCATTATGACTTTTGAGATACTCAACAGACTTTTCCTTTCTTCTTTTTTTCATGCTTCTTATGAACTCCCTCTGATGACTCTTTGATGACTTTGTGATAACAAACCCCACCTGATGGCTCGTACTGATGCTTTTGATCAAAAAAAGAGGGCGGGCGAATTTAGGGTATGACAGATGGCGTCAACAGCAGGAGCCATCTTTTTTTGATCAAAAACATCAGTACGAGCCATCAGGTGGGTTTTGTTATCACAAAGTCATCAAAGAGTCATCAGAGGGAGTTTATGAGAAGCATGAAAAAAAGAAGAAAGGAGAAGCTTGTTGAGTATCTCAAAAGTCATAATAGGGTTGGAATGATCATCCAGTTCATCTGCACAGTATCCAAGCAAAAAGGGGAAATTAGGGTTTTCGCACAATTAAAAGTCGAGGTTTCAATGGTTTGATCAGTTGAAGTCTTGAATTGATTTCCCATGAAATAGGGTCAAGGATGCTACATTGCTTCAAATATGAATTCAATTTGAGGTTGGCACCCAAATATTGAAGACAATGCAGCTCAGACCCGATTAGGGTTTTCGATCAGGAAAAGTCAACTGTAGTTTGACTTTTGATATGAAAGGTGTTCTAATGATGCAATCTTGATTCATAAGGTTTATATGGCTTAGTGAAGTCCATTCAAGAAGATTCAAGGCCTCAAGACACCTGGATCGTCAACGGTCGACTCGGTAGTCACCGATCGATCGAACGGTTGACCGAAAAGTCAACTCTCCAACCGTAAGGAATTTGACTTCAAGATGTGAATAAAAAATGTTCCTTATGTCATATTACACCTTCACATAAAATTTCATGACCATTGGATCTAGGGTTAAGGAGTAATTGCAAAAATCAGGAATTAGGGTTTCGAAAGGGGCAAGACCATATCTCCTCAACCACACATCCAATTGAGGTGGTTCAAAGCTCATTGGAAAGCTCTTGACAAATCCTACAACAGCCTCAAAGTGGTCCATGATCAGAAAATGCATATATTTGGAGTTATGATCAAATTCATTTCAAGAAGGGAAAATAACTTAGAGAAATTTCACTTTTAAGCTTATTTTTCAGCAACTTCGAGTGGCTTTTGGCCAAGCTCCTTTGAGAATTTGGAAATCCACAAAGCATGAAAGTTATAGAGCTACTTAAGGGCTTTCCAAATTGTGGTATAACTCCTCCATAGCCCTTATGACCTGAGAGTTATGAATTTGGCAAGATGGGCTTTTAACACTTGAGTCCCACACTGACAATTCTTCACAAACTCAAATTTTAATAACTTGGGCCATCCCAAACCATTGGATCATGTTTTATTCTGATAACTTGAGGCCTAGATGAAGAAAAAACCAGAAGAAAGAAGGAATTGATAGACTTGGCAACTTGGAGGCAAGTTGACAATATAATATTCATAAAATGGAAAGAGAAACTTTTGCCACTTACATTTGTAGCTGCAGTCCCCTATTTGCCTAGCCCCTCTAATCATCTCATTAATTTTCACTTGACTAATTCATCAATTGAGGCAAGGCTTTGAAGCTTGCAGCTGTACGAAACCCCAAGCCAAGGGTTTCCTTTTCAAAATCTCTCCAAAATGCCAAGTTTACAAATCTTCCCTCACCTTGCATTCTCCTATAAATAAAGGCATCCTCATTGATGTTAGAGACACCAGAGCCATCCAAGAACCTGCAGCACATGGCTCTCACTCTTTCCCCCCATATCCGAGGTTCCCCGAACTACGTCGACTCTAACTTTCTCACATCTATTGAGAATACGTAGGCATAGGACTGCGAAGTCCTACCGAGTTTATTCTTTCTCTCTTCTTCCCCGTTGCCTCCTTTCTTAGTTTCTAAAACCCTCTTTACCCTTGGAACACACTTTTATAACATAATATTTAAGCAGATATAATCACACATTGACAAGCAAATGGTTCCCATCGAGTACGATGGATGCGAGGGGTGCTAATACCTTCCCCTCGCATAACCAGCTTCCGAACCCGTTCTTGCTTTCAAGACCATCTTATCCTTTCTTTTCCTAAGGTTTTCTCGATATTTTCCTTTCCCCTCATGGGATAAATAAAATTCGGTGGTGACTCTTCTGTCCTTTCTTCTTCGCCTCCCCGTCGTTGCGCAATGCATTTTTTCGAGTAGCGACAAAGGGGACTACCTAAGGTTAGCATGCATAGCTCGAATCCTAATGTCTATAACCATCCCTAAACAATGAAGGTTAGGTTCTAAGGGTAACATGACAAGGAAAGACCAAAAGGAGAAAACACAAATATAATGCAACATACAAATACATATATGCACACTTAGAATGGTGGGAGGGAGGAAGAAGTGTGTGGGGTAGCAGCCTCCACAACCTCGTCTCGACCTCAACAGCGATGCAAGAATGATGCAAACATAGAAAGGAAAGCCAAAGATAGAAACAAACAAACATGCGAAGGGTCATCAGTTTGGACCACATCCATGAGTATGCATCCAAGTGGAAAAATGAACACAAGTACCAACCAAATCATGATTAACCAACACAAACAGTGGCAAACACTAAAATCACTTCATTCCTAATGCATCATATCAATTTATGAAGATTCGGAGTGAAACAGTATGCGAACAATCAAACAAAGTAGCAAAACAGGCCTGCCAGCACAGTGTTAATCGGTTAACACACTGTTAACGTTTGAAAATTTTGAAAATTTGAACTGGTTAATCGGTTAACCATATCCGTTAACCGATTAACACTGTGAAAACTTTGAAAAATCTGAAAATTTGAACTGGTTAATCGGTTAACCATATGCGTTAACCGATTAACACTGTGTTGACAGCAGAAAACAGCAAAGCAGAATCACTTTTCAACAGCTTATCACTTCTCCAAACATACCAATGATCACAAAATCACTTAATCACGAAATTTAACCAGCAAATCATGATTCCAAGAGCATGTATACAGATCCAAATAGCATCAACACAGCTCATATGAATCAAAATGCAGCAAATCAATCAAAAATGAAAATCATCATGATGAACATGCAATTAAGCTAAAAACAGAATCGGATCAAGAATTTCCAACCTACAAAGCGGAGATTTGCTTCGGTTGATATTGATTTTCTGGAAATGAATAGATCGAAGCAAGAAACCCGAAATACTTCAAGATTCAAGCTAATTTTTGTAGTAGATATAGAAATCCTTCAAGATTAAGCTAAATTTCTTCCAATAATCACTTCTAGCTTCACTCCAAACTTCAGATCTGAATTTCCACGAAAATTGAATGAAGAAACCGATCCAATGGAGATGATAGATGAAGGTTTAAGCTCAAAAATTAATGGATTCCAATGAAGAATCAATTAATTCAATGGATGAAGAGCTTTGGTGAGGGTTTTGGAAATGATGAAATTGAGAGAGAATTGAGAGTGATTCTGAATTTGAAATGGGAATTGTGAGAGTTAGATGAGTGTGGTTTGGAGTGAATCACTTAAGTACTCTTTTGGCTTGGATCTAAAGCAAGGTTTGGAGAGTGGATTGGAAAATTTGGAATGAAATTAGGAGTGGGATTTTGTAGGGAATTGAATTAATTTGAAAGCTAATCCAAATTTCAAAATGGTTCTAGATCCTTCCCAAATGTAAAAATGAATTTTCAAATGACCAAAATTGGACCCCAAATGGCTTTGCATTGAAAAATCACGTACAGAGGCAAAAATCACATTGGTTAATCGGTTAACACTATAGGTTAATTGATTAACCCATTTGAATTTTTGAATCTGGGCTAAATTTTCATTGCTTAATCGGTTAACCATATACGTTAACCGATTAACACCTTCAAAATTTGAATTCTGGCGCCTTTGGGAGGGATACCTGTCCGTTTGCCCGTTTTTTGCCGTTTCGAACCTTGTTGAGCTTCTGGAATGTTTTCTTGAATGTTGTAACCATGAGACTGCTTGCAATAGCCGAAACACTACTTTCTTGGCTGAAAATAACCTACAAAACAAAATAAAATCGGTCGCCTGACCGCTGGGCAAAATAAATGTCGGAGCCCACTGCTTTGATTGCTTGCACTGAAGGTGAATTCCGAGCCACGGGAAAACCTCGATCCCCTGTCTCAAGAACAAATGCTATGCAATGCAGAAATGCTAGAAGCAAATGAAATGAAACAAAAGCCAAGTTAAGAAAAAGTTTGGGAGAATTTTGGGGTGCAACAGCTGCCCCTATTCAAACGACTTGGACCTAACTGGGTGAAAAGCGAACGACTTTCAGACAATCAAGGTACAGGACGGTTGAATACCAACAAACCCGGAAATTTGCCAATCACGGAAATAAACTTCCAACGCTGTTTGAGGATGAAATCTTCGGAAATAACCAAATCCGATACCCAAAATGACACATAACCTGAAGAATACATGACCTCGCTGTCAAGCGTCAACATGCATTCAGTAAATTTCTGGCATCGACGCCAATTCGTGGAAACATATGACCTCACAGTCAGTTATCCGCATTAAGTTCCTTTGACATCGCCGTCAGACACCTGACCTCGCCGTCAGGCATAGACATTACGTCTATAAAAGCATTTGACATCACCGTCAATCTTCTACCTCAAGTCGGTAAAATAGCTAACATCGCCATTAGTCCTCTGTTAAATAAAAACAGACATCGAATCCAAAGATACGATTCTCTAACATCGCCGCCAGGTCATCGCTAAATAAAAGCGAGTGACAGATCTGAAGATCAAATCCAAACAGAATATCTGACATTGCCGTTAGGCATCCATTGAACTTATACACCTCTGACATCGCTGCCAACAACCCACGAAATTAAGAAACATCTGACATCACCGTCAGAAATCTGCAGGGGATAAAAAAAACTGACCTCGCCCTCATGTCTCCGCGCAGTTAAGAAGCCTCTGACATCGCCGTCAGTAATTCGCTAAATAAAAGTAATCTTCGAACCCAAAAGGTAAAAACATCTGACATCACCGCCAGGCACCTTTGGGGATAAAAGAATTCTGACATTGCCGCCAGAAAATCACAAAGTAGATAAAACAACTGACATCACCGTCAAATAAACACAATTCTGGTACACATCTGACATCGCCGCCAGAAAACCGTAACATCCAACATCGTCACCGGAAAACCAAATAATCTGACATCACCGCCAGAAAATCAAAACATCCGACATCGCCGCCGAAAAACCAAATATTCTGACATCGCCGCCAGAAAACCAAATAATCTGACATAGATCTTGACATCGCAGCCAATAACCACAAATTCAAGAAACACCTGACATCGTCGTCAGACAAACACAAATCTACTGGAACACCTGACATCACCGTTAGACAAACAAAAAAGGTAGATAACATTCTGACTTCGCCGTCAGAAAACCACACATCTGATAAGAGAACATGACCTTGCCGCCAGATGACCATCCATCTGTGAGACCTCTGACCTCACCGTCAGTAAAAGTAGAAACATCTGACATCGCCGTCAAATAATCACACTTCTGGTAAACGTCTGACATCACGGTCAAAAAATCACAAAGTAGAATAAACATCTGACGTTGCCGCCAGACAAACGCCATGCTGATAAAACATTTGACATCACCGTCAAAAAAAACCCAATATTGAGAAAAATACCTGACATCGCCGCCAGGCAAACATCATGTTGATAAATATCTAACATCACTTCCAGAACACCATAGAGTAAACAAAGATTTGACGTCGCCGTTAGTAAACCACAAAGTCTGAGAAACATCTGATATCGCCGTCAGGAATCTGTAAACTTGAGAAACATCTAACATCGTCGTCAGGTATCTGTAGGGGATAAAAATATCTGCATCGAACCCAAGGATAAGGGCATCTGACATCGCCGTCAGGCCTTCTCTAAATAAAAGCGAGCATCAAGAGTCATACGAAGTTACAATCATCCGATGATAACCCTCACAAGAAAACTCCGCTGGGGAAATAACATAAGCCGGGGTCTAGACATCACGCGGGCAAAGATATCATCCAATCACGAGATATACCTAAAGCAGAGAGGAAACAACCTAGCTTATGTTTCACATGCATATGTTTGAAAATGGCGTAATGCTCCATACGAAGTGGAAATGCTAGGCGTCTGGGTAGATGCTATGCACGCATGCGATGCAACGGAACTGAATCAGCAAAATAAATGCTAGAGATACGGAAACCATCCTGCTGGGGGAAAGAGAACAAATCAGCTGCACAAACCACCTTCCTCCCACTTGCTGGGGACAAACCTACCTTGGCTGTAAATTCCTCAGTGGGGAGAAAATCCAATCACGACTCACTAGGGAGCGCGTACAAAAATGCATCCTGCGGGGATTAAATGTGCACCAACTGGCAGGGGAAAGCATACACACTACCTGCTCACTTAAACTGCATACACACTATACTGGGATAGAGATGTAAACTCCGCTTGTTGGGGAAACAGACTCTGGATGGAGATAAAAAACGAATTTCATTCATACCTCTTTGGCCCAAGGGTAACGACCTTGCCAAAACTGCACAAACAGACAAGATATCCTACACAAACGGAACTATCTCAGTCATCATTCGTGACGTTGTTCAATTAATTCAAAGTTTTAACAATTATTGGCCAAGGCCTGCAAGTTTATGTATGTGCAAGTTTATCAAAACTTTAAGTCCTCTTGATTGGCTGCATTTTGTGGCAAAACATTAGTGTATGTAATGTCATGTATGATTTTGATACATTCATAATATGGACTGTGCAGGGTAAGTTAACTCAGCTAACTATAAGTTAAGTTGGATGTCATACTCAATGTTATGACATAGGTCGTATGACATCAAGTGCAGGTTTGTTATTCTGGTAGTTGTATCTCAGGAAACAAATCAGAAGCCCAAGCTGGAATGCAGGAGACATTTTAGAAGCCCTAGGGGAACTAATATGTACCTGATTAAAGTGGCAAGCATGCAGGATACTGAAGAGAGGTTTCATTATGGATAAAACCTAATTTATGCACCAAGGCCCAAAGGACTGAAGCGGCTATAAATATCAGAAGGAGCAATTCTGAAGTGCAGCTCTTGACAGAAGATTAGAGAGTACTAATTAGAGAGTCCTTGTGTGTGAAGAAGGCTAGTCTTCACGTGTGAAATCTGCTTAGGAATGCTTGTAAGCCAAGCAATTGTCTGATTGAAGATTGCATTGGTTAGGTAGATTCTAGACTGTGTCTCACTCAAAGCTGTGAAGCAAGAGTGTGTGAGTTCCTTGATCAAAGTTGTGAAGCAAGATCAAGGTTTGTGTGAAGTGTCTCTTCATACTGTTTTGTTTTGTAATTGGTTAATATCACTGTTGTATGATTGAGGGGGAGTGAGTAGGTATACTCAGGTCTAGAGTGTCTCTAGGTTGAAGTGTCATTGGGTATAGATTAAGTGAGGAGTGTAAATTGGAGGTTTAACTCTGAATTGATTATGCTGATAGTGAATTTCCTCTCCGGCTTGGTAGCCCCCAGATGTAAGTGTTTTTGACACTGAACTGGGTAAACAATTGTTGTGTTATTTACTGCTTTTATTATTGTGGAGTATTAGCTGTTAAGTAGCATATGTCACAGTGGATGTTATAACCTTGGAAATAACATCCATCGTGTGCTTGCCAGAGTTTTCAATTGGCATCAGAGGAGGAACCTGCCTGTTTATTACTGTGTGAGATCTAGGGAAATTAAATTCTGGTACTATGGATAAGGATATTGGATTCACCAATAGACCTCCAATTCTGGATGGTTCTAATTATGACTATTGGAAGCCTAGGATGATTGCATCCCTAAGGTCATTAGACAACAAAGCTTGGAGAGCTGCAAACTCTGGCTGGGAACATCCTGTGAAAACTGACAATGATGTAGTATATGTGCAAATTCCTGAATAGGAATGGACCAAGAGCAAGAGGCGTTTGCTCTTGGAAACTCTAAAGCATTGAATGCTCTATTCAATGGCATAGATAAAAACATCTTCAGGCTGGTTCACCACTGTGAACTAGCAAAAGATGTTTGGGACACTCTCAAAACTACTCATGAGGGAACTTCTAAGGTCAAAATGCCAAGACTTCAAATGCTGACCACCAAATTTGAAGAGATGAGAATGAAGGAAGATGAGACCATTCATGAGTTTTACATGAATGTTCTTGAACTAGCTAACACCTCAGGAGCTTTGGGAGAAAAGATGACTAAAGAAAAGCTGGTAAGGAAGATTCTGAGGTCATTACCTAAAAGGTTTGCCATGAAGGTAACAGCCATTGAAGAAGCTCAAGACATATGCCACATGAAGGTGGATGAACTCATTGGTTCCCTCTAAACCTTTGAGATGGGGATGTGTGATCAGGCTGTGGAGAAAAAGAGCAAAAATGTAGCTCTTGCCTCAAACACTGCTGAGGATTCATATAATGGAAAAGAGGAGAATCTATCAGAGGCAATAACCATGCTTGGAAGACAGTTCAACAAACTGGTCAAAAGAATAGATGCTAAGTCTAAACCTTATTCTAAAAGTTTGCCTCCTGACAAAGAGAAATATGAGGAGAAAGTTAGTAAATTACAGTGCCATGAATGTGAAGGATATGGACATATCAGAAAGGAATGTCCCACATACCTCAAAAAAAAGGAAAGGGCTTAATTGTCACCTGGTCTGATGAAGATTCAGACAGTGGATCAGAAGAGGAATCAGCTAAACATGTCACTGCTGTTAACAGTGTGTGCATCTCTAATGATGATTCAAGTGATGAAGAGTTGTCTTTTGAGGAGCTTGCAGCCTCATACAAAAAGCTTCACATCTAAAGCACAGAACTGGGTCAGCAAGGGGAGCAATAGAAGAAAATCATCAAGGAGTTAGAAGCTTAAAAGAGAGAGCATTTAGCCACAATTGACACACTCAGAAGTGAAGTACAGGAGTTGAAAAGTAAGAAGGATCAAATGGAAAAATCTATAAGGATGCTAAATTTTGGGACTAACACTCTAGAGGAAATTCTACAGAGTGGACAAACCGCAGGAGATAGATCTGGACTAGGGTATGCTGATAAACAAAATCTTATGCTAAATCTCAAGGGATTACCACCTAAGGTCCAGGAGCCAAAGAGGATGTCACGACCAATGTCACAACATCCAACCAACAGAAACTGGAATCTAGTCAAGAGTAGATTCCAAGGGTACATATGATACCACTATGGAAAACATGGGCATATAAAAGCTATGTGCTTCTGGATGCATGGATTTCCTAGCCAAAGCAAGAACAAACAAGGTAAGCATGGAAAACTGCAGCATCATGCTACACATGGAAAAAGACAGCATCATGACAAGCCTGACAAGAGGCAACATCTGGGTAAGAAGGAAGTGCATAACAGGAAAAATCAATGGATAGCCAAGAATGTTGCATTACCAGTTCACACTTCTCCAAGGATGCCTACCAATGAAGATTGGTACTTTGACAATGGCTGCTCCAGGCATATGACTGGAATTGAGAATTTGTTGATCAAACTCAAACCTCATTCAACTAGTCATGTAACCTTTGGTGATGGAGCTAGAGGAGAAATCACTGGCGCTGGACAACGTGACAGTCCTAAAGCTCCAGAATTGAAGGATGTCCTGTTAGTTAAAGGACTAACTTCAACCTAATAAGCATAAGTCAGCTATGTGATCAAGGCTTAAAAGTTCAGCTTTCAAAGGATAAGTGTGTAGTTGTCAATGAAGAAGGTGAGGTAGAAATGTGGGGATCCAGAGCAATGAACAATTGCTACCTATGGGAGCCCAGAAGTATCCTCAATAACCTGGGGAAAAAGGAAACTAGGGAAAAAGTATTGCTGGTGAAGGACAGACAACAGAGAGGATCTAACACACCAGTAAGAAGATCCTCAAAGTATGTCTCAGAAAGAAGAGCAGGATGCAAGAAACCTCATGGAGGGAAGCAAGCCAAGAAGGGATACCCATGCATTAGTCATCAGGGAAAGCTAGATAGGCTATACTGGAACCTAATGGACTCCATGGATGCTACCCTGCCTCAAAGAAGCCATGACACAACTAATGTCATGATCTTGTTTTGTGACATCCAGCGCACCATTCAAACAAGTCCTGGTGAGTTCAAAGGAGGCATGCTTAGGGGTCACTCTTGTAAATGGAAAGGGATTGGTGCAATACCTGATGAGGATGCAATAAATAGGACTGAAATTGATGCATGGAATGTCAAGGCCCATAAAAGTGACTTACAAAAATTGAGGCCTTTAAGTAATGGTGAGTTATAGCAATTAATGAGTATAGGGAATTATAATTTAAAATTCAATCATTTACTGATTGGTCAAAACATTAAGTTCCCTCCTCATTTGTCATATGATCTAGTAAGCCTCTCCATATCATACTCCCACACCACTTGGTTTAGTATCAAACTATTCATCTTCCCTACAGCCTTCAACAAACGGAAACCCATGTTCACACAATCAACGTCCTGTACAATGTCCCAACATTCACCAAAATCATCTCCCTCCAAGAACATACCCACCAACGAGTCTGAAATAGGAACTGAGTCAAGCAACCCTAACTCAGTGCTTGAAATAGCACCCCTGCGCATGATGACTCCAAAAGGAGTTATGGTAAAAAAATCCAAGGAGTCAACATGCAAGAAGGTCCAAAGACACTGTCTTAGGTAAAACTCCTACTCCTGCAACCTCTGATGTTAATGATGATGGAGCCAAGAAAATGCACAACATCGTTGATGGCATGGTGGCTATGGCTCTAAACATCCCCATCCCACCCAGCAATGAGGGGTCTGGCCCAACTGTGCATGATCAAAGTGATGCTATGACCAATGTTGGAACCTTGAATTATCGTACCTCAAAAGAGAAGAACAAGGGAGTAGTCTCTGATGGCGGAATTGATGATGTACAATACACCAAGAATGAGGAGTTGGTGGACCTTGATGAATATTCTGATAATGATTTAATAGCAAACAACAATCCTGGCATAGCCAAAAGACTCATTACAAGGAAAGGTAAACAGGTAGCTGAACAAAGTTCCCCCAAGAAAAAGGCAGTTGAACAGGTTGTTGAGCAAGACAACCTTACAAAGAAGAAAATAACTGAACATGACACTCCCTCAAGAAAGGCTAGAACTAAAAGAAGACCACTTGGACCTCCCAAAGCCTGGAGCAAAGTAGTCACCAAAAAGAGAAAGGATGAATCTGGTACTGAATCAGAGACTGAGACTGATGTTGCTGAAGATGTCACTGACACTCCAAACAAGAAGAGACCCTCCAAGAGCAAACTGGCTGAAAAAGTCCCTGAAGTTCCAATTGACAACATATCATTTCATTTCCCCTCGTGTGTTAATAGGTTGAAGTATGTTGTTCAGAAAAGGCTGGCAGTGGAAAGGGAGCTGGGACAGAATGCTCTTGAGAGTAAAGAAATCACGAAACTCATTAATGATGCAGGATTAATGAAAACAATTAGAGAATTCTCTTCATGCTATGAGTTACTTGTCAAAGAATTCATAGTTAATCTCTCGGAGGAATGTGCTGACAGGAAATCTAAAGAGTTTGGGAAGGTGCATGTAAGAGGGGAGTGTGTTACTTTTACTCCAACAACAATCAACAAATATTTGGGAAGATCAGATAGAGCTTGTCCTGATGTAAATGTTTCGAAAAACAAAATATGCCAAGTGATAACAGGAAACCAGGTACAGAGAAGGCCATCCAAAAGAAAGCTAGTTGCCAGCAAATTGAGTGTCAAATATGCTATGTTGTATAAGATTGGAGCAGCAAATTGGGTGCCCACAAATCATAAATCTACTGTGGCAACTGGTCTTGGAAAGATCATCTATGTTATTGGGACCAAGGCCAAATTTGATTTTGGAACATATGTTTTTGATCAAACAATGAAGCATGCAGGCAGCTACAACATCAAGGGCCCCATTGCATTCCATTCACTTATATGTGGCATCATTTTGAAACAATATCCCAACGTTCTCAAAAAGAGCGATGCTGCAAGCAAAAGAGAAAGCCCCTTGTCATTTCATCCCAAACTATCTCTTGGAACTCATGTTCCTGAGATGGTTGGAACTTCAGCTGAGACATCCCAGTCTACATCATCAAAAGCAGAAGTGATTGCCAAGCTAAAGGAAACATGTCAGGAGCTGGATGCGAGGAAAAGAACTCTTGAAGCACTAATCAGGACTCTTGAGCAAAATGACAATGATGAGTTCACTGATGAGGACAGGCAAAACGATGATGCTAAAGAGAGTGATGATCGTACAGCTGATTCAGAGAAAGAAAGGGAGAACAGTGATGAAGATGGATCCACTGAGGCTGAGGAGTCTAGTGATGGAGAATTTGACAAAGGTAAGTCCAGTTCTGCATCTGAAGAAGAAGAATGACATGTGCTGATAAAGTGCTGTGACGCTCTAGCTGATTAATGCTGAGCTAATAGAGAAGATGAGATGTTGTTTCTTGATTAGGTTTGGATGGAATTCTGTGTGATTTTTGTAAGAACTGAATTTTATAATGCTCTGACTGAGTAGTTAGTTTAATGTGCCCCTAACAATTGTCTGTTCCTACAACTTTTGACCTTTGCTAAGTATTTAGTTGGATCTTAGTTTGTGGCTAAAAAGGGGGAGAGTATGATAGAAAATGGAAAGCAGTAGGTACAACAGGTGGGAGAACAGGTTGAAGACTGGCTAGTGCATAGCTAGAGCATATGTACCTTTGTGCATATATGACATAATCATACTTGCATGCTTGCAGGTGCTGCTGGGTGCTGCTGATGATATATATATGAATGCCTAAGTATAGGATTGTGTTGATGCTCATTGGTGCTGACAGTATAGGATTATGCTGATGATATATATGAATGCCTAAGTTGAGTAGGGTTTGTATGGTAGAACTAGGATGCTAACCACATATGTGTCTGCAACGTGTAAGCAGACTGAGATCAGTGTGCATCCCTTCAGGGGGAGTAACTCTATGAGTTACTCACCTTGCAAAGACTGACATCTATAGTGATAACAAACAGATGGCTAACCAGGTGAGTGTTAACAGGGCTGAAAGCCAACTGTGAGGACTCTGAGAGCTTGAGCAGCAAGTGACTTACCTGCATGACAAGACATATGTTAAGCCTTCTGCTGTGTGTAAAACTCTGGTGTAAGTACAGAGTGTTTAAGCCAAAAATTTGCCAAAGGGGGAGTTCGTAAGTGCTCATGATTGGCTGCATTTTGTGGCAAACACATTAGTGTATGTAGTGTCATGTCTGATGTTGATACTTTCATAATATGGCTGTGCAGGGTAAGTTAACTCAGCTAACTATAAGTTAAGCTGGATGTCATACTCAATGTTATGACATAGGTCGTATGACATCAAGCGCAGGTTTGTTATTCTGGTAGTTGTATCCCAGGAAACAAATCAGAAGTTCAAGCTGGAATGCAGGAGACATTTTAGAAGCCCTAGGGAAACTAATATGTACATGATTAAAGTGGCAAGCGTGCAGAATACTGAAGAGAGGTTTTATTATGGATGAAACCTAATTTATGCACCAAGGCCCAAAGAACTAAAATGGCTATAAATATCAGAAGGAGCAATTATGAAGTGCAGCTCTTGACAGAAGATTAGAGAGTACTAATTAGAGAGTCCTTGTGTGTGAAGAAGGCTAGTCTTCACTTGTGAATTCTTCTTAGGAATGCTTATAAGCCAAGCAATTATCTGATTGAAGATTGCACTGGTTAGGTAGATTCTAGGTTGTGTCTCACTCGAAGCTGTGAAGCAAGATGGTGTGAGTTCCTTGATCAAAGCTGTGAAGCAAGATCAAGGTTTGTGTGAAGTGTCTCTTCATACTGTTTTGTTTTGTAATTAGTTAATATCACTGCTGTGTGATTGAGGGGGAGTGAGTGGGTATACTCAGGTCTAGAGTGTCTCTAGGTTGAAGTGTCATTGGAGGTTTAACTCTGAATTGATTCTGCTGATAGTGAATTTCCTCCCTGGCTTGGTAGCCCCCAGATGTAAGTGTTGTTGACACTGAACTGGGTAAACAATTGTTGTGTTATTTACTACTTTTATTATTGTTTAGTATTAGCTGTTAAGTAGCAGATGTCACAGTGGATGTTATAACCTTGGGAATAACATCCATCGTGTGCTTGCCAGAATTTTCAAAAACATTGGGCGTTTTTCACAAACAAAACAGTAAAAGTTAAAATAAAACAAGCAAGATACTGAATAATATATGTTATTGACAAATGGCCTGTAAATAGGCAAAATTTTACAACTGATGCAACCCCTGAAAATAGGAAGTTCCGCAAAAACAAATAAAGATATGCATAGAAATATACAAAAGTGTACAAAAAAGTCGGCACTGTGGCACAGACAAACACCATGAGCTGATCCCTCTATGACTCGCCTGACCTTGATGCTTTCCCAACGCTTCGTTTTCAGAAGACATTGATTCGGATAAACGGCCCTCAGGTTTTCCCAAATCACTAAGCAATCAAGTATCACTCGCAGATCGCAGTCATTTGCTTTTCAATCCCTAACTTTTGCCTGAACCGCCCTTTTAGGTTTTCGATTCATCGGGATACCCATTTTTTCCAAAGTCGCCTTTTCGGGTTTTCGACTTTGCGGGTTTACATATTTTCATTTTTATCCCTAATTTTTTCCCGAACCCATTCTCTTTTTTATGGTTCGTCGGGAAGCCCCATTTTTGCCTGGATATTTTTTTCTTTCCAGCGGGACTCTTTAAGCAAAGTATTTTTTAACTGCATCTGCGTTCATAGGGGATGTAAAATCCTCACCATCCATGGTGGACAACAACAAGGCTCCTCCAGAGAAGACCTTTCGCACAACATATGGACCTTCATAGTTGGGGGTCCATTTTCCGCTGTGATTTGATTGTGGTGGGAGAATCTTTTTCAACACAAGATCGCCCGTCTGAAAGCTCCAAGGACGCACCTTCTTGTCGAAAGCTTTCTTCATCCGGCACTGATAAAACCGACCATATGCAATAGATGCTAGCCTTTTCTCATCCACCAGGATGAGCTGATTCAATCTGTTCTTTATCCATTATGCCTCATCGAGCTTGACATCGACCAGAACTCTTAAAGAAGGAATCTCGACCTCCAATGGTAGGACAACTTCCATACCATATACCAGTGAGAAAGGAGTTGCCCCGGTTGATATGCATACTGTTGTACGATAACCGTGAAGAGCAAAGGGAAACATCTCATGCCAATCCTTGTAAGTGAAAACCATCTTTTGCACTATCTTCTTGATATTCTTGTTTGCCGCTTCCACAACACCATTCATCTTCGGACGATAGAGAGATGAGTTGTGATGCTCGATTTTGAAATTCTGGCACAATTCCTTCATCATCTTATTGTTCAAGTTTGAACCATTGTCAGTAATGATCCTTTCGGGTACTCCGTATCTGCAGATGATGTCCTTCTTTATGAATCAGGCTACGACTTGCTTTGTGACATTGGCATACGAGGCTGCTTCAACCCACTTTCTGAAGTAATCAATGGCGACCAAGATAAAATGATGGCCATTGGATGCATTTGGCTCAATCTTGCCAATCATGTCAATGCCCCACATGGAAAAGGGCCACGAAGATGCCATACCATTCAATGGGCACGACGGTACATGAATTTTGTCTGCATAAATCTAGCATTTATGGCATTTCTTCGCAAATTTGAAACAATCTGACTCCATCGTTAGCCAATAATACCTCACTCGTAACAACTTCCGAGACATGGCATGCCCGCCGGCATGTGTACCAAAGGTACCTTCGTGGACCTCTTCCATAAGCAACGTTGCTTCCTTTTCGTCCACACATCTTAATAACACCAAATCATGGTTTCTTCTATAAAGCACACAATCTGGGTTTAGATAAAAGTTACCAGACAACCTCCTCAGAGTCTTCTTATCTTGAGCCGAAGCCCCTGGCGGATACTCTTGCTTTTTGTTGAAGTTATGTATGTCATAAAACAATGGCTTGCCATCCGCAGCTTCCTCAATGGCAAATACGAAAGCGGGCCTATCAAGGCGAGAGATGACTATTCTTGGAGCATCATTCCAAAAATTCACTTTATACATCGAAGATAGCGTTGCCAAAGCGTCTGCCATCTGATTCTCTGCTCGCGGCACATGGTGAAACTCTACCCTGTCAAAGAAGGGTAACAATATCCTTGCATAATCTTTGTAAGGAATTAGATTTGGCTGACAATTTTCCCACTCTCCCATGATTTGATTAACCACTAGCGCTGAATTGCCATATACATCCAAATTCTTGATTCTCAAATCAATGGCCTCTTCCAGACCCATGATCCATGCTTCGTACTCGACTTCATTATTAGTGCAAGGGAACATCAACCTCGAAGTGAAGGGGATATGAGTGCCATGAGGAGTTGTAATGATTGCCCCAATTCCACTACCATAGGAGTTGACAGCGCCGTCGAATATCATCTGCCATTGAGAACCTTTCTCTGGACCTTCGTCGGGTAATGGCTCTTCACAATCTTTCGTCTTAAGCAACATAATGTCTTCGTCAGGAAATTCAAACTTCATCGGTTGATAGTCTTCAATTGGCTGTTCGGCAAGGTACTCTGACAGAACACTTCCCTTGATGGCTTTCTGGGAAACATACTGGATATCGTACTCTGTTAGTACCATCTTCCACCTGGCGATTCTTCCTAAAAGCGCTTGCTTTTCGAAGACATACTTGATCGAATCCATCTTTGAAATCAGCATGGTTGTATGATTAAGCATATATTGTCTCAAATGTTTGGCAGCCCAAGCGAGTGCGCAACATGTTTTCTCGAGCATTGAGTAACGAGACTCACAGTCTGTGAACTTTTTACTCAGATAATAGATCGCATGCTCTTTTCTTCCAGTCTCGTTGTGCTGACCGAGAACACAACCCATACTCTTCTCAAGAACCGTTAAGTACATGATTAAAGGTCTTCTAGCCACTGGGGGTATCAGTATCGGAGGCTCCTGCAAGTATTCTTTTATCTTATCAAATGTGTTTTGACAATTTTCATTCCAGATGACCGCATGATCTTTCTTTAGCAATTTGAATATTGGATCACATGTGGCTATGAGATGAGATATGAACCGAGCAATGTAGTTCAATCTCCCCAAGAAATCACAGACTTCTTTTTCTGTTTTCGGCGCTGGCATATCTTGTATAGCTTTTATTTTTGCAGGATCGACCTCGATTCCTTTTTCACTGACAATGAACCCCAATAAATTTCCGGACCGAACTCCAAAAGTGCACTTATTTGGATTCAACCTCAATCTGAACTTCCTGAGCCTCTCAAACAGCTTCAACAAGTTGACCAGATGCTCTTCCTCCATTTGCGACTTTGCTATCATGTCATCAACATAGACTTTAATCTCATGATGAATCATATCATGAAACAAAGTGACCATAGCCCGCTGGTAGGTTGCCCCTGAGTTTTTCAACCCAAAAGGCATTACCTTGTAACAAAAAGTCCCCCACAGCGTAATGAACGTCATTTTCTCCATATCTTCCGGTGCCATCTTTATCTGATTATAACCGGAAAAACCATCCATGAAGGAAAATATAGAGTATTGAGCCGTATTGTCAACCAATACGTCAATGTGAGGGAGCGGGAAGTCATCCTTTGGGCTAGCCTTATTCAAATCTCTGTAATCTACACACATCCGTACCTTACCGTCTTTCTCAGGTACGGGCACGATGTTGGCGACCCACGGAGGGTAAGTTGTCACGGCTAAAAATCTTACGTCCAACTGTTTCTGGTCTTCTTCTTTGATTTTCACAGCCATATCTGGTCTTGTCCTTCTAAGCTTCTGCTTGACCGGTAGACATTCCTTGCGCAACGGCAAGCGATGCACCACTATATCAGTGTCAAGCCCGGGAATATCTTCGTACTACCAAGCAAAGATGTCACTATACTCTCGAAGCATCTCGATCAGTCTTTGCTTGATGTCACTCTACAGCGTAGCCCCTATTCGAACGTTTCTGACAACTTCCTCAGAACCCAGATTAATAACCCTAATTTCCTCCTGATGAGGCAGAATAATCTTCTCTTCTTGTTTCAAGAGCCTAGCTAGCTCTTCTGGCAAGTATTCATCTTTTTCAATCTCTTCTTCAGCTTGATATATCGGTTGATCG
Organism: Lathyrus sativus; assembly: GCA_963859935.3. Lineage (NCBI taxonomy): Eukaryota > Viridiplantae > Streptophyta > Magnoliopsida > Fabales > Fabaceae > Lathyrus > Lathyrus sativus. Next base: position 112,767,477 of record OZ012737.1, on the reverse strand, counting down.
AAGTCGAAGCGAGTCATAGGAGGTTCTGAATTGGTGTCATCTGCAATAGGAATCCTGCAATGAAAAATGGTTAAATGTTTCAAATGATATGCAAACGAGTACAAACCACATTGCCATTTTATTGTGAGAAACAAAAATAAGAATGACAAAGATCACAAAATTTGAATGAGAAAAACGCCCTTTGATTAATTGATAAAGCAATGTTCAAACATAAACAATAAGGCCCTGAAACAAAACCGCTATGCTCCGGGTAGAACATAGGGTAGTACAATAATCGAAAAAAACAAAGCATTACTGTTCTGTCGTCACTTTAATGAATTCTTCAATAGACCAGTTGCGCAGGCTCTGTCCTGGAATGCAGGGCTTAATCCAAGCGTCCATATCACAATCACTACCTCCCTCTTCGTCTAACACAACGTTGATCCTTTCGAAGATGACTCCTCCTTTAGTGAACTTCACAGGTCCCTTATAGCGCGGCGCGCTCTGGGAGGGTGAAGGAGAAGAAAATGGCGAGCGGTACCCCAAACCAAACTTGTCCTGTTTATGGGGAATCTCCAATACCTGGCCTCAACCTTGCGCTGCCCCATCCTGCACTGTTGCTCAGGCCTCCTTAAAAGAAGACATGGCCACCTCCGGCGCCTTGCTCACAACAGGAGCTTTGTCTTTAATCTGGACTGTTTCAAAAGTCGGACAAAGGGTTTCATGTATTTCTCCGTCCACCTCGACGTACTTGAAGGATGATAAGTGACTGATCATTATATCCTCTTCTTCGTACACTGTAACAACACTACCGCCAACCACATACTTTAGCTTCTGATCCAGCGTGGAGGTTACAGCTCCTGCTGAATGAATCCATGGACGGACTAATAAACAACTGTAGGCAGGTTGGATGTCCATAATGTAAAACACTGCATCAAAAACTTCAGGTCCCACCTGAATAGGCATTGTCACTTCTCCAAACACAGACCTTCGGGTACCATCAAAAGCGCGCACCACCAAATCACTTGGTGTGCAAATCAATCCCTGCATGTCCAACTTCATTAGGGCTTTCTTTGGAAGTACGTTCAAGGATGATCATGTATACACAAGTACATGAGACATAACAGCCCCTCGGCATTCTAATGTTTGTGCAACGCATAATTATGGTTCCTGCCCCTTGGCGTCAGATCCAGGTCTGTAAACCCCAAGGTGTTTCCTGCATTTACGTGTGCAACAACCCCTTCGAGTTGATTAACCAAAATTTATTGCGGTACATAAGCAGTGTTCAATATTCTCAATAGTGCATTCCTATGCGCTTCAGAACATAATAACAAAGACAGGATTGATATCTTAGAAGGAGTTTGCTGTAAATGATCGACTATCTTGTAGTCACTCTTTCGTATCTGCCTCATAAACTCTTCTGCATCCTTTAACAAATATTCCTTCTCTCCAGCCTGAGAAGTTTCCTCTACCATAACTTTACTTTTCCCTTTGTGAACCTTATCAACAACCACTTCAGGTGACGAAACGACCAGGCCACTACGGGTAATTCCTCCTACTACCACAAGATTATCTACTGAATTCGCAGGGGGACCATTCAAATCTAGTTTCTGTCTGTTGCAATACACTTGAGCTCCATAATTCCACCGAATAGCTTTGGTTCTTTCAAACGACATGGGACCTGCTTTAGTTATGGTTATTGTTGGTGGTTTTGGCGCATAAATTGTAACGGTTTTGTATGGAATAGAGATCGTTGCAATCTCATCCCTTTCCTCAACTACCAACTCTTCAGACTTTCTTTCAACAGACCGGTCAAACTGCAAGACTCCTCTATCCATCATATCCTTAATATATCCATTCAACTGCCCACATCCCTCAGGATTATTCAAACGCTCAACATAATCTTCAGCGCAACCTGGGAAAACACCCCCCTCAACAATCTAGCTTTCACAAAGCTCAAAGGTGTCTTCAGCTCGTTAACATCTGTTACCAAATCTAAAACACCCTCCTAAATAATTGCATTGACCCCGGTTTGCCCATGATTTGGCATGGGATTTTGTACGACATTAGGAACATCATTGGAGAAGTTTATGGCTTTAATATCAATTATCGATATTGTGCCCCGGGGCACCTGAATGAAACTCACAGCGAGGGTTTGCGTCATACCCGGGTGGAGGAGGCCCAGTCAGGGGAGCCATGGTCCTCTTTTGAATCAACTGCAGTTGCAACAAAGCTTGCAATAACTGATAATACGACATGGGAGGAACATCGAAATGTCTGTTCATTGTCGCCCGGCCTCGGTCCTGATATCTTCTATAACCCTGTTGCGGTTATTGTTGTTGTTGTGGTTGTTATTGAACTGTAGGGATTGTAATACTAGTAACCTGCTGTTGCTGACGATTCTGACCTCTACCTCTCCCATGTGAACTGGACGCGGAATTGGTATCTCCTTCTTGTTTCTTGTTACCGGACACCTTTTTACCTCCTCCAGCTGAGGGCATTTCACCAACACTTATCTTCCCTAACTTGATACCATTTTCCACCCTCTCTCTGGTGATGATTAAGTCAGAGAAACTACCCGACATGCTACTAATGAGATTCTCATAATACACGCTAGGCAGAGTGGCGACAAACATATCAATGAGTTCATGTTCCACCATAGGCGGCTGCACCCTGGCTACTAACTCCCGCCACCTTTGGGCGTATTTCTTGAAACACTCATTGTTACTCTATGAAAGATTTGTTAGAACACAAATTGGTGTTTCTTATATCTCTATGTTTTGAAGATAACTCTTATGGAATTTTGTATTAAGAAAATATATACGCTAAGATTTGTTCAAGTATTATTGTTTCAGGTATTAAATTGAGTACTCTTAAAGAAGCAAAATACATAAGTACAAGCAACTACGCAAGGCTCTGAAGCATCAGATGCAAGTCAATCAAAAAACTCTGAAGCGCTGCCAGAAGATTCTGAAGTAGAAGCTGCTGAATGATCTGAAGCATATCTGAAAGAATTATATGAAGAGTTGAAAGCTTTAATCAAATCAGACTCTGAAGTTCAAATCATTGCAAGAACAGAGGCTCTGATAATCAGACTCTAATCAAATTAATATTCACGCTCAAAGCAGTTATTGATGTATACTCTGATGAAGACTCTGATATATCAAATTCTGATCATCTATCAAGCTCTGATCATCTTAAACATTTAGCTCTGATCATCTCAAGTATTTGATTCCTTTAAGCTTGTTACAAGTTCTACAGTGCAGATTTTAAAGACTTCATCCTGAAGGAAGCTTGTTGAAGAAGCTATAAACCTGATTGGACGTGGTGTTACTTCCAAAGTAACCAACGACTATTTTTTCCAATGAAGAGACATGGTGCAAATCCCAAAGCTTCTACAACCATACTTTTACTGCAAAAAGCATGTCTCTGCCCATACCTTTTGGTGATGAAAAGTCTTATATTTGAATATAATATACTCAGCTGCACATAATTCAAAGCACCTTGAAAAAGCTATAAAAGGAGAACTTCTACAACATTTAGAAGTTGCTAGCTCATTCAGAAAGAAATATTGATACACACGCTTGAAGCATCAAAGTGAAATCTCTCAAAGTTCATATACTTTTGTTCTATCATTAAACTGTATAGTTTTATTTGTACTTAATCTTAAGTGTAAATATCACAGTTGTGATACGGCTTATTAGAAGCATTTAAACACTTGTTTAGTTTACATTAATTTGTAAGAAGTTCCTTGAGAAGACCAAGGTGTGGTCAGTAGTTCTTGAGAAGACTAAGACAGTTGTTCTTAGTGCTTACTATTGTAATCAGTTGATTAATAATGGATTAAGTCCTTGTGGAGAAAGGCAAATCATCTTTGATAAGGTGGACTGGAGTAGTTGAGTTCAACGAACCAAGATAAAAATCTTGAGTTGTTTTTATTGCCATATTATTTAAAACTCTTATTCAACCCCCCCCCCCTCTAAGTGTTTTTCTCACCTTCAGTTGGCATCAGAGCTCCGGTTCTGTTTGTGCTATCACTTAACCGTGACCAGAAAAGATCCAGTGGGAAAAACTCTTGATATTCTTGGTTGATATTCATTATGGCTGCTGAAACTTCAACATCCAGTAACAACAAATATGAAGAAAGAGTCACCACAAAACCTCCCATGTTTGATGGAGAGAAATTTGACTATTGGAAAGATAGACTAGAAAGTTTCTTTCTAGGATTTGATGCTGATCTTTGGGACTTAGTTATTGATGGATATGTTCATCCCACTGATGGGAATGGCAAGAAAATTGACAGAAAATCAATGACTGAGGCGCAAAAGAAGGAATTCAGAAATCACCACAAGGCTAGAACTATCTTGCTAAATGTTATATCTCATACTGAGTATGAGAAAATAACCAACAGAGAAACTACCTTTGATATATTTGAATCCCTGAAAATGACTCATGAAGGGAACTCTCAAGTTAAAGAAACCAAGGCTCTGGCGCTGATCCAGAAGTATGAAGTTTTCAAAATGGAAGAATCTGAATCTTTTGAAGCCATGTTTTCCAGATTATAGATTCTCACTGCTGGCTTAAAGGTTCTGGACAAGGGTTACTCTACAGCATATCATGTCAAGAAAATAATCAGAAGCTTTCCAATCAGATGGAGACCCATGGTCACTGCTCTGAAGCTGGCAAAGGATCTGAACAAGATTACGCTGGAGGAACTAATCAGTTCTCTGAGGAGTCATGAGATTGAACTAGAGGAAGATGAGCCTCTAAAGAAAGGTAAGTCAATTGCTTTAAAATCTAATAAATCTGTTAAAGCATTGCAGGTAATAGAAGAAAGCTCTGAAGAATCTTCTTCTGAAGATGAAGAAGAACTATCCTTGTTGTCCAGAAGAGTCAACAAACTCTGGAATAATAAGCAAAGGAAGTTCAAGAACTTCAGGAAACCAGATCATCACAAAGAATCATCTGGACACAGAAGATTTGGAGAACCCTCTGGTTATAGAAGATCTGGAGAATCCTATGGACACAGACGATCTGGAAAAAGAGAGGTTGTTTGCTATGAATGCAAAGAACCTGGGCATTACAAGATTGAATGCCCAAAGGTTTAGAAGGAGAAGCCAAAGAGAAAGTCAGATCACAAAAAGAAAGTTCTGATGGCTACTTGGGATGACTCAGATGCATCTGATTCGTCATCAGAGTCAGAAGAAGAATGTGCTAATGTAGCATTCATGGTTGACATAGAAGACAGTGCTGAATCATCTGGATCAGAATCAGAATCTGATTCTTAGGAGGTATTTGCTGAACTTTCTAGACAAGAACCTGTTGAAAGTCAATCTGATATTCTTGAAAACTATAGCAAAGTTAAACTCAAATACAAAAAGCTTCTAAAGCATTTTGAATTTGAGAGTAACAAGTTTGAATCAGAAAAAGCTGAGCTAAAAGCTAAAAATCTTCAATTGAAAAATAATTTAGAAACTGCTGAACTAAACTATGATCCAAAGTCTGAACCATGCTCTAAAAATATTTTACAAGAGTATGACTATAGCTTCAAGAAGTTTCTAACTAAAAGCCTAGATAGAAGCAAGATGGCTTCAATGATCTATGGTATTAGCAGAAACTATAGAAAAAGTGTTGGATATAAATATTTTTCTTATGAGGATTCAAATCCAAAATCTGTAGATAAACTGGATATCAAGTATCCTCCTTTATATTCTCAGTTTACATTTGGTCATTTAAATGATATTAAACACACAAGTTCTAATCAGAACAAACCTGTGTTTAATAAATCTAAAGCTAATCAGAACAAGTCTTATGTTGAAAGACACAAGTTTATAAAAAGCTTTAAGGCAACTAACCAAAAAGGACCCAAGAAAATCTGGGTAGCTAAGGATAAGATAATCTATGTTGCAGACATCCTTAGCAGCGAAGTCAAGACCCCAGTCATGGTACCTGGACTCTGGATGCTCACGACATATGACAGGAAAAAGGTCTATGTTCCAAAGTCTAGAGCTTAGATCTGGAGGAGACGTCAAGTTTGGAGGGAATCAGAAGGGCTAGATAATTGGCTCTGGAACCATTGGCAATGGTAAACTTCCTTCCATAACTAATGTCTTGGTTGTTGAAGGATTAGCTCATAATCTATTGTCCATAAGTCAATTAAGTGACAATGGTTATGACATAATATTTAATCAAAAGTGTTGCAAAGCTGTTAGTCAAAAGGATGGCTCAATCCTCTTTAATGGTAAAAGGAAAAACAACATTTATAAAATTAGTCTGTCAGAACTTAAGGTTCAGAATGTTAAATGGCTTATGTCTATTAATGATGAGCAATGGGTCTGGCACAGAAGATTGGGTCATATTAATATGAGACGTATATCTCAGATTAATAAACTTAATCTGGTCAGAGGACTTCCTAATCTGAAGTTCAACTCAGATGCTCTTTGTGAAGCATATTAGAAAGGAAAATTTTCAAAATCATCTTTCAAATCCAAAAATGTTGTTTCAACTTCAAAACCATTAGAGTTACTTCACATTGATCTGTTTGGACTAGTGAAAACTGCATCCATCAGAGGCAAGAAGTATGGATTAGTCATTGTTGATGACTACAGCAGATGGACATGGGTAAAATTCCTAAAGCACAAGGATGAGTCACATTCTGTGTTCTTTGACTTTTGCAAAAAAGTCCAAACTGAAAAAGATTTCAAAATTGTTAAAGTCAGAAGTGATCATGGTGGTGAATTTGAAAACAAACATTTTGAAAAATATTTTAATGAAAATGGCATTGCTCATGATTTCTCTTGTCCTAGAACTCCACAACAGAATGAAGTTGTAGAGAGGAAAAATAGAACATTGCAAGAAATGGCCAGAACCATGATCAATGAGACTAACATGGCAAAACATTTTTGGGCAGAAGCAATTAACACAACATGTTACATTCAGAACAGAGTGTCTGTTAGACCTCTTTTGGAAAAGACTCCTTATGAACTATGGAGGAATAGAAAGCCAAACATTTCTTATTTCCATCCTTTTGGATGTATATGTTTTATGCTGAACACTAAAGAGAATCTTAACAAGTTTGATTCTAAATCACAAAAGTGTTTCATGCTTGGATATTCTGAACGCTCTAGAGGCTGCAGAGTATACAATACTGAGACACAGATTGTGGAGGAATCTATACATGTTAGATTTGATGATAAGCTTGGCAATCAAAAGCTAAAGCAGCTTGAAAACTCTGCAGATGGAGAAGTTATTCTCACAGAATTTGAGAAACCAGAGGTAGAGAAAGCTCAAGAAGAAGCTACGCCAGATGCAACTCCATTGGCTGCTCAGATGAATAATATGAATATTTCTGAAGAACCAACAGTTAAAGGATCATCCAGAATCAAATCTTCTCACCCAGAAGAAATGATTATTGGAAAGAAAGATGACCCTATAAGAACAAGGTCGTTTATCAGATCATCTGGAACATCAATCCTTGGGTTGGTGTCTATTATTGAACCAACATCTGTGGATGAGGCTTTGAGTGATAATGATTGGATACTTGCAATGCAAGATGAGCTGAATCAATTTACAAGAAATGATGTTTGGGATTTGGTTCCAAGACCAAAAGGTTTCTACATGATTGGAACAAAGTGGGTATTCAGAAATAAACTAAATGAGCAAGGAGAAGTTGTTAGGCACAAAGCAAGGCTAGTAGCTCAAAGATACAGTCAACAAGAAGGAATTTATTACACTGAGACTTATGCTCTAGTGGCAAGGTTAGAATCTATACGCCTTCGTATTTCATTTGCTGCACAACATAACATCACTCTATATCAGATGGATGTTAAGAGTGCCTTCTTAAATGGTATTATAGAAGAAGAAGTTTATGTCCATCAACCTCCTGGTTTTGAAAGTGATAAATTTCCATATCATGTTTTCAAACTCAAAAAATCTCTTTATGATTTGAAACAAGCTCCCAGAGCTTGGTATGAAAGATTGAGTAATTTTCTTCTGGAAAAGAACTTTATCAGAGGCAAAGTGGACACAACTCTTTTCTGTAAAACATTTAAGAAAGATTTACTAATTTGTCAAATTTATGTGGATGATATTGTTTTTGGATATACCAATATTATGCTGGGAAAGGAGTTTGCTTTGTCTATGCAGGCTGAATTTGAAATGAGCATGATGGGAGAACTTAGATTCTTTTGGGAATCCAAGTAAATCAGATTCCAGAATGCACATATATTCACCAGACTAAATATGTCAAAGAGCTTCTGAAGAAGTTCAATCTGAATGAAAACAAATTGGCAAAGACTCAAATGCATCCTACAAGCAAACTTGGTAAGGAAGAGGTAAGTAAGAAAGTTGATCAAAAACTTTACAGAGGTATGATTGGATCTCTCTTATATTTGACTGCTTCTAGACCTGATATTTTATTCAGTGTTTGTCTGTGTGCTAGATTCCAATCAGATCCTAGAGAATCTCACTTAACAGCTGTTAAGAGGATTCTAAGGTATCTGAAAGGTACTACTAACGTGGGTCTGTGTTACAGAAGATCTGATGATTATAAATTAGTTGGATTCTGTGATGCTGACTATGCTGGAGACAGAATAGAATGTAAAAGTACTTCTAGAAGCTGTCAGTTTCTTGGAAGTCATCTGATCTCATGGTTCAGCAAGAAGCAACCCACAATTGCACTTTCAACAACAGAGGCAGAATATATTGCTGCTGCTAGTTGTAGCACCCAGATGCTCTGGATGAAAAGTCAGTTGGAAGATTATCAGATTTTCGAGAGTAACATTTCTATCTTCTGTGATAATACTTCTGCTATATGCTTATCTAAAAACCCTATTTTACACTCTAAAGCTAAGCATATAGAGATTAAACATCATTTCATCAGAGACTATGTTCAGAAGGGAATTATTAATTTAAACTCTGTGGATACAGATCATCAGTGGGCTGATATATTTACAAAACCTCTTGCTGAAGATAGATTTAAATTTATTCTGAAAAATATAAGTATGGACTTCTGTCCAGAATAAAATATTCATCAGATGAAATTTTTACTCAGATGATAAATGTCTAAATTCTGAAGTATTTCTTCATTTCAATTTTGTGTTTATTTCTTTGTGTGTAAATCTGAACTAACAAGGCTCAGAGGATCTGAACATTGCCTAACGTTTCATTTCTCAAGAAGTTTCAGAGGCACATGCAAGCAAACACGTGTATCTCAAAATCTGGAAAGATAGAGTGCACCATACTGAATTGACGTTTGAGGTATTGCTTTGAAAATCTAAAATCTCTTGATTTTCCCCCCATCTGTCAGAATCATAAATGCTTGAAATGATTTTATTCTTTTCATTAATTGCTTGATATGATTATTTTCACTTCGTTAATTGTTTTATGTACGCGTGAGATTCTGTGTGACCTTTGCTTGTCCAAATTTTTTTCTATATATTCTCACAACACTTACATTTCACACTTTCCACCATCCATCACTTTTCTGATATGCATTTTTGTCTTCTTTATTGCTTCCATCTCTTCTCAAAACCCAAAACCTCACGTAAACCCAGACGTATCTCAAGAACATCAATGGCATCATCATCTTCAACATCTGCTCAGATGCAAACCTCTACTGCTGCTGTGTCATCTCCAAATGCTGCTGCATCATCTCCAACTGTTGTTGTGTTCAAGGAACCACTGAGAACTCTTCTCACTCCAACAAAGGATCTTGAGGTTCTGTTTGAAAACTTTGTGGATTTTGCTTCCATTGAAGAAAATGGTTTTGATCTCAAACCAACCATTAAAACTCAAAACCGGGCAAAGTACTTTGACAGGTTGATGGGTCATGTTTATCCAACATTGGTGAAAGAGTTATGGATACACGCCCAAGTTTTCCCTAAGTTCATTCATTCTTCTGTTATTGGAAAGGAGATTGTTATTACTGAGAAGTTAATCAGACAGTTGATTGAGTAGAAAGAAACTGATGGAATCACAAGTATGGCAACTGCTCGTGTGAACTTGGCTGATGTTTTTCAAGAGGTCTGTGTTTCTAGGGAACCATCCAACAAAGTCAGAGATCTGAAGCCTGTTTACAGAATCTGGGCTAAGATTTTCATGAGCTCTATTTTTCATAGAAAATCTTCAAACTCCAGATTATGTCAACACAGAACAACTGTACTTCATGTTCTGTATGAGTAAAGGCAAGAAGGTGGATCTACCTTATCTTCTGTTCAGTCATCTTCTGAATCACATAAAGGAAACAAGAGAAGAAGTAAGAGTTAAGGCTGGAAAGATCAGAAATTGGATCCCTATGGGAAGGATGATATCAGACATTCTAACAGAGAATGGTCTTGTAAAGCATCTGACTGATGCTGGGTTGACAGATGATCTGTCTTACATTGTAGGATCTGTCAATAATGGGAATAATCTGAAAAGGATGAAGGTAATCTCAGAGCTTGCTGGCAAACCTAAGAAGATTGACTCTGAAGAAGTCAGCAGAAGGAGGATTCCTATAGCAGATTTTCCTATGTTCAGTGCAGATGAACCTAGGGAAATCATTCTGTCATTCATTTCTGACTGTTTGAGAAATGGTATTCCTCTGCCTGCCAACACAGTATAGAAGGAAGGAGAAGTGTTGCCAAATCTTCTAAGAGAAAGGCGCAAGAAAAGGAAATCTGAGGAAGAATCTGTTGCACAGCCTAAGAGGAAAGCATCTGATGCTGCTGACAAGCCTGAGAAGAACAAGAAGCTGAAGGAAACTCCTCCAGAAGCTAGCTTGGAGGAAATAAGAGAAACAATTAAATAGGTATTAACATCTGATCCCAAACCATCTGTCCCTTCACCCTCACCTTCACTTCCACCATCTCCTCCTCATACATCTGAACATCATTCATCTGAACCAATTTCATCTCCTTATACACATCCTTAACCATCTTCTGTTCAACAACCATCTGAACCCCCTCAACAAACAACATCTGAACCACAACAACAAACAACATCTGAACCACAACAATAAATACCATCTGAACCACCCTCTTCTACTCAACCACCATAAAAACCAACCATCCAAAATCCTGAACCCTCTATCCCACAACCATCTAAAGACATTCTGGATGTGCAACCCATTGCAACCATGTATGTCTTATCTTCCACTTTATGTCATTTAACTGAATCATCTGATTCTGATGAATATGAAGTTCCCTCACCAAGTTGTTTACAAATTCCTGACCCTTATAAACCACTACCATCTAACTTACCTGCTCCTGAACAACTCCATCATCAGCTTGATCTTTGTTCCAAATTTAACTTCACAGACTTTCTACCATCTTCATCTGATGTTGTTACATCAACTCCATCTGATGTTGATAATTCTACACCTCATCTCACCATACCACAACCATCTGAACAACCACCATCTGAACAACCACCATCTGATCAAACACCTCCTAAACAAACTCATTCAAGCCCTGAACCTCACAAGAAGTCTTCCTAGAAGACTATCTGAACCCCAAACCCAGATCAGATGTTTATACTTTGTTTAAGAATTTCAAGAAGAAAATGCGTATGGGGATTGCTTCTGTAGAGAAAGAGTGTCTGTCTAGTATGGATCCTGGTGAATATGAAGCTTCTTGGAACAGATTCATTTCAAAGTTCAACACTGCTGCCTCTGATCTCAGAACAGTTTGCGCTGATGATGCAAAGGAAAAGTTTGCTGAAATGGTCAGACAGACTCTGCTAAGCATTCTCACAACACCAGTGCTACTTCTGGAAGATTCTCCTGCTGAAGATTCTTCATCTGAAGATACTTCTCCAATGATAGAAGATTCTCCTGATCTTCAGACTGCATCTAACATGGAGATTGATCATCCTAAGGCAACTGCATCTGCTTCTGCACCCTCTGCATCTGAAATGAAGAATGAGACTCCAGATGTTGTCCAAGAAGTTAAGGAAATCAGATCATGGATGGTAAAATAGGAACAGACTACTGAGGAGATCAAAACTTGGATGGCTAAGCAAGAAGAGTCTACTGCAAAGATTACTGATCTTCTGACCCTGATTGCATCTCGCCAGCCCTAGTTTTCTTTTCCATGTTTTTGCATTCTTGTTTGCACTTGTTTTCTATTTTTTGTTTTTCTGTTTTATGTTGTTTTGTTTTCAATCATCTGTTGTCTGAACATCTTATCTTTTTGTTCTGTTTGAATCTGAATGAAACTGGTTGTTTTGTTTTTCATTTATGTGTTATTTTCTTTTGTTTTGTTATCCTTTCTGTCTTTTAAAATCTTTTTGATTATGACAAAAAGGGGGAGAAAAAGAATCTGATTGTTCAATCCATAAGCAATACTAAAATGAAATTCAGACATAATTTTAACTAACATTGAATTTTAAGACTTTTAGATTTTTATTGTTTCATCTGACAAAAATTCTTTGAAAGTTACCCTGAGAATTACCCAACCAGGCTCTGATCCCTGAAGCAAATTTGACTCTGATTCTGGAAGATAAACCAGACTCTTTATTTGAAAGAATTCATCAGACTCTGATTCTGGATAGCATCCAAGCTCTAATTATTTATTTTTAACAAGGATTCCTACCAGGTTCTAAAATATACTAAAGCAATAAGGGAAGTGTTCTCTTCTATTAGAGTATTCATTTCAAGGGGAGATTCTTAATCTCAGGGGGAGTTATATATTTTATTCTCTGTATTGAACAAAATTTCCTATGTTTTGTCATCATCAAAAAGGGGGAGATTGTTAGAACACAAATTGGTGTTTCTTATATCTCTATGTTTTGATGATAACTCTTATGGAATTTTGTATTAAGAAAATATATACTCTAAAATTTGTTCAAGTATTATTGTTTCAGGTATTAAATTAAAAACTCTTAAAGAAGCAAAATACACAAATACAAGAAACTATGCAAGGCTATGAAGTATCAGATGCAAGACTATCAGAAGATTCTGAAGCGCTGCCAGAAGGATCTGAAGCAGAAGCTACAAAATGATCAGAAGCGTATCTGAAAGAATTATATGAAGAGTTGAAAGCATTGATCAAATCAGATTCTGAAGTTCAGTTCATTGCAAGAACAGAGGCTCTGATAATCAGACTCTAATCAAATTAATATTCACGCTCAAAGCACTTACTGCTGCATACTCTGATGAAGACTCTGATCAAGATTGAGACTCTGATATATCAAGTTCTGATCATCTATCAAGCTCTGATCATCTTAAACATTTAGCTCTGATCATCTCAAGTATTTGATTCCTTTAAGCTTGTTACAAGTTCTGTAGTGCAGATTTTAAAGACTTCATCCTGAAGGAAGCTTGTTGAAGAAGCTATAAACCTGATTGGACGTGGTGCTACTTCCAAAGTAACCAACGGCTATTTTGTCCAATGAAGAGACGTGGTGCAAATCCCAAAGCTTCTACAACCATACTTTTACTGCAAAAAGCATGTCCCTGCCCATACCTTTTGGTGATGAAAAGTCTTATATTTGAATATAGTATACTCAGTTGCACATTATTCAAAGCACCTTGAAAAAGATATAATAGGAGAACTTCTACAACATTTAGAAGTTGCTAGCTCATTCAGAAAGAAATATCGATACACACGCTTGAAGCATCAAAGTGAAATCTCTCAAAGTTCATATACTTTTGTTCTATCATAAAACTGTATAGTTTTATTTGTACTTAATCTTAAGTGTAAATATCACAGTTGTGATACAGCTTATTAGAAGCATTTAAACACTTGTTTAGTTTACATTAATTTGTAAGAAGTTCCTTGAGAAGACCAAGGTGTGGTCAGTAGTTCTTGAGAAGACTAAGACAGTTGTTCTTAGTGCTTACTATTGTAATCAGTTGATTAATAATGGATTAAGTCCTTGTGGAGAAAGGAAAATCATCTTTGATAAGGTGGACTAGAGTAGTTGAGTTCAACGAACCAAGATAAAAATCTTGAGTTGTTTTTATTGCCATATTATTTAAAAATCTTATTCAACCCCCCCCCCCCCCCCCCCCCTTCTAAGTGTTTTTCTCACCTTCAAGATTCTGAAGCTGGACCCTGTTAGGAGCAAGGTCGCTGTTGTATTGATAATGCTTCACAAAGGCCTCAGCCAAGTCCCTCCAACTGCGGACATTCACGGGTTCCAGACTCATGTACCATTTCCACGAAGGACCAGAAAAACTATCCTAGAAGAAGTGCATGAGCAATTTCTCATCGTCTGAGTAGGAAGACATCTTACGGTAGTAGGATCTCAGATGAACTCTCGGGTAGGTGGTACCCTTGTATTTGTCAAAGTCTGGGACTTTGAACTTTGGCGGCACTCTCAGGTTCGGGATCAGTCCCAGATTAGCCATGTTGAGGCCCATGGAGTTTTGACTTTCAAGGGACTTCATTTTTTCTTCAACCATCTTGATCCTCTTATCAGCTTCGGAGGGTAACTCAACAGCCACAACCTTCGGCGAGAATACGTCATCTTGCCTGTCTTCGTTCCAGAGGTGATCCATATTACCATGTATAGCACAAGTGGTGTCATGACCATAACCATTCCCATTAACATTACCACCATTACCAAAACTAGTGTTGTTGAAACCTGCAGCATTACCGGCACAAGCAGCATTATCACTCCCTCTAGCGATAGGGATAACCAAACTATGCATGGAGTTATCAGCTCGAGGAGTCTCAACATGCGGAGGATTAGCAGCGTTCCCACTGTGCAACACACCGTTGCCATCAACACCTCCAATCAAAGGCTGCACTAAAGTACGAAGTTACTCTTGTCCATTAGCCACTCCCTGCATTACCTCCATGAGCTAGGCCATCCGGTCCCTCATTTCCTGCATCTCTGCTTGCATCTACTCCATTACTCTCTTCTGATTTCCCCTAGTTGCATACTGGTGAGTCGTTTGACTGGAAATCCTGAAACACACTACGAACCACGGGAAAATAAGATTAACAGTTCTGTTGCACCTACAATGCAAACATGCAAAAATGCAGACATGTTTGTATGCAACAGGTATATTTCCCCCTCGATTCTAGTTTACGGGAGAAACACAACAATGGAGAACCCTACAGACAAGCATATAACAGAACCCTTCGTATATAATCACAGGTCAACGGGCAATGTACAAACAACAACATCTGAGTACA
The DNA here is from genome assembly GCA_963859935.3 of Lathyrus sativus. Lineage (NCBI taxonomy): Eukaryota > Viridiplantae > Streptophyta > Magnoliopsida > Fabales > Fabaceae > Lathyrus > Lathyrus sativus. The sequence continues at coordinate 112,752,373 of OZ012737.1, read as the reverse complement.
AAAAGGAAGGACCTCAACCAATAAGCTGGATGACGAGATCGGAAGTCCTCTAGCTGCTCCAGCGTCTCAGGATGCTCTAGTCTAGCAAGTAGTACCTGAATAAGTAACTCTTGCTGGCTAACAATATGTTGTAGACTCTCGACATGGTCTTCCCAAGCTCCTTCCCCAAAGCATGCTTCGAGCTTGCATCTCTTGGAATCAGCTCTCAACCTGCAGTCTTTCAAATTTGCAATGGCTTCGTTCAGTCTGTACTCGATATCAAGTTTGAGTGATGCCTCTGCTGCAATCTTCTCGTCTTTTGCTTTGAGCTGCATCTTCAACTTGCTGATCTGTAGCTTTAACTTGTCTTCGCGCTCTTTGTTGTTGGTGAGTGTAACATTCCATTGGTTGTTAAACTTGGAAATCTCCAAGTAAGCTCTATCCAAATCTTCCTTCTTGGAGGCAAGAAAACTATTAACATCTTTGAAATCCAAACCCAAACGCTCCCGAGAATTGGTCTCCTTGGTCAGATCCGTACCCAATTTGTTTACAAGCTCAGTTTGCTTCTTGAAGGAATGAACAACCTCAATCTTCTCACTTTGAAGCTGAATGATTTATGTCTCTAACTCCTCATTGGCTTTTCTCAACTCTTCCTTCTCAAACCATAACTGATTGAACTTCTGAATGTCTACGGTGGTGGGTTTTTCAATCATGAGAGGATACAAAGGCTTCACAGAAGGAAACGACATCAAAAACTTCGCGGCTCTCTCCCGAATCCAAGCCAGGTAAGGGTCATATACTTGATTATCACTCTTCCCCAATAAGGCTTTCCCTTTCCTGTGAATGTTGTTCCAAGCATGCTCAAGTCTGCCTAAAGTCTCACCCTCCAATAATCCAGTGAGATACAGAGATTCATGTATCTCCTCTTCCTTAGGAGGACCCCTCAGTGCGTATTCAAACTGCCTAACCAACAGAGACGGGTTATAGTTGATACACCTTTTCCTTCTGACCAAAGGGACGTTAGGAAATCCACTACAGCTATAAACAACCTATGTACCCAACATATTCTTATCGAACCAGGTGATGTTCTCAGCTGATAAACCCATCAGACGTTCAGACCATTCTGATGTACCAGCAGTAGCAACAAACAGACCGATCTTGGGCATATGACTAGCAAGCCACCTATACAGCAAAGGAACACAACATGACACATTCTTTCCTCTTTGGTTCTCATTCTTGTAGTGCACAGAATGATAAACATCACCGATCGGCATAGGTACTGGGTTCCCTAAAGCCAGTATGTAAAGGGCATCTACATCCACGAAGTTCGGAAGTTTAGGGAACAGTATAATGCCATAGATGCAAAGAGCTAGGATGGCGCTAAATACGATCCAACAACCATCCTTGGCACACTATTGAGCTTTCCCAACCAGACAAGGAAAAGGAAATCCAAACATTCCACTTCTCTTGAGCATCTTTCCCTCTAACTTCGAAGCATCCAAATGCAGAATGACGGCGAGCTTAGCCAGCTTAGGCTCAGCGTCCGTATGGAAGAACGACATCTAATCTAGAATAGGCATATCTAACAAAGCAGAGTATTCCTCTAGAGTAGGAGCCAGAACATAATCAGGGAAGACGAAACACCTCAGTTGGGCATCATATAATTGTAGAAGAGTGTAGAGACCACTTATCTCATATGCAGAAGGCTTACTGACACATCTCAACAACCTCTCGTAAGACTTCCTGAAATCTTCCATTACTGCCTTATCAGCCATGGTGATCAAACTCAACAAAGGACTGATATCTGGAGTTGGAAACTTGTAGGGCAATGTCCTCTTCAGGGGTTCCATGTTAGGAATAAAGCACAAGATCACTAGAATCAGGGGGAAATATGCACCTGCAACATAAATACACGTTAATGAAATGCAATATGGTAATGCAAATGCAGATGCAAAGATGCAAACAGGGGACCAAGATTGATGTGCTGTATTTGGAGAAGAATCAGCGCTTTGATTTGACAAGAACACTAGCATAGCTCTGACAATAGGACCCATTGATATCAATAACTCAGATTCAAACTGTAAAGAAAACCGGGTAGTCCGAAAGCCAAGGTTTCCTGTATAACCCAATCCCTCTCATAGGTATGGACCTATCCACTGATAAGGTTCGGCATCCTATGCGTTCATCAGCGTCACAGACGTTCGAGTAATGATGATACATTCACCATTTCTAGTTTGGCATCATCATCTCCCGAAGAGGCCTTACATAGCTGAATCACAAATGATCGGTCCCTAGAGTCGACAACTCTCAAGTCCAAGATCCTGTCAGATCCTCAGGACCGGAAAGGAAATCATCAAAGAGAATCTCGTCTGAGCGTGAATTTCATGGGGAACTCTGTCTGCTCAGCAAACAGCCCCCCCACAAGTCTCCACTATTAATGCTAGGTTTATACTCAAGCCTGGGTCTAGCTTATCACTCAGTGGAACATCCCCTCCCCACAATACAACAATAATGATATATGATGCTGAAAATAAATGTGAGAAAGTAAAATGCGAAAGTAATTAAAGCACATATATACGACACCCAAAAGATAAACAAACAAGAGCTAGGATTGACTCGCATAGGGAACTAGAGTCCCCAGCAGAGTCGCTAGCTGTCGTAACTGTGAAAAACACCCGGCGGAAAACAGAAGAGTCACCACCTTTCATTATTTATCCCAAAGAGAGGGAAAGGAAACAATCGGAAAAACCTGACGAAAAAGGGAAAAGACGAGGTCATCGCAACCATGTCCTGGATTCGGGAGTCGGTTACGCAAGGGGAAGGTATGAGTACCCCTCACGTCCGTCGTACTCGACGGGATCCATGCTTTGTTGTCTACCTAAAAGGGTGATCAATCTATCTACGCTAAAGATCAAGGGACAAAAGAAAAAGAAAAGATGACTCGGCAGAGCATCGCCGCTCTGTGCTTACGTACTCCCTCGTGGAATGGGAAAGTCCGAGTCAACGTAGTTCGGCTAACTACGGGTGAAAGGGGGAAGGTTGCTCCCCAAGACATCGCGTCTCGTACCTACGTACTTTCATCTGCTATGAAAGATCAGAGCAAACATAGTTCGGGCTAAAGAAAGACCACATGTTGGTTCAAAAGTTTTTTAGGCCCGAGTAGGGTTAACAAGCAGTTCTAGCAGTTGGTGTATGCAGCTCGACCATTGGAGACTTAGGCATTATCATTTGCAGTAGAACTAAGAGTTAACAACACTCTTTTGTCTGAAAATATTTTCCTTGATTAAAATCCCGAAGGATGAAAAAGATTTGAAGTGTTTTTGTGTTTTTTAGAGAAGAAGTGTTTTAATTATTGAGTGTTTATAATGTATGTTGTACTAAAGTCTAAATCCTAGGAGCGAATGCGTCGCATATCGTCCTAAGGACCTATACTAAACACTCTAGGAAATTGAGAGGTAACCACTCAATCCCCATTTCCCAAGTACAAGGCTCATGGCACAACATCCATTATCTTTATTAAGTATATTAAGATTGTATGAAGATGAGGAAGAGAGAACGAACTCTAAAGGGGACTAACTCAAAACCCTAAAGTTATCATGCAAAGTGGACTTAGAGTTGGAATGCAAAAGGGGACTACCTAATGTTAGCATGCATAGTTCGAATCCTAATGTCTATAACCATCCATAAACAAGGAAGGTTAGGTCCTAAGGGGAGCATGGCAAGGAAAGACAAAAAGGAGAAAACACAAATATAATGCAACATACAAATACATAAATGCACACTTAGAATGGTGGGAGGGAGGAAGAAGTGTGTGGGGCAGCAGCCTCCACAAGCTCGTCTCGACCTCAACAGTGATGCAAGAATGATGCAAACATGGAAAGGAAAACCAAAGATAGAAACAAACAAACATGCGAAGGGTCGTCACTTTGGACCACATCCATAAGTATGCATCCAAGTGGAAAAATGAACACAAGTACAAACCGAATCATGATCAACCAACACAAACAGTGGCAAACACTAAAATCATTTCATTCCTAATGCATCATATTAATTTATGAAGATTCGGAGTGAAACGGTATGCGAATAATTAAACAATGTAGCAAAACAGGCCTGCCAGCACAGTGTTAATCGGTTAACCCCCAGGGTTAATCGGTTAACACACTATTAACGTTTGAAAAATTTGAAAATTTGAACTGGTTAATCGGTTAACCATATGCGTTAACCGATTAACACTGTGAAAACTTTGAAAAATCTGAACTGGTTAATCGGTTAACCATATGTGTTAATTGATTAACACTGTGTTGACAGCAGAAAACAACAAAGCAAAATCACTTTTTAAGAGCTTATCACTTCTCCAAACATACCAATGATCACATAATCACTTAATCACGAAATTTAACCGACAAATCATGATTCCAACAGCATGTTATAGATCCAAACAACATCAACACAGATCATATGAATCAAAAAGCAGCAAATCAATGAAAAATGAAAATCATCATGATGAACATGCAATTGAGCTAAAAACAAAATCGGATCAAGAATTTCTAACCTACGAAGCGGAGACTTGCTTCGGTTGATATTGATTTACTAGAAATGAATAGATCGAAGCAAGAAACCCGGAATACTTCAAGATCCAACCTAATATTTGTAGTAGAGATGGAAATCCTTCAAGATTAAGCTAAATTGCTTCCAATAATCACTTCTAGCTTCACTCCAAACTTCAAATCTTAATTTGCACGAAAATTGAATGAAGAAACTGATCCAATGGAGATGATAGATGAAGGTTTAAGCTCAAGAATTAATGGATTCCAATGAAGAATCAATTAATTCAACGGATGAAGAGCTTTGGTGAGGGTTTTAGAAATGATGAAATTGAGAGAGAATTGAGAGAATTGAGAGTGATTTTGAATTTGAAATGGGAATTATGAGAGTTAGATGAGTGTGGTTTAGAGTGAATCACTTAAGTACTCTTTTGGTTTGGATCCAAAGCAAGGTTTGAAGAGTGGATTGGAAAATTTGGAATGGAATTAGGAGTGGGATTTTGGAGGGAATTGAATTAATTTGTAAACTAATCCAAATTTCAAAATGGTTCTAGATCCTTCCCAGATGTAGAAATGAATTTTCAAATGACCAAAATTGGACCCCAAACGACTCTGCATTGAAAAATCACGTACAGAGGAAAAAATCACATTGGTTAATCGGTTAACCATATAGGTTAATCGATTAACCCATTTGAATTTTTGAATCTGGGCTAACTTTTCATTGGTTAACCGGTTAACCATATGCGTTAACCGATTAACACCTTCAAAATTTGAATTCTGGCGCCTTTTGGAGGGAAACCTGCTCATTTTTTATTGTTTCGAACCCTGTTGAGCTTCTGGAATGTGTTCTTGAACGTTGTAACCATGAGACTGCTTGCAATAGCCGGAACACTACTTTCTTGGCTGAAAATAACCTGCAAAACAAAATAATATTGGTCGCCCGACCGCTGGGTAAAATAAATGCCGGAGCCCGCTGATTTCATTGCTTACACTGAAGGTGAATTCTGAGCCACAGGAAAACCTCGATCCCCTGCATCAAGAACAAATGGTATGCAATGCAGAAATGCTAGAAGCAAATGAAATGAAACAAAAGCCAAGTTAAGAAAAAGGTTAGGCAAATTTTGGGGTGCAACAATAACTTATGAAGGAGATCCAGGAAAAAATTAAGGATGAAACAAAAAAGAAAGCTCACTAAGGCAAAAACCCGCAAGAGCGACTTAGGAAAAAATGAGCGTCCCAGTGAATCGAAAACCCGAAAGGGTGATTCAGACAAAATTTAGGGACAAAAGAATTTCGCTGCATCAGAGGTTGTTACCACTGTTGAATATTACTAAGGAAATCGACTTCCACCACTCTTGTCAGAGGCGAAGATCTAGAGAACTCTCGGTTATTAGGGCAGAATAGTCATTGGATTTGATGTACCTTTTTCCCTTTTTTCCATTTTCAATTTGTAAATATTCCATGGAACTTTTCCATTAGCAAGCTACCAATTATGAAATAAAATCAGTTTGAACCATTAAAATATTTGTGATCTACTTGTTCTTTACCTTTCTTTGTTATACAAAACATCATTCATTTGTCAATAATGATTTTTTCTGAAAGTAAGTTTTTAGTCAAAAATGATTTTTTAAAGAAAACTAAAACAGAACAAGTAGTTACTTTGGTTTATGAAGAATTTCAGTGGAAATTAATTTTCTTCCCAGAAAGTTTAAAAGAGGCTGAAATCTTGATATGGATATCTTAGCAGTATATAGCCCCACTAAAATAACAATTTATCTTGTACGTCTCGCCTGATGGGAGTTTTGAAGACCCATCCTTAGAGAAGAAACTTTGACTCTCCAAAGAGGTTTATACCTTATTGTTAGCCGGATTTCCTGAGCCCATGTTGTTCCCCAATGAAGTGAATGGGTTTAACCTCTGTGTGTTGTCAAGGACACCTTGGTTTCCCGGATTCAGTGTGACACCCTGTTTCCCCTAGCAAAGTAGATTGTTATCTATTTCCCCTTTGAGTCTTCTATTTTTATGTCTCTTGTTAGACTTGGCTATGGAGTGTCTTTGAGCATTTGCATCATATCACAGCATGTGCATTTGGCATATCTTTTTGGGTTGCGTTTGCTTGACTGTTATTTTTGTTTCTAAGTCTAGTTGTAACTGGAAGCCTTTTGGTGCCTGTTGTGGCTGTTGTCCACCCTTGTCTCCCACAGAGTCGTTGTGCCCTCCTTTTTGAGATTACTGGTTGTCGCCAAGATTTTGTACTGGTTGTTACCACCATCTATTATCCTATTGGTTATTACCGATTTCCTCTGAAATCTAGTTGTAACTAGTAATCTCCATTAAATAATACAATTATCATTGATGCTTTTGTCTAGTAGTTACCAGTATTTCCATATGAGGATAGTTGTTACTAAGTCCTCGACTCATTTTTTTTATCTGGTGGTTACCAACATTTACCCTCAAAGTCCAGTAGTTACTAGCATTAGTTAAAATGCAATTGTTATTGGTATTGATGATTTGGTTGTCACCATATCTACCTTAAAATCCAGTAGTTACTGGCATTGCTTAAAATCCAATTGTTATTGGCATTATTGATTTGGTTGTCACCATATCTACCCTAAGGTTTAGTAGTTACTGGCATTATTTAAAATCCTATTGTTATTGGTATTGTTGATTTGGTTGTCACCATATCTACCTAAATCCCAATAATTACTGGTGTTGTACCCCAAAGTTTGACCAACCATTTCTTGTACTTGGCTTATGTTTCATTTTATTTTAGCATTTGCATTTGCATAGCATTGTCTTTAACAGGGGATAAAGATGTTTGTTGTGCGATTCAAGAGGAGAGCTTTCTTATTCAAGCTCAATCAAGGGCATTTGTGCAAGCAATTAAGTGCTTATCATCAACATGAAAAAGTTTAAAAGCTCCTTGAGAGGGGAGGTTTGTGTGTGGATGTCACCTCCTATCTTGAGGATCATCAGAGGTTCATGAGGTCACTTACTTGGATAAAACATGGTTTAAAAGCTCATTATGTACCTTGAGGGGTCTTTGTGGAGCTTGTGCAGTCATTCAATTCATGTGCAAGACCTTTAGTCAGAGGATATGCAGCTAGGGTTTCATCTGGTCACCCAAAGTCCACTGTGGACTTGAGAGGGTTCAAAACTTGGTTCTAAGTCATACAAGCCATGGGAAGTCATTCCATAGCATCTAGGATGTCATGATAAGATCAAATCAAGGTGATCCAAGAGTTCAAGGAGTTACTAAATTAGGGTTTCAGATGATTTCAGTGTAAAATACCCTTCTTTGGTGCCTAACTTCAAGGACAATTTTCCCTATGATGCAAGCTCAATATTGTTAGAACACAGATTGGTGTTTCTTATATCTCTATGTTTTGATGATAACTCTTATGGAATTTTGTGTTAAGAAAATATATACTCTAAAATTTGTTCAAGTATTATTGTTTCAGGTATTAAATTAAAAACTCTTAAAGAAGAAAAATACATAAGTACAAGAAACTATGCAAGGCTGTGAAGCATCAGATGCAAGACTATCAGAAGATTTTGAAGCGCTGCCAGAAGGATCTGAAGCAAAAGCTACAGAATGATCTGAAGCGTTAATTAAAGAAGTGTACAAAGAGTTGAAAGCTTTGATCTAATCAGACTCTGAAGTTCTTTTCATTGCAAGAACAGAGGCTTTGAAAATCAGACTCTTATCATTTATATTCACGCTCAAAGCATATACTGCTGCATACTCTGATGAAGACTGTGATCAAGATTGAGACTCTGATATATTGAGTTCTGATCATCTATCAAGGCTCTGAATATCTCAATCATTTTAGCTATGATCATCTTAAAGTATTTCATTCCTTTAAGCTTGCTACAAGTTCTAAAGTGCAGATTATGAAGACTTCATCCTGAAGGAAGCTTGTTGAAGAAGCTGTAAACTTGATTGGACGTGGTGCTACTTCCAAAGTAACCAATGGCTATTTTGTCCAAAGAATTGACGTGGTGCAAATCCCAAGGCTTCTACAACCATACTTTTCCTGCAGAAAGCATATCTCTGCCCATACTTTTTGGTAATGAAAAGTCTTATATTCTAATATAATATTCAGCTGCACATCACTCAAAGCAAATTGGAAAAGCTATAAAAGGAGAACTTCAACAACATTTTGATGTTGCTAATTTCCTGCTCATCACATGCTCATTGCTAGTTCACTCAGAAAGAAACATTCATACACGCTTGATTCATCAAAGTGAAAATCTCACAAAGATCTTATTCATTTGTTCTTTCATAAAACTGTATAGTTTTATTTGTACTTAATCTTAAGTGTAAATATCACAGTTGTGATACAGCTTATTAGAAGCAAATCAAACACTTGTTAGTTTACATTTATTTGTAAGAAGTTCCTTAAGAAGACCAAGGTGTGGTCAGCAGTTCTTGAGAAGACTAAGACAGTTGTTCTTAGTGCTTACTATTGTAATCAGTTGATTAATAATGGGTTAAGTCCTTGTGGAGAAAGGCAAATCATCTTTGATAAGGTGGACTGGAGTAGTTGAGTTCAACGAACCAGGATAAAAATCTTGAGTTGTTTTATTGCCATACTTCTTAAAACTCTTATTCAACCCCCCCTTCTAAGTGTTTTTCTCACCTTCAGTTGGCATCAGAGCACCGGTTCTATTTGTGCTATCACTTAACCGTGACCAGAAAAGATCCAGTGGGAAAAACTCTTGATATTCATGGTTGATACATTATGGCTGCTGAAACTTCAACATCCAGCAACAATAAATATGAAGAAAGAGTCAGCACAAAACCTCCCATGTTTGATGGAGAGAAATTTGATTATTGGAAAGATAGACTAGAAAGTTTATTTCTAGGATTTGATGTTGATCTTTGGGACTTAGTTATTGATGGATATGTTCATCCCACTGATGGGAATGGCAAGAAAATTGACAGAAAATCAATGACTGAGGCGCAAAAGAAGGAATTCAGAAATCACCACAAGGCTAGAACTATCTTGCTAAATGCTATATCTCATACTGAGTACGATAAAATAACCAACAGAGAAACTGCCTTTGATATATTTGAATCTATGAAGATGACTCATGAAGGGAACTCTCAAGTTAAAGAAACCAAGGCTCTGGCGCTAATCCAGAAGTATGAAGTTTTCAAAATGGAAGAATCTGAATCTATTGAAGCCATGTTTTCCATATTCCAGATTCTCATTGCTGGCCTAAAGGTTATGGACAAGGGTTACTCTACAGCAGATCATGTCAAAAAAATAATCAGAAGCTTGCCAATCAGATGGAAACCCATGGTCACTGCTCTAAAGATGGCAAAGGATATGAACAAGATTACACTGGAGGAACTAATCAGTTCTCTGAGGAGTCATGAGATTGAACTAGAGGAAGATGAGCCTCTAAAGAAAGGTAAGTCAATTGCTTTAAAATCTAATAAATTTGTTAAAGCATTGCAGGTAATAGAAGAAAGCTCTGAAGAGTCTTCTTCTGAAGATGAAGAAGAACTATCCTTGCTGTCCAGAAGAATCAACAAACTCTGGAAGAATAAGCAAAGGACGTTCAAGAACTTCAGAAAACTAGATCAACACAAAGAATCTTTTGGACACAGAAGATCTCGAGAACACTCTGGATACAGAAGATCTGGAGAATCCTATGGACACAGAAGATCTGGAAAAAGAGAGGTTGTTTGCTATGAATGCAAAGAACCTGGGCACTAAAAGAGTGAATGTCCAAAGCTTCAGAATGAGAAGCCAAAAAGAAAGTCAGATCATAAAAAGAAAGTTCTGATGGCTACCTGGGATGACTCAGATGCATCTGATTCGTCATCAGAGTCAGAAGAAGAATGTGCTAATGTAGCATTCATGGCTGACATAGAAGACATTGCTGAATCATCTGGATCAGAATCAGAATCTGATTCTAAGGAGGTATTTGCTGAACTTTCTAGACAAGAACTTGTTGAAAGTATATTTGATATTCTTGAAAACTATAGCAAGGTTAAACTCAAATACAAAAAGCTTTTAAAGCATATTGAATTTGAGAGTAACAAATTTGAATCAGAAATAGCTGAGCTAAAAGCTGAAAATCTTCAATTGAAAAATATTTTAGAATCTGCTCAACTAAACTCTGATCCAAAGTCTGAACCATGCTCTAAAAATATTTTACAAGAGTATGACTATAGTTTCAAGAAGTTTCTAACTAAAAGCCTAGATAGAAGCAGGATGGCTTCAATGATCTATGGTATTAGCAAAAACTATAGAAAAGGTGTTGGATATAAATCTTTCTCTTATGAAGATTCAAATCCAAAATCTGTAGATAAACTGGATATCAAGTATCCTCCTTTATATTCTCAGTTTACATTTGGTCACTTAAATGATATTAAACACACAAGCTCTAATCAGAACAAACCTGTGTTTAATAAATCTAAAGCTAATCAGAACAATTCTTATGTTGAAAGACAGAAGTTCAAAAAAAGCTTTAAGGCAACTAACCAAAAAGGACCCAATAAAATCTGGGTAACTAAGGATAAGATAATCTATGTTGCAGACATCCTTAGCAGCAAAATCAAGACTCCAGTCATAGTACCTGGACTCTGGATGCTCACGACATATGACGGGAAAAAGGTCTATGTTCCAATGTCCGGAGCTTGGATCTGGAGGAGATGTCAAGTTTGGAGGGAATCAGAAGGGCAAGATAATTGGCTCTGGAACCATAGGCAATGGTAAACTTCCTTCCATAACTAATGTCTTGCTTGTTGAAGGGTTAGCTCATAATCTATTGTCCATAAGCCAATTAAGTGACAATGGTTATGACATAATCTTTAATCAAAAGTGTTGCAAAGCTGTTAGTCAAAAGGATGGATCACTCCTCTTTAATGGTAAAAGGAAAAACAACATTTATAAAATTAGTCTTTCAGAACTTAAGGTTCAGAATGTTAAATGCCTTATGTCTGTTAATGATGAGCAATGGGTCTGGCACAGAAGATTGGGTCATATTAATATGAGACGTATATCTCAGATTAATAAGCTTAATCTGGTCAGAGGACTTCCTAATCTGAAGTTCAACTCATATGCTCTTTGTGAAGCATGTCAGAAAGGAAAATTTTCAAAATGATCTTTCAAATCCAAAAATGTTGTTTCAACTTCAAAACCATTAGAGTTACTTCACATTGATCTGTTTGGACCAGTGAAAACTTCATCCATCAGAGGCAAGAAGTATGGATTAGTCATCGTTGATGACTACAGCAGATGGACATGGGTAAAATTCCTAAAACACAAGGATGAGTCACATTCTGTGTTCTTTGACTTCTGCAAACAAGTCCAAACTGAAAAAGATTTCAAAATTGTTAAAGTCAGAAGTGATCATGGTGGTGAATTTGAAAACAAACATTTTGAAAAATATTTTAATGAAAATGGCATTGCTCATGATTTCTCTCGTCCTAGAACTCCACAACAGAATGGAGTGGTAGAGAGGAAAAATAGAACATTGCAAGAGATGCCCAGAACCATGATCAATGAGACTAACATGGCAAAACATTTTTGGGCAGAAGCAATTAACACAATATGTTACATTCAGAACAGAGTGTCTATTAGACCTCTTCTGGAAAAGACTCCTTATGAACTGTGGAGGAATAGAAAGCCAAACATTTCTTATTTCCATCCTTTTGGATGTATTTGTTTTATGCTGAACACTAAAGAGAATCTTAACAAGTTTGATTCTAAAGCACAAAAGTGTTTCATGCTTGGATATTCTGAACGCTCTAAAGGCTACAAAGTATACAATACTGAGACACAAATTGTGGAGGAATCTATACATGTTAGATTTGATGATAAGCTTGGCAATCAAAAGCCAAAGCAGCTTGAAAACTCTGCAGATGGAGAAGTTATTCTCACAGAATCTGAGAAACCAGAGGTAGAGAAAGCTCAAGAAGAAGTTACGCCAGATGCAACTCCATTGGCTGCTCAGATGAATAACATGAATATTTCTGAAGAACCAACAGTTAAAGGATCATCCAGAATCAAAGCTTCTCATCCAGAAGAAATGATTATTGGGAAGAAAGATGACCCTATAAAAACAAGGTCGTTTATCAGATCATCTGGAACATCACTTGTTGGGTTGGTGTCTATTATTGAACCAACATCTGTGGATGAGGCTCTGAGTGATAATGATTGGATACTTGCAATGCAAGATGAGCTGAATCAATTTACAAGAAATGATGTGTGGGATCTGGTTCCAAGACCAAAAGTTTTCAACATTATTGGAACAAAGTGGGTATTCAGAAATAAACTAAATGAGCAAGGAGAAGTTGTTAGGAACAAAGCAAGGTTAGCAGCTCAAGGTTACAGTCAACAAGAGGGAATTGATTACACTGAAACTTATGCTTCAGTGGCAAGGTTAAAATCTATACGCCTTCTTATTTCATTTGCTGCACAACATAACATCACTCTATATCAGATGGATGTTAAGAGTGCCTTCTTAAATGGTATTATAGAAGAAGAAGTTCATGTCCATCAACCTCCTGGTTTTGAAAGTGATAAATTTCCAGATCATGTTTTCAAACTCAAAAAATCTCTTCATGGTTTGAAACAAGCTCCCAGAGCTTGGTATGAAAGATTCAGTAATTTTCTTCTGGAAAAGAACTTTATCAGAGGCAAAGTGGACACAACTCTTTTCTGTAAAACATTTAAGAAAGATTTACTAGTCTGTCAAATTTATGTGGATGATATTATTTTTGGATCTACCAATATTATGCTGGGAAAGGAGTTTGCCTTGTCTATTGTTGCACCCCAAAATTTGCCTAACCTTTTCTTACTTAGTTTATGTTTCATTTGCATTAGCATATCATTGATCTAACATTGGCATAGCATAGCATTGTTCATTTAATAGGGTATCAAGTGTGGAGCCTATCTAGAGGTCTTATGCAAGTTTGAGAAGTCACCATAGTCATCAAGAAGAGGGTTGGGTCTTTAAGGAGTTCATTTGTTTGTATGGGGTTAGTCTCTTAATTTGAGGACCAATGGAAGATCATCAATGGATGGTGAGGTCTTGACCAAGGTGAGAGGGTGTGAGTAGAGCTCAGTGGAGTGCCTTGAAGGTCATGGTGGAGCTCAATCAAGTCATTGTGCCAAGTGTGAAGAGCCACAGTTGAAGGTGTTGCAAGTAGGGTTTTCATCTGAGTAATCCTAAGTCAACTGACCAATTGAGGAGGATCAAAGCCCAATTCTAGGTCTTTGTAATCATGGATAGTTGTTTTGTGACACATGAGATAATATTCCAAGATCTATGTGTCGCTTCTGCGAAAATCGGCGCCGGCTATGACAGAAGAGTCGCCACCGTGCGTTATTTATCCCATAAGAGGGAAAGGAAACGCTCAGAGTAAACCTAACTCAAAGAGGGAAAGGAATGGTCATCGCAACCAAATCTTGGATTCGAGACTCGGTTACGCAAGGGGAAGGTATTAGCACCCCTCACGTATGTCGTACTCGACGGGATCCACGCTTGTTTTCTATCTAAGGGTATGTTTATCTATCTACTCTAAAGGTCTGGTCTAAAAAGAAAAGAAAATGACTCGGCAAAGTATCGCACTTTATGCCTACGTATTCCCGTCTAGAACGAGAAACCAGAGTCAACGTAGTTTGCCTAACTACGGGTAAAGGGGGGAAGGTTGCTCGCCGAGATGTCGCGTCTCGTGCCTACGTACTTTCGTACGACATGAAAGATCAGAGCAAACGTAGTTCGGGCTACGGAAGACACAAGCTTGTAGGATAATTTTTTTATCTCCTTATGAAAGGGTTTTCCTGATTAAAGGTCCAAGAGGACAAAAACAGAGTTTGAATGTTTGTTTGAATCTTTTACGAAAGAACTGTTTTTTAGGATGTTCGCAATCTCCATCGCACTAGAGACTATGACCCAGGAGTGAACGCTTCGTATGTCACCCAAAGGGTACCACACTAAACATCCAGATTACTGGAGAGTGACCCTCCACCAACCTTTTTCCAGATAGCTTAAGGCTCATAACGTACGACTTCGATTAACCTTATTACTGTATTTTTGAATTATTTTGAGATGAAAAGAGAAAGACACCCTAAAACTATGGTTGAAAGGGAATCTACCTACAATTATTATGCATGGGTCAAAACCTAATGTCTGTCATAATTCCCTCTTGCGCAGAGGAAATCAGAGATCCTAAGGGAAACAGCAAAAGAAAGCAAGCAGTAAACAGTAAACATTAAAATGCATGCTATGCAACAGTACAAGCGAGGCAAGGGAGTCCGGCTCAACCTCAAACCTAAGAAAACAACAGGCAAGTGGAGACAAGCTCCACCTCAAACCTAGAGGTAATAAAAAAAAACAAATAGACAAAAGAAAAGAAAAGAAGCAGAGAAAGCAACCCAATCAGCAACAACAGTCTTCAACAGAGAGCACCTTCAATACTCAACAACAGCAGCTCTAAACAGCAAATCCTCTTGACAGCAAAGTTGACAGCAAAAAGCCTTCAACCTCAAGCTAGATTCTATCTTCAAGCTTCATCCAACTTCATCTTCAAGCTCTAGCAAGAACACTCCAAGCAGAGGATTAATCACTAAGATCAAGGTTGCAATGTTGAAAACCAAATGAAAACCAAAGGAAATCATTAAGTATTAACATTAAAATGGAAAAGCATCCTCAAAGTTCTACTCAACTATAGGCATACCACAAATCCCTCCAAAGGAGAGATGGAGTTTCCCTAGGAGGACTTTACATCATTGGATAGAATAGAAGCACACAATGCATTCTATGTTTGATGAAAGAATCAAAACTAGTCCTAATGGATCTTCCTAAAACCCTAATTTCCTATGTTCCTAAAACAACTCTTAAATGAAAAGAAAACTTCAACTCCATGCTCCAATCTTCAATCCACAGCAGCTACACCAAGTCTAGAAGACCTCCCAAGAAGGAAACCAAGCAAATCCAGCTCCAAAGTCACCAACAAGACCAAACAATCGAGGGCACACAAAATGGAACACCACAAGCACAAGCAACTTGCAAAATACAACTAAAATAGAAAACAAAGTTGTAAAATTCTAATAAAATTCCTAGGGGAACATACATGTTTGAACAACCTAGGGTTAAAATATTAAAGCCTAATTCAACTTCTAACTCGCCTAAATAATTTCTAGATTGAAGGGTATCAAGGTGATCCACAAGTTTTGGAAGGCTCTAATCTCAACACCTAAAACAGAACCTAAATTTGTTCTAAATTTCCAACCAAAATCCTAAGGGAACATGAATATCTACCCTAAAACATACTAAAAAAACAAAGCCAAATTCATCACCAATTGGAAGAACAAAATTCAACAAAACAGATGGTCAAATATGCAAAATTAAGAGAATTAAACAAAATAAGAAAAATCAAATTAAATTGAAAATGCATGAAAATGCATTTTATTGATTTCAGAAAATCAAAAATTATCTCAAGATCATGGAGATATTTTTAAAATAATTTTTGGATCAAAATTGAATTTATTGTGATTTTTTGAATCAATAAAGCATTTAAAATAAACAAAATGAAATAAAAGAAAATAAAAACTGAAATAAAACCACAGCGCTTGGATGAGGAGACTGGTCAAGCAATCCAAGAGCCAGGAGCGTGACACCTCATTTAATGAAACTGCATCGTTTTGGTTCCAAAATCTCACTTCTTAGATTAAAACACAACCAATGGATCTGGTGGTCAGTCAAGGTCAAAGGCATGATCTAATGGTCCAGAGATCATCTTCTCCAATTCACAAGCCAAACAGAGTGAGATTCAGGGCGGTGGCCGGAGAAGACTCCGGTCGTCTTCTCTGGTGAGCAGGTGGTTGCAGGTGTCCAGAAACAGCAATCCTTATACCAATCTCATCCAAAATTTCATCAGGAATTCAAATCTCCTATACATATGTTCTAAATCTTCATAGATTTTAAATCACGAATCAAAGTTCAGAAATGTCATCCAAATCAATCATCATCAATTGCAAATCTAAGGCTATAGAATTCATCCTCATGTCACCTACATCACTCTGATCTATCTAGATTGCTCTAACTCTCCATGAATCAAGAGATTCGATTCAAAACATAAATGTTATGTCATGATCAATCATCACCAAATGCTTCCAAATTGATCCTAAAACGATCTACATCTTCTCTAGATCCTAACCACAAGTTCAAATCTAACTACATCATGCTAATTCATGTGGAAAGTTGAAAGTTACTAACCTGTTGTAGATCTAGTAACAGAGGCACTTGGAGCTTGATTCTCCCTTCAAAACTCTCCAGATACGTTCAATGATGCACTAGGAAGAGTTTGCAACCATCACTTTGCACTGAATTGGCCTGAAACTCAAAACACGATTTCACTTGCTCCTCTTGAAAACTCAACTGCAACTTCAGTGTTCTTAACCAAAATGAAAGCCAAAACCACTCTGAATTCAATGCAATCAATATATAGAATGGTTTCATGGGCTTTTGAAGTGTGTTTGAAGCCCAATCCATCAATTTGAAAATTCTGATTTTCCTTCACATGTGCAATGTAACAGTCACGAATTCTCACTTGTAACTTGTTCTAGAAGCTTTATTTTGCTTGCAAATTCCCTTGTGCACGAAATTAAACCAAGAGGGAGGCCTGAAATGCATTGGTAAGGTGTTTGGCTATGTAACTTGCTTTTGAAGCAACCATATGATAACTCATGAAAATTGACCTATGCCCCAAAATCTACCAATGTCAATGTGTCTAAAATTAACTTTACAATCAAAATGGTCACTTATTTGACGTGTTTTGGTCATTCTATTCAAAATGTGAATTTTCCCTCCTTTAATCATTTGAAAATCTCCCTTATTCAAACCATTTCAAACCAAGTCTTGCTATGTTCCCAATCAATCCATCATGACCTCTTGGCTAGCCTAAAAACCCCATTTTGAACAACTTTCATGCTGGACAAAAATCCATCTGACAAGTGCAAGTTGGAGATTTTGGCCTATGATTGAAAAAGACCTATAATCTCACTTTCCCAAAATACCCCTGACTTGTAAACCTCATAACTTGAGTTCTACAAATCAGATGGAAGACCTCTAGTACAATTTAGAAAGCTAAGATCATGAGGAACAACTTTCATGTTGGCCAAGATTTCAGGTGAAACCTCCTTCTAGGTCAAAAATAGCTTTGAAGTCATATGATTTTCACAGACAAATTTCAGTGGCATCTGAGGACTTGTAACTTGTCTGGGTCATAACTTGAGTTATATAAATCCCCTTGAGGACTTCTAGTACTTAAATTAAAGGTATTGAGATTCTATACAAGTTTAATGTTGGCCAAATATCCATTTGAAACTTGTATCTTCACTTATGTAGTCTTGAAGTTAGGCACTAAACATAGGATTTTACACTGAAACCCTAATTTAGCAACTTCCCACACTCTTGACTTTTCTTGATTTGGTCTTGGCACAACACCACAAATGTCTTATAATATAATTTCATGAACTCCATGACCTAAAAGTAGGCCTTGATACCCTTCAATGGCACAGTTGGCCTAGAATTAATCCAGATGAAACCCCAATTGCTTGCACCTCAACTGCGGCTCTTGCATTTGACACAATGACTTGATTAAACTATCCCATGGTCCTCTAGGAATTCTATGAGCTCCATACACATCCTCTTTTCACATTCAACACTTCACAACTCTCTGAGGGTCTTCAGTTGATCCTCAAGTTAGGAGAAGATTCACACTCAAACATCTAAACCCTTAGGCACTCAAACCACCTTCTAATGACTTTGACCACTCCTCAATCTTGAATGAAACCTCTTGCTAGGCTTCTCTTGATAAGAATAACACTTGATCCCCAACTATATGAATGATACCATGATATTGAAATGATATAACTATGCAGATGATAATGCAATGAAACATAAACCAGGTAAGAAAAGGTTGAGCAAATTTTGGGGTGCAACAGCTGCCCCTATTCAAACGGCTTGGACCCAACTGGGTGAAGAGCGAACGGCTTTCAACCAATTTAGGTAGAAGACGGTTGAATACCAAGAAACCCAGAAATTTGCCAACCGCAGAAATACACCGCGAAAACTGCTTGGGGAACAACATCCGTTGTGTTGAACCCAGTTGTTACGGCAACAACTGATCAATCATCTGATAAAACTTGGGATTTCAACATTAACCCCCTGTGTAACGCCACAGGCATCAAATCAACTTTACCCGGAACAACTCCGTCCACAACTGAACTAAACTTCGTCAATACGAGGGGCGACTCCATCACCATGGGTATAATTCCGTCCATAACTGGAATAACGATCTCTGTCAATCACAGGTAACAACTCCATTGGGGACAATTCCGTCGATCACGAATAATAACTCCGTCCACATGGGTAACAATCACTGTCAACACAGGTAACACTTTCGTCAACACGGACAACAATCACTATCAACATAGGTACGATTCCGTTAACAAGGATAATAATCACCGTCAGCACGGGGTACGATCCGTCAACACGGATAACAATCACCGTCAGCACGGGCAACAATCACTATCAATCACAGGTATGATCCGTTAACACGGATGATAACTTCTGTCAACACACGGAAGAATTCCGTCAACATGGACAACAATGGCTGTCAAAACAGGGAAACAATTCCGTCAACACGAACAACAATCACTATCAACACAGGTACAATCTCTGTCCATCACAGGTAACAATCTCTGTCAACACAGGTAACAATCTCTGTCAACACAGCTGCAATCTCTGTCCATCACAGGTAATAATCTCTGCCAACACAGGCGCAACAAACACTGTCAACACAGGGAAGAATTCCATCAACACGGACAACAATCACTATCAACACAGGGAGACAATTCCGTCAACACGAATACAATAACTGTCAGCACAGGGAAACAATTCCGTCAACACGGATGCAATTGAAGAATACTTTGTTGGGGAATACGAGAAACTTAACCAAACAACTCTGTGGGGAAATCACTAGTGACACCTCCGAAAGTTTAAGACATGAAGTCTTTCAATGCTGACGTAACAGCAACCTGAGAAGAATCCTGTCGGGGACAAAGAGAAACTTAACCAAGCAAATCTGTTAGGGGACGAACATTATCATCACCTATCTCACGCTGAGAATTTGAATATCTAGAGATCCTTCTGAGCAAGAATCCCACTCCTCTGCAAGGAATAACACCTGAAAACAAAGAGGTAACCAACCTGGATTATGTTTCAAAATGCGTATGCTCAACAATGGCGTAATGCTCTATACCGCATGGAAATGCTACGCGTTTGGGTAGATGCAAATATGATGATATATGAAAAATGCAAAGATGCCAAGAGACGCTTCAACAAAATAAATGTTGAAGACAAGACCCAATTCGCTGGGGATGATCAGGTATCACAGAAATATTCCAACAAAATAAATGCCTGAACGGTTCAACCAACTCCGCTGGGGATAACCATGTTGCTGGGGAATGACTCACAAACATGAAATTACGAACTCGGTTGGGAATGTTCATCCTGTCGGAGGAAAAACAACCTGCTGGGGAGAAGGAGAAACAATCCTGCACGGGATAATCCTTCTGAACCAAAGACGACTTGGTTATACTCTATGGGAGTTACCCATGCTGGGAATGGGGTGCGAACATACTCACTACTGAGAATGCACCTTTTGTTGGGGACATCAAAATCCACTGAGGAAACTCTCTTGGTAACTTTCCTGGGAAATACTCTTCTGGGGATGACCACCCACATCCAATAGGGATAAGTGTCATCTCAAATCTTCTGAGATAAGATGTGACTTCCATCTGCTGAGGAGTGATACCATCACTATGTCACAAGACTCCGGCTGGGGAAGACAACTTCCCTGCCTGTTTGCTCCAAAGGTGAGAACCCTGCAAGACACAAACGAGACAAAACAAATCTACACAACAAGATCTATCCCGATTAGTATCCATGACATTCACTCAGTCAATTCGAAGTTTTAGCAATTATTGGCAAGGGCCAACAAGTTTATGCACATGCAAATTTATCAAAAACATCGGCGTTTTTCACAAACAAAACAGTAAAGAACAAGCATCAAGTACTGAATAACATGCTTTATTGACAAAGGGCCTGTAAATAGGCAAAATTTTGTACACTGGATGCAACTCCTGAAAAGAGGAAGTTACGCACAATCAAAATACAAATATACAGAAGCACAAAGAGAATTGGTATACATGTCGGCAAAGTGGTACAGACGAACACCATGAGCTGATCCTCCTATGACTCGCCTGACTCTGATGATTTCCCGATACTCGATCTTCAGAAGAGATTGTTTCGAATATACGACCCTCAGGTACTCCCAAACCACTAAGCAATGCAATATCAAACTCGGACCGTAGTCATTTGCTTTTTCAAATCCCTAACATTTGCGTGAATCGCCCTTTGCGGGTTTTCAATTCACCGGGATAACCCTTTTTGCCGAAGTTGCCTTTTTTAGGTTTTCAACTTCGCGGGTGTACATTTTTTTCGAATTTTATCCCTAACTTTTGCCCGAACCCTTTATTTGTTTGTTTTATGGTTCGCCGGGATGCCCCATTTTTGCCTGGACTCTCTTTTTTCTGTTCAGCGGCTCTCTTTAAGCAAAGTATTTTTTAACTGCGTTCGAGTTCACAGGGGATGTGAAATCCTCACCATCCATGGTGGACAACAGTAAGGCTCCTCCAGAGAAAACCTTTCTAACGACATACAAATCTTCATAGTTGGGAGTCCATTTGCCCCTGTGATCTGATTGTGGTGGGAGAAACTTTTTCAGCACAAGATCGCCCGTCTGAAAGCTTCGAGGACACACCTTTTTATCATAAGCTTTCTTCATCCGGCTCTGATACAACCGACTATATGCTAGAGAAGCCAGTCTCTTCTCATCCATTAAACTGAGCTGATTCAATCTATCTTTCACCCATTCTGCCTCATCTAATTGGACATCACGCAAAACCCTCTGAGAAGGAATCTCGACCTCCAATGGCAGGACAACCTCCATAGCATATACCAGTGAAAAAGGAGTTGCCCCGATTGATGTGCGTACCTTCATACGATAACCGTGCAAAGCAAAAGGCAACATCTCATGCCAGTCCTTGTAGGTCACAACCATCTTCTGAACAATCTTCTTTATGTTTTTATTTGCCGCTTCAACGGTGCCATTCATCTTGGGCCGATAAGGAGAAGAGTTGTGATGTTCAATTTTGAAATTATGGCACAATTCCTTCATCATCTTGTTATTCAAATTCGAACCGTTGTCAGTGATAATCCGCTCTGGGATTCCATATCTGCAGATAATATCTTTCTTGATAAATCTGGCCACCACCTGCTTGGTAACATTAGCATATGACGCCGCTTCAACCCATTTGGTGAAGTAATTAATAGCTACCAAGATGAAACGATGTCCGTTGGATGCCGTGGGCTCAATCTTTCCAATCACATCAATTCCCCACATGGAAAAAGGCCAAGGCGACGACATGACGTTCAGAGAGCTCGGAGGCGCATGAATCTTGTCCGCATAAATATGGCATTTATGACACTTCTTTGCAAATTTGAAACAATCTGTTTCCATTGTTAGCCCGTAATATCCTGCTCTTAATAGCTTTCTCGTCATTGCATGTCCACCGGCATGCGTGCCAAATGCACCCTCGTGGATTTCTTCCATTAGCAACTTAGCCTCTTTCTCGTCCACACACCGCAACAACACCAAGTCGTGGTTTCTCTTGTACAAAACCCCATCCGGATTCAAATAGAAATTTCCAGCCAATCTCCTAAGAGTCTTCTAATCACGACTGGATGCCCCAGCCGGATACTCTTGGTTCTTCAGGAAATTCTGGATATCATAATACCACGGTTTGCCATCGGAAGCTTCCTCAATGGCGAATATGAAGGCGGGCCTATCAAGGCGAGAGACAACTATCCTGGGAGCCTCATTCCAGAAGTTAACTTTATACATTAAGGACAAGGTCGTGAGAGCGTCTGCCATCTGATTTTCTACTCGTGGAACATGGTGCAATTCCACCTTATCAAAGAAAGGTAACAACCTCCTTGCATAATTCATATAGGGTATCAGATTGGGCTGACGAGTCTCCCACTCTCCCTTGATTTGGTTCACAACTAGAGCAGAGTCTCCGTACACATCAAGATTTTTAATTCTCAGATCAATAGCTTCTTCGAGCCCCATAATGCACGCTTCATATTCGGCCTCATTGTTGGTAACTCGAAAGGTCAATCTGGCAGTGAATGGGATGTGCGTCCCATGGGGAGTAGTAATGATTGCCCCTATTCCACTTCCATATGAATTGACGGCGCCGTCAAATATCAATCGCCATTTGGAACCCAACTTTGGACCTTCATCCGACAACGGCTCCTCACAGTCGACTGGTAATCAAAACTCATCGACTGGTAATCATCAATTGGCTACTCAGCTAGGTATTCTGACAGAACACTACCTTTAATAGCCTTTTAGGAAACGTACTGGATATCGTATTCTGTCAATACCATCTGCCATCGAGCAATCCTTCCGGAAAGGGCTTGCTTTTCAAACACGTACTTGATCGGATCCATCTTTGAAATTAGCATGGTTGTATGATTTATCATGTATTGCCTCAAACGTTTGGCAGCCCAGGCTAGCGCACAACACATTTTTTCGAGCATTGAGTAACGGGACTCACAGTCTGTGAACTTTTTACTCAGGTAGTAAATCACATGCTCTTTACGTCCAGTCTCGTTGTGTTGACCGAGAACACAACCCATACTTTTCTCAAGAACCGTCAAATACATAATCAATGGTCTCCCTGCTACTGCGGGTATCAATATTGGAGGTTCCTGCAAATATTCTTTTACTTTCTCAAACGCCCTTTGACAATCTTCATTCCAGATCACAGCCTGATCTTTTTTCAATAACTTGAATAATGGCTCGCACGTGGCCGTTAGATGAGATATGAATAGGGAAATGTAGTTCAATCTCCCTAAAAAGCCACAAACCTCTTTCTCTGTTTTCGGCGTTGGCATTTCTTGTATTGCTTTTATCTTAGCAGGATCAACCTCAATTCCTTTTTCGCTCACAATAAACCCCAATAGCTTACCAGATCTCACCCCGAAGGTGCACTTGTTAGGATTCAGCCTCAGCTTGAATTTCCTAAGCCTCTTGAACAATTTCAGAAGATTGACCAGATACTCTTCCTCCGTCTGGGATTTGGCAATCATATCATCAACATAGACTTCGATCTCTTTATGCATCATGTCATGAAAGAGTGTTGTCATAGCTCGCTGATATGTTGCCCCGGCGTTCTTCAAACCAAAGGGCATCACTTTGTAGCAGAACGTTCCCCACGGGGTGATAAAAGTTGTTTTCTCCATATCATCAGGTTCCATCTTTATCTGATTATAGCCCGAAAAGTCGTCCATGAAGGAAAACACGAAGATTTGAGCGGTGTTGTCGACCAGCACATCAATATGAGGAAGCGAAAAGTCGTCTTTTGGGCTCGCCCTATACAAATCTCGATAGTCCACGCACATTCACACCTTACCATCTTTCTTTGGTACAGGTACTATATTGGCGACCCATGAGGGATAAGTTGTAACAGCCAGAAAACCGGCGTCCCATTGTTTCTGAACTTCCTCCTTAATTTTCACAGGCATATCTGGTCGAGTTCTTCTGAGTTTTTGCTTAACCGGCGGACATTCCTCGTGCAATGGAAAATGGTGAACCACCATATCATTATCCAACCCAGGCATGTCTTCGTAAGACCAAGCAAAGATATCACTATACTCTCGAAGCATCTCGATCAAACTTTGCTTGATATCACTTTGCAGTGCAGCCCCTATCCGGATATTCCTGACAACCTCTTCGGACCCCACGTTGATGATTTCAATTTCCTCCTGATGAGGCAGAAGGATTCTCTCTTCTTGTTTCAAAAGTCGAGTCAGCTCTTCTGATAAGTCATTATCCTCAACAATCTCTTCAACTGCTTGAAATATCGGGTGCTCGAAGTCGAAGCGAGTCATAAGAAGTTCATGATCAGTGTCGTCTGAGATATGAATCCTACAATGGGAATGGTTAAATGTTTCAAATAATGCAAACAAAGCACATAACCACGTTGCCATTTTATTGTTAAACAAAAACAGGAAAAACAAGGATCACAAAATTTGTATGAGAAAAACACATTTATTAATGATTAAACAAAGTACACACATAAGCAGGTAGCCCTAAAAACAAAATCACTATGCCCCGGGTAGGACATAGGATTAAACAATAATTGAGAAAACAAATCATTACTGTTTTGTACTCACTGGGACAAGTTCCGGGATAGACCAGTTGCACAGATTCTGTCCTGGCATGCCGGACTTGATCCACGAGTCCATATCGCAGTCACTATCTCCGTCTTCAGCATCGGAAACAGCATTGATCGTTTCATAACAGACCCCACCTGGAGTGATCACCACTGGCCCTTTGAACTTTGGCACGCCTGATGCGGAAGATGACGACGTCGGGTGATACCCCAACCCAAACATGTCCATCTTGACAGGAATTTCTAAGACTTGGCCCCATCCTTTGGTTTCTCCAGCCTGAACCACTGCCTGAGCGTCTTTGTACGAAGACATGGCCACCTCTGGCCCTTTGCTAGGAACATGAGACTTGTCTTTGATCTGCAACCCCTCGAAGGCTTGGCATGGAGTCTCATGGATCTCCCCATCCACTTCGACGTACTTGAATGACGAAAGATGACTAACCAGAATGTCCTCCTCTCCGCAAATAGTAACAACACTGTCCCCGACCATGTATTTAAGTTTCTGATGCAGCGTGGACGTCATAGCCCCTGCAGAATGTATCCATGGCGCCCAAGTAAACAGCTGTAAGCGGGATGTATGTCCATGATGTAGAACACTGTGTCAAACACTTCCGGCCCGACTTGGAGCGGCAACGTTATGGACCTAAACACCGACCTTCTGGTCCCATCAAAAGCCCTCACGACCAAATCACTTGGCGTGCATATGATTCCTCGGACATCTAGCTTCATCATAGCCTTCTTCGGCAACACATTCAAAGATGATGCGGTGTCTACAAGAACGTGCGACATAACAGTGCCCCAGCACTCCACTGAAATGTGCAAGGCCATATTATGGTCCCGACCTCTAGGCGTCAAATCAAAATCAGTAAATCCCAAGCTGTGGCCAGCATTCACATGCGCCAGTACTCTTTCAAGCTGATTAACAGTTATTTCCTGAGGTATAAAAGACGTGTCCAAGATTTTCAACAAAGCATTCCGATGGGCCTCGGAACAAAGCAACAAAGATAGTATGGAAATTTTGGAGGGCGTCTGCTGCAAGTGCTCCACAATCTTATAGTTACTTTTGCGAATCAACCTCATAAACTCTTCTACATCTTTGACTGATGTTTCTTTCTCTTTTGACTGGGAAGGTCCTCCTTCATTCACTTTGGCTTTGCCTCTAGCGATCCTTTCAGCCTCAATTTCAGGTGAAGTGAAGATTCTACCACTTCGGGTCATACCCCCCGCTTCAACAATATTGCCCACTGCCCCTGCTGGCTGGCTATCTACATTAATCTTTTCCCCGTTGCAAAAAACCTCCAACCCATAATTCCATGGAATGGCTTTCGTACTCTCATAAGGAACGGATCCTGCTTTCGTTATTGTGATAGTTGGCCGCTTGGCGGGCGCTGGTTTCGTAATAGTCTTTTGTGGAATTGTAATTGTTGCGACCTCACCCTGCTTTTCACATGATACCTCATCAGGTTTCTCAACAGCAGTGCGGTCAAACTGTAAATTTCCCTCATCAATCATGGCCTGAATACCTCTCTTCAAATCAATACAGCCCTCTGGTTGGGTCCAACAATCCAAACAGTACTCATCACATCCGGGGAAGACCCCTCCTTTCAACAATCTGCTTTTAACATAGCTTAAAGGTGTCTTCAGATCATTTACGTCCATAACCAAATCCAAATCCTCCTCTGTCAAAACAGCATTCGCTCCATGATTCGGCATTGGTTTCTGTACAATGTTGGGACCATCATTACTGAAGTTGATGACTTTACTATCAATCAAATCTTGGACTTTGTGCTTAAAGGCATGACAACTCTCAATATCATGTCTGGGTGCCCCTGAATGAAAGTCACACTGCTTACTAGTATCATACTCGTAAGGAAGCGCTCCTGTGGCTGGGTCCAATGTTCTCTTCTCAACTAGATTCAAACTTAACAGTGTCTGAAGTAGTTCTGCATACATTGACAGAAGTGTATCAAATACCCTCTTCGGCTTCCCATTCTGGATCCTTCTCTGAGCAGGATTATGCCTTTGTTGTTGCTGCTGCTGTTGTTGTGGTTGTTGTCGTTGTTGTGGTATAGGGATCGTCACACTAGCAACCTGTTGTTGAATATACTGATTCTGACCTCTACCTCGTCCTCGACCACCATACACTGCACTGGCGTCTCCTTGCCTTTTACCACCAAAGACCTTTTTTGCACCTCCAGCTAGGGTCGATTCACCAGCTTGAATCATACCAATTTTGATGCCATTTTCAATTCGTTCCCCCATGAGTATCATGTCAGAGAAACTACCCATCGAGAAATTGAGCAATTTATCATAATATATCCCAGAGAATGTTCCAACAAAAATATCAATCAATTCCCTTTCAACCATAGGGGGTGGACTCTTGCCGCCAGATCTCGCCAACGCTGAGCATACTCCTTGAAACTCTCCCCATTTTTCTGTGAAAGACTTTGAAGCTGGACCCTATTTGGCGCAAGGTCACTATTGTATTGGTAATGTTTGACGAAAGTATCAGCCAATTCTTTCCAACTTCCGACATTTGCAGGCTCTAGTCCCATGTACCATTCCAGCGATGGTCCTGACAAACTATCTTGAAAAAATGCATAAGCATCTTCTCATCATCAGAGTAAGCAGACATCCTCCAGTAATATGAACGCACATGAACCCGTGGGCATGTGTCCCCTTTATATTTATCGAAAGTGGGAGCTTTGAACTTCAACGGTACTCTCAGCCTAGGAACTAGCCCCATAGTAGCCATGTCCAAACCTGCAGAATTTTGATTGGCTATACCTCTCATCTGTTCCTCCAACATTTTAATCCTCCGATCACTATCAGTGGGACCCTCAAAATCCATGCCTTGCCCAGAAAAGGCATCTCCCTGACGATCTCTATTCCAGTACGGACCCTCATTACCATATCCGTCATAGGCAGCATTATGACCATGCCCATGACCACTTTGGAAGAACCTGGGGTCATACCTCAGATTTCCAAGCTCTTGATTAGCAGCCACTGTCCCAAAACCAGTATTGAAAGGACCCATCCCAACACCATTGGTATTCACATTGCCAAACCCAGCATTGTCGTAGCCATTATTACCAAAACCTTGATTATTATCACCAAACCCTCCGTTACCAAGGCCCTGATTATTGAAACCATCATTGCCATCCCGATTGCCAAAGCCAAGACCCTGATTGTTGTCTCTGAAACCAGTATTGATACCAACATTCCTATTGGTTTCCACGTTCCCATTAACATTATCAGCATTTTTGTTACCAGCGTTGCCGTTGTCGTTGCCAATACCAGTCTCACCAGCATTTGGTATCACTTCCTCCCTGCGAGGAATCTTAACATGAACAGAGTTGTATTCAGTATTACCAGCCGCTCGCGCCAGCAACGGTTGCACCAGAGTTTGAAGATGTTCCTGGCCTTTATCCACAACCTCCATTGTCTGCATGAATTGGGCCAACCTATCCCGGATCTCCTGCATCTCAGACTGTACCTGATCCATGATCTTCTTACTGTTGCTTCTTGTAGCGTACCGGTGAATTCTCTGTTCGTCAATCTTGAAACAACCTGTAAGATGCAGGATATAAGATTCGAGCTCAAAAAATATACCTGCCATGAAATATGAATATGCAAATGCACACGTGTAAATATGCAACAAGTTAATTCCCCCCCCCCCCCCCCGATTCTAGTTCCAGAGAAGAAGCCATAACGACGATGGAGTCCCAAGTAAGCAAGCGCAGAATCAGAAACCTCATACATAAACAAATGCCAAGAGGCAGAGTACAAAGATACAACTGAATACAACTGAAAAGACCTCGGCCAACAAGCCCGGCGATGGTCAAAATACAAGTACAAATAACAAGAGAAAAGCAAAGGTAAATCAGGCCAAATGGCGCGCCCTGACATCTTCCAATATCCTCAACGTCTCCGGATGACCTAGTCTGAAGATTAGTTCCTGTATCAGTAATGCGTGCCGCTCAATAGTGGATCTCAGCTTTTTAGCGTCCTCTTCACAGGCTCCCCTGCCAAAACACTCATCAATCCTGCATCTTTTGAAGCCAGCCTTCAATTCACCACCCCTAGTTTCTTTGACCATGTTGCTCACTCTAGACTCAGCGTCACGTCTAAGAGATACTTCTTCAGCAATCTTCGCATCCTTAGCACTGAGCTGCTCCTCTAACTGGGAAATCTGAAGCTTCAACTCATCTTCACACTCCTTCCAGCTAGTAAGCTTGGCGTTCCATAAAAATTCCCATTTGGAAAGTCGAGAATAAGCCTTGTTCAGAAGTTCTTTCTTAGTAGCAAGTACACTACTAACACCATTCCGGGCTACTCCTACTTTCTCTCTCCTGCTGGTTTCTTCAGTCAAATCTGAACCCAACCTATTAATCATCTCAGTCTGCTTCTTCAAAGTGAAGGTTGCCTCATTCTTCTCATGCCTGAGCTGGAAAATTTCTTTCTCTAACTCTTCATTTGCTCTCTGCAGTTCTTCCTTTTCAGCAAGTAGCTTGTCATACTTCTCAATCTCTACTGAAGTAGGTTCCTCAATCACCGGAAGATACAAAGGCTCTGCAGCAGGATATGGCATCAAAGAAGTCCTAACTCTCTCATGAATCCAGAGCCGATAAGGATTATAAGCTCGACTGTCACTCTAACCAAGCAATGTCTTTCCTCTTCTATGAATATTACCCCAAGCACGCCTCAATCTGACCAAAACATCTCCGTCTAATAAACCCGTGAGATACAGAGATTCCTGTATCTCGTTTTCAACCGGAGAGTCCCTCAAAGCATAGCTAAATTGTCTCACAAGTAAAGAAGGGTTATAGTTAATACAACCTTTCCGTCCAACAAGGGAACATTCGGAAAGACACTGCAACTATATATAATATCCACTCCGAGTAAGTTCCGATCAAACCAAATAATGTTCTCATCACACAATCCCATCAATCTGGAAGACCAATCTAAAGTACCAATAATATCAACAAAAGGTCCCTTCTTAGGAAGATGTCCCTGAAACCACATGGATAGAAGAGGTACACAGCAAGAAACATTCTTTTCCCGACGCTTCTCATTCTTATAGTGAACAGAATGATAAACGTCACCCAAGAGAGTAGGCACCGGATTCTTCGAGGAAAGAATAAAGAAAGCATCTGATTCAACAAAATCAGGCAAGTTTGGGAACAATACAATCCCATAAATGCAAACAGCCAGAATAGCACTGAAGACAATCCAACATCCATCCTTTGCACACTGCGTAGCCTTCTCAACCAAGCAAGAAAGATGAAAACCATAAGCTCTATTCAGCTTGACAAAACCTCCGGGGAACTCAGAAGCATCTAAACTGACAATCTCAGCAAGCTTAGCCAACTCAGGCTCAATATCCTCGTGAACAAAAGGGATCTGATCTAACACAGGAACTCCCAGCATATCAGAATATTCCTCCAAAGTAGGAGCCAGAATAAAATTAGGGAACAAGAAGCATCTCAACTGAGGCTCGTAAAACTGCATCAAGGTATACAGTCCAGTCATCTCAAACACAGAAGGCTTGTACAACAAACTGAGCAGTTTCCCATAAGACTCTCTGAACTCAGACCTTACTCTCAGATCTGCTAGAGCAACCAACTGCAATAAGGAACTGATATCTGGAGAAGGCAACCTGTAAGCAACTGTTCTCTTCATGGACTCCATGTCTGGCAAGAAGAACACTAGAATCTGAGGGGAAAAAACACACCTGCAACATAAATACACGTTAATGAAATGCAAACATGAAAATGCAAATGCATATGCAGACAGGGGATCAAGTGCAGTGCTGAAGAACTGTGTTGTGCTGTACTGTAGCTTGAGAACCATCAGATCTTCTCCTCAAACCAAACCAACCACAAAAGAACCCTCGCAACCAATTCTCACTGACAAAGACAAAACAGGTATTTTGAGGCCAGAGTTCTCCTGCAAAAAGACCCACCTACCCTCTCACAGGTATGTACTTAACTCGAAGACGAGGTACGACATCCTATGCGATCATCAGCGTCACAGACTTTCAAGAGCGAGGATACGATACCCATAAGGTGTGGCATCTGTTGCACCCCAAAATTTGACCAACTACCTATCGCAATTTGGCTCATGTTTTGACTCATTTCATTTCGCATTTGCATACCACGTACATTGCATTTTTTTCATTCAAATTGGTTTATCGGGATCACAGCCCTCTGATAGCATTTCAGACCAATGCGAGGACGTATTTTGAGAATCGGTGCTCGTCCCGGTGCTTTCAGCTCTCGTTGTTGTTTTTGAGGACATCTCGGTGTCCGGGTTTTTTACCGTTTATTTCGATATAGTTCGCTAATCGATTTAATCGACTTTCTCATATTTTTAGATTTTTCCCCTTATTTTCTAGAATTTTTTAACGGATTTAATTCATTTTTCTAGATATTAGATAGTTTTTAAATAGCTTTAATTGTTTTAAATAGATTTTAGAATAAATCATTTTTTAGATATTAAGTAGAGTTTTTTAAATGTTTTTTAATAGAATATTCTTTTAATAGGTATTTTTTAAGTAGAAATTAATATAGTTTTTTCTATAGAATTTATGGGAAATTATTAGAATTTTTCTATTTTTATTAGTATAAAAATTAATAGGTTTTTTAAATAGAGGTTAATAGAATTTTTCTATTTTTGTTTGTATAGAAATAAATGGAATTTATAGGAAATTATTAGAGTTTTTTTTCTATTTTTATTAGTTTAGAATTAATAGAGTAATTAGATTTAATTAGGACTTAGTAGAGATTAATTAGGACTTTAATCATTTGTTTAGGTGTTAAATAGGGTCTTAGTTAGATTTTAATTGGATTTATCAGAATTAATTAGGTTAGATTAGTTTTAATTTTCATTTAGTTTAATTACTGTTTTTAATTTTCGGATTAGTCTTAATGGTAGTTTTAAGTCTTAATTAGCTTTTTAATCAGTATTAATTGCAGTCTTAATTGTGTTCATTAGTCATTAAGTGGTCAGATTTTAGTTAATCCTTCATTAAGTCTGAATTTCGTGGGCCCAGTTTTGGAGGCCCAGTCCCAGAATCAGCCATGTGTCAGCGTATAAGAACATCCACGCGTGCATTCAGAGACCCACACTTCATTGCCACATCTCTCCATTTTTTCACACATTTTTCACTTCAGGCACCCACTTTCGCGCCACGTTTTCTTCTCTCTCACCGCCACCTCACCAGTTCCAACTGCATGCAGAGCCCACGTGGCTCTCCTTCTCGCCTCCACCATTGCCACGCGTCTCGCTCACACCGATCCTCTGCATGCATTCACCACGCGTCCTCACGCCGTCCTCCCTCTGCATGCGCGTTGACACGCGTACCGTCCCCTACCTCTCTCCCCTTCCGGCCATGCAAACGCCGGAGTGCTCTCGCCGGTGAAATCACACGGCGATCCTCACGGCCGAAACTCCACCAGAAACTGCGTTTTGCCCAGAAAACCCTTCAATCTTCATCTTCCTCATCCACCATGTTCATGCCCTCGCCGGAGATCTCACCGGAAAATCCATCAGTCATCAGAAAACTCATCAGAGACTCAAGATCTTCTCATCCGTTTTCCAGAAATTCGTCATAATCCATCAACCACCTTCATCCGTTTTCTGATCCGTGCAACTTCATCAAGATTCATACGAATCTTCAGCAACTCGTTCAGGATCGTCGTTGAGTTCTTTGCACGTTCGTCAATCTCTACCAGCTTTTCCAGTTTCGTCCAAGATCTCCTCACCGATTCATAGTATTCACCATCTCCAGATTCTTTGTTGAGTTCATGGCAAGAACCATCATCAGCAAACACGAGCCTGATTTCAACGAATACGCCAACGGATTTTCATCTCGCATGTTCATCAAGAAATACTTCAAGAACTTCAACATTTTTCAGAGATCTTCCTCGTCTTCATCATCCGTTCAAGTTATCCTAACGAAGCCTTCATCCTCCTCCAGTTTTCATCAGTGATCTCCAGAAATTGTCAAGAACGTCCATGGTGTTCTTCGTTCATCTTCATAGATCTATCGTCCTCAACTGATGATCATCAACAATCTTCATCCGATTTCCAGAATTTCTTTAACATCCAAGAACAAGCACCTCCGCAGTTTCATCTTCTTCGGAGAGCTATATCGATCTTCATAAAACCTTCGAACGAACTTCAAGATTTCTGCAGAAGCTTCATCGTCCATAAACAGTCTTCGTCCTCACGAAGCTTCAAGAACCTCAGAGGGTGGATCGCGTCGTTCTTCCGAGAAAGTGATAGTTTGAATTGTTGTTGTTTCTTCGTCTGTGTTGTTGATCAGAGGCGAAGTCTGGAGATTGATCTCAGGAAGGTTGAGAAAGGTGGAGTTTGAGAGAGAAATATTGAAACGAAGAAGGAGAGGTGGGCGGTGGTGACGGCGCAAGGTTGAGAGAGAGAAGGGAGATAGGTTAGACGTAGGGTTTATGAGAGTGGAACGAGAAAGAGAGAAAAGGCTGTGTGAATTGGGTTGGGCCCATTGGCTCCGTCCGTACACCCCTCCGTTTCTCTTCATTCACCCTCCCCCGTTTTGGTTATTGCTTGGTAAACGGGCTGAGGCCCACTTCTGGGCACACCCCCCCGTTTTCTTCATTCACCCTCCATTTCTGTTTTTTGTTATGGTTTGGTTGATTGGGCTAGGCCCACTATGAACAACTTCTGATCACACCCCCCGTTTTGGCCATTTACACCCGTTTTACTTTCTTTTCTGAATTTGTGTATTGGGCTGGGCCCAGTTTTTTGTATTGTTTTTTGCTGTTGTACCTCCTGCTGCAGTTTTGCACCCCCCCTTGTGTTTTTCTCTTTTTTCTTTATTTTCTTTTATTCATTTGTTTAGATTTTTTCAAAGAAAAGAATATAAGAAAAATATATGTAATAGAAAAAGAATATGTAATAAAAAATATGGAAGGATATAAAAATAATAGTATTTTTAATATTTTTGTTTTTGGATATAATTTCTCATAAAGTTTATTTTACATTTTTAGAGTAGTTTTAAATGTCCATTTGTTAGGGGACTTCTTTTCTTTTAGAAGTAGATGTAAAAGTCCACTTGTTAGGGGACTATTTTTCATTAGATTTTCCATAATAGTTGGATAAGTTTTTAGGAGTTTATTTTCCTGTACTTAATCATTGTAATTTCTTTCAGAATATTAATAAAACGAGAATTGTGATGTGGTCTCCGTTCTACCCGTAGTTAGGCTGAACTATAGCTGCTCTGACTTTCTCTGATGAGAATATGTAGGCATAGGATGCGATATCCTAGCGAACACACTAACTACAAACCTTTTGCTCTCTCGCTGCTGTGCGATCGAGACTTTCCCGCTGATGACTGATGTTATCCTTTTCTCTTGCCCGAGTGCATTTGAGACCAGACCGTAGTTCTAGTTCCCGTAGGTTCCCGTACCTCGAAACCCGACATACTACGTCCGTTCTACCGCAAACAGGTCTAAGTCTCCAATGGTCGAGCAGCGTCCACCTAACTGCTAGAATGCGTACACTAGTATCGTCAATCATTTCTCTCAACCCCGTGTGACCGAGAACACCTTGTCTAGCCGTAGTTAGCCTGAACTACGTCATGCTCTGATTTCTCTGATGAGAATACGTAGGCCCAAGACGCGACGTCTTGCCGAGCAACTAACCCGTAGTTTCCTGAACTACGCAGACTCTGATTTCTCGTTCTCTGATGAGAATACGTAGGCATAGAGTGCGACGCTCTATCGAGTCAATTTCTTCCCGTTTAGATTTAGCAGCCGTAGATAGATTGTTTTTCACCCGTCCAAGTAAACACAACAAGCGTGGATCCCGTCGAGTACGACGGACGTGAGGGGTGCTAATACCTTCCCCTTGCGTAACCGACTCCCGAATCCAGACAATGGTTGCGACGACCTTGTCTTACCCTTTTTCGTCAGGTTTCTCCGATCGTTTCCTTTCCCGCTCTGAGGGATAAATAACGAAAGGTGGCGACTCTTCTGTTTTGCCGGCACCTTATTTTCGCGCAAGCGACAGCTGGCGACTCTGCTGGGGACATCTCACGGTTCCCTATGCGAGTCTCGCCTTGGATTTTCTTCCTAGCTGCCTGGGTCATCCCCAGTAGCTGGCGACTCTGCTGGGGAATTGATAGTTTCCTAGGGATCCAACGTCCCGAAAGCGAGTCAGTTTAGGGATCCAACGGTTCCCTACGAGAGTCAATCCTAGCGCTTGTATGTTTACTTGTTGGGTTGCGTTTATTTATCGCATTTTACTTCTCGCACTTTATTTCCCGCATTTTATTTTCAGTATGATATGATTATTTGTGCTGTTGTGGGAGGGGAGCTCTGATGAGTTAGAAGCCAGACCCAGGCTTGAGTGAACCATAGAATTAGAGTGGAAATTAGTGGGCGCGTGCTTGCTTTTTAGGCACTAGTGTCTCATGAAATCCACGGTCAGACGAGGTTCTCCCAGTTGGCTTCTCTTTCAACCCTTTGGGTTGAGACGGTTGCTGGTTTGGTGGATTGTCGACTCTGGGGACCGATCATTTGTGATTCAGCTAAGTGAGGCTGCTTCATGAGCTGGTGATGCCACACCTTCTGGGTATCGTATCACCCCTCTTGAAAGTCTGTGATGCTAATGAACGCATAGGATGCCGAACTTGAGTCAGTTTAGGTCCATACCCGTGAGTGGGAGGGTTTTTGCAGGAAACTTGACTTGCATCCTACCCGATATCTTGGTTTTCTCTCGTCAGAGCAGGCTTATCCCGTCAGCAGCGCAGCAGCAATCAGAGCTTTGTGGGGGCTGTGATCCCGTGTTTGCTGCATCTTGCATTGCATTTGCATAAGCATTCCTGCATCATATTGCATGTCATTCACCATCTAGTCAGAGCTCTCATCCAGCCATTGTTTTGATTCTGAAGGTGAGTGTTGAAGACGACCAATGGGCTGAAGCAGATTTGATCAGAGTCAAGCAGTGAAGTCAGTTGATAGTTGTTGGTAGCTATGTCAGAGAGCAGCTTCCAGTTTGTCGATACCTTGTCGGGTTTCACTGTGACGTCCAATCCTTTGTATGGAGCTACGCATGACGAAGACTTTCCGCAAGTGAACAACCTTACTGCAGCCCAGCTTGTACATCCTTCTATTGAAGACCGAGGTCTACGTGAGCAGTTTGTCGGCCGAGGTGAACGTTCTCCTTCTGTTGATATCTCAGACTACCAGGGTTTTGCCTTCCCTGTGCCAAAGTCCCGAAGAGAGGTCCCGATAGCAAATAATGAAGACCCATTAGCTCCCGTGTATGCTGAAAGGTTTCGTGCATTGGATGAAAGATTCAAAGCCTTGAAAGGTAAAGACGATGTTAACCCTAGTGCTGCAGACATGTGTCTGGTTCTTGGTCTAGTGTTACCTCCGAAGTTCAGAATGCCGAGGTTTGAAAAGTACAAAGGAGATAGTTGTCCGAAGCAACATTTGGTGATGTTTTGCCGAAGAATGACTTCATTTGTGCATAACGACAAGCTGATGATTCACTGCTTTCAAGATAGTCTGACAGGGGCATCTCTGAGTTGGTATATGCAATTAGAGAGGGATCAGATCCGATCATGGGTGGATTTAGCCAATGCTTTCCTGAAGCAGTATGACTACAATCTTGATGAAGCTCTTATTCGCATGCAGCTGCAAGAATTGTCTCAAGGGAACAATGAACCTTTCAAAAAGTATGTTCAGAGATGGAGAGAATTTCCTGCTAGAGTGCAACCACCGCTTCTAGACCAGGAGTTAAAAGGCATGTTCGTAAACTCCTTGCAGAGCCCGTATTTCGAAAGAATGCTCGGAGTCGCACCAAATTTCTCTGAATTGGTAAAGACAGGAGAGCGCATCGAGTATGGTGTAAAGACTGGAAGAATCCAGAATGTTTCAAGCGGTCAGGCTAGTGAAACTGAATCTTTCTACAGCTTTCAAACTGAAGAAGGAGTTGTGATCAACGCAATCATGAATGATGTTGGATATCCTCGAGACGAATCGGTGAAATCTGTTGGTTCTCCGTCTTCTCAGCGGTCAGTATCTTCTGTGTCTCGTTATGCTGGACAGACAATTGTGCCTGGGGCACCCTGTCAGGAACCTTATGTCACTCTTCTTGCAAATCCACGAGCCCATGGCCGAAGTTATCAGAATCAGCGTCAGAATCAGAACCGACCTCGTAACAACTTGGAACGAAGGAATGCTCCTTCTCATCCAGTGCCTGTGCCGTATAGTCAGATTCTTCCACATTTGATTCAGAATTCTTTGGTGGAACCTAAAGCTCTTAAGCCCGTGCCAGAGCCTTACCCTCCTGGGTACAACCCCCATGCTCAGTGTGGATACCATGGTGGATCTCCAGGGCATTCAACTGAAGATTGCAAAGCTTTCCAGGAAAAAGTACAACAGTTGATCGACAAAGGGTGCATTTCCTTTCCTGAAGGAGTTTTGGTTGTGCAGGACAACCTCTCAGCCGTCTGAGCTCCCAGATTCAGAGGTTTATTTTCAGAGGTCAGTGGTCCAGACAGGCAGACGTCCTCAGCATTGGCAGTCCTCGAACTTTTTATCATTTGCATTTGTAGTTTCTTTTCTGTTAGTTACTACTTGCTGTTAAACATCGTTTGTTTCGAATGGTAATATTAATAAAGTGACTATGGATTTTTCTGAATTAATCATGTCGTTGTCACTCATTTACTGCGTTGCACTGACACTTGCACTTTATTCACTCCACTTTATCACTATGATTAGCAAAGATTGGAGGGAGGATGATGAAACAGAATACTCATAACCGATGATCGTATGCTTTTGGATAAAACCTTGCCGATGACGTACAAGGCATTGTTTCAAATCCCCTAAACACCGGAGAGATAAGGAAGAGAATCCCTCGTTAACCACTTCGAGCCGAGAAGTAGGAGTTTCTTTCGGACTTTTAAACCCTCACATCTTAACCCGGGGCAGGGTAGTTGTCAGTTAGCTTGATCGAGCATTCAAGTCTTATAGAGGAGTGTTGTCTTTCAAGGACCAATCACATCATATTCCTCCCCAGAGGTCGTACCTCGTCAACCACAATGGTTAAACCTCACCAATCAGGAGTGAGACAGTTATAAACCTCTCGGATGAATCCAGACAGCCAGTGTCACACGACTTGTTCCGAAAAAAAAAAGGAATAAGAAAGCCCGCTAAGTAAAAAGAAAAAGCTGGAAAGCAAATACTTAGGCAAAAATCAGGGCATCCCGCTGGACTTCAAAAGAAAAATCGAAAAGAACTCTGAAGAGTCAGTCCAGGCAAAAATTAGGGAATCAAAAGAATGAAAAAGAAAGGATATAAAAAGAAAAATCCTCGAACAAGGACAAAGTCGTGTAGATACAGGCACCGAAACGAAAAGGAGTAACCGTCACTCCGAAAAACCTTGTGAATTCTTTAACCAGTTGTTCCCAATATTCACATACCTCTCGAAGAGGCGAGCGCTTGAGCCAAGTTAACTGAACATTAGGATCGGAGATCATCACGTAGAAGGGGTGGGTACAAATCATAATTTGAGCCAAATATCCTTTGTTTCACGAACCGTGAACCCGACCACGATACGACCGTTAAAAGACCTAATTGAGGCAGGGTTTATTCTGAAAGCGCATTACGATAAGGTTGAGTAACCTGACTCCTACATGATTTGCTAATCATATCCTTGTTGTATTTTTCACTGATCGAATCAGCACTACGTTTGAACTCTTTAGTTCATTCGTCACTCACTATCATGACACGTAAATGAGTGACAGTACATTTTTCAAAATCTGCATGAACACTGCATTAAAATTACCATTCGTGAAACAATTTTAATTGCAGGTCAGTAGTTGATACGAAGGAATTCCAACAGGGAATAGTCAATCAGGACTGAATCGTCGGTAGTCTGGATCAGAATGGTATGCCGTGAAACCCTGTGAGTCTGGGGCATTGACTTCCTGTGAGTTTGGAATCAGTTTGTCTGAGGACAAGTCCCGAAGCATCGGTTGATTATGGGAAGGTTTGTTCAAGAAGCCGTTGATCATAAGTGAATCTTCTCGAGACCCGATCAGGGGTAGTTATCCAGAACTCCTGTGATTTGAGGACAGATCCCTCCGGTGTTCAATCAAGGCAAGTTGAGTCGCTCACCGCTCGTTCAGGGGCAAGCTACTTTAGAAGTATACTGAAACCAACCATGCTGAGAGTTGGTTAATTGAGGATGAATCCTTCCGTTGTACAGATATTGGGGCAAGCCATCTGAAGATTGTCTCGTTGCCAGCTGCTTTCTGTTCAGAATGAATCTTCCCCAAGAGTCGGATTGGGGCAAGTGGAATTGCACTGGGGCAAGTGGTTCAAATGAGTTTGTTCACCCTAGCAAGAGCTGAGTGTCGGGGAATCGTGTCATTACCCTGCCAAAACCTGAGCCTTCTGAAGAAGCCTTGCTGTCATTGGATTGTTATCCTACAGCCTAACATGTTACTTGGCTGAACCTTGTAACCAAGTCGTTTCAAAGTCCAGTTCTCGTCTGGCAAACCGGAGATCAGTTCTCGTCTGAAATCCAAACCAGAAACCAGCCTCGTCGGGTCACCTTTTTCTGTAACCTATTGTTTAACCAGTTCTCGTCTGGCCAACACAGTTTTAAAGCCCATTTCTCGTCTGGCAAACCCGAAATCGGTTCTCGTCTGACAACCTAACGTATTTTGCCATCAGTTCTCGTCTGATAGTCTACCCTAAATGCTAGTTCTCGTCTAGTATTTCCCTTTCAAATCCACTTTTGTTGGTAACCAGAAATAAATCTCTATCACCATAAACCTATCCCTAAACCAGAAAAAGCTTAATTGTACCTGGCACGATGTTTCCTAGTGACTCGCATGTTGTCACATTCCCCGACGCAAGGCTCGATTGATCCCAGCTCCATGATTGGTATTTTGTATTCCCTGTGTTGATGTTGTTGAATCAGGATTATTTTCTCAGCAGAGATGTAAAGTTTGAGATTGTTTCCCCTGAGCGGTTTGAGATTGCAGCAAATTGAGATGGCATTTATACCTTATCAGAGTAGGATCAAGATTATCCTCAGCAGGGCGAGATTGATATTTCCGGCAGAGTATGGCCATCCCAAGCATTGAACGTTGATTAGCCTGATGTGTTATTTCCCAAGTGGGTTGAGGCTGAAGCTTTCCCTGACCGGCAGATTTGGGTTTATTTCCCCAGCAGTGGGACTGATGCAATGTTGTATCCCCACAGAGTCCAAGTTTGACTCCTTTTCCCTCCGAGTCCAGGTAATTGACTCATTCCTCAAGCAGAGGTCGACGGTGATTCCTTCATTGAGTCATCTACAGACGGGCAGATTTTGATGTCAGCCAGAGAAGAGTTATTTCTCAGCAGCTTGTTTCGTACCCCGTAAGGACTTAGGGTGTTCAAAAAAGACCGTTCAGGGTTGTTTTCCTCAGTGAAGTGAGATTCAATTTCAGTGATCGATTGTTATCTTCCACAGACGCCAGAGGTGTTTCCTTGATAGGATCAGTACATCTCCGTCAGAGTTATACAATGAGTAGCTAAGGATTGATATCCCCAGCAGTGTTGATACACAGGTATTCCTCATCAGACTTGATAGTCCAGCAGGTGTTACCCAGAAGGGTCAGTCTCCGTAAGGCATGTGAAAGATTATTCTCCGCGAATCAGGATTGATATCCCCGATAAAGTTCAGCAGCCTCTCCCCGCAGAGTCTGAATGCGAGCTCAGGAGCATTGATATGTATCCCCAAGCAGAGAAGATTCTCTCCCTAATCAGATGTATCCTGAAGGATCACCATCTCCCCAGCTGAGTCAGGCGCCAAAGCGCGTGTTCATCCCCCAGCACCGGGTCACAAGTGCAGGTTTCGTAGGAAACTAGTCATACACTGAAGTGTGTAGCAACTGATAGCCAGACTGAAGTCTCCAGCGGAATTGAAATTCCCCACCAGAGTCGTACTCTCTCCAGCGGAGCAGAATGAGTTCTCCTTCCTCAGCCGAGTTTGCAGTTCCTAAGAGAGCCGAGTCCTTGGAAGCCGCTGAAGCCATGATTGGTTTTCCCCCAGTAGAGTGTTGAACAGTTGATGTTGTATTTCCCCATCGGAGTCGTTCTCTCCAGGAATGTTTTGCCGTAAAGACCGCGCAATTTATTGACATCGTTTTCCTCAACAGTTTGTGGTCTGAATACCTAGATGAGCAGGTTCAGGTTCTTGTGGAGCTTCGTTCCCCTGCAGCAGTCAACTGAAGTTTGCTTCCCCAGGCAGAGTCCAATTGAGATTGGTGTGACTTCTTCTCCTCGGCAGGATAACTCCTCCTCTCCACCAGAGTGTTTCTTCTCCTTGACAGGAAGCTTCTCCCTTCAGCATTTATTTTGCTGACGGGGTCATAGCATGTCGCATGATTGCACAACATTTACCCTGAAAACGCGTAGCATTTCCACCGTGTGGAGCATTACGTCATTGTCAAAACATATGCATACGAGACATGAGCCAGGTCGCCACCGTTCTTGTTTTGCAGATGTTCCTCCTCAGAATGGTTTGATCAAGATAATTCTTGAATTCTCCCCAGCGAAGTCTTCGATTCAAGATGATTCTTGAATTCCCCAGAAGTTGTTTGCTTAAGATGATTCTTAAGACCCCAGTGCAGTCACTAGAGTTGGTTGCTCAAGTTGATACTTAGAGTCCCCAGTGAAGGTTGCCCAGGATGATTCCTGAAATCCCCAACAGAGTGTTCGCTCAGGATTATTCCTGAAATCTCCAGAATGGTTATCGGTTCAAGATGATTCTTGAAATCCCCGACGGAGTTTTTTGTTCAAGATGATT
This sequence comes from Lathyrus sativus, assembly GCA_963859935.3. Taxonomy (NCBI): domain Eukaryota; kingdom Viridiplantae; phylum Streptophyta; class Magnoliopsida; order Fabales; family Fabaceae; genus Lathyrus; species Lathyrus sativus. The sequence continues at coordinate 112,710,663 of OZ012737.1, read as the reverse complement.
CTTGAAGTCCTCAGCAGAGTTGATTTATCCAGAATGATTTCTGGACCCTCGGAGCGGAATTACTTGATAGTTCTCCAAAATCCCTAGCGGAGAAGCGTTATCCCCAGCAGGTTTTTGAACGGCGAAGTTGAAACCTCCCTTGAAGACTCTGTGATTGAAGTCTGACCATGTTAATGAAGCAGTTCTCTCAGCTGATGCAGAGTGCCTGATGGCAGAGGTTTAGATGTTCTCAGTTGGCTCATGATTGACCAAGAATTCTATTCCTGACTTGCTGATGAAGTCCGGCTGATGCCCGACAGCTCTTTGAATGCCTGATGGCACGATCAACCTGATGATTGAAGTCCGGATGATGCCCGACAATTTCTTTGAAATGCCCGATGGCACGATCAACCTGATGGTTGAAGTCCGGCTGATGCCCGACAGTTCTTTGAATGCCTGATGGCATGATCAACCTGATAGTTGACCTGACGAGTCCCGAGGAATTCTTCGGCTATGACACAGAACGCCTGATGGCGTAATCAACTATGTATTACCGGTTACCATGTGACCAATTCCCCAGGAGGGTTGTCGTGCAACTATTATGCTCAGTGTCGAAGATGTTCCTACCGACCAGAGTATCGTCCACCCGTGTGTGGTATCCAGACCTCCAGCAAGATCATTGACAAGTTCATATTTCCCCAATGGATTTCTTCACCCTGACGGCGAGGTCAGATGCTTTTATCGACTCGATGTTGAGAGTTGACGGCGAAGTCAGAAGACTATATTTGTGAGTTGACGGCAAAGTCAGATTATGTTAAGTACTTGACGGTAATGTCGGGTGTTTCTCAGAGTTATAGTTGGCTGGCGGCGATGTCGAATTCATTGTTGTCCCAGCGGCGAGGTTGGATGTTTGGCTGGCGGCGATGTCAGATCCTTGGTAGTCCCAGCGGCGAGGTTGGTTGTTTGGCTGGCGGCGATGTCAGATCCTTTGTAGCTCCAGCAGCGACGTTGGATGTTTATTTCTGGCGGCGATGTCAGGTGATTTAGTTCTCCAGCGGCGATGTTGGATGTTTGTCTGACGGTGATGTCGGGTAGTTTGATTCTCCAGCGGCAATGTTGGATGTTTGTTTCTGGCGGCGATATCAGGTAATTTAGTTTTCCAGCGGCGATGTTGGGTGTTTTGGTTGTCCGACGGCGATGTCAGACGCTTTGTTTTCACAAATGCCTGACGGCTAGGTCAGGTGTCTGATGACAATGTCAGAGGAATTTAATGTGGATAACTAACGACAAGGTTCAAATCAGTATGCCTCCAGCTAGTTGCCGTGCAGCTATTATTTCAGTTTTCGAAGATCTGTTCTCACCAGAGTACCGTGTACTTGTGTAGTTGGCAAATTTCCGGGTTCTTTGGTATTCAACCATCTTCTAACTTTGAATGTTTGAAAGTCGTTCGCTCTCAACCCTTCAGGTCCAAGCCGTTTGAATAGGGGCAGCTGTTGCACCCCAAAATTTGACCAACTACCTATCGCAATTTGGCTCATGTTTCGACTCATTTCATTTCGCATTTGCATACCACGTACATTGCATTTTTTCAGTCAAATTGGTTTATCGGGATCACAGCCCTCTGATAGCATTTCAGACCAATGCGAGGACGTATTTTGAGAATCAGTGCTCGTCCCGGTGCTTTCAGCTCTCGTTGTTGTTTTTGAGGACATCTCGGTGTCCGGGTTTTTTACCGTTTATTTCGATATAGTTCGCTAATCGATTTAATCGGCTTTCTCGTATTTTTAGATTTTTCCCCTTATTTTCTAGAATTTTTTAACGAATTTAATTCATTTTTCTAGATATTAGATAGTTTTTAAATAGCTTTAATTTTTTTAAATAGATTTTAGAATAAATCATTTTTTAGATATTAAGTAGAGTTTTTTAAATGTTTTTTAATAGAATATTCTTTTAATAGGTATTTTTAAGTAGAAATTAATATAGTTTTTTCTATAGAATTTATTGGAAATTATTAGAATTTTTCTATTTTTATCAGTATAGAAATTAATAGGTTTTTTAAATAGAGGTTAATAGAATTTTTCTATTTTTGTTTGTATAGAAATAAATGGAATTTATAGGAAATTATTAGAGTTTTTTTTTCTATTTTTATTAATTTAGAATTAATAGAGTAATTAGATTTAATTAGGACTTAATAGAGATTAATTAGGACTTTAATCATTTGTTTAGGTGTTAAATAGGGTCTTAGTTAGATTTTAATTGGATTTATCAGAATTAATTAGGTTAGATTAGTTTTAATTTTCATTTAGTTTAATTACTGTTTTTAATTTTCGGATTAGTCTTAATGGTAGTTTTAAGTCTTAATTAGCTTTTTAATCAGTATTAATTGTAGTCTTAATTGTGTTCATTAGTCATTAAGTGGTCAAATTTTAGTTAATCCTTCATTAAGTCTGAATTTCGTGGGCCCAGTTTTGGAGGCCCAGTCCCAGAATCAGCCATGTGTCAGCGTATAAGAACATCCACGCGTGCATTCAGAGACCCACACTTCATTGCCACATCTCTCCATTTTTTCACACGTTTTTCACTTCAGGCAGCCACTTCCGCGCCATGTTATCTTCTCTCTCACCACCACCTCACCAGTTCCAACTGCATGCAGAGCCCACGTGGCTCTCCTTCTCGCCTCCACCATTGCCACACGTCTCGCTCACACCGATCCTCTGCATGCATTCACCACGCGTCCTCACGCCGTCCTCCCTCTGCATGCGCGTTGACATGCATACCGTCCCCTACCTCTCTCCCCTTCCGGCCATGCAAACGTCGGAGTGCTCTCGCCGGTGAAATCACACGGCGGTCCTCACGGCCGAAACTCCACCAGAAACTGCGTTTTGCCCAGAAAACCCTTCAATTTTCATCTTCCTCATCCACCATGTTCATGCCCTCGCCGGAGATCTCACCGGAAAATCCATCCGTCATCAGAAAACTCATCAGAGACTCAAGATCTTCTCATCCGTTTTCCAGAAATTCGTCATAATCCATCAACCACCTTCATCCGTTCTCTGATCCGTGCAACTTCATCAAGATTCATACGAATCTTCACCAACTCGTTCAGGATCGTCGTTGAGTTCTTTGCACGTTCGTCAATCTCTACCAGCTTTTCCAGTTCCGTCCAAGATCTCCTCACTGATTCATAGTATTCACCATCTCCAAATTCTTTGTTGAGTTCATGGCAAGAACCATCATCAGCAAACACGAGCCAAATTTCAACGAATACGCCAACGGATTTTCATCTCGCATGTTCATCAAGAAATACTTCAAGAACTTCAACGTTTTTCAGAGATCTTCCTCGTCTTCATCATCCGTTCAAGTTATCCCAACGAAGCCTTCATCCTCCTCCAGTTTTCATCAGTGATCTCCAGAAATTGTCAAGAACGTCCATGGTGTTCTTCGTTCATCTTCATAGATCTATCGTCCTCAACTGATGATCATCAACAATCTTCATCCGATTTCCAGAATTTCTTTAACATCCAAGAACAAGCACCTCCGCAGTTTCATCTTCTTCGGAGAGCTATATCGATCTTCATAAAACCTTCAAACGAACTTCAAGATTTCTGCAGAAGCTTCATCGTCCATAAACAGTCTTCGTCCTCACGAAGCTTCAAGAACCTCAGAGGGTGGATCGCGTCGTTCTTCCGAGAAGGTGATAGTTCGAATTGTTGTTGTTTCTTCGTCTGTGTTGTTGATCAGAGGCGAAGTCTGGAGATTGATCTCAGGAAGGTTGAGAAAGGTGGAGTTTGAGAGAGAAAGATCGAAACGGAGAAGGAGAGGTGGGCGGTGGTGACGGCGCAAGGTTGAGAGAGAGAAGGGAGATAGGTTAGACCTAGGGTTTCTGAGAATGGAACGAGAAAGAGAGAAAAGGCTGTGTGAATTGGGCTGGGCCCATTGGCTCCGTCCGTACACCCCTCCGTTTCTCTTCATTCACCCTCCCCCGTTTCTCTTCATTCACCCTCCCCCGTTTTGGGCACACCCCCCCCCCCCCCCCCCGTTTTCTTCATTCACCCTCCATTTATGTTTTTTGTTATGGTTTGGTTGATTGGGCTAGGCCCACTACGAACAACTTCTGATCACACCCCCCGTTTTGGCCATTTACCCCCGTTTTACTTTCTTTTCTGAATTTGTGTATTGGGCTGGGCCCAGTTTTTTGTATTGGTTTTTGCTGCTATACCTCCTGCTGCAGTTTTGCACCCCCTTGTGTTTTTCTCTTTTTTTCTTTATTTTCTTTTATTCATTTGTTTAGATTTTTTCAAAGAAAAGAATATAAGAAAAATATATGTAATAGAAAAAGAATATGTAATAAAAAATATGGAAGGATATAAAAATAATAGTATTTTTAATATTTTCTTTTTATGATATAATTTCTCATAAAGTTTATTTTACATTTTTAGAGTAGTTTTAAATGTCCATTTATTAGGGGACTTCTTTTCTTTTAGAAGTAGATGTAAAAGTCCACTTGTTAGGGGACTATTTTTCATTAGATTTTCCATAATAGTTGGATAAGTTTTTAGGAGTTTATTTTCCTGTACTCAATCATTGTAATTTCTTTCAGAATATTAATAAAACGAGATTTGTGTTGTGGTCTCCGTTCTACCCGTAGTTAGGCCGAACTACAGCTGCTCTGACTTTCTCTGATGAGAATATGTAGGCATAGGATGTGATATCCTAGCGAGCACACTAACAACTAACCTTTTGCTCTCTCGCTGTTGTGCGATCGAGACTTTCCCGCTGACGACTGATGTTATCCTTTTCTCTTGCCCGAGTGCATTTGAGACCAGACCGTAGTTCTAGTTCCCGTAGGTTCCCGTACCTCGAAACCCGACATACTACGTCCGTTCTACCGCAAACAGGTACGCCTAAGTCTCCAATGGTCGAGCAGCGTCCACCTATCTGCTAGAATGCGTACGCTAGTATCGTCAATCATTTCTCTCACCCCGTGTGACCGAGAACACCTTGTCTATCCGTAGTTAGCCTGAACTACGTCATGCTCTGATTTCTCTGATGAGAATACATAGGCCTAAGACGCGACGTCTTGCCGAGCAACTAACCCGTAGTTTCCCGAACTACGCAGACTCTGATTTCTCGTTCTCTGATGAGAATACGTAGGCATAGAGTGCGACGCTCTATCGAGTCAATTTCTTCCCGTTTAGATTTAGCAGTCGTAGATAGATTGTTTTTCACCCGTCCAAGTAAACACAACAAGCATGGATCCCGTCGAGTACGACGGACGTGAGGGGTGCTAATACCTTCCCCTTGCATAACCGACTCCCGAATCCAGACAATGGTTGCGACGACCTTGTCTTACCCTTTTTCGTCAGGTTTCTCCGATTGTTTCCTTTCCCGCTCTGAGGGATAAATAACGAAAGATGGCGACTCTTCTGTTTTGCCGGCACCTTATTTTCGCGCAAGCGACAGCATCATCATCCCTTGAAGAGGCCTCACTTAGCCGAATCCCAAATGATAGGTTCCCAGAGTCGATAACCCTCAAATCCAACAACCTGTCGAGCCCAAAGGGCCAGGCAAGATGCCATCAAAGAGAATCTCGTCTGAGTGTAAATTTCGTAGCTAGCTGGTGCGAGCAAAGCAAGCAGGCTAACCACTACACTCTACTTCTAAGTCTATGTGCACTCAAGCCCAGGCCCGGCTTATCTCTCAAACTAACCATCTACCCACAACACAATAACAAATATATACATTACTGAAAGTAAAGACAGAAAGATAAATACATACAAAACCTCAGACGGGAAAACAAGCGCTAGGATTGACTCGCGTAGGGAATCGTTGGAATCCCCAACAGAGTCGCCAGCTGTCGCTACTGCGAAAATCGGCGCCAGCTATGACACAAGAGTCACCACCGTGCGTTATTTATCCCAAAAGAGGGAAAGGAAACACTAAAAAAAAACCTAACCCAAAGAGGGAAAGGAATGGTCATCGCAACCAAATCCTGGATTCGGGAGTCGGTTACGCAAGGGGAAGGTATTAACACCCCTCACAACCGTCGTACTCGACGGGATCCACGCTTGTTTTCTATCTAAGGGTATGTTTATCTATCTACTCTAAAGGTCTGGTCTAAAAAGAAAAGAAAATGACTCGGAAAAGTATCAGACTTTATGCCTACGTATTCCCGTCTAGAACGAGAAAATAGAGTCAACGTAGTTTGCCTAACTACGGGTAAAGGGGGGAAGGTTGCTCGCCGAGATGTCGCGTCTCGTGCCTACGTACTTTCATATGGCATGAAAGATCAGAGCAAATGTAGTTCGGGCTACGGAAGACACAAGCTTGTCGGATAGTTTTTTTATCTCCTTATGAAAGGGTTTTCCTGATTAAAGGTCCAAGAGGACAAAAATAGAGTTTGAATGTTTGTTTGAATCTTTTACGAAAGAACTATTTTTTAGGATGTTCGCAATCTCCATCGCACTAGAGACTATGACCCAGGAGTGAACGCTTCGTATGTCACCCAAAGGGTACCACACTAAACATCCAGATTACTGCAGAGAGACCCTTCACCAACCTTTTCCCAGATAGCTTAAGGCTCGTAACGTACGACTTCAATTAACCTTATTACTGTATTTTTGAATTGTTTTGAGATGAGAAGAGAAAGACACCCTAAAACTATGGTTGAAAGGGAATCTACCTACAGTTATCATGCATGGGTCAAAACCTAATGTCTGTCATAATTCCCTCTTGCACAGAGGAAATCAGAGATCCTAAGGGAAACAACAAAAGAAAGCAAGCAGTAAACAGTAAACAGTAAAATGCATGCTATGCAACAGTACAAGCGAGGCAAGGGAGTCCGGCTCAACCTCAAACCTAAGAAAACAACAGGCAAGTGTAGACAAGCTCCACCTCAAACCTATAGGTAATCAACACAAGAAAACAGACAAAAGAAAAGAAAAGAAGCAGAGAAAGCAACCCAATCAACAACAACAGTCTTCAGCAGATAGCAACTTCAATACTCAACAGCAGCAACTCTAAACATCAAATCCTCTTGACAACAAAGTTGACAGCAAAAAGCCTTCATCCTCAAGCTAGCTTCTATCTTCAAGCTTCATCCAACTTCATATTCAAGCTCTAGCAAGCACACTCCAAGCAGAGGATTAATCACTAAGATCAAGGTTGCAATGTTGAAAACAAAATGAAAACCAAAAGAAATCATTAAGTATCAACATTAAAATGGAAAAGCATCCTCAAAGTTCTACTCAACTATGGGCATACCACACATCCCTCCAAAGCAGAGATGGAGTTTCCCTAGGAGGACTTTACATCATTAGATAGAATAGAAGCACACAGTGCATTCTATGTTTGATGAAAGAATCAAAACTAGTCCTAATGGATCTTCCTAAAACCCTAATTTCCTAAGCTCCTAAAACAACTCCTAAAAGAAAAGAAAACTTCAACTCCAAGCTCCAATCTTCAATCCATAGCAGCTACACCAAGTCTAGAAGACCTCCCAAGAAGGAAACCAAGCAAATCCAGCTGTAAAGTCACCAACAAGACCAAACAATCGAGGGCACACAAAATGGAACACCACAAGCACAAACAACTTGCAAAATACAACTAAAATAGAAAACAAAGTTATAAAATTCTAATAAAATTCCTATGGGAACATACATGTTTGAATAACCTAGGGTTAAAATATTAAAGCCTAATTCAACTTCTAAGTCACCTAAATAATTTCTAGATTGAAGGGTATCAAGGTGATCCACAAGTTCGGGAGGGCTCTAATCTCAACACCTAAAACAGAACCTAAAGTTGTTCTAAAATTCCAACAAAAATCATTGGGGAACATGAATATCTACCATAAAACATACTAAAAAAACAAATCCAAATTCATCACTAATTGGAAGAACAAAATTTAACAAAACAGATGGTCAAATATGAAAAATTAAGAGAATTAAACAAAATAAGAAAAATCAAATTAAATTGAAAAATGCATGAAAATGCATTTTATTGATTTCAGAAAATCACAAATTCTCTCAAGATCATGGAGATATTTTTAAAATAATTTTTGGACCCAAAATTGAATTTATTGTGATTTTTTGAATCAATAAAGCATTTAAAATAAACAAAATGAAATAAAAGAAAATAAAAACTAAAATAAAACCACAGCGCTTGAATGAGGAGATTGGTCAAGCAATCCAAGAGCCAGGAGCGTGACACCTCATTTAATGAAACTGCATCGTTTTGGTTCCAAAATCTCACTTCTCAGATTAAAACACAACCAATGGATTTGGTGATCAGTCAAGGTCAAAGGCATGATCTAATGGTCCAGAGATCATCTTTTCCAATTCACAAGCCAAATGAAGTGAGATTCAGGGCGGTGGTCGGAGAAGACTCCAGTCGTCTTCTCCGGTGAGCAGGTGGTTGCAGGTGTCCAGAAACAGCAATCCTTATACCAATCTCATCCAGAATTTCATCAGGAATTCAAATCTCCTATCCATATGTTCTAAATCTCCATAGATTTTAAATCACGAATCAAAGTTCAGAAATGTCATCCAGATCAATCATCATCAATTGCAAATCTAAGGCTATAGAATTCATCCTCATGTCACCTACATCACTTTGATCTATCTAGATTGCTCTAACTCTCCATGAATCAAGAGATTCGAATCAAAATAGAAATGCTATGTCATGATCAATCATCACCAAATGCTTCCAAATTGATCCTAAAACGATCTACATCTTGTCTAGATCCTAACCACAAGTTCAAATCTAACTACATCATGCTAATTCATGTGGAAAGTTGAAAGTTACTAACCTGTTGTAGATCTAGTAACAGAGGCACTTCGAGCTTGATTCTCCCTTCAAAACTCTCCAGATACGTTCAATGATGCACTAGGAAGAGTGTTTCCCTTAGAAGGGTGTTTCCCTTGAGCTTTTGGCCAACATAAAAGTTGTAGGTCTTGAACTTAGCTTTCCAAATTGTACTAGAAGTCTTCCATCTGATTTGTAGAACTCATGTTATGAGGTTTAAAAGTTAGGGGTATTTTGGGGAACGTAAGATTATAGGTCATTTGGCATTATAGGTCATTTTCTCCTTCTTGCAAGCTTCAAATGCAATTTTGTTCAACACAAAACTTGTTCAAAATGATATTTTTAGGTCAACCATATACTCATGATGAATTGATGTGGATTTAGGTGAGACTTGGTTTGAAAAGTTTTGCAGAAGGAAGAAATTAAAGGTATTTGATTGAAAAATTCATGATTAATTCATGTGGGCTCAAAATGGACCATATGAATACTCATTTTCATCAGAAAAACAATTCTAAACACTTTGGCTATTTTAGAATTTCCATTTGAGGTCAATTTCATGGTGATATGGTTTGTTACTTCAAAACTAAGTTACACTTCATAATTTGATTTTGTGATAAGTTCAAGCACTCAAATCACTCAAACACCCTCACCAGACTACAAGGATAAGATTGCAAGCTTCTGAGGGAAGTTTCAAGTCAGAACATGTGCACACCATGGCTGGTTTTATGAAGGAAATTTACAAATTGGTTTTTCTGTTTTGGGCTTCAATTGGACCCCTAAAGCCCACAAACCAATTGTATTTAAGCTCTGTGAGAGGTTTTGCTCCATTTTGGAGATCATTTCGCACCAGAACCAAGGACTGAAGTTGGAGCTTGAAGAAGAGAGTGAAAATCGTGTTTTCATTTTCAAGCCAGATCCAAGCAAATTGAAGTTACAAAAGTGTTCCTCATCAAGCATTGAGTGAATCTGCAGTGTTTTGAAGCCAAAATCGTACCCTAGATACCTCAATTTGAAGCTCAAAGTCAGGTAAGTAGTTTTCAAATTTACACTAGTTATAGCATGATCTAAGCATGGTTAGTATGTGGATAGGTTTTAATTTAAGATGTAGATGAAATCTGGATCAGAAATTTGAGGATTAGAGACAAATTAGGTGATGACATAATTTCTGGTGAGGTTCGTTTCTCCTTGATCTTGAGGCTTTGATACAATTGGAATAACATGTGATGATCAATGATAGATGAGGATTACATCCATACCAATAGTTTGAGTTTTGGTGAGAGTTCAGATTGAAGTGAATTTTAGGATCTGCTTCGTGTTTCAAATTCTAGTAGGATTTAGAGGATTTGAAGGTGATATTTGAGATCAGGACAAAATTTGGAGTGAGATGATGTTAAGTTTACTGAGTTTTCATGACCAGTAAGTACATGCTCACCGGAGAAGATGACCGGAGGTCATCTCCGGCCGCCGTCTGAGAGCTTCCCCCCATCTGAGAATTTAAATGAAGACGAAGGTTGTGGTTCGTTGGATCTGACTGAAGCATTGACAAAGTATCATCATCGTGTGGTTGTGTTTTAATCCGAGGATTTGAACTTTTGAATATGAAACACTGCGTTTCATTTATTGACCTGGCAGCTACGTGGTGTGTGAGGTGGAGCGTGTGAGAGCCTTTAGATTAGCTTACTGAGTCCATTGATCCAACGCATGTGATATTTTCTGGTTTATTTGATTTTCTTAATTCATTTTCATATTATTTTAATTGCATTTTCATACTTTAATTCATTTTAATTTCATTATTTGACAGAAAAATTAAATAAATATTTGCTCATGCTCCTCTTTTAATTTGTGATTTTTCTATGCTGTTAGATTTAATTTTTGATGATTTTGCAATTTAATTTGATTTTTCTCATTTTCATTAATTTCTTTATTTTTGCATAGTTGATACATCTGTTTGTTGATTTTTGTTTGACCAATTGGTATTGAATTTGGATTAGATCTTTTGCTGGATTGTAGATTAGAGATGTATGTTCCTTCAGGAATTTTCTCTTGATTTTTAAGATAATCATAGGTTCTGTTTTAGATTAGCGTTTTAGAGCCTTCCCTTTCATGGCTTCCCTTTGACACTTTACAATTTAGGATTTTATTAGTGGCCTTAGAAGTTGAATTAGACTCTGATATTTGGACTATAGGTTCTTAACACTTGCCTGTTCCCTTAGGAAAATTTGTAGATTTTTAGAATCTAGTTTGCTATTTTAGATAGAACTTGCAATTAGGTTGTTCATTTTGTGCTCCTAACTTGGTGCTTGCTTTGTTTTGCCTTCATTGGTGGCTTTTGGTGCTTGGTGAGCTTGTGGTTCTTCTATGATGGTGCTAAGGGCATGTTGTAGCTTCTGTGGAGTTGATTGTGGAGCTTGTCTTGGAGTTCTTCTTTCCTTTTGGTAGCTTTCTTGTAGCTTACAGGAATTAGGGATTATGAGAGAGCTTAGAAGTAGTTTTCTTTCTTCTTCAAACATGGATTGCTTTGATTGCTTTCCATTCTCATCCTATGATTCAAAGTCCTCATGTGAAAGTATCATCTCTCCTTTGGAGGGATGTGTGACATTTTACAATGAGTAGAACTTTTGAGGATGCCTTTCTCTGATGACTGGTTGAGTGTCAGGTGGGATTCCTTTGGTTTCTTTCCTGCTTCCCATCATCAAATACTCATCTTGTTGATTCTCTTCAATCTTGGTGGAGTGGCTTGGTAAAGTTTGAAGATGGAGCATCCCTTTCCTTCTCTTGAAGATGGTGTGGACTTGAAGAGCAGTTACAGACTTTGGATTGGATTGCTGTCAGAAGATTGCTCTACTGTGGAGATTGCTGGCTTGTTTTCCCTGTTTGTCTGTTTTCTTCTTGTTCTACTGTATTGATATGATTTGCTTGGAGTGTTGCAGTAGATTTAGGCTTCATGTAGATGATCATATGCCTAAGAGCATCCTAAGGGTTGAGCTTCTCCCCTTGCTTGTATTGCATTAGAGGTTGAGTTTCTCCCTCTGCTTGTATTTTTACTGTGTGGTTTTGCTTGCTGGTATTTGGTAGAGCTCGGCTCCCTTGCCTGTGGGGTGTGTGGTCTTTGTTCCTTGTTTGTTTAGAAGTTGAGTGCAAATCCTTCTGCTTGTGTGATGCATTGCATGCATTTTATTTACAGAAATTTCTTTACAGTTATTTCTTTTTCCGTTTGCTTTCCTTTGCCATGTTCCCCTAGGAACTCTGACTTCTCTTGTTCAAGAGAAGTTATGACAGACATTAGGGTCATAACCATACATGATAACATTAGGTTGTTCCCTTCTAACCTCAACCATAGGTCCATTTTGCATGACAACTTTAGGATTGGATCAGTTCCCCTTTAGTGCGTCGTTTCTCTTCTCATTTGCAAATAAAATCAAAATACAGTAATAAAGGTTAATTGAAGTCGTACGTTACGAGCCTTAAGCTATCTGAGAAAAGATTGTTGGAGAGTTTCTTTTCAACAGTTTGGATGTTTAGTATGGTACCCTTTGGGTGACATGCGACGCATTCACTCTCAGGTCATAGTCTCTAGTGCGATGACAGTTGCAAACATCCATAAAAGACACTTCTCTAAAAAACAGAAAACAAAGATCAAACTCTTTTTGTCCTCTTGGACCTTTAATCCCTTGGGAAACCTTTTTCAGAAAGAGAGTTCTGTTAACTCCAGGTTCAACCACAAACGGTAAACGCCCAGGTCTCCAATGGTCGAGCTGCATACACTAAACTACTGGAACCGTCTGTTAACCTTACTCGGATAAAAAAGACAAACCTGTGTCTCTCGTGTCCCGAACTACGTTTGCTCTGATCTTTCGCGCCGTGTGAAACTACGTAGGCACAAGATGCGATATCTTGGCGAGCAACCTTTCCCTGTAGTTAGGCGAACTACGTTGACTCTGTTTTCTCGTTCCAGACGGGAATACGTAGGCATAAAGTGCGACGCTTTGCCGAGTCATTTTCTTTTCTTTTCAGACCATACCTCTAGCGTAGATAGATGTAACAAATCTGTCATATATATCAACAAGCGTGGATCCCATCGAGTACGATGGACGTGAGGGGTGCTAATACCTTTCCCTTTGCATAACCGACTCCCGAATCCAGACAATGGTTGCGATGACCTTGTCTTATACCTTTGCGTCAGGTTTTTCCCGATCATTTCCTTTCCCACTCTGAGGGATAAATAACGAAAGGTGGCGACTCTTCTATCATTGTCGGCCTCATTTTTTCACAGTAGCGAAAGCTGGCGACTGTGGTTCCCTATGCGAGTCAATCCTAGCGCTTGTGTGTTTACCTGTTGGGTTTTATTTATCGCACTTTACTTTCCACATTTTATTTTCAATATGATTATTATTATTGTGTTGTTGTGGGAAGGGGGTTATGATAAGTGAGAAGCCAGACCCAGGCTTGAGTGTACTTAGCATTAGTTGTGGAAATTAGTGGGCGCGTGCTTGCTTTGCAGGCACTAGTGTCTCATGAAATCCACGCTCAGACGAGGTTCTTCCAGTTGACTTCTTTTCCAGCCCTTTGGGCTTGAGGGGTTGTTGGTTTGGAGGATTGTCGACTCTTGGGACCGATCATTTATGACTCAGCAGAGTGAGGCCACTTCAAGGGATGATGATGCCACACCTTCTGGGTATCGTATCATCGCTCTTGAAAGTCTGTGACACTGGGGAACGCATAGGATGCCATACCTTGTATGTGATTTAGGTCCATACCTGTGAGTGGGGTCGGGTTATTGCAGGAAACCTTAACCTTCAGACTACCTGGTTTTCTTGATAGTGAATCAGTGTTGTTGGGTTCAGAGAGTTCTGATCATCAGAGATGTGGTTGTTCTCAACAGTGTGTATTTATTGGTCCTCTTCAGGGTTGTGCTATCAGAGTAGTGTTGAGATTGTGTTGGATCAGAGCTTTAGTCTTCTCGGCAGTCATCTTGATCCTCTGTTGCATTGCATTTTGCATTTTGCATACTCATTTGCATATCATTAACGTGTGTCTGTGTTGCAGGTACCTTATCCCCCCAGTTCAGGTTTTCTTGCCTCCTATTGTGTTATCATGGGTTCTCTGAGAAAGACTATGGCCTACAAGCTCCCGACTCGAGGTGTTGCTCAGTTGTCCAGTATGATTGCTTTGGCAGATGATACTGTGAGAGGTGAATTCAGAAAGTCTTATGGGAAGCTACTCAGTTTGGTTCGTAAGCCTTCTGTGCATGAGTGGAATGGGTTGTACGCCTTGCTGTAGTTTTATGATCCTCCTTTGAGATATTTCACTTTCCCAGACTTCATTCTTGCACCTACATTAGAGGAGTATGCTGATTTATTGGGTGTGCCTATCAGGAGTCAGATGCCATTTGTTCATATGGATGCTGAGCCTAATCTGGCTAATCTAGCTCTTTCTCTTCATTTGGATGCCTCTGAGTTGGTCTTGTCCAGTTGGAACGGGGTTCCTGGTTTTTCTTTGCAGTTCTTAGTTGGGAAAGCCCAACAGTGTGCTAAAGACGGTTGTTGGATTGTGTTCAACACCATTCCTGCTCTCTGCATATATGATATCATTTTGTTTCCAAACATGCCTGATTTTGTAGACTTGGACGCTTTTCATATCTTTGCATCAGGGAATCCACTCCCTACCCTGATTGGCGATGTGTATCATTCCGTCCACTACAAGAACGAGAACAGAAGGGGTAAGAATGTATCATGTTGTGTGCCCTTACTATATAGATGGTTTGATAGTCACCTACCCAAGAAGGGTCTCTTTGCTTCATCTGCAGCCACAGCTAAGTGGTCTGAGCGATTGATGGGTTTATCAGCAGAGAGTGTTGTTTGGTTTGATAGGGATATGTTGGGTTCCGAAGTTTTATTCAGTTGCAGTGGGTTTCCGAATGTACCTTTGATTGGAAGAAAAGGCTGTATCAACTATAATCCATCTCTACTTGTCCGACAATTCGCTTATGCTTTGAGAGTGCCGCCTAAGGATGAAGAGGTGCAGGAATCTTTGTACCTCACTGGTCTTCTAAAGGGGGATATGTTATCTAAGATTCAGCATGCCTGGAATGATATCAGTAGACGATGAAAGTCATTGTTGGGGAAAAGTAATAGCCAAGCTTACGCTCCGTTTGTGACCTGGATCAGAGCCAGAGCAGAGATTATAGGGATACCTTTTCCACCTGCTAGGAAAGAAGGCCCGCCAGTGGTAAAAGAGCCTACTATCATGCCTATTCAATAATATAATCAGGTGTTAGCTGAGAGAGAAGAGCTGAAGAAGGCAAGTGAAGAGTTGGAGAAAGAGTTGGCACAGAGCAGAGGGGAGAGAAGTGAAGCCATCCACTCCTTCAAGAGGCAAACAGAGTTGCTGAACAGGTTAGGTACTGACTTGACTAAGCAGATAGCTGAGCGTGAGCGTTTGGGTCAGGACTTCAAATTTGTCACTGACGTATTGGCTACTAATAAACAGCACTTGGATGAAGCGTACCGAAGAATATCCAAGTTTAATCAGTAGTGGAACGCTACCATAGCCAACAACAAAGAAAGGGAGGATAAACTAAAGCAGCAGATTTCCAAATTGAAGGCTCAAGTGAAGGCTAGTGAGAAGAGGTTTGATGAGGAGACCGCTCGCAGATACGCCGCTGAGGATTTGCTGAACAAAGCTCTCGCTAACTTGAAGGATCGCAAGCAGAGGTTCGAGTCTAAGAAGCGAAAGTTAGAGGATTGCTTTGCCCAGGGAGCATTGGAAGATTCAGTTGAGGGTCTCTAGTGTACTATTATGAAGAGAGAGTTACTCATCGAAGGGTTGCTCGCTCGACCTGATCACCCCGAGACTAGAGAGTTGCTGGAGGAGTTCCGTGCCCGCTGTCGCACTTGATTATCTTTGTAGCTATTTGTATTCTTTTTCTGATTTTTGCTGTAGGCTGACCATCACCAGGCTTGTTGGTCGAGGTCATGCTATTGATTCTCGTCGTATTCATTGACCTTGTACTACTGCCTTGTGGGCCTTATCTATATATGAGATGTTATTTCAGTGGCTAGACCCGGACTTCTTGTTATCAACACTTACACTCGGGCACTCGAATCGGGGGAAAAATCTCCCTAACACACAGACACACGTTTGCATCTGCATAAATCATTCGCATAACAGGTACCTTGTACTGTTCTCCTAACTCTCTGTTGATGCAGGTTCCAGGATTTCCGACCAGCGAATTCATCGCTATTCTACCAGAAGCAACTGTAAGAAATCCATGGATCAGATGCAGACTGAGATGCAGGAGATGCGCGATAGGATGTCGCAGTTCATGCAGATGATGGAGGCTATGGCTAAGGGCCAGGAGCAGCTGCAAACTCTAGTGCAACCACTGATTGCTAGGGTTGACAGTCAGGATGTGCTACATGGCAGATTTGCTAATCATCCTTCCCGAGTCGGGACTCCTCGAGCAGATGACACGGTAGCGGTGGTCGTCCTCAATACAACTGAGAATGATAACAGAGTTAAGAATGTGGATGTGACGGGGAATGCTGGTTTCAATGTTGGCACTGGGAATGCTGGTCTTGGTGCTAGGAATGTTGGTATGGGTATTGGTATTGGCAACGCTGGTTTTGGTGGTAATCAAGGTTATGGCAATCAGGGTTACAAAAATCAAGGGTACGGCAATCAGGGCTTCGGTAACACAGGTTTCGGCAATGCAAGCCACAATGGTGTGGGAATGGGCGTTTACAATGCTGGTTTTGGGCCAAGTGCTGGAAATCAGGGTTTCGGTAATATAGGATACGGTCCTAGGGTCAATCAGGCTGGTTTTGGTCCTCATACTACTTATGCTGAGTATGGTAATGGGGATTCTCACTGGGGCGAAGATCGCCAGGAAGATGCTTTCCCTCCTCCAGGCAGGGATCTTGAGATGCCCGCTGATAATGATAGAAGGTTCCGGTTGTTGGAAGAACAGGTGAAGGAATCTTGCTAATCAAAACTCCACGGGGCTGGATGTGGCTAACATGGGATTGGTCCCTGGCTTGAGGGTACCAATAAAATTCAAAGCGCCCACGTTTGACAAGTATAAGGGGGATACATGCCCGAGAGTTCATGCACGATCTTACTACCGGAGAATGTCTGCCTACTCTGATGACGAAAAGATGCTGATGCATTTTTTCCAGGACAGCCTGTCGGGCCCGTCATTAGAGTGGTACATAGGGTTAGAGCCAACTCAAGTTGGTAGCTGGAAGGAATTAGCAGAGGCTTTTGTCAAGCATTACCAATACAACAGTGACCTTGCGCCGAACCGGGTCCAGCTCCAAAATCTCTCTCAGAAGAATAACGAGAGTTTCAAAGAATACGCCCAAAGATGGCGTGAGTTGGCTGCCAGGGTGCACCCGCCCCTGGTTGAGCGTGAGTTGGTGGATATGTTTGTGGGCACTTTCTCTGGGTTGTACTATGACAGGCTGATGAATTGTACAACGGCTAAGATTGGCGTTAAGATTGGTAAGATTCAAGCGGGTGAGTCAACCTCGGCTGGAGGTGGTAAGAAGGCTTTTGGGAACAAGAGACAGGGAGATACCAATGCAGTATGTAGTGATCGGAGAAAGGATAGAAGTCGGAATCGGCACAGGTAGCAGGTCGCCAGTATAACAATTCCTATACCTCAACAGCAACAACAACAGCCACAACAGCAACAGGGATGACAGAACGCTGCTCCACAGAGATATCAAGGTAGGGATAGGGCTGTGAAAAGAGTCTTTGATGCACCTCCGCTACCGTATGCTCAGCTTCTTCCAACTCTGTTACAGTTGCAGTTGGTTGAAAAAAGGACGTTAGCTCCGCCGAAGGGCACGCCTCTTTATGGGTACGATGTTAATGCACATTGCAACTTCCACTCCGGGGCACCTGGTCATACCATCGAGAATTTCCAAGCATCCAAACATAAGGTGCAAGATTTGATAGATAGCAAGGCTATAAACTTTGGTAACGAAGCGCCCAATATTGAGAAGAATCTGATGCCGCCTCATGGAACTGCAAAGGTAGATGTTGTGTTGGAAGATGCTAGTTTGAATCTGGTTATGAATATGGACAAATTGAAAACGCCTTTGGATTATGTCAAGAGCAGATTACTGAAAGGGAGGGTGTTCTCTGGTTGTGATGCTGATTGTATTGATTGTTTGGCCCAGCCTGAGGGTTGTCATAACTTGAAAAGAGGTATTCAAAGGTTGATCTACGAAGGTACGCTGCAATTTGATTGCACTGCTGAAGATAAGCCTATTAAGGCAAAAGTTGAAGAGCAGGGTGAAGTTGCAACGATTACGATACTGTTCAAGACTGTCACGATATCGGCACCTCCCAAGAGGCCGACTATCATAATTACCAAAGCGGGACCTATTCCGTATGAGAGTACTAAAGCCATCCCCTAGAATTATGGGGCAGAAATTTATTGCAACGGAGAGAAGATCAGCCTGCCAAGCCCACCTGTAGGAGCAGTTGATAATCTTGTGGGGGCAGGGGGCGTAACCCGCAGTGGTAGAATCTTTGCGTCACCAGGGGTAGAGGTTGAGAGAGCTGCCAGAGGAAAAGGTAAAGTTGATGAAGAAGAACCGTCGCAGGAAAAAGAAAAGGGGGCTCTGACCAAAGATGTGGAAGAATTCATGAGATTAATTTGGAAGAGCGATTACAAAATTGTCGATCATCTGCAACAGACGCCTTCCAAAATATCAATCTTGTCATTGCTGCTTTGTTCCGAGGCTCACCGCAACGCTTTGCTGAAAGCCTTGGACACTGCCTATGTACCCCAGGAGATATCTGTGAATCAACTCGAAGGAGTGATTGCACACGTGAATGCGGGGCATGGCCTTGGCTTTACTGATTTTGATTTGACGCCCAGGGGCCGCAACCATAACAGTGCATTGCATATCTCGGTTGAGTGTAGGGGCACTATTATGTCCCATGTCCTGGTCGATACCAGTTCATCCCTAAACGTCTTGCCCAAGAAAGCATTGTTGAAGGTAGATACTCGAGGTGTAATCTGCACACCAAGTGACTTAGTGGTGAGGACATTTGACGGAACGAGAAGGTCCGTATTCAGAGAATTGACTTTGCCGATCTAGGTCGGTCCAGAAGTGTTTGATACCGTGTTCTATATCATGGACATACAACCAGCTTATAGTTGTTTGCTTGGACGACCGTGGATCCATGCTGCAGGGGCTGTAACATCGACGTTGCACCAAAAACTTAAGTATGCGATCGGTGGTAGCATTGTCACCATATGTGGGGAGGAAGACATTCTGGTCAGTCACCTGTCATCGTTTAAATATGTCGAAGTGGATGGAGAGATCCATGAGACTTTGTGCCAAGCCTTTGAAGGAGTGCAGATCAAAGAAAAATATCCTCTCATCAGCAAGGAGCCAGAGGTAGCTATGTCGTCGTACAAGGAAGCCCAAGCGGTAGTTCAGGCCGGGGAGACCAAAGATTGGGGTCAAGTTCTGGAGATTCTTATCAAGCAAGACAAGTTTAGCTTAGGGTACCGCCCGTCGTCATCATCTTCACAGAGCAAGCCAGGATTCAAGGGGTCGATTGTGTTTACTCTGGGAGGAGTCAATTTTGAGTAGATCAATGCTGTGTCTGACAGTGAAGACGGAGATAGCGACTGCGACATGGAGTCTTGGATCAAGTCTAGCGAGCCAGGACAGAGCCTCTGCAACTGGTCTATCCAGGACTTTGTTCAAGTGACGCCGAAACAGTAATGCCTTGTTTTTCGATTATTGTACAATCCTATGTCCTACCCGGGGCATATTGATTTTATTTCAGGGCCTACTTGCTTATGTGTATGCATTGTTTTAATTATTAAATAAAGGCGTTTTCCTCATGCAAATTTTGTGATCTCTATTTTTCTATTTTTATTTTTCACAAAAAAATGGCAACGTGGTTGTATGATTCGTTTGCATACTATTTGAAGCATTTAACCCTTCTTCTTGCAGGATCCATATTGCAGATAACACCGATCAAGATCTCCCTATGACTCGCTTCGACTTTGAGCACCTGATATTCCAAGCCGAAGAAGAGATTGTTGAGGACGATGATTTACCAGAAGAGCTGACTCGTCTATTAATACAAGAAGAGAGAATCATTCGTCCTCATCAGGAGGACATCGAGGTCATTAATTTGGGTTCAGAAGTGATTGTCAGGATGTCCGGATAGGGGCTGCGCTGCAAAGTGATATCAAGCAGAGACTTGTCGAGATGCTTCGAGAGTATAGTGACATATTTGCTTGGTCTTATGAAGATATGCCTGGACTAGATACTAATATTGTGGTTCACCGTTTGCCATTACGTGAAGACTGCCCACCGGTCAAGCAGAAACTCAGGAGAACTAAACCAGATATGGCCGTGAAGATTAAAGAGGAAGTGCAGAAACAGTGGGACGCTGGTTTCCTAGCTGTTACAACTTACCCTCATTGGGTCGCCAATATAGTACCTGTATCAAAGAAAGATGGTAAGGTGCAAATGTGTGTTGACTATTGGGATCTGAACAAGGCAAGCCCTAAGGATGACTTCCCGCTTCCTCATATTGACGTGTTGGTCGATAACACTGCTCAATTCTCTGTGTTTTCCTTCATGGACGGCTTTTCGGGCTAGAATCAGATTAAAATGGCGCCGGAGGATATGGAGAAAACAACTTTTATGACCCCGTGGGGAACGTTCTGCTACAAAGTGATGCCCTTTGGTTTGAAGAACGTTGGGGCAACGTATCAACGGGCTATGACGACACTCTTTCATGATATGATGCATAAAGAGATTGAAGTCTATGTTTACGATATGATTGCCAAATCCCAGACAGAGGAAGAGCATCTGGTGAATCTTCTGAAGTTGTTTGAGAGGCTTAGGAAGTTCAGGCTGAGGCTGAATCCTAATAAGTGCACCTTCGGGGTAAGATCTGGTAAGCTACTGGGGTTCATTGTTAGCGAAAAAGGAATTGAGGTTGATCCTGCAAAGATAAAAGCTATACAAGAGATGCCAGCGCCAAAAACAGAGAAAAAGGTCCGTGGCTTTTTGGGGAGGTTGAACTACATTGCCCGGTTCATGTCTCACCTAACAGCCATGTGTGAGCCGATGTTTAAATTGTTGAAAAAAGATCAGGCCATTGTCTGGAATGAAAACTGTCAAAAGGCGTTTGAAAAAATAAAAGAGTATTTGCAGGAACCTCCGATTTTGATACCCCCAGTAGCCGGGAGACCACTAATCATGTATTTGATGGTTCTTAAGAATAGTATAGGTTGTGTTCTCGGTCAACATGACGAGACTGGACGAAAAGAGCATGCGACCTATTACTTGAGTAAAAAGTTCACAGATTGTGAGTCTCGTTACTCAATGCTCGAAAAGACGTGTTGTGCACTTGCTTGGGCCGCCAAACATCTGAGACAATACATGCTAAACCATACAACCATGCTGATTTTGAAGATGGATCCGATCAAATACGTCTTTGAGAAACAGGAACTTTCTGGAAGGATCGCCCGGTGGCAGATGGTACTGATAGAGTACGATATACAGTATGTCTCACAAAACGCTATCAAAGGTAGCGTACTGTCAGAGTACCTGGCTGAATAGCCAATCGATGATTATCAGCCGATGAAGTTTGATTTTCTTGACGAGGATATCATGTACTTAAAGATGAAAGATTGCAAAGAGCCGTTGCATGGTGAAGGTCCTGAGCCGGGTTCCCAATGGCAATTGATTTTTGACGGTGCTGTGAATTCATATGGAAGTGGAATTGGGGAAATCATCACGACTCCCCATGGGACGCACATCCCGTTCACTGCCAGATTGACATTTCCAGTTACCAACAATGAGGCTGAATATGAGGCGTGTATCATGGGTCTCGAGGAGGCTATTGATTTGAGGATTAAAAATCTTGATGTGTATGGAGACTCCGCGCTAGTTGTGAATCATATCAAGGGAGAATGGGAGACTCGTCAGCCCAATTTGATACCATATATGAATTATGCAAGGAGACTGTTGCCTTTCTTTGACCGGGTAGAGTTTCATCATGTGCCACGGGCAGAAAATCAGATGGCCGATGCTCTTGCGACATTGTCTTCGATGTACAAAGTTAACTTCTGGAATGAGGCTCCCAAAATAGTTATCTCTCGCCTTGATAGGCCCGCCTTCATATTCGCCATTGAGGAAGCTTCCGACGGCAAGCCGTGGTATTTTGATACCCATAATTTCCTAAAGAACCAGGAGTATCCGACTGGGGCATCCAGCCGCGATAAGAAGACTCTTAGGAGATGGGTTGGCATTTTCTACTTGAATCCGGATGGTGTTCTATATAGGAGAAGCCATGATTTGGTGCTTTTGCGATGTGTTGATGAGAAAGAGGCTAATCTACTCATGGAGGAGGTCCACGAGGAAACCTTTGGCACGCACGTCGGCGGACACGCTATGTCTCGAAAGTTATTACGGGCAGGGTATTATTGGTTGACAATGGAAAGAGACTGTTTTAAGTTTGCAAAGAAATGCCATAAATGCCAGATTTATGCAGACAAGATTCAGGTGCCGCCGAGCCCTTTGAATGTTATGGTGTCCCCGTGGCCTTTCTCCATGTGGGGCATCGATATGATTGGGAAAATTGAGCCCACCGCATCCAATGGGCACCGGTTCATTTTGGTAGCTATCGATTACTTCACCAAGTGGGTTGAAGCAGCATCTTACGCTAATGTCACCAAGCAAGTGGTGGCCAGGTTTATCAAAAAGGATGTCATCTGTCGGTACGACATTCCCGAAAGAATCATTACTGACAATGGTTCGAACCTGAATAAAAAGATGATGAAAGAATTGTGCCAGAATTTCAAGATTGAGCATCATAATTCATCTCCCTATCCGCCCAAAATGAATGACGCTCTTGAAGCGGCCAATAAGAACATTAAGAAGATAGTTCAGAAGATGGTTGTGATATACAAAGACTGGCACGAGATGTTGCCCTTCGCGTTGCACGGTTATCGTACGACAGTACGCATATCAATCGGGGCAACACCTTTCTCATTGGTGTATGGTATGGAGGTTGTCCTACCATTAGAAGTTGAGATTCCTTCCTTGAGAGTATTGCTCGATGTCCAACTTGATGAGGCAGAATGGGTGCAGAATAGGTTGAATCAGCTCAGTTTGATGGATGAGAAGAGACTTGCATCTATCACATATGGTCGGTTATATCAGAGCCGGATGAAGAAAGCTTACGATAAGAAGGTGCGCCCTCGAAGCTTTCAGACGGGCGATCTTGTGCTAAAATAGATTCTCCCACCATAATCGGATCACAGGGGTAAATGGACTCCCAACTATGAAGGTCCATATATTGTGCGAAAGGTCTTCTCCTGAGGAGCCTTACTGTTGTCCACCATGGATGGCGAAGATTTTTCATCCCCTGTGAACTCGGACGCAGTTAAAAAATACGTTGCTTAAAGAGACCCACTGGACGAAAAAAGAGAGTCCAGGAAAAAATGGGGCATCCTGGCGAACCAAAAAGAAAAAGAAAAAGGTTCGGGCAAAAATTAGGGATAAAAATTGAAAAGATGTACACCCACGGAGTCGAAAACCTGAAAAGGCGACTTCGGCAAAAAAGGGTATCCCGGTTGTCGCTACTGCGAAAATCGGCGCCGGCTAAACAGAAGAGTCGCCACCGTGCGTTATTTATCTCAAAGGAGGGAAAGGAAACGCTCGAAGTAAACCTACCGCAAAGACGGGAAGGGAATGGTCATCGCAACCAAATCCTGGATTCGGGAGTCGGTTACGCAAGGGAAAGGTATTAGCACCCCTCACGTCCGTCGTACTCGACGGGACCCACGCTTGTTTTCTAGTACAGATTGTTATTCTATCTAGTCTAAAGGTCTGGGGTTAAAAGAAAAGAAAATGACTCGGCAAAGTATCACACTTTATGCCTACGTATTCCCGTCTGGAACGAGAAATCAGAGTCAACGTAGTTCGCCTACCTACGGGTTAAGGGGGGAAGGTTGCTCGCTAGGATACGGCATCCTATGCCTACGTACTTTCATACAGCATGAAAGATCAGAGCAAACGTAGTTCGGGCTACAGAAGACACAGACTTGTCTGACTGTTTTTATCTTTCTAAAAAGGTTTTCTTCTGATTAAGAGTCCAAGCGGACAAAAATGACACTTTGATGTTTGTTTTCAATCTTTTATGCAAGAACTGTTTTTTATGATGTTTTCAATCTCTGACGCACTAGAGACTATGATTTGAGGGTGACTACGTCGTATGTCACCCTAAGGGTAACACACTAAACAGTCAGATTACCGAAGAGTGACCCTCCAGCAACCCTCTCTCAAATAGCTTAAGGCTCGTAGCGTACGACATCGATTATCCTTATTACTGTGTTTTGAATTGTTTTGAGATGAGAAAAGAAACGACGCTCTAAAATCCTATGGTTGAAAATGGGAATCAAAACTAACCTAATGTTGTCATGCATGGATTAAAACCTAATTTCTGTCATAATTCCCTCCTGCACCGAGGAAATCAGAGATCCTAGGGGATAAACGGAAAAGAAACAGATATATACAGTAAGCAGTAAAATGCATGAGATGCAGCAGTACAAGCGAGGCAAGGGAGTCCCACTCAACCTCGAACCTGGGAAAACAATAGGCAAAGTGAAACAGCTTCACTTCAAACCTTTGGGGGAAAGCTGAACAAGCCAACAAACAATACAGAAAAAGAAATGAAACCCAACACCAGCTCTGACAGCAACACCAGCTCTTACAGTAAGCAGCTCAAACAACAACAGCTCTGACAGCTACGGTTGATTAACAGAAACAAGGTTGACAGTAACAACTTCAAGCAAGTCCCCATTTTCACTCTTCAATGATCCCCAAGCTTTAGATAAGCTCTTATCTTCAATAAGCCCTATCTCTATGAACCTCAACCAGTAGACAGCTTCAATCAGCAGCAGAACCCTAGTCTTCAACAGATACTCAGCTCTGACAGGCACAAGCTTTATCTTCACCAATCCTTAATACCCTTCCTATCTTCAATAGGTCCATATCTTCAAGGCAAGCACTCACAGGAGAGAATCAACTAATAGATGAAGTTGAAATGTTAATAGGCTCAATGATAACCCAAGGAAATCACTAAGATATTAACACAGCAAGTGAAGGATATCCTCAAGGTTCTACCCAACCAAAGCTTCCTCTACATCCCTCCTAAGGAGAGATGGAACTTCTTTGGGGGACCTTGTGTCATAGGATGGAATAGAGGCACAAGAAGCTCTCTATGTTTGAAAGAAGGAATCAGTCTAATCTAAAGCTCTCCCTATATCTCCTATCTCCTAAGTCTTCAAAAGCAATCTTCAAGGACAGGATCTTCATGCTCCAAGCTCCATCCTTTGTCTTCAATCATCTCCAAAGTCTTCATTAACTCCAACAAGCAAAACTCAAGCCCCAAGCTCAACACCCAGTTGAAATGACCCAAACCCCACAAGCAAACCAAAAGCCCAAAAGGGAAACACACAAACATCACCCAATTTGCAAAAATCAATTAAAATAGTAATACTCATCATAAAATCATAGATTAATTTCTAAGGGAACCTAACTATATACCCTATACCCCACCTAAACCCCGAGGCCTAAATAAAACCCTAAGTCTCCAAACTATGCCCTAAACTACACCTAAGTGTTGTGAAACCCCAATTCTGATACCTCTCCTATCTACCTCTCAAATTAATCTAAGTCTTAGTCAAAAAAATATGACAAAATTCCTAGGGGTACATACTTCCCTAATCTAATTAACCTCACAAGAATCAATCAAAAATCCTACACCAATCGCTCATACTAAATTCAGAAAAAAGAGGTATCAAACAAATGCAAAATAAAATTAATAAAATTGTAAAATATACCAAAAAAAAATAAAATGCATGAAATAATGTTTTTATTGTTTTATTAAATTTTAGAAACTCTTTGGAAAACAAGGAAAAATCCTCACCCTAAAATGATCTTTTTTAAATTTATTATGAATTTTCTAATTAGCCTAAATGAAATATGAAAATAAAAGGAAAATAAAAGAAAATGGAAAAAATGCGTGACAAATAGCAAGCAATACACGTTCATAATATCAATTGGGCTCAGAGGGGGGTGTCTATAGCCAGGCGCGTACTAAGCCCAAACACAGTCAGAAAATCAAATGAAAATAGAAAGAAAAAAGGAAAATCCCCGTGCATCTTGGCCGTTGAAAATACTAAGCCCAAACACGCTGCGTATCATCCTCTCTCAGAATTCCTTCACAACTTTTCCATGCATCTTGGTCGTTGGATATTCGTTTCAGTCAAAGTCTCACCTAGATCTAATGGTGATCCTATCGTCTTCCTCATTTGAAAGCTTGGAGGGAAAAACACCATGGATGAACAAAGCTCCACCACCATCTTCTCCAAACCTCAGCTCCACTAATCCTCACCAAACTTCAACCCTAATAACATCATCTGGCTCATTTTTCCACAAGGAACTCAACCACATCATCCAATTGTATTGAAACCTCCTCATTCTCAAAACACGAACAGATGTTCAGAAAATGCTCAAACATCAATTCTCACCAAACTCAAAATTGAAAAGCCTATGATCAACTACACACCACACTGAGTAAAATCCACTATCAAACTAGGTTTAAACCTCCAAGAACTGCAAGATACGGTCATGAACAGAAATGGTGCTCAACCTAATTTTGTCTCTAAATCGTGCCAATTGTTACCAGAATCCACCTAGCCATGTTCTACATCACATCTAACCTGTTAAAACCTAGTAATTCTACATGAATCAAGCCATAGAAGAAAGTTTACATACCTGCAAATCTTGGATGACCAGAGCAAGCAAATCTTCAAATCAAGCTCCAAGATCTTCCAGACACGTTCTATGATCAATTATCAAGCTTCTGTATGCATCAATTGGAGTTTAATCTTCTTGAATTGCCAAATCCGATTCTGACTTGCAAGAGATGAATCCAAAATGCTATCTCACGATTCTTCAGTGTTCTTGGCTAGAATTCTATCTGGAATCAATCACCAATACATGATCAAGCTTCTGAGTGCAAGAATTTGGATTGAAACCTCTCCAATTTGTGTAACCGATTTGGATTTGCAAGATGAAAACTCCAAACTCAATCTCTCCAATCTCCCTCAATCTGCACCAACCAATGCCTTGAACCTCTTCTAATACTTATATAGAGCATGAATGAAAGCTCTAGAAACTTCTGGATTGATCCAATGAGAAGTTCAACATCTCTTGCACTTGAAAATGTCATGAGAAATTCATACATGGCAGCTGAGCTCTAAGCTTGTATTTGCACTTGCTTTGTATTCAATTTCTCTCCAAATGAGATTTAGGAAGTGTTTGGATTGAATGGTACATGGTAGCTGATCCGAGGAATGAATTTGCATATGTAACTTATGATGTAAGTAACCACTTTACAAAGGAAGTCATGGAATTATCCCTCAACTCAAAAATGTGGCAATGTCATTGTTTTCAAAATATGTTTTCCAATCAATTTGGTATGTCATATGGACTGGTTTGGACCTATAGCTCAAAAATCTCAATTTTCCTCTTTGGTTCATTTAAAATTCACCCTTAATTTAGGCAATTTTTGCAATTTTGTGATACAAGCCTTTCCAAGCTCTCATGACTTTTTACCTAGCCTAAAAACATCATTTTAAGCACATCTCATGTTGAACATTTTTTCATTTGAGGAGTGGAAGATAGAGATTTTGACCCATGTTGAAAAATGACATATAATCATCAATACCCAAAATACCCCTGGATTGCCAAAACCATATCTTGAGTTCCACAAGTCTTCTTGAAGACTTCTAGTACTCAAATTAAAGCTAAGATCAAGCCCTACAATTCTTATGTTGGCCAAGAATCCATTTGAAACTTTAATTTTGACTTATCTGGCTTGGAAGTTAGGCCTAAATTAGGGGATTTTACACTGAAACCCTAATTTGGCAACTCCTCCCACCCTTGATCCTCTTTGATTTATCCTTGGCACAACACCACACATGTATCAACATATCAATTCATGAATCCCACAACCTCCAATTAAGCATTGATGCTCTTCAATCACTCAGTTGACCTAGGGTTGACCTAGTGTTGACCCAGACGAAACCCTAGTTGACTGCACTTCAACTATGGCTCTTGTACTTGAATCAATGACTTGTCTCATCTTCAATATGACCCTCTAGACATTTCATAAGCTTTGTACACATTCCATACCCTCAACTCCTAGCTCATACCCCCATTGATGACCCTTAATACATCTCAAATTAGGAGAGAAATCCACCTGTTGACACTCAAATCTCCTTAAAGCTTCAACCCATTCCTTGATGACTTGGATGTTCCTCAGCTTGAATGAGGCCCCTTGATGTGCTTCTTTAGATAAGAATGGCACTTGATCCCTTGTTGGATGCCCTTCTATGCTATGCTATGCAAATGATTAGATTATGTACATGATTTACCATGCAAATGATAATGCAATTAAACATAAACCAGGTGAAATAGGTTGAGCAAATTTTAGGGTGCAACAACTGCCCCTATTCAAACGGCTTAGACCCGACTGGGTGAAAAGCGAACGGCCTTCAAACAATCGAGGTACGAGACGGTTAAATACCAAGAACCCGAAAATTTTCCAACCACAGAAATAAACTGCACAAACTGCTTGGAAAACAACATCTGCTGACTGGATTCGGTTGTTACGGCAACATACTGATCAATTAGCGACCGTGCTGGGGATTATTTTCATCAGCCCGAAAAAGACTCTATCATCACGGGGATGGAACTTTATCCAAGTTAGGACGCTATATTCTGTCAACACAGAAAAGTCCTGACGACTTCGTTGGGGAAACATTTCTGTCACAAGGAACTCATCTGCCGATCCCTACAGGCAAATCATTTGTCTGAACACAGGAAACCTTCTCCGTCTACTTCATACGGGAAAAGTCATCGGCCTGATTATAGGAACATCCCTCCGCCTGCTTCATACGGGAAAAAACCCATCTGCCTGAACACAAGAAAGTTCATCTGCCTGCTCCATACGGGAAAAGCCATCTGAATACGGTTTCTCTGCCTACCTCTGCAGTAGCTACCTTCGTTGGTCCCAACCCAAAAATGACTTTAAGGAGGACTCTACTGGGGATAGTAACACGAGGAAATCACGGCGACTTCCTTGGGGAAAATACTTTTGTCACATATCGGAACACAACTCACATACTCTGTCTATTACGGGAGAATTATCTATCTGGATACCGGAAAGTTCATCCGCCTGCTTCATACGGGAAAACACGTCTACCTGATTCTTACAGGAAAGTTCATCTGCCTGATTGTTACGGGAAAACATAACATATCTGCCTGGTTAATACAGGAAAGTTCATCCGCCTGATTCTTACGGGAAAACATAACACATCTGCCTGGTTCATACAGGAAAGTTCATCCGCCTGATTCTTACGGGAAAACATAACATATCTTCCTGGTTCATACAGGAAAGTTCATCCACCTGATTCTTACGGGAAAACATAACACATCTGCCTGGTTCATACAGGAAAGTTCATCTGCCTGATTCTTACGGGAAAACATAACACATCTGCCTGGTTCATACAGGAAAGTTCATCCGCCTGATTCTTACGGGAAAACATAACACATCTGCCTGGTTCATACAGGAAAGTTCATCCGCCTGATTCTTACGGGAAAACATAACACATCTTCCTGGTTCATACAGGAAAGTTCATCCGCCTGATTCTTACGGGAAAACATAACACATCTTCCTGGTTCATAAAGGAAAGTTCATCCGCCTGATTCTTACGGGAAAACAAAACACATCTACCTGGTTCATACAGGAAAGTTCATCCGGCTGATTCTCACGGGAAAACATAACACATCTGCCTGGTTCATACAGGAAAGTTCATCCGCCTGATTCTTACGGGAAAACATAACACATCTGCCTGGTTCATACAGGAAAGTTCATCCGCCTGATTCTTACGGGAAAACATAACACATCTGCCTGGTTCATACAGGAAAGTTCATCCGCCTGATTCTTACGGGAAAACATAACACATCTGCCTGGTTCATACAGGAAAGTTCATCCGCCTGATTCTTACGGGAAAACATAACACATCTGCCTGGTTCATACAGGAAAGTTCATCCGCCTGATTCTTACGGGAAAACATAACACATCTGCCTCGTTCATACAGGAAAGTTCATCCGCCTGATTCTTACGGGAAAACATAACACATCTGCCTGGTTCATACAGGAAAGTTCATCCGCCTGATTCTTACGGGAAAACATAACACATCTGCCTGGTCCATACAGGAAAGTTCATCTGCCTGATTCCTACGGGAAAACATAATACATCTGCCTGGTTCATACAGGAAAGTTCACCGCCTGATTCATACGGGAAAACATAACATTGGATATAGCTTCCTAGCCTGTTCGCGGTAGTAGCTAACTCCACTAGGGATATTCTGAAAATAACTGCCCGACACCCGTTTCGACAACAAGTGATCTCTTCTGAAACTTTGATTCATGAAACCCTGAAATGCTGCCGCGACAGCAAACCTGAAGAAAAACATTCCGCTGGTCGGATAAGAGAAACTTCAGCCAGTAATTCTATGGGGAATGATAACAAGAACTGTGTCATCATATGTCTCACGGCGAGACCTCGATCGTCTGGTAATAAATCTGAATTATAAATTCATACTCCTGCTGAGAAACACACCTGAAAGCAAAAGGCTAACCAACCTAATTTATGTTTCAAAATGCATTTGTTTGGCAATTGCGTAATGCTCCATACGGCATGGAAATGCTACGTGTTTTTGGGTAGATGCAAACATGATGATATATGCAAATGCAAATGCAGGTTCAGGCTGCTAGGGAAACTCTGACAAGCTTGCTTCAACACGGCTATTGAGAGCAAATACCACCCTGTTGGGGATGAACGGGTATCGCAAAGTATTCGGGCAAAATAAATGCCGGAAATACAACCAAACTCTGCGGGAGAGAGATTACACATCGATTTCCACTGGGAGGAAAAAGCAACACCTGCTGAGAAGATCAACTCAGCTAGGGGGGAGAATCAACCCTTCTAGGGGACAATTGTCTGGGTACGGTTTACAAACTCGGAATTACCACTCCGCTGGGGATAATCATCCTGACGAAAGTATGACGACCTGCGGGGAATAAGAAAACCATCCTCGGTGGGGATAACTCTTCTGAACTTACTACCTTGGTTATACGCCATAGAAATCCTCCCAGCTGGGGATTGAACGCGCACATACTCGACTCTCTGGGGAGTATAACCTTTGCAGGGGACACTGATCTTGTCTTGCTGGGGATATCCTGTGGACAACCTCCATGAGGATACTCTTCTGGGGAAAATAATCC
This sequence comes from Lathyrus sativus, assembly GCA_963859935.3. Taxonomy (NCBI): domain Eukaryota; kingdom Viridiplantae; phylum Streptophyta; class Magnoliopsida; order Fabales; family Fabaceae; genus Lathyrus; species Lathyrus sativus. The sequence continues at coordinate 112,679,464 of OZ012737.1, read as the reverse complement.
TTCCTTCGGTAAAGGATACTCATCGTCTCAATGTCTGGGGCGAGGTGCGACCTGCATGGGGATTAGCGTCACGCAAAGTTAAGTCTTTCACTACAGGCCTCCGGCTAGGGCCACAATTTTCTGATCGTTCGCTTCAAAGGTGAGAACCCTGCAAAACATAAACGAGACAACACAAATCTATACAACCAAATCTATCCAGGTTAGTATCCGCGACATTACTTCAGTCAATTCGAAGTTTTAGCAATTATTGGCAAGGGCCAACAAAGTTATGCACATGTGAGTTCATCAAAACATCGGCGTTTCCCACATACAAAACAGTAAAGCACAAACATCAAATACTGAATAACATGTTTTATTAATAACAGGCCTCTGAATAGGCAAAATTTTGTACACCGGATGCAACTCCTGAAAAGAGGAAGTCACGCACACAGACATAAAAATACAACTCGAAATTGTACACATGTCGGCAACGTGGTGCAGACAATCATCATGAGTTGATCCTCCTATGACTCGTCTGACTCTGGCGCTTTCCCGGTATTCAATTTTCGGAAGAGATTGTGTTGGATAAACGAACCCTCAGGTACTCCCAAACCACTAATGCAGTATCAGATCCGGACCGCAGTCATTTGCTTTTTCAATCCCTAACTTTTGTGTGAATCGCCCTTTGCGGGTTTTCAATTCACCGGGATACCCTTTTTTTGCCGAAGTCGCCCAATGCAGGTTTTCGACTCCGCGGGTGTACATTTTTTCAATTTTATCCCTAACTTTTGCCTGAACCTTTTATTCATTTTTTATGGTTCGCCAGGATGCCCCATTTTTGCCTGGACTCTCTTTTTACTGTCCAGCGGGTCACTTTTAAGCAAAGTATTTTTTAACTGTGTCCGAATTTACAGGAGACGTAAAGTCTTCACCATCCATGGTAGATAGTAGCACGGCTCCTCCAGAGAAGACTTTCCTGACAACGTATGGACCTTCGTAATTAGGGGTCCACTTGCCCCTGTGATCTGTTTGTGGCGGGAGAATCCTCTTCAGCACAAGGTCGCCCGTCTGAAAGCTTCGAGGGTGTATCTTCTTATCGTATGCTTTCTTCATCCGGCTCTGATACAACCGACCGTATGCGAGAGAAGTTAATCTCTTCTCATCCATTAAATTGAGTTGATTCAGTCTATCCTTAACCCATTCTGCCTCGTCGAGTTGGACATCTCGTAAAACCCTCAAGGAAGGAATCTCAACTTCCAATGGTAACACCGCTTCCATTCCGTATACCAAAGAGAAAGGGGTTGTCCCGGTTGATGTGCGTACCGTCGTACGATAACCGTGCAAGGTGAAAGGTAGCATCTCTTGCCAATCCTTATATGTCACAACCATCTTCCGGACAATCTTCTTTATGTTCTTATTGGCCGCTTCAACAGCGCCATTCATCTTGGGTCGGTAAGGGGAAGAGTTGTGATGTTCAATCTTGAAATTCTGGCACAGCTCTTTCATCACCTTGTTATTCAAATTCGAATCGTTGTCGGTGATAATCCGCTCAGGGATTCCATACCTGCAGATAATATCCCGTTTGATAAATCTGGCGACCACTTGTTTGGTGACATTGGCATATGATGTTGCTTCCACCCATTTGGTGAAGTAATCAATTGCCACCAGGATGAACCGGTGTTCGTTGGATGTCGTAGGCTCGATCTTGCCAATCATATCAATTCCCCACATCAAGAAGGGCCACGGCAAGGACATCACATTCAGAGTACTTGGGGGTACATGGACCTTGTCCGTATAAATTTGGCATTTATAACACCTCTTTGCAAACTTGAAACAGTCTGTTTCCATAGTCAGCCAGTAATAACCTGCCCGCAGCAGTTTTCTCGTCATAGCATGCCCACCAGCATGTGTACCAAACGTACCCTCATGTGTCTCTTCCATGAGCAACTTCGCTTCTTTCTCATCTATGCAGCGTAGCAACACCAAATCGTGGTTTCTTTTGTATAGGACACCGTCAGGATTCAAATAGAAATTTCCAGCCAATCTCTTGAGAGTTTTCTGATCTCGACTAGATGCCCCAGCCGGAAACTCCTTGTTCTTCAGGAAATTCTGGATGTCAAAGTACCAGGGTTGACCATCGGGAGCCTCGTCAATGGCAAATATGAATGCAGGCCTGTCAAGCCGAGAGATAACAATCCGGGGAGCCTCGTTCTAAAAGTTAACTTTATACATCGAGGACAATGTCGCCAGGGCGTCAGCCATTTGATTTTCTGCTTGCGGCACATGATGCAATTCCAACTTGTCAAAGAAAGGCAACAATCTCCTTGCATAGTTCATATATGGTATCAAATTGGGCTGACGTGTCTCCCATTCTCCTTTAATCTGATTCACTACCAGAGCCGAGTCTCCGTATACATCCAGATGTTTGATTCGCAAATCAATAGCTTCTTCCAGACCCATGATGCAAGCCTCATATTCAGCCTCATTATTGGTAACGGGAAAGGTTAATCGGGCAGTAAAGGGGATGTGCGACCCCTGAGGAGTAGTAATAATTGCACCTATTCCGCTACCATAGGAATTTACAGCTCCGTCAAATATTAACTGCCACTTGGAACCCAACTCTGGTCCTTCGTCTGGCAACGGTTCTTCACAATCTTTCATCTTCAAGTACATTATATCCTCGTCAGGAAAATCAAACCTCATCGATTGGTAGTCCTCAACAGGCTGCTCCGCAAGGTACTCAGACAGGACACTACCTTTAATAGCCTTTTGCGAGACATATTGAATTTCGTATTCGGTTAACACCATCTGCCATCGGGCAATTCTTCTGGAGAGTGCTTGCTTCTCAAACACGTATTTGATTGGATCCATCTTTGAAATTAGCAGGGTTGTATGATTTATCATATATTGCCTCAAACGTTTGGCGGCCCAGGCTAGCGCACAACACGTTTTCTCGAGCATTGAGTATTTGGACTCACAATCGGTAAACTTCTTACTCAAATAGTAGATCGCATGCTCTTTACGTCCTGTCTCGTCGTGTTGACCGAGAACACAACCCATACTTTCCTCAAGAACCGTCAAATACATAATCAACGGTCTCCCGGCCACTGGGGGTTTCAAAACAGGAGGTTCCTGCAAGTATTCTTTTATCTTGTCGAACGCCTTTTGACAATTTTCATTCCAGGTCACAACCTGGTCCTTTTTCAACAACTTGAATAACGACTCGCATGTCGCAGTTAAGTGAGATATGAACCGGGCGATATAGTTCAACCTCCCTAAAAACCCACACACTTCTTTTTCTGTTTTAGGCGTCAGCATTTCTTGTATTGCTTTTATTTTCGCAGGATCAACCTCTATTCCTTTTTCGCTCACAATAAACCCCAGTAGTTTACCCGATCTCACCCCGAAGGTGCACTTGTTAGGGTTCAGTCTCAACCTGAACTTCCTAAGCCTCTTGAACAGTTTCAGCAGATTAACCAAATGCTCATCCTCCGTCTGGGATTTGGAAATCATATCATCAACATAAACCTCGATCTCTTTATGCATCATGTCATGAAAGAGAGTCGTCATAACACGTTGATATGTTGCCCCAACGTTCTTCATTCCGAAGGGCATCACTCTGTAACAAAATGTTCCTCAGGGAGTAATGAAAGTAGTCTTCTCCATGTCTTCTAGAGCCATTTTGATCTGATTGTAACCTGAGAAGCCATCCATGAAGGAGAATACAGAGAACTAAGCAGTGTTATCAACCAGCACATCGATGTGAGGAAGTGGAAAGTCATCTTTCGGGCTCGCCCTATTCAAATCACGGTAGTCTACACACATTCGCACTTTACCGTCTTTCTTCGGCACTGACACAATATTAGCGACCCATGAGGGATATTTTGTAATAGCCAGGAAACCAGCATCCCACTGTTTTTGAACTTCCTCCTTGATCTTCACAGCCATGTCCGGTCGGTTTCTTCGGAGTTTCTGCTTAATAGGCAGACATTCCTCTCGCAGCGACAGACGGTGAACAACCATATCCGTATCCAACCCAGGCATATCCTCATACGACCAAGCAAATATATCACTGTACTCCTTGAGCATCTCAACCAACTTTTGCTTGATGTCGCTCTGCAGCGCAGCCCCTATACGGATGTTTCTCACAACCTCTTCCGACCCCAAATTGATAATCTCAATGACCTCCTCATGAGGCAGAATGATCCTTTCTTCTTGTTTCAATAACCAGGTCAACTCTTCTGGCACGTCGCCCTCTTCAACAATCTCTTCCTCATCCTGAAATACCGGGTGCTCGAAGTCGAAGTGAGTCATAGGCGGTTCATAGATGTCATTTGAAATAGTAATCCTGCAAAGGAAATGGTTAAATGCTTCAAAACGCATACAAAGCGAATAACCGCGTTGCCATTTTATTGTAAAAAGACAAAAAGAGAAAAACAGGGATCACAATATTTGTATATGAAAAACACCTTTATTTCATGATTAAACAATGTAATGTACATAACCAAATGGGCCTAAGCAAAAATCACTATGCCCCGGGTAGGACACAGGATTATTCAACAATTAAGAAAACAAATCGTTACTGTTTAGTTGTCACGGGAACAGTTTCCCGGATAGACTAATTGCAGAGACTTTGTCCTGGCACGCTTGGCTTGATCCACGCATCCATATCACAGTCGCTATCTCCTTCTTCAGAATCGGAAATAGTGTTGATAGTCTCGAGGCTCACCCCATTTGGTGTGATGGTTATCGGCCCTCTGAACTTGGGCGCTCCTGAAGAGTATGCTGATGACGAAGGATGATATCCAAGCCCGAACCTGTCATTCTTCACGGGAATCTCCAACACCTGACCCCAGCCCTTGGTTTTGCCTGCCTGCACTAGAGCTTGAGCCTCTTTGTAGGATGACACTACCACATCTGATACTTTGCTGGAACCCTGGGCTTCGTCTTTAATTTGCAACCCTTCGAAAGCTTGACAGCGTGTTTCGTGTATTTCGCCGTCGACCTCCACATATTTGAACGAAGACAAATGGCTAACCAGAATATCTTCCTCTCCACAAACAGTGACGACACTATCCCCAGCCATATACTTCAACTTTTGGTGTAACATGGACGTGACTGCCCCGGCAGCATGGATCCATGGGCGCCCAAGAAGACAACTATACGCTGGCTGGATGTCCATTATATAGAATTCAGTTTCAAATATTTCAGGCCCCACCTGCAACGGTAATGTTATTGATCCGAAAACTGACCTCCCCGTTCCATCGAACGCTCGCACCACTAAGTCGTTGGGTGTGCAGATAATCCCCCTGATATCTAACTTCATCATGGCTTTCTTCGGTAGCACATTCAGGGAAGATCCAGTGTCTACTAAAACGTGGGACATGACCGTGCCCCGACATTCTACTGACACATGTAATGCCATATTATGCTCTCGCACTCTCGGAGTCAAATCGAAGTCTGTGAAGCCCAAACTGTGCCCCGCGTTGACATGCGCCATTACCCCTTCTAACTGATTAACAGAAACCTCTTGAGGAACGAACAACGTGTCTAGAATCTTCAGCAAAGCGTTCCGATGGACCTCGGAACATAACAACAATGATAGGATGGAAATTTTTGACGGCGTTTGCTGGAGGTGCTCAACGATTTTGTAATCACTTTTACGAATGAGCCTCATAAACTCCTCCACATACTTAAGTGACGTGTCCTTTTCAATCGACTGAGAAGGACCACTCTCAATTACCTTGGCTTTACCTTTGGATAATCTTTCCGCCTCTACCTCGGGTGATGTGAAGATTCTTCCGCTTCTGGTCATACCCCATGTTCCGACAACATTATCTACAACCCCAGCTGGTTGTCCATTGACTTCAATTTTCTCAACATCGCAATATACCTCCAACCCGTAAGTCCACGGCACTGCTTTAGTACTCTCAAAAGGAACCGGTCCTGCCTTGGTAATCGTGATCGTCGGGAGCCTGGCAGGCGCCGTTATCGTTATTGTTTTCCTCGGAATCGTCACCATTGCAACATCGTTCAGCTCATCACACAACGCCTCTACAGGATTTTCAATGGTGGTCCTATCGAATTGCAAGGTACCTTCATCCATCGTAGCCTGAATGCCTTGCCTCAACTCATTACAACCTTCTGGCTGTATCCAACAATCCAAGCAAAATTCATCACACCCCGGGAATACACCCCCTCTTAACAACCTGCTTTTAATCTCACCCAACGGTGTCTTCAGCTCATTGACATCCGTCACTAGATTCAGATTCTCTTCTGTCAAGATGGCGTTTCCCCCATGATTGGGTATAGGTTGTTGTACGATATTTGGACCCACCTGTCCGAAATTAATAGCTTTGTTATCCAATAAATCCTGAACCTTATGTTTAAATGCCTGACAAGCTTCTATATCATGCCCGGGCTCCCCGGAATGGAATTCGCAATGCTTGTTGGCGTCATATCCGTAAGGAAGTACTGCCCCTGTAGGCGGTGCCAAAGTCCTCTTTTCAACCAAGTTCAACCCTAGCAGGGTCTGGAGGAGTTCTGCATACGTGGAAGGAGGTGCGTCGAACACTCTTTTCGCTCTCGTGTTCTGTACCCTTCTCTGGCCAGGCTTATGTCCTTGCTGTTGCTGCGATTGTTGTTGTTGTTGCTGTCTTTGTTGAGGAAGCGGGATAGTGACGCTAGCTATCTGTTGCGGCTGAACATACTAATTTCTTCCTCTGCCCCTTCCCCTGCCACCAAATACGGCACTAGTATCACCCTGTCGTCTACCACCAAATGCTTTTCTGGCACCTCCTGTTGAAGTACACTCACCCGCTTGGAACCTTCCAACTTTAATCCCGTTCTCAATCATCTCCCCCATGAGAATCAAATCTGAGAAACTGCTTAATGACACACTAAATAATTTTTCGTAGAACACCCCCGTGAATGTCCCAATGAACATATCATTCATCTCCCTTTCAATTAAAAGAGGATGCACCCTCGCTGCCATATCGCGCCACCTTTGCGCATACTCTTTAAAACTTTCACTGTTCTTCTGTGACAAACCCTGCAATTGGACCCGGTTTGGCGCGAGATCACTATTATATTTGTAATGTGTCACGAAAGCATCCGCCAACTGCTTCTAGGTTTTGATCTGCGTGGGCTCCAGCCCCATATAACATTCAAGCGACGGTCCTGACAATCTGTCCTGAAAGAAATGCATGAGCATCCTTTCGTCATCTGAATACGCGGACATCCTTCTGTAATAAGAGCGGACATGGACCTTAGGGCAGGTGTCCCCCTTGTACTTGTCAAACGTGGGAGCCTTGAATTTCAACGGCACCCTCAACCCTGGTACCAATCCCATTGTAGTCATATCCAAACCGGTGGAGTTCTGATTCACTACCTCCTTCATCTATTCTTCAAGCATTCTGATCCTTTGCACAGGATCAACATGTCCTTCAAATCCCACACCTCTTCCAGAAAAGGCGTCCTCCTAGCAGTCTTCGCCCCAATTCACGTTTCCATTTCCACATCCGTCGTAACCAGTGTTGCGACCAAACCCTTGTTGATTGATCATGGGACCTCGTCCCCCGTTACCAAAACCCTGGTTGACCCTAACAGGTCCAAACTCAGTGTTGACAGGAATCTCCCCAGCACCATTCATATTACCAAATCCACCATACCCCTAGTTAGCGTTACCAAAACCGTCATAACCGAAACCCTGAGTGTTGATGCTGAATTTCCCGTCCTGATTGACGTAATCAAATCCCTGATCATTGTAGCCGAAACCATTGTTGCCAAAACCATTACCACCATTATTGTTACCACCGCCTTGGTTGGCGTCCCCAACTCCAACATTGTTAACAACAGTCTCATTTCCATTCCCTGCGTTACCATTGCCAGCGCCAGCGCCATCGTTTACAACCACAACAGGTGGGGTCACCATAGGTGGAACCACAGGCGTAGGGGGCCCATCCTCCGGAATAGTTTCAACGTGCGCAGAGTTGTGGTCATTGTTGCCATTCCCATTAGCCCGCGTCAGCAGCGGCTGTACCAAAGTCTGGAGGCTCTCCTGGCCCTTAGCAATGTTCTCCATTGCTTGCATGAACAGGTTCAGCTTCTCGCAGATTTCCTGCATCTCCACTTGGACTTGATCCATGATTCTCTTGCAGTTGTTTCGGGTTGAGTAGCGGTGGACTCTTTGTTTGTCAATCCTGGAAAACTTAAAGATACAGGAAATAAGATACCGATCCAAGAATATCGGTCATGCAATATGAATGCAGATGCAAATGTGTAACTATGCTACAGGTTATATTCCCCCCCGATTCTAGTTTCGGAGAGAAGGCCATCACGACAATGGAGTCCCTATCAAGCAAGCAAGGAATCAAAAAACCCTCGTATATAAACACATGCCAATAGGCTGAGTACAAGAGTATAACTGAATACAACTGAAGAGACCTCGGCCAACAAGCCTGGCGATGGTTAAAATACAAGTATAGATAACAAAGGCAAGGCAACGATAAATCAGGCCAAATGGCGTGCTCTGACATCTTCCAATATCCTCAACGTCTCCGAATGCCCTAGTCGGGAGATCAGCTCCTGTATCAGTAAGGCATGCCGCTCGGTAGTGGATCTCATCTTTTTGGCGTCGTCCTGGCAGGTTCCTTTGCCAGAACTCTCGTCAAGTCTGTACCTCTTGGAACCGGCCTTCACATCATAACCTCTCGGCTTCTCGTCAAGGTTACTTACCCTAAGCTCAACAGCGCTCCTAAGTGATGTCTCTTCGGAAATCTTTGCGTCTTGGGCTCTAATATGTGCCTCTAGCGTGGCAATCCGCAACTTCAGTTCGTCTTCACGCTCCTTCCGCTTGGTAAGCGTGGCATTCCACAAAGCTTCCCACTTGCTGAGTCGGGAATAAGCTTTGCTTAAAAGTTCCTTCTTGGAAGTAAGCACCTTGCTAACACCGTTCAAGGCTATTCCCACTTTTTCTTTCTTGTTGGTCTCTTCTGTCAGCTCTGAACCCACCCTGTTAATCAATTCAGTTTGTTCCTTCACAGTGAAGGTAGCTTCATTCTTCTCATGACACAACTGGAAGATCTCTTTCTCTAACTCATCATTGGCTTTCTTCAATTCTTCGTTTTCAGCCAATAATTTGTTATACTTATCACTCTCTTCCGAAGTAGGTACCTCAATAATTGGAAGATACAGGGGTTCCGCAGCAGGATAAGGCATCAAGGACATACTAGCTCTCTCGTGGATCCAAGCCAAATAAGGATCATAAGCTCTGTTGTTGCTCTTACCAAGCAAAGCTTTCCCCCTCCTATGGACGTTAGCCCATGCATGTCTCAATCTGATCAAAACAGTCGTGTCTAATAAGCCCGTGAGATACAGAGATTCCTGTATCTCCTTCTCAACAGGAGCGTCCCTCAAAACATACCCGAACTGTCGTACCAGCAATGAAGGGTTATAGTTAATACAGCCTTTTCGTCCAATCAAAGGGACATTCGGAAAGCCACTGCAACTATATATAATATCAGTGCCAAGAATGCTCCTATCAAACCAAATGATGTTCTCAGCAGACAGCCCCATCAACCGGGAAGACCAATCCAGAGTATCAACAACATCAACAAAAGGCCCTGTCTTCGGAAGATGCCCCTGGAACCACCTGTACAAGAGAGGAAGACAGCAGGAAACATTCTTGTCACGACGTTTCTCATTCTTGTAGTGAATGGAATGATAAACATCACCCAAGAGAGTAGGAACTGGATTCTTCGAAGCAAGAATCAAGAAGGCATCTGAGTCGACAAAATCTGGCACATTAGGAAACAAGACAATCCCGTAGATGCAGACAGCTACAATGGCACTGAAAGCAACCCAACATCCACTCTTCGCGCACTGTGTAGCCTTCTCAACCAGGACAGATAGGTGAAAACCATAAGCTCCGTTCAGCTTGACCAAACCTCCGGGGAACTCAGAAGCGTCTAAACTGACAATCTCAGCGAGTGTAGCTAACTCAGGCTCAATATCAACGTGTATGAAGGGCATCTGGTCTAACACAGGAACTCCCAACATAGCAAAATACTCCTTCAAAGTGGGTGCCAGAATATAGTCGGGAAATAAGAAACATCTCAGTTGCGGCTCATAAAACTGCATCAAAGTATACACCCCAGTCGTCTCGAATGCTGAAGGTCTGTATAACAAACTAAACAATCTCCCATAAGATACTCTGAACTCATCCCTCACTCTCTCATCTGCTAGAGCAACTAAGCCCAGCAAGGAACTGATATCTGGTGAATGCAACCGGTAAGCAACTGTCCTCTTCAGGGACTCCATGTCTAGCCAGAAAATATACTAGAATCAGAGGGGAATGATCACACCTACAACATAAATACATGTTAATGAAATGCAGTCATGAAAATGCACATGCATATGCAAACAAGGGACCAAGTGCAATGCTGATGAACTGTGCTGCTTTGTACTGAAGCCTGAGAACCATTAAATCTTCATTTCAAACGAACCACTCAAATGAACCCTGTAAGCACATCTCACTGACAGAGATAAACCAGGTATTCTAAGGTCAAAGGTTTCCTGCAAACAGACCTACCTACCCCTCACAGGTATGTACTTAACTCGCAGACGAGGTACGGCATCCTATGCGGGTTCAACGTCACAGACTTTCAAGAGCGATGATACGATACCCAGAAGGTGTGGCATCATCATCCCTTGAAGCGACCTCACTTAGTTGAATCCCAATTGATAGGTCCCCAGAGTCGACAATCCTCGGGTCAGACAACTTGTCGAGCCTTAAGGGCCAGGCAAGAAGCATCAAAGAGAATCTCGTCCGAGCGTAAATTTCGCAGCTAGCTGGTGCGAGCAAAGCAAGCAGGCTAACCACTACTCTCTACTTCTAAGTCTATGTGTAACCTCGAGCCTAGGTCCGGCTTATCTCTCAACAGATTACCCCCTCCCCATAACAGTAATAACAATATAAATCTGATAATAAAATGCGGAAAGTAAAGACAGAAAGGTAAATCTATACAACACCCACGACGGGAAAACAAGTGCTAGGATTGACTCGCATAGGGGATATTCCTGTCCCCAGCAGAGTCGCCAGCTGTCACTACTGCGAAAATCGGCGCCGGCTAAACAGAAGAGTCGCCACCATGCGTTATTTATCCCAAAGGAGGGAAAGGAAACGCTCGAAGTAAACCTACCGCAAAGATGGAAAGGGAATGGTCATCGCAACCAAATCCTGGATTCGGGAGTCGGTTACGCAAGGGGAAGGTATTAGCACCCCTCACGTCCGTCGTACTCGACGGGATCCACGCTCGTTTTCTAGTACAGATTGTTATTCTATCTACTCTAAAGGTCTGGGGTTAAAAGAAAAGAAAATGACTCGGCAAAGTATCGCATTTATGCCTACGTATTCCTGTGTGGAACGAGAAATCAGAGCCAACGTAGTTCGCCTACCTACGGGTTAAGGGGAGAAGGTTGCTCGCTAGGATACGGCATCCTATGCCTACGTACTTTTATACAGCATGAAAGATCAGAGCAAACGTAGTTCGGGCTACGGAAGACACAGACTTGTCTGACTGTTTTTATCTTTTTGAAAAGGTTTTCTTCTGATTAAGAGTCCAAGCGGACAAAAATGACACTTTGATGTTTGTTTTCAGTCTTTTACGCAAGAACTGTTTTTTATGATGTTTGCAATCTCTGACGCACTAGAGACTATGATTTGAGGGTGACTACGTCGTATGTCACCCTAAGGGTAACACACTAAACAGTCAGATTACCGAAGAGTGACCCTCCAGCAACCCCCTCTCAAATAGCTTAAGGCTCGTAGCGTACGACATCGATTATCCTTATTACTATGTTTTGAATTGTTTTGAGATGAGAAAAGAAACGACGCTGTAAAATCCTATGGTTGAAAATGGGAATCAAAACTAACCTAATGTTGTCATGCATGGGTTAAAACCTAATGTCTGTCATAATTCCCTCCTGCACCGAGGAAATCAGAGATCCTAGTGGATAAACGGAAAAGAAACAGATATATACAGTAAGCAGTAAAATGCATGAGATGCAGCAGTACAAGCGAGGCAAGGGAGTCCCACTCAACCTCGAACTTGGGAAAACAATAGGCAAAGTGAAACAGCTTCACTTCAAACCTTTGGGAGCAAGCTGAACAAGCCAACAGACAATACAGAAAAAGAAATGAAACCCAACACCAGCTCTGACAGCAACACCAGCTCTTACAGTAAGCAGCTCAAACAGCAACAGCTCTGACAGCTACGGTTGATTAACAGCAACAAGGTTGACAGTAACAACTTCAAGCAAGTCCCCATCTTCACTCTTCAATGATCCCCAAGCTTTAGATAAGCTCTTATCTTCAATAAGCCCTATCTCTATGAACCTCAACTAGTAGACAGCTTCAATCAGCAGCAGAACCCTAGTCTTCAACAGATACTCAGCTCTGATAGGCACAGGCTTTATCTTCACCAATCCTAAATACCCTTCTTATCTTCAATAGGTCCATATCTTCAAGGCAAGCACTCACAGGAGAGAATCAACTAATAGATGAAGTTGAAATGTTAATAGGCTCAATGATAACCCAAGGAAATCACTAAGATATTAACACAGCAAGTGAAGGATATCCTCAAGGTTCTACCCAACCAAAGCTTTCTCTACATCCCTCCTAAGGAGAGATGGAACTTCTTTGGGGGACCTTGTGTCATAGGATGGAATAGAGGCACAAGAAGCTCTCTATGTTTGAAAGAATGAATCAGACTAATCTAAAGCTCTCCCTATATCTCATATCTCCTAAGTCTTCAAAAGCAATCTTCAAGGATAAGAATCTTCATGCTCCAACCTCCATCCTTTGTCTTCAATCATCTCCAAAATCTTTATTAACTCCAACAAGCAAAAATCAAGCCCCAAGCCCAACACCCAGTTGAAATGACCCAAACCCCAGAAGCAAACCAAAAGCCCAAAAGGGAAACACACAAACATCACCCAATTTGCAAAACTCAAGTAAAATAGTAATACTCATCATAAAATCCTAGATTAATTTCTAAGGGAACCTAATTATATACCATATACCCCACCTAAACCCCGAGGCCTAAATCAAACCCTAAGTCTCCAAACTATGCCCTAAACTACACCTAAGTGTTGTGAAACCCTAATTCTGATACCTCTCCTATCTACCTCTCAAATTAATCTAAGTCTTAGTCACAAAAATATAACAAAATTCCTAGGGGTACATACTTCCCTAATATAATTAACCTCACAAGAATCAATCAAAAATCCTACACCAATCTCTCATACTAAATTCAAAAAAAAGAGGTATCAAACAAATGCAAAATAAAATCAATAAAATTGTAAAATATACCAAAAAAAAAATAAAATGCATGAAATAATGTTTTTATTGTTTTATTAAATTCTAGAAACCCTAAGGAAAACAAGGAAAAAATCCTCACCCTAAAATGATCTTTTTTCAATTTATTATGAATTTTCTAATTAGCCTAAATGAAATATGAAAATAAAAGGAAAATAAATGAAAATGGAAAAAAGGCGTGACAAATAGAAAGCAATACACGTTCATAATATCAATTGGGCTCAGAGGGGGGTGTCTATAGCCAGGCGCGTACTAAGCCCAAACACAGTCAGAAAATCAAATGAAAATAGAAAGAAAATCCTCATGGCAAATAGCAACTCAGCTACGTTGGTTTCTCAATGGGCCTTCAAACGGGGGTGGGATTAGCAACTAACACACTTAGGCCCAAAGCAAACGTTTAATGAAACGTTGCATATCATTCTCTCTCATAATTCCTTCACAACTTTTCCATGCATCTTGGCCGTTGGATATTCGTTTCAGTTAAAGTCTCACCTAGATCTAATGGTGATCCTATCGTCTTCTTCATTTGAAATCTTGGAGGGAAAAACACCATGGATGAACAAAGCTCCACCATCATCTTCTCCAAACCTCATCTCCACCATCATCTTCTCCAAACCTCATATCCACCATCATCTTCTCCAAACCTCAGCTCCACTAATCCTCACCAAACTTCAACCCTAATAACATCATCTGGCTCGTTTTTCCACAAGGAACTCAACCACATCATCCAATTGTATTGAAACCTCCTCATTCTCAAAACACGAACAGATGTTCAGAAAATGCTCAAACATCAATTCTCACCAAACTCAAAATTGAAAAGCCTATGATCAACTACACTCCACACTGAGTAAAATCCACTATCAAACTAGGTTTAAACCTCCAAGAACTGCAAGATACGGTCATGAACAGAAATGGTGCTCAACCTAATTTTGTCTCTAAATCGTGCCAATTGTTACCAGATTCCACCTAGCCATGTTCTACATCACATCTAACCTATTAAAACCTAGTAATTCTACATGAATCAAGCCATAGAAGAAAGTTTACATACCTGCAAATCTTGGATGAACAGAGCAAGCAAATCTTCAAATCAAGCTCCAAGATCTTCCAGACACGTTCTATGATCAATTATCAAGCTTCTATATGCATCAATTGGAGTTGAATCTTCTTGAATTGCCAAATCCGATTCTGACTTGCAAGAGATGAATCCAAAATGCTATCTCACGATTCTTCAGTGTTCTTGGCTAGAATTCTATCTGGAATCAATCACCAACACATGATCAAGCTTCTGAGTGCAAGAATTTGGGTTGAAACCTCTCCAATTTGTGTAACCGATTTGGATTTGCAAGATGAAAACTCCAAACTCAATCTCTCCAATCTCCCTCAATCTGCACCAACCAATGCCTTGAACCTCTTCTAATACTTATATAGAGCATGAATGAAAGCTCTAGAAACTTCTGGATTGATCCAATGAGAAGTTCAACATCACTTACACTTGAAAATGTCATGAGAAATTCATACATGGCAGCTGAGCTCTAAGCTTGTATTTGCACTTGCTTTGTATTCAATTTCTCTCCAAATGAGATTTAGGAAGTGTTTGGATTGAATGCTACATGGTAGCTGATCCGAGGAATGAATTTGCATATGTAACTTATGATGTAACTAACCACTTTACAAAGGAAGTCATGGAATTATTCCTCAACTTAAAAATGTGGCAATGTCATTGTTTTCAAAATATGTTTTCCAATCAATTTGGTATGTCATATGGACTGGTTTGGACCTATAGCTCAAAAATCTCAATTTTCCTCTTTGGTTCATTTAAAATTCACCCTTATTTTAGGCCATTTTTGCAATTTTGTGATACAAGCCTTTCCAAGCTCTCATGACTTCTTACCTAGCCCAAAAACATCATTTTAAGCACATCTCATGTTGAACATTTTTTCATTTGAGGAGTGGAAGATAGAGATTTTGACCCATGTTGAAAAATGACCTATAATCATCAATACCCAAAATACCCCTGGATTGCCAAAAGCATAACTTGACTTCCACAAGTTTTCTTGAAGACTTCTAGTACTCAAATTAAAGCTAAGATCAAGCCCTACAATTCTTATGTTGGCCAAGAATCCATTTGAAAATTTCATTTTGACTTATCTGGCTTGGAAGTTAGGCCTAAATTAGGGGATTTTACACTGAAACCCTAATTTGGCAACTCCTCCCACTCTTGATCCTCTTTGATTTATCCTTGGCAGAACACCACACATGTATCAACATATCAATTCATGAATCCCACAACCTCCAATTAAGCATTGATGCTCTTCAATCACTCAGTTGACCTAGGGTTGACCCAGATGAAACCCTAGTTGACTGCACTTCAACTATGGCTCTTGTACTTGAATCAATGACTTGTCTCATCTTCAATATGACCCTCTAGGCATTTCATAAGCTTTGTACACATTCCATACCCTCAATTCATAGCTCATACCCCCGTTGATGACCCTCAATACATCTCAAATTAGGAGAGAAATCCACCTGTTGACACTCAAATCTCCTTAAAGCTTCAACCCATTCCTTGATGACTTGGATGTTCCTCAGCTTGAATGAGGCCCCTTGATGTGCTTCTTTAGATAAGAATGGCACTTGATCCCTTGTTGGATGCCTTGCTATGCTATGCTATGCAAATGATTAGATTATGTACATGATTTACCATGCAAATGATAATGCAATTAAACATAAATCAGGTGAAATAGGTTGAGCAAATTTTAGGGTGCAACACCGGTGAATCGAAAACCCACAAAGGGCGATTAAAGCAAAAGTTAGGGATTGAAAAAAGCAAATGACTGCGGTCCGAGTTCGATATTGCATTGCTTAGTGGTTTGGGTGTACCTGAGGGTCGATTATCCAAGTCAATCTCTTCCGAGGATGGAGCATTGGGAAAGCGTCGGAGTCAGGCGAGTCATAGGAGGATCAGCTCATGGTGTTTGTCTGTACCACGTTGCTGACATGTATACAAATTTCTTTGTACCTCTGTAAATATTTGCATTTATTCTTGTAGCTTCCTCTTTTCAGGAGTTGCATTCATTGTACAAAACTTTGCCTATTCACAGGTCTGTTATCAATAAAACGCATACTATTCAGTACTTGATGATGTTTCTTGTTTTAACTTTTACTGTTTTGTTTGTGGAAAACGCCGATGTTTTTGATAAACTCGCACATGCATAAACTTGCAGGCCTAGGCCAATAATTGTTAAAACTTTGAATTGACTGAGCGATTGTCACGGCTATTAACCTGGATATTTCCTTTTGTATAGGATATCTTGTTGTTGCTCATGTTTTGCAGGGTCGTTACCTTTGCGGCAAACAGCTAAGGGATCATGTTTCCCTAGCCGGAGTCCTTTAACGTAGGAGCAGGCTTTATATGATTCTATCCCTCCCCAGCTGATGGAAGCCACATCTTTATCCCTAGAAGAGTTGGGTGCAAGTTAGCAAGCTGTCCGACAGTGATGTAATCCCCAGGATGACCCTTTCTGTTCTCCAACAGGTCATCTTTCCTCCAGTAGGTTGATAATCCTCAGCAGAGTTCGTAATTCTGGATCGTAAAGTTCATCCCCCAGCAAGATTGTTTTTTCCAATGGAGTCGGTGTACTTTTCCAGCATTTATTTTGCTGAAATAATTCTGTGATACCCGGTTATCCCAGCGGAGTTGGCTTGGTCTTCGGCAATTATTATGCTGAAGCGTTTCTGTGATACCCGACATTTATTTGGCTGAAATAATTCTGTTATACCCGGTTATCTACATGGCATAACAACTTACCCAAATACGTAGCGTTCCATTTCGTATGGAGCATTACGCCATTGTTAAACATATGCATTTTGAAACATAAGCCAGGTTGGTTACCTCTTTGTTTTCGGGTGTTTCCCTACAGGTTTGGAATTCATGTTCAGGATGGTTTCGGATGTTCAAATTCTTGACATGAGATATGTGATGACCGCCTTCGTCCTATCATGTGTTCCCTCATCAGAGTTACTTGATCAAGTTTCTCTTCCTCTCCAACGGAGTTTTCCTCCGATTGCATAAATGTCTGGTGGTTAATGTCCGCAATTCCCCAGTTGAGTTTTCCTCGGATGGTTGCTACGGCAGCACTAAAAGGTTTCATGATTATACCTTTCAAGTTGTTACCCATTTTCGTTCAAGGTGGATGTCTGGCAGCTGATGTCAAAAGTTCCCCGCAGATTTGCTGGTTCAAGTCTTCGGATGCTTGTGCTCGTTTTTATTTAGCGTATGCCCATTTCTTAGGAAATGGAAGGTCAATGATATTGACGATTCTCGCTTTTATTTAGCATATGCCCATTTCTTAGGAAATGGAAGGTCAGAGATATTGACGATTCTCGCTTTTATTTAGCGTATGCCTATTTCTTAGGAAATGGAAGGTCAGCGATATTGACGATTCTCGCTTTTATTTAGCGTATGCCCATTTCTTAGGAAATGGAAGGTCAGCGATATTGACAATTCTCTCTTTTATTTAGCGTATGCCCATTTCTTAGGAAATGGAAGGTCAGTGATATTGACGATGCTCGCTTTTATTTAGCGTATGCCCATTTCCGAGGAAATGGAAGGTCAGTGATATTGACGATTCTCGCTTTTATTTAGCGTATGCCCATTTCTTAGGAAATGGAAGGTCAAAGATATTGACGATTCTTGCTTTTATTTAATGTATGCCCATTTCTTAGGAAATGGAAGGTCAGTGATATTGACGATGCTCGCTTTTATTTAGCGTATGCCCATTTCCGAGGAAATGGAAGGTCAGTGATATTGACGATGCTCGCTTTTATTTTAGCGTATGCCCATTTCTTAGGAAATGGAAGGTCAGAGATATTGACGATTCTCGCTTTTATTTAGCGTATCCCCATTTCCGAGGAAATGGAAGGTCAGAGATATTGACGATGCTCGCTTTTATTTTAGCGTATGCCCATTTCTCAGGAAATGGAAGGTAAGTGATATTGACGATTCTCGCTTTTATTTAGTGTATGCCCATTTCTTAGGAAATGGAAGGTCAGTGATATTGACGGTGCTCACTTTTATTTTAGCGTATGGCCATTTCCGAGGAAATGGAAGGTCAGTGATATTGACGATTCTCGCTTTTATTTAGTGTATGCCCATTTCCGAGGAAATCGAAGGTCAAGGATATTGACAGTGTTCGCTTTTATTTAGTTTCTTCCCACTTCTGCGGAAATGGAGAATTAGGGATGTTAATGTCGTGCTTTACGCAGTGCCCGTTTACGATAGTGCACATTTGAAGATGGTATGTTGATTCAACACCTGTAGCGTCACGCAAGTGGTTGATATTGAAATCAGGTTCTTTATCGGATGATTGATCAGTTATCGTCGTGACAACCAGATTCAATTGTTTGGATGTGGTGTTCCCAAGCAGTTTTGTGCAGTTTATTTCTTCGGTTAGCAAATTTTCGGGTTCTTTGGTATTCAATTGTCTTCTACCTCGATTGCTTGAAAGTCGTTCGCTTCTCATCCTATCGGGTCCAAGCCGCTTGAATAGGGGCAACTGTTGCACCCCAAAATTTGCCTAACCTTTTCTTACTTGGTTTATGTTTCATTTGCATTAGCATATCATTGATCTAACATTGGTATAGCAGAGCATTGTCCATTTAACAGGGGATCAAATGTGGAGCCTATCTAGAGGTCTTATGCAAGTTTGAGAAGTCACCATAGTCATCATGAAGAGGGTTGGGTCCTTAAGGAGTTCTTTTGTTTGTATGGGGTTAGTCTCCTAATTTGAGGACCAATGGAAGATCATGAATGGATGGTGAGGTCTTGACCAAGGTTATAGGGTGTGAGTAGAGCTCAGTGGAGTGCCTTGAAGGTCATGGTGGAGCTCAATCAAGTCATTGTGCCAAGTGTGAGGAGCCACATTTGAAGGTGTTGCAAGTAGGGTTTTCATCTGAGTAATCCTAAGTCAACGGACCAATTGAGGAGGATCAAAGCCCAATTCCAGGTCTTTGTAATCATGGATAGCTATGTTATGACACATGAGATAATATTCCAAGATCTATGCAAGAAAAGTTCAAGGTGTGAGGAGTTGCTAAATTAGGGTTCTCAGGGTAAAATCCTCTATTTAGTGCCTAACTTCAAGACCACTTATCTCAAGATGCAAGTTTCCTTTCCACTTTTGGTCAACATGAAACTTTTAGAGCATGTTCTTAACTTTAATTTTAGTATTAGAAGTCCTCCATTGGATTTATGGAACTCAAATTATAACCCAGACAAGTTACAGGTCATCTGAGAAATGTGAAATTTGTCTGTGAAAGTTCACCAACTTCAAAGGAACGTTTGACCTAGAGGGTGCTTCCCTTGAGCTTTTGGCCAACATGAAAGTTGTAGTTCTTGATCTTAGCTTTCCAAATTATACTAGAAGTCTTCCATCTGATTTGTAGAACTCAAGTTATGAGGTTTACAAGTTAGGGGTATTTTGGGGAAAGTAAGATTATAGGTCATTTGGCATTATAGGTCATTTTCTCCTTCTTGCAAGCTTCAAATGCAATTTTGTTCAACACAAAACGTGTTCAAAATGATGTTTTTAGGTCAACCATATACTCATGATGAATTGATGTGGATTTAGGTGAGACTTGGTTTGAAAAGTTTTGCAAAAGGAAGAAATTAAAGGTATTTGATTGAAAAATTCATGATTAATTCATGTGGGCTCAAAATGGACCATATTGTCGCTACTACCAAAATCGGCGCCGGCCATGACAGAAGAGTCACCACCGTGCGTTATTTATCCCAAAAGAGGGAAAGGAAACGCTCAGAGAAAACCTAACGCAAAGAGGGAAAGGAATGGTCATTGCAACCAAATGTTGGATTCGGGAGTCGATTACGCAAGGGGAAGGTATTAGCACCCCTCACGTCCGTCGTACTCGACGAGATCCACGCTTGTTTTCTATCTAAGGGTGTGTTTATCTATCTACTCTAAAGGTCTGGTCTAAAAAGAAAAGAAAATGACTCGGCAAAGAATCGTACTTTATGCGTACGTATTCCCGTCTGGAACGAGAAATCAGAGTCAACGTAGTTCGCCTAACTACGGGTTAAGGGGGGAAGGTTTCTCGCCGAGATATCGCATCTCGTGCCTACATACTTTCATACGTCATGAAAGATCAGAGCAAACGTAGTTCGGGCTACGGAAGACACAAGTTTGTCTGACTGTTTTTTATCTCCTTATGAAAGGGTTTTCCAGATTAAGGGTCCAAGAGGACAAAAACAGAGTTTGAATGTTTGTTTGTTTTTTTACGAAAGAACTGTTTTTAGGATGTTCACAATCTCCGCCGCACTAAAGACTATGACCTAGGAGTGAATGCTTCGTATGTCACCCAAAGGGTACCATACTAAACATCCAGATTACTGGAGAGAGACCCTCCACCAACCTTTTCCCAAATAGCTTAAGGTTTGTAACGTACGACTTCAATTAACCTTACTACTGTATTTTTGAATTGTTTTGAGATGAGAAGAGAAAGACGCCCTAAAACTATGGTTGAAAGAGGAATCTACCTACTGTTATCATGCAAGGTTTAGAAACCTAATGTCTGTCATAATTCCCTCTTGCACAGAGGAAATCAGAGATCCTAGGGGAAACAGCAAAAGAAAATAAACAGTAAACAGTAAAATGCATGCTATGCAACAGTACAAGCGAGGCAAGGGAGTCCCGCTCAACCTCAAACCTAAGAAAACAACAGGCAAGGGGAGGCAAGCTCCACCTCAAACCTAAAGGTAAGCAACACAAGCAAACAGACAATACAGCAAGAGAAAAACAGAGGAAGCAGCCCAAGCAGCAGCAACAATCTTCTACAGACAGCAACTTCAACCTTTAGCAGCAGCTCTTGTCATCAAAGTTGAATTGAAAGCAAAGTTGACAGCAAGGAGTCTTCATCTTCAAGTTAGCTCATATCTTCAAGCTTATTCAATTCTTCATCTTCAAACTCTAGCAAGCTCCACAAGAAGAGAAATCATCATTGAGATCAAATTACAATGCTAGGAAATCTGATGAAGACCAAAGGAATTCATCAGGAACCAACATGGGAAGGAAAGTGCATCCTCAAAAGTTCTACTCATAAAGGCATGCCACTCATCCCTCCAAAGGAGAGATGGGGTTTCCTTAAGAGTACTTTTCATCATAGGATGAGGATAGAAGCAAACAATGCATTCTATTTTTGATGAAAGGAAAAGAACTAGTTCTAATGGTTCTTCCTAAAACCTTAATCCTATAAGCTTCTAGAAAGCTCCTAAAAGAGAAAGGAAGCTCCAAAATAAGCTCCCCAAGCCAATCCACAGCAGCTACAAGATGTCCAGAACCTTCTCCAAAAAGGAAACCAAGCTCTTCAAGCTCCAAAGCCACCAACAAGATCAAACAAGGCAAGGCACCAAAGAAGGAACACCAAAGGCAACACCTACTTGTGAATTATATCTAAAATAGAAAACTAAGTTGTAAAAATCTAAAAATTTTATAAGGGAACATGCATGTTTTAACATTCTAGGGTTCAAATATCAGAGCCGAAATCAACTTCTAGGTCCTATTAATAAATCCAATGTTGAAATGTGTCAAGATAAACCATAAGTTGGGAAGGCTCTAAACATCTCACTTAAAACAGAACCTACAATTATTTCAAAAATCTAATAAAAATCCTAAGGGAGCATACACATCTAACCTACAACATACTCAAAAATCAAATTCAGAAACCAAACCAAATGAGCAAACAAAAATCAACACGACAGATAGGCAATTATGAAAAATAAAAGAAATAACATAAAAAAGGAAAATGAAAATTAAATTGAAAAATGCAGGAAAATGCAATTTATTGATTTCAGAAAATCACAAATTGAAAGAGGAACATGGACATATTTTTAAAATATTTTTCTGATCAAACATGAATTTATATTGATTTTTGGAATCGATATGCATTTACAATAAAACTAAAATGAATTAAAATAAACAAAAGCCAAGAAAAAACATGGACTGTTGGATTGGTAGACTGGTCAGCTGATCCAATGCTTGAGGGAGCGCCACCTCATTTAATGAAACGACAGTGTTTTGAGGGTCAGAAGTCAACAAAATCAAATAAAACGTGGTCGTTGGATGCGTGGAACAAGTCATACTTTCAGCGAGATCTGATGGTTCAAACTTCATCTCCTACCTTTGAATCCAAAACGGAGGGAACTCACAGGTGGTGGCCTGAGAAGACCTCCGGTCGTCTTCTCCGGCGAGGTGGTGGTCTCAGGTAGCCAAAACAAATCCAGTCTTATATAAAGTTCATCAGAATTTCACAAGGATCTCAAATATCCTATTCATTTACTCTAGTTCTGGCTAGGTTTCAAATCACGATCCAAAGTTCAGATAACACCTCAAAATTGATCAACACCAAATTCAAATCTAAAACCATATAAATGATCCTTACTCTTCCTACATTAACCTGATCTATCCAAATCATGTTAAATCCTTAAGATCAAGTTAAACCGTGCTCAAACAGAAATCTCAAGTCAACTTAATTTGTCTCTAATTGCTCCAATTATCAACCAGAAACGATCTACACTTCAACTAGATCCTAACCACATGCTCACTATGATCTACATCTTGCTATAATCAGTGGAACTTGGAAGTTTACATACCTGGTGTAGATCTGTTAACAGAGGTGTCTAAAGCTCGATTCAGCCTTCAAAACTTTCCAGAAACACTCAAGGATGCAAGAGGAAGCTAAAGAAACCTTCAATTTGATCTGAATTCGCTTGGAAATGAAAACATGATTTCAGTTTTCTTGCTTGCAACTCCAACTTCTATCTCTGCTTTCACCACCAAATGAGCTCCAAAATGATCATGGAATCAATGAAAGACTTATATAGAGTGTGTTCATGGGCTTTAGAAGTCCAATTCCATCCAAACCAGTAGTTTCAATTTTTGGTTTTTCCTTTAAATTTCCCATGTGACAGTCGTGAATTTGGCAGTGTAGATTGCTCTAGAAGCTTCCTTCTTGTTGCAAAATGCCTTGTGAACGAAATTGGACCAAAAGGACTGCTTGAAATGCCTTGGTAAGTGATTTGGCTATGTAACTTGCATATGAAGTAATAACATTGTAACTTGTGAAATTCTGCCCCAACTCAAAAATCCAACAATTCCATTGTGTTTGAAATACTTTTTCTACTCAAAATGAGTATCTACTTGCCATGTTTTGGTCACTTAACCATTAATTTGAATTTTTCAACTTTAATCCCTTTTAAAACCTTCTTTTTTAAGCCATTTCAATGTATCATGAATGCTTGGTTAACCTTAAAATCACATTTTGAGTAAGTTCCATGTTGAAAAAAACTTCATTTGAAATGTGCAAGTTGGAGATTTTGACCTATGATTGAAAATGGCCTATAATCTCACTTTCCCAAAATACCCCTGACTTGTAAACCTTATAACTTGAGTTCTACAAATCAGATGGAAGACTTCTAATACAATTTGGAAAGCTAAGATCATGAGGAACAACTTTCATGTTGGCCAAAAGTCTAGGAGAAATACCCTCCTAGGTCAAAAGTAGCTTGGAAGTCAGATGATTTTCACAGACAAATTTCAGAGGCATCTGAGGACCTGTAACTTGTTTGGACCATAACTTGAGTTCTATAAATCCAATGGAGGACTTCTAGTACACAAATTAAAGGTATTGTGGTTCTCTACAAGTTCCATGTTTGCCAAAGATCCATTTGAAACTTTTATCTTGACTTATGTGGTCTTTAAGTTAGACACTAAATAGGGGATTTTACACTGAAACCCTAATTTAGCAACTTCCCACACTCTTGACTCTTCTTGACTTGATCTTGGCAAAACACCACAAATGTCTCAGCATATCATTTCATGAACTCCATGACCTAAAAGTAGGCTTTGATACTCTTCAGTTACATAGTTGACCTAGGATTGACCCAGATGAAACCCTAATTTCTTGCACTTCAACTGTGGATCTTGCATTTGACACAATGACTTGATTGAGCTCTCCCATGGCCCTCTAGGCATTCCATGAGATCCATACACATCCTTTATTCATATTCCACACTTCACATCCCTCTGATGGTCTTCAATTGATCCTCAAGTTAGGAGAAAATCCACATGCAAGCATCTAAACGCTTAGGCACTCAAACCACCTCCTGATGACCTTGATAACTTCTCAAGCTTGAATAAGACCCTTGCTAGGCTCCTCTTGATAAGAATCACACTTGATCCCCTTCTATATGAATGATATCATAATATGCAAATGATATAACTATGCAAATGTTAATGCAATGAAACATGAACCAAATAAGAAAAGAGGTTGGGCAAATTTTGGGGTGCAACAACTGCCCCTATTCAAACGGCTTGGACCCGACTGGGTGAAGAGCGAACGGCTTTCAAACAATCGAGGTAGAAGACGGTTGAATACCAAGAAACCCAGAAATTTGTCAACCACAGAAATAAGCTGCGAAAACTGCTTGGGGGGAACAACATCCGTTCCACTGAACCCAGTTGTTACGGCAACAACTGATCAATCATTTGATAAAAACTTTGATTTCAACATCAACCCCCTATGTGACGCCACAGGCATCGAATTAACTTTGCAAGAAACAACTCCGTCCACAACTAGACAAATTTTGTCAACACGAGGAGAGACTCCATCACCATGGGTACAACTCCGTCCACAACTGGACTAAATTCGTCAACTCGAGTAACAATCTCTGTCAATCACAAGTAACGACTCCGTCAACACGGATAACAATCACTGTCAACACATGTAACAATTCCATCAACACGGATAGCAATCACTGTCAACACAGGTAACAACTCCATTAACACGGATAACAATCACTGTCAACACAGGTAACAACTCCAAGATTTTCAAAACTGTTGTACGGCAGTCTGAAGAATACTTTGCTGGGGATTACGAGAAACCTAACCAAGCAACTCTGTGGGGAAAAACTCTACTGGGGAAATCACTAGTGATAACTCCAAAAGTTTAAGCCATGAAATCTTTTAACGCTGACGTAACATCAACCTAAGAACAATTCCGCTGGGGAAGAAGAGAAACTTAACCAAGCAACTCTGTTAGGTAAACATGCGATGGGATGAACATTATCATCACCTATCTCACGCCGAGAACTTGAATATCTAGAAATCCCTCCGAGCAAGAATCCCACTCCTCCACAGGGAATAACACTTGAAAACAAAGAGGTAACCAACCTGGATTATGTTTCAAAATGCGTATGTTTGACAATGGCGTAATGCTCCATACGGCATGGAAATGCTACGCGTTTGGGTAGATGCAAATATGATGATATATGCATAATGCAAAGATGCCAAGAGGAGCTTCAGCAAAATAAATGCTGAAAACAAGACCAAATCCGCTGGGGATAAATGGGTATCACAAAGTATTCCAGCAAAATAAATGTCGGGAGCCAAGTCAACTCTGTCGGGGAGAGACTAGACATCACAGAATTATTCCAGCAAAATAAATGCTGGAAAGGTGAGAATAACTTTCACTGGAAGGAAGAAAACAAACCCTGTTGGGAATAGCTCACAAACTCGGAGTTACGAACTCTGCTAAGGATGATCATCCTGACGAAAGAATGACAACCTGCTGGGGAGAAGGAAAAAACAGTCCTGCGCGGGGATAATCCTTCTGAACCAAAGACGACTTGGTTATATTCTGCGGGAGTTACCCATGCTGGGGATTGATTTTGTACACACTCATTGCTGGAAATGCGGCTTCTATTGGGGACATCAAGATCCACTGAGGATACTCTCTTGGCAGCTTTCTTGGGGATACTCCTTTAGGGAGGACAAATCCACATCCAGTAGGGATAAGTGGCATCTCAACTCTCTCTGGGATAAGATGTGATTTCCATCTGCTGAGAAGTGATACAATCACTATGTCACGGGACTCTGGCTGGGGAAACACAAATTCCTTGACCGTTTGCTTCAAAGGTGAGAACCCTGTGTTGCACCCCAAGATTTGTCCTCTTTCAAGGCTTGACTCATTTCTCCATTTCTTTCAAATTCAATGACATAAAGGAAATCCATCATGAATTCAAGATTAAAGGCAAGAATATTATAAAGAGAAGTTTTGTGACATTACAAGAATGTCATTTGTTGCAAGATTTTCAACTCTAAGTAATGTTTAGAAATTAATGTATTTCTAATCTTCATTCAAGTCTCTAATCCAATTCATGTTATGGGAATTCCACACCAAGTCCATATTATATCCAAGAAATATCTAAGAATTAAATCAACATTGGAAAATGTCAAGATCAAGACTATGTTTGCTTAGCCATGGGCAATGTGAATATTATGCAAAACAGCCCCATGCAAGAGATGACCATATGTGCCATGTTACAAAATTATTTTTATGTCATAAGGTCAAAGAAATAATATGCAAATGATACATCTACATGCTGAAAAATCAGTTTTCAAAAATGCTGTCAAAAAGTAGTGATAATTGGCTACATGGGAATATTCAAGCATGACCAACCAAGGGACCAATGGGCACAAAGAGGGACAGCATTGTAGAGTGTTGTAGCAGAAAAATGCAGCACAAGCATACTAGAAGTAGAGGGAAAGTGGGGCTGCACAAAAAGGTAGTAAAAGATATTGCCAAAAATGGAAATTTTAAAGTGAAAAGTTGTGCAAGGAGTGTGGCATTGGGACAACAACAAAAGGTGACAGAAAAGTGTGAAAAAGGGGTTGCAAGCAAAGATAGAAAGATAGTATTCCTTTACTATCATCACATAACACAACACACAAGCAAGCATTGAGAGAGATACTACACTTGGAGGAGAGAAAAAACCAGAAAAAATAGAGAGAAGAAAACCACCAAAAACAAGAGGAGCTTCTTGAAGAGCAACACTTCCATAACATAGAGTGAAGAACACATCCATCCAGAACCAGTAGGAGCTTGAAAAAGAAAGGAGGAAAATCTTTCGTATCCATCCTCTTAACTTTACTCTCTTTTTATATTTGGTTTTTTTTTTACATTTGTTGCATTTGTCATATGAATGTTGTAGTTATTGTTGTGTATACTATGTAAGATCCCAAGGGGACCAAGAGTCCATGGTTTAGAACCACAAAAAGTCAAAAATAACACATAACTTCCACCATTGGAAGTTAAGTGCAAAATGTGACATTTTTGAAAAAAGTCAAAAATAACACTAACTTCCACCATTGGAAGTTAAGTGCAAAAAGTGACATTTTTGTAAAAAAGCCTAAAATAACACTAACCTCCACCACTGGAAGTTATGTACAAAATGTGAAATTTTTTAAAAAAAGCCTAAAATAACACATAACCTCCACCATTGGAAGTTAAGTGCAAAAAGTGACATTTTTGAAATAAAGTAAAAAATAACACTAACTTCCACCATTGGAAGTTAAGTGCAAAAAGTGACATTTTTGAAATAAAGTCAAAAATAACACATAACTTCCACCATTGGAAGTTAAGTGCAAAAAGTGACATTTTTGAAAAAAAACCTAAAATAACACTAACTTCCACCATTGGAAGTTAAGTACAAAAAGTGACATTTTTGAAAAAAGACTAAAATAACACTAACTTCCACCATTGGAAGTTAAGTGCAAAATGTGACATTTTTCTTAACCTCGGCCCGTATCAAGTGCATTTTCAAAACACTTACAATAAATAAATCGATTCTCTTGGTATTGAACTAAAGAGAGAGGATTGAGTGTAGACTTCTTCCTCTCCGAGTGTTGGAATATTCACTGTAGTGTGGGTGGTCTCGATACTCGTTTTTCAATACGAAAACGTGACTTTATCCGCCACCTATCTCCCTCTACAACTTCTTTCCGCAACCTTTGTCACCTAAAAACCTCGGTCCCGTACCGAGCACAGTTTTAAACTCTTTTCATAACAAAAATTTGAATGGTTGCGGAGTGGTTAGGCGTAGGCCTTCTCCTATCCCGAGTGCTGACGTT
The DNA here is from genome assembly GCA_963859935.3 of Lathyrus sativus. NCBI lineage: Eukaryota > Viridiplantae > Streptophyta > Magnoliopsida > Fabales > Fabaceae > Lathyrus > Lathyrus sativus. The sequence goes on along the minus strand of OZ012737.1, from coordinate 112,651,126 downwards.
TACTGTAGGGTTCTCTGTCGCAAAAGCACTTACCATTCAAAACCAAAAACACTTTAATAAGAGAATGAAGTTCTCTTTGTATTGAACTAAAGAGAGAGGATTAAGTGTAGACTTCTTTCTCTCCGAGTGTCGAGATGCTCACTGTAGTGTGTGTGGTTTTGATACTCGTCTTTCAATACGAAGACGCTATGTTCGCCACACCCTTTCATAACAAAAACTTTGAGATAAAGAATTGGGTACTACCCGTAGGGGTTACTATCCGAGGACCTATCTCGCCCCTAAAAAATAATTCAACAAATCAAATGTGACATCTTGCCTCGCATGGCGAAAACTAATCTTTCAAAGAGGATATGACATGTCCGTTCTACCGCAAACAGGTAATGCCTAAGTCTCCAACGAGCGAGCAGCAATACACCTAACTGCTAGAATGCGTACGATAGCATCATCCATAAAAACATCAACAAATCGTAGGCCGAACTACGTCTGCTCTGATTCTTTACTTTTTCAAGTAAAGATACGTAGGCACAAGGGCCACAATCCTTGCCGAGCACATTCCCCCTTATATCTGTAGTTTCCCGAACTACGTCGACTCTGATTTTCTCATGTCTATCGAGAAGTCCTACCGAGTCCATTCTTTCTTTTCCTTCCCCTGTTATCTCTCTTTTCCCAATTTCTAACCTTTCCCTCTATCCTTTGGAACACTCTTTTATAGAATTATTTTTAAGCAAATAAATCACACACGACAAACAAATGGTTCCCATCGAGTACGATGGATGTGAGGGGTGCTAATACCTTCCCTTCGCATAACCGGCTTCCGAACCCAATCTTGGTTGCGAGACCATCTTGTCCATTCTTTTCTTAAGGTTTTCTCGATATTTTCCTTTCCCCTCATGGGATAAATAAAGTTCGGTGGCGACTCTTCTGTCCTTTTCCTTTTTCTCCTTCCCCGTCGTTACTCGTATTTTTCGAGTAGCGACAGCTGGCGACTCTGCTGGGGATTCCTAGCAAGCCAAACCTAGTTTGTTAGTTACATTTGTGCTTTATTTGCTTTTATGTTTTATTTTGTTTTATTATTGTGTTTCTTTCTAACCTGTTGGGTTTATTGGGATGGTTTGTGAGGATAAAGCTTTCTACCCGAGCTTTCGAGTATACACTAAGATTAGGAGGTGGTTTCTTTCTGATTTGCGAGACGTAGGACTCATTGAGTTGGATCGAATTCCACCGCTCAGATGAGACCCCGTTGGAAATATTATGTCCTACGTGTAGTCGTAACGGCGTTTTATTTCCGGCGTGGGATTCTGTGATTCTGATGACCTCTTGTAGAACCTTATTCCAAAAGGTTACTAAAACATAACTCTGTGTTCATCCTTTTGAAGGGATTACCGTCTTACGAGTAGTCGTTATGATGGAAAACTTTTGAGGGTTAGTGCATGGGACTTTGTTTAAAAGCCTTTTGGGATACCCTCTTATAAACCAATAGATTGCCCACCCGAGGTGAGAGATACCCTTTTGTTGTCTTGCAGGATTTGTAACTTAAATTCTTGATGTGGATCTGTTCTCGTGTGCACTCATTGCATTGCATTTGCATAAGCATCTCTGCATCATTTTGCATTTTCTTCCCTGACCAAGATACCAAAAGCTTACCCATCCTCTGTTCATAACTCTTGGTTGATTTCCCGGCACTCCCGTTGAACTCGTGAGAGCTACAAAAAGTTTGAAGTAAGAGGAACGTAGAAGCCTTGAAAAGCCAAGTCAAACAATGCAAACTGAGGTAGCTATGCCAGAGAACGACCACCAGAATGTTGAGTCCCCACCAGGGTTTACTGTGACGAACAATCCACTGTATGATCTTTCGCCGGATGGCCATCCTCCACAAGTAAACGTTCCTACTCGACCCCAGAGGATGCCAACGATTGATCCCATAGAAGAAAAGCTTCGTGTCCTTGAGTAGACACTTCAAGCTATGAGAGTGTCTGACATGCCCGGCCTCGATGCTGCTGATATGTGTCTAGTGCTAGACTTGGTGATTCCTCCAAAATTCAAGGCACCCAACTTCGAGAAGTACATCGGCTTTAGTTGCCCGAGGCGTCATTTGGTGATGTACTGTCGAAAAATGACCCCTTACACTCATGACGACAAGTTGATGATTCACTGTTTTCCAGAAAGTCTGAGTGGGGCATCATTAAGTTGGTACACAGATTTAGAAAGGAGTCATATCCAATCATGGAGGGGCCTAGTTAGCACTTTTCTAAAGTTTTACCAGTTCAATCTGGACACTATTCCCACCCGCATGCAGTTGCAAAGCCTTTCTCAGAATTAAAATGAATCCTTTAAGGGATATGCACAACGGTGGAGAGAATTCGCAGCAAGAGTGCAACCACCAATCTCGGACAAGGAGCTGACTGAAATGTTCATCAACAGTTTACATGGCACTTATCTTGAAAGAATGGCTGGTTGTACGCCACCAAGCTTCTCTGACCTTGTGATTGTAGGGGAGCGCATCGAAAGCTACCTTAAAAGTGGACAAATCCAAGACGCCTCCAGCAGCCAAGCCAGTGAGACTGAATCCTTCAATGATTTCCATGAGGAAGACAAGGATGAAACCAACACATTCATAATAAACATTGAGTATTATCACGATATACCAGTAAAACTCTGTGGTCCCTCATCTGCTCAACAGGCATCATTACTAGTGCCATGTTATCCTTATGGGAAATCAGCCAAGCTTAAAGCTTTTTCCCACAAGCTATGGGTCGCTCCTCATACAAATCAACAAGCCCATTGCTGAGGTCATCCGAATCAGCGCCGCAATCAGAATAGGCCCAACAATAACTTAGAAAGAAGGATTGCTCCTCTTCATCCAGTCCCTATGTCGCACAGTCAGCTTCTCTCGCCTTTGATTCAAAACTCATTGGTGGAACCCAAAACTCTTAAGCATATGCCAGAAACTTACCCTCCTGGGTACAATCCCAATGTTCAGTATGGATATTATGGAGGATCCATGGGGCACTCGACTGAAGAGTGCAAAGCCTTCCAAGCCAAGGTACAATAACTAATTGGCAAAGGGTACATCTCTTTTCCAGAAGGAAGTTTGGTTGTCCATGTCAACCTCTCAGCTATCTAAGCTCGAAGATTTCAAGGGTCATTTCTAGAAGCCAGTGGTCCAGACAGGCAGACGTCCTCAACATTGGAAGTCCTTGGGCACTTTTCATCATTTGCATTTGTAGTTTACTTCTTGTTAATTGCTACTTGTGTTTAAACATTGTTGTTTCGAATGGTGATACTAATGAAATGATTATGCATTTTCCGAATTGGTCACGTCGTATTCACTCATTATTTCCACTTATCACAGACACATACACTTTATCCACTCCATTATATCACTGTTGTTTTAGCAAATATTGGAGGGAGGATGACGAAAACGAAATACCCATAATTGCAAAACCGTATGCTTTTGGATAGAATCTCGTCAATGATGTACAGGCATTGTTTCAAATCCCCTAAACATCGGAGATATAAGGAGTTAATCCATAGTAAACCACTTCGAGCCTAGAAGTAGGAGTTTCTTCGGACATTCGAACCCTTACACTCAACCTGGGGCAGGGTAGTTGTTCAGTTAATTCAATCCCGCATTCAAATAAACAAATGCAAAATCCAGAAGACGGTTGTTCATCAATGACCCACGACATGGCAGTCACAATTCGCCAACAAAATTTAAAAAAAAATCAAAAGTCTGCTAAGTCAAGCACCTCAAAAGGGGACTTAGGCAAAATCAGGGTTATCCCGATGGATCTGACAAGCAAAGTCAGTCCATGCAAAAGTTAGGGATCAATAAAGAAATCAAAAGAGGTCCTCAAACCCTCAACAAAAAACAAAATAAGATTCAGTGGCCACCCAAATCAAGGGGCTACTGACATCCATCAAAATAAGGTGACTGCTATTTCGAGCAAACCTTTAACTATCAAGCTTACACCGTCAAATAGGTGCAGAATTAACTGAACGTAGGTTTGAAGATCATCAATAAGAAGGGGTGGGTGCAAATAATACTTTGAGCCTAATATCCTTTGCTTCATAAACCATGAACCAAGCCATGTTACAACCCTCGAAAGACCTAATTGAGGCGAGGTTTATTCTGAAAGCATATTATCGCAAGATTGCGTAAACTGACTCCCCACATATTTGCTAATCATCAGTATTGGTGTCATCTTTCACAACAATCAAATTAGCACAGCGTTTGGACTAACGGTCTATTTGTCTCACTACCACGACACTTAATAAATGACATTTATTTCTAAACTTGCATGAACTTTGCATTAAGATTACCATTCGCGAACAAACAATTTTATTTGAAAGTCAGTAGTTGGCATCGAGGAAATTCCAACAGAGAGCAATCAAACAGGACTGGATCATTCAGTAGTCTGGATCATAGTCGAGTATACCTTGTCACCCTATGGATCTGGAGCATTAACATCAAAAATATGGAATCAGTCAACCCGAGGCTAATCTCCAAACAACTGTTGATTATGGGGAAAATCATTCAATAAGCGGTTGATCAGAAGTGAATTATCTCAAGATTCCGCCAATCAGGGGCAGGCGACCCAGAGTTTCTTTGACTTAAGGATAGATCCCTCAAATGTTCAATCAGGATAAGTCAAGTCGCTTCAACGCTCTTTCAAGAGCAAGCTACTTCAAAAGTATATTGAAGCCAACCACCAAGAGTCGGTTAAACAAACGATGAATCCTTTCATGGTACAAACTCTGGGGCAAGCCATCTCGAGGTCGTCTCATGGCAAGCTACTCAAGCAAGTTCATCCTCATCAGCAATTGTTGGGTTCAGAACGAGTGTCGGGAATCATACCGTCATCTCACGCAATAACCTTAACCGTCCGAAGGCCTTGCTGTCATTGGATCCTTCATCCCACAGCCTAAACCTGTCACCTATCAAAACAAATCAGAACCTCCAAAGTTCAGTTCTTGTATGGCAAACCTTTATACCAGTCACATCCGGTCAACCCTTCACTAAACACCAATTCCTTTCTGATACATGTCAGTCCTTAAACAAGCTCCCATCTGGTCACCCTTCCTTTAGCCATTCGTTTAATCAGTCCTTGTCTGGCAAACACAATTTCAAAGTTCAGTCCTCGTTTGGCAAACCACAACGTCAGTTCCCATCTAACAACAAACCTAGAAGTCAGTTCTCCTTTGACAGCTTAACCTTTCGCCAACCAGTCCCATCTGGTTTACCCTCCGAATACCATCCCTCATCTGGTACTTCCAACCCAAAGTCCAATTTACATTGGCAACCATCAAAAGTCCACTACGTCATCACCTGCATTCCCAATCACCTGCCGACATCCATCATTATCATATGCATCATACACATCGCATTCGACTTCATAAGCATCTTGCATCATATGCGTACCTATAATCATATCATACTCCCCAGCTCTTGCATCTCCACTCTAGCATTTGCATTTCCATTTATGGAACATCATTATCATCAAGCATTCACATATGCGAGATCAGGTCCAGGATCAATTTCGAAGATTTTCAAGATCATTATCAGCCCAGTCAGGGGCATTCTCTACAAGACTGTAGGTATTCCCCACGAAGTTGTGCAACTTTTGTTGGGTAAATTCAAGAGCTTCAACGCAATCAACAGCCCAGTCAGGGGAATTATTTGCAAAGACTGTGGGTCCTCCCACAAAACTCAAGATCATCAAAGCAAAATCCAGCCCAGTCAGGGGCATCTTTTCAATACCATGGGTATATTGCATGACGTATTTCAACCCCGTGGTTAATCAGATCTTTAAATCAACATTCAGCCCAGACAGGGGCATCTCCAGTAAAGTCGTGGGCGATCCCCAATGCTTTGTCCCCAGCAGTTTGAAGCCTTGACAATCAAAGGATATCCTCAGCAGGTCAAGATTGATATCTCCAGCAGAGCAGGATCGTTTCCAGTGAGCGGGTGTGGGTTTATCCCTCAGTAGTGGAACGAATTCAGAAATTTGTTCTCCCCATAGAGTTTGAACGACTAGCTCCTTTTCCCCTCAGAGTCTAGGTCATTGACTCATTCCCCAAGCGGAAGTTGTATTTGTTGAGTTTATTGCTCATTTCCCCAAGCAAAGGTTGATATTGGTTCCCTCACTGTCTAATCCCCAGTAGGGTGGGTTTGCTCTTAGCTGAACAATTTTACCCAGAAGTTTGCTCAAAAGACCATCCAGGGTTTGTTTTCCCCAACATTTGTACTAGACGTGTCTAGTCTTTTCCCCGGCGGAATTAATCCTTTCTCTTTGGCATTTATTTTGCTAAAATGTTTCCTTTGCATTTGCATCATGCATAACATCCTCCCAAACGCGTAGCATTTCCATTTCGTATGGAGAATTACGCCATATTCAAACATATGCATGTAAAGCATAAGTCGGGTTGCCACCCCTTTGTTTTCAAGCGTATCTCCAGCAGTTATCAGTATATTTCTCAATCCTGCGTGGTATCTAGACCTCCAGCCAGGTCATTGACGAGTGTGTCCATCTTATCGGTCTCCCTAGCGGAGTCTACTTATTCAAGTTCATATTTCCCAAACGGATTTCTTCACCCAGATGGTGAATCGACGAATGTTCTTCTGAACTTAGGGTTGAGCCGACCTTTGGGTTCGATGCTCGCTTTTTAGCAAAATGAAGTGACTGTGAAGTCAAATGATTTTGATAATTGACGACGAGGTCAGATTATGAAGAGAATTGACGACGAAGTCAAGCTATGTTGGGAATCGACGACGAGGTCAGATTATGAAGAGAATTGACGACGAAGTCAAGCTATGTTGGGAATCGACGACGAGGTCAGATTATGAAGAGAATTGATGACGAAGTCAAGCCATGTTGGGAATTGACGACGAGGTCAGATTATGAAGAGAATTGACGACGAAGTCAAGCCATGTTGGGAATCGACGACGAGGTCAGATTATGAAGAGAATTGACGACGAAGTCAAGCCATGTTGGGAATCGACGACGAGGTCAGATTATGAAGAGAATTGACGACGAAGTCAAGCCATGTTGGGAATCGACGACGAGGTCAGATTATGAAGAGAATTGACGACGAAGTCAAGCCATGTTAGGAATCGACGACGAGGTCAGATTATGAAGAGAATTGACGACGAAGTCAAGCCATGTTAGGAATCGACGACGAGGTCAGATTATGAAGAGAATTGACGACGAAGTCAAGCCATGTTGGGAATCGACGACGAGGTCAGATTATGAAGAGAATTGACGATGAAGTCAAGCCATTTTGGGAGTTGACGGCGAAGTCAGATTATGGAAGAGTGACGGTGGAATCAGGTGTCCTACCAATTTGATGTTAAGGACTGACAGTGAAGTCAGGTGTTTTGCCAAATTTTATGTGGAGAATTGATGGTGAAGTCAGATCATGTAGAGGGTTGACAGCGACGTCATAATGGTTTGAGAAATAACGGCGAAGTCAGATGATTTTAATTGACGACGAAGTCAGATTATGTTGTAAGTTGATGGCGAAGTCAGAGGATATGGAGGACTGACGGCGAGATCAGATGTTCTACCAATCATATGTTTTTACAGATTATGTTGAATATTGACTGTGAGGTCAGATCTCACGAATTTGATGTTAAGTTCTGACGGCGAAGTTAGAATGCTATTAAGATCTGACGACAAGGTCAGGTGTTTGTATTTGATCAACGATTGATGGCGAAGTCAGATGTTCTACCTGTCATAGGTGCCTGACGGCGATGGCAGAGGTTTCATTCTGCGGTTGACAAATTTTTGGGTTCTTTTGTATTCAATCACCTTTTACCTCGAATGTTTGAAAGCGTTTGCTTTTCGTCCCTTCAGGTCAAAGTCGTTTGAATAGGGGCATCTGTTGCACCCCAAAATTTGTCCTCTTTCAAGGCTTGACTCATTTCTACATTTCTTTCAAATTCAATGACATAAAGGAAATCCATCATGAATTCAAGATTAAAGGCAAGAATATTATAAAGAGAAGTTTTGTGACATTACAAGAATGTCATTTGTTGCAAGATTTTCAACTCTAAGTAATGTTTAGAAATTAATGTATTTCTAATCTTCATTCAAGTCTCTAATCCAATTCATGTTATGGGAATTCCACACCAAGTCCACATTATATCTAAGAAATATCTAAGAATTAAATCAACATTGGAAAATGTCAAGATCAAGACTATGTTTGCTTAGCCATGGGCAATGTGAATATTATGCAAAACAGCCCCATGCAAGAGATGACCATATGTGCCATGTTACAAAATTATTTTTATGTCATAAGGTCAAAGAAATAACATGCAAATGATACATCTACATGCTGAAAAATCAGTTTTCAAAAATGCTGTCAAAAAGTAGTGATAATTGGCTACATGGGAATATTCAAGCATGACCAACCAAGGGACCAATGGGCACAAAGAGGGACAGCATTGTAGAGTGTTGTAGCAGAAAAATGCAGCACAAGCATAATAGAAGTAGAGGGAAAGTGGGGCTGCACAAAAAGGTAGTAAAAGATATTGCCAAAAATGGAAATTTTGAAGTGAAAAGTTGTGCAAGGAGTGTGGCATTGGGACAGCAGCAAAAGGTGACAGAAAAGTGTGAAAAAGGGGCTGCAAGCAAAGATAGAAAGATAGTATTCCTTTACTATCATCACATAACACAACACACAAGCAAGCATTGAGAGAGATACTACACTTGGAGGAGAGAAAAAACCAGAAAAAATAGAGAGAAGAAAACCACCAAAAACAAGAGGAGCTTCTTGAAGAGCAACACTTCCATAACATAGAGTGAAGAACACATCCATCCAGAACCAGTAGGAGCTTGAAAAAGAAAGGAGGAAAATCTTTGGTATCCATTCTCTTAACTTTACTCTCTTTTTATATTTGGTTTTTTTTTTTTACATTTGTTGCAATTGTCATATGAATGTTGTAGTTATTGTTGTGTATACTATGTAAGATCCCAAGGGGACCAAGAGTCCATGGTTTAGAACCACAAAAAGTAAAAAATAACACATAACTTCCACCATTGGAAGTTAAGTGCAAAATGTGACATTTTTGAAAAAAGTCAAAAATAACACTAACTTCCACCATTGGAAGTTAAGTGCAAAAAGTGACATTTTTGAAAAAAAGCCTAAAATAACACTAACCTCCACCATTGGAAGTTATGTACAAAATGTGACATTTTTTTAAAAAAGCCTAAAATAACACATAACCTCCACCATTGGAAGTTAAGTGCAAAAAGTGACATTTTTGAAATAAAGTAAAAAATAACACTAACTTCCACCATTGGAAGTTAAGTGCAAAAAGTGACATTTTTGAAATAAAGTCAAAAATAATACATAACTTCCACCATTGGAAGTTAAGTGCAAAAAGTGACATTTTTGAAAAAAAACCTAAAATAACACTAACTTCCACCATTGGATGTTAAGTACAAAAAGTGACATTTTTGAAAAAAGCCTAAAATAACACTAACTTCCACCATTGGAAGTTAAGTGCAAAATGGGACATTTTTCTTAACCTCGGCCCCGTATCAAGTGCATTTTCAAAACACTTACAATAAATAAATCGATTCTCTTGGTATTGAACTAAAGAGAGAGGATTGAGTGTAGACTTCTTCCTCTCCGAGTGTTGGGATATTCACTGTAGTGTGGGTGGTCTCGATACTCGTTTTTCAATACGAAGACGTGACTTTATCCGCCACCTATCTCCCTCTACAACTTCGTTCCGCAACCTTTGTCACCTAAAAACCTCAGTCCCGTACCGAGCACATTTTTAAACTCTTTTCATAACAAAATTTGAATGGTCGCGGAGTGGTTAGGCGTAGGCCTTCTCCTATCCCGAGTGCTGACGTTTACCGTAGGGTTCTCTGTCGCAAAAGCACTTACCATTCAAAACCAAAAACACTTTAATAAGAGAATGAAGTTCTCTTTGTATTGAACTAAAGAGAGAGGATTAAGCGTAGACTTCTTTCTCTCCGAGTGTCGAGATGCTCACTGTAGTGTGTGTGGTTTTGATACTCGTCTTTCAATACGAAGACGCTATGTTCGCCACACCCTTTCATAACAAAAACTTTGAGATAAAGAATTGGGTGCTATCCGTAGGGGTTACTATCCGAGGACCTATCTCGCCCCTAAAAAATAATTCAACAAATCAAATGTGACATCTTGCCTCGCATGGCGAAAACTAATCTTTCAAAGAGGATATGACACGTCCGTTCTACCGCAAACAGGTAATGCCTAAGTCTCCAACGAGCGAGCAGCAATACACCTAACTGCTAGAATGCGTACGATAGCATCATCCATAAAAACATCAACAAATCGTAGGCCGAACTACGGCTGCTCTGATTCTTTACTTTTTCAAGTAAAGATACGTAGGCACAAGGGCCACAATCCTTGCCGAGCACATTCCCCCTTATATCTGTAGTTTCCCGAACTACGTCGACTCTGATTTTCTCATGTCTATCGAGAATAGGTAGGCCTAGGACCGTGAAGTCCTACCGAGTCCATTCTTTCTTTTCCTTCCCCTGTTATCTCTCTTTTCCCAATTTCTAACCTTTCCCTCTATCCTTTGGAACACTCTTTTATAGCATTATTTTTAAGCAAATAAATCACACACGACAAACAAATGGTTCCCATCGAGTACGATGGATGCGAGGGGTGCTAATACCTTCCCTTCGCATAACCGGCTTCCGAACCCAATCTTGGTTGCGAGACCATCTTGTCCATTCTTTTCTTAAGGTTTTCTCGATATTTTCCTTTCCCCTCATGGGATAAATAAAGTTCGGTGGCGACTCTTCTGTCCTTTTCTTTTTTCTCCTTCCCCGTCGTTACGCGTATTTTTCGAGTAGCGACACCCTGCAAAACACAAATGAGTTAGAACAAATCTACACAACAAGATCTATCCCGGTTAGTATCCGTGACATTCGTTCAGTCAATTCGAAGTTTTAGCAATTATTGGCAAGGGCCAGCAAGTTTATGCACATGCAAGTTCATCAAAAACATCGGCGTTTTTCACAAACAAAACAGTAAAGAACAAGCATCAAGTACAGAATAAATTTACAAACAAAACAGTAAAGAACAAGCATCAAGTACTGAATAACATGCTTTATTGACAACGGGCCTGTAAATAGGCAAAATTTTGTACACTGGATGCAACTCCTGAAAAGAGGAAGTTACGCACAAGCAAATACAAATATCACAGAAGCACAAAGAAAATTTGTATACATGTCGGCAACGTGGTACAGACAAACACCATGAGCTGATCCTCCTATGACTCGCCTAACTCTGACGCTTTCCCTATACTCAATCTTCGGAAGAGATTGTTTTGGATTTACAACCTTCAGGTACTCCCAAACCACTAAGCAATGCAGTATCAAACTCGGACCGCAGTCATTTGCTTTTTCAAATCCCTAACTTTTGCGTGAATCGCCCTGTGCGAGTTTTCAATTCACCGGGATACCCTTTTTTGCCGAAGTCGCCCTTTTCAGGTTTTCAACTTCGCGGGTGTACATCTTTTTTCAATTTTATCCCTAACTTTTGCCCGAACCTTTTATTATTTTTTTTATGGTTCGCCGGGATGCCCCATTTTTGCCTGGACTCTCCTTTTTCTGTCCATCGGGTCTCTTTAAGCAAAGTATTTTTTAACTACGTCCGAGTTCACAGGGGATGTAAAATCCTCACCACCCATGGTGGATAACAATAAGGCTCCTCTAGAGAAAACCTTTCTAACGACATATGGACCTTCATAGTTGGGAGTCCATTTGCCCCTGTGATCTGATTGTGGTGAGAGAATCTTTTTCAGCACAAGATCGCCCGTCTGAAAACTTCGAGGGCACACCTTCTTATCATAAGCTTTCTTCACCCGGCTTTGATACAGCCGGCCATATGCTAGAGAAGCCAATCTCTTCTCATCCATTAAACTGAGCTGATTCAGTCTATCTTTTACCCATTCCGCCTCATCAAGTTGGACATCGCGCAAAACCCTCAAAGAAGGAATCTCAACCTCCAATGGTAGGACAGCCTCCATACCATATACCAGTGAAAAAGGAGTTTCCCCGGTTGATGTGCATACCGTCGTACGATAACCGTGCAAAGCAAAAGGCAACATCTCATGCCAGTCCTTGTAGGTCACAACCATCTTCTGAACGATCTTCTTTATGTTTTTATTGGCCGCTTCAACAACACCATTCATCTTGGGCCGATAAGGAGAAGAGTTGTGATGTTCAATCTTGAAATTCTGGCATAATTCCGTCATCATATTATTATTCAAATTTGAACCGTTGTCCGTGATAATCCGCTCCGGGACTCCATATCTGCAGATAATATCCTTCTTGATAAATCTGGCTACCACCTGCTTGGTAACATTAGCATACGATGCCGCTTCAACCCATTTGGTGAAGTAATCAATAGCTACCAAGATAAAACGATGTCCGTTGGATGCCTTGGGCTCAATCTTGCCAATCACATCAATTCCCCACATGGAAAAAGGCCAAGGTGATGACATAACATTCAGAGGGCTCGGAGGCACATGAATCTTGTCCGCACAAATCTGGCATTTATGACATCTCTTTGCAAACTTGAAACAATCTGTTTCCATCGTCAGCCAATAATACCCTGCTCGTAATAACTTTCTCGTCATTGCATGTCCGCCGGCATGTGTGCCAAATGTACCCTCGTGGATCTCTTCCATGAGCAACTTAGCCTCTTTCTCATCCACACACCGCAACAACACCAAGTCATGGGTTCTCTTGTACAAAACACCATCCGGATTCAAATAGAACTTAGCCTCTTCTGATCATGACTGGATGCCCCAGCGGGATACTCTTGGTTCTTCAGGAAATTCTGGATATCATAATACCACGGTTGGCCATCGGAAGCTTCCTCAATGGCGAATATGAAAGCGGGCCTATCAAGGGGAGAGATAACTATCCTGGGAGCCTCATTACAGAAGTTAACTTTATACATTGAAGACAACATCGCGAGAGCGTCTGCCATCTGATTTTCTGCTCGTGGTACATGGTGCAATTCCACCTTGTCAAAGAAAGGTAACAACCTCCTTGCATAATTCATATAGGGTATCAAATTGGGCTGACGAGTCTCCCACTCTCCCTTGATCTGGTTCACAACTAGAGCAGAGTCCCCGTACACATCAAGATTTTTAATTCTCAGATCAATAGCTTCTTCGAGACCCATAATGCATGCTTCATATTCGGCCTCATTGTTGGTAACTGGAAAGGTCAATCTGGAAGTGAATGGGATGTGCGACCCATGGGGAGTAGTAATAATTGCCCCTATTCCACTTCCGTATGAATTAACGGCACCGTCAAATATCAATTGCCATTTGGAACCCAACTTTGGACCTTCATCAGGCAACGACTCTTCACAGTCCTTCATTTTTAAGTACATGATATCCTCGTCAGGAAAATCAAACCTCATCGGCTGGTAATCATCAATTGGCTGCTCAGCTAGGTACTCTGACAGAACGCTACCTTTAATAGCCTTTTGAGAAACATACTGAATATCGTATTCTGTCAGTACCATCTGCCATCGGGCAATCCTTCCGGAAAGTGCTTGCTTTTCAAACACATATTTGATTGGATCCGTCTTTGAAATTAGCATGGTTGTATGATTTAGCATGTATTGCCTCAAACGTTTGGCAGCCCAGGCTAGTGCACAACACGTCTTTTCGAGCATTGAGTAACGGGACTCACAATCTGTGAACTTTTTACTCAAGTAATAAATCGCATGCTCTTTACGTCCAGTCTCGTCATGTTGACCGAGAACACAACCCATGCTTTTCTCAAGAACCGTCAAATACATAATGAATGGTCTCCCGGCTACAGGGGGTATCAATATTGGGGGTTCCTGAAAATATTCTTTTATTTTTTCAAACGCCTTTTGACAATCTTCATTCCAAGTCACAACCTGATCTTTTTTCAATAACTTGAATAATGGCTCGCACATGGCCGTTAGATGAGATATGAACCGAGCAATGTAATTCAATCTCCCTAAAAAGCCACAAACCTCTTTTTCTGTTTTCGGCGTTGGCATTTCTTGTATTGATTTTATCTTAGTAGGATCAACCTCAATTCCTTTTTCGCTAACAATAAACCCCAATAGTTTACCAGATCTCACCCCGAAGGTGCACTTGTTAGGATTCAACCTCAGCCTGAATTTCCTAAGCCTCTTGAACAATTTCAGAAGATTAACCTGATGCTCTTCCTCCGTCTGGGATTTGGCAATCATATCATCAACATAGACTTCGATCTCTTTATGCATCATGTCATGAAAGAGTGTTGTCATAGCTCGCTGATATGTTGCCCCGACGTTCTTCAAACAAAAGGGCATCGCTTTGTAGCAGAACGTTCCCCACGGGGTAATAAAAGTTGTTTTCTCCATATCCTCCGGCGCCATCTTTATCTGATTATAGCCCGAAAAGCTGTCCATGAAGGAAAACACGGAGAATTGAGTGGTGTTGTCGACCAACACATCAATATGAGGAAGCAGAAAGTCGTCTTTTGGGCTCGCCCTATTCAAATCTCGATAGTCTACGCACATCCGCACCTTACCATCTTTCTTTGGTACAGGTACTATATTGGCGACCCATGAGGGATAAGTTGAAACAGCCAGAAAACCGGCATCCCACTGTTTCTGAACTTCCTCTTTAATTTTCACAGCCATATCTGGTCTAGTTCTTCTGAGTTTTTGCTTAACCGACGGACATTCCTCACGCAATGGCAAACGGTGAACCACCATATCAGTATCCAACCCAGGCATGTCTTCGTAATACCAAGCAAAGATATCACTATACTCTCGAAGCATCTCGATCAAACTTTGCTTGATATCGCTTTGCAGTGCAGCCCCTATCCAGATATTCCTGACAACCTCTTCAGACCCCACATTGATAATTTCAATTTCCTCCTTATGAGGTAGAATGATTCTCTCTTCTTGTTTCAAAAGTCGAGTCAGCTCTTCTAATAAGTCATCATCCTCAACAATCTCTTCTTCTGCTTGAAATATCGGGTGCTCGAAGTCGAAGCGAGTCATAGGATGTTCGTGATCGGTGTCGTCTGAAATATGAATCCTGCAATGAGAATGGTTAAATGCTTCAAATAACGCAAACAAAGCACATAACCACGTTGCCATTTTATTGTTAAAGCAAAAACAGGAAAAACAAAGATCACAAAATTTGCATGAGAAAAACGCCTTTATTAATGATTAAACAAAGCACACACATAAGCAGGTAGCCCTGAAAACAGAATCACTATGCCCTGGGTAGGACACAGGATTATACAATAATCGAGAAAACAAATCATTACTTTTATGTAGTCACTTGGACAAGTTCTTGGATAGACCAGTTGCATAGGCTCTGTCCTGGCACGCCGGGCTTGATTCACGAGTCCATATCGCAGTCACTGTCTCAGCCTTCGACATCGGAAACAGCATTAATCGTTTCATAAAAGACTCCACCTGGAGTGATCACCACTGGCCCTTTGAACTTTGGCACGCCTGATATGGAAGATGACGATGTCGGGCGATACCCTAACCCAAGCTTGTCCATCTTGACAGGAATTTCCAAGACTTGGCCCCATCCTTTGGCTTCTCCGGCCTAGACCACTGCCTGAGCATCTTTGTATGAAGACATGGCCACCTCTGGCCCTTTGCTGGGGACATGAGACTTGTCCTTGATCTGCAACCCTTCAAAGGCTTGGCATGGCGTCTCATGGATCTCCCCATCTACTTCGACGTACTTGAATGACGAAAGATGACTAACCAGAATGTCCTCCTCTCCGCAAATAGTAACAACAGTGTCACCGACCATGTATTTAAGCTTCTGATGCAGCATGGACGTCACAGCTCCTGCAGAATGTATCCATGGTCGTCCAAGTAAACAGCTGTAAGCTGGATATATGTCCATGATGTAGAACACAGTGTCAAACACTTCTGGCCCGACCTGGAGTGGCAACGTTATGGACCCAAACACCGACCTTCTGGTCCCATCAAAAGCTCTCATGACCAAGTCACTTGGCGTGCATATGATTCCTCGGATATCTAGCTTCATCATAGCCTTCTTAGGCAAAACATTCAAAGATGATCTAGTGTCTACAAGAACGTGCGACATTACAGTGCCCCGGCATTCCACTGAAATGTGCAAAGCCATATTATGATCCCGACCTCTAGGCGTCAAATCTAAGTCAGTAAATCCCAGGCTGTGTCCGGCATTCACATGCGCCAGTACCCCCTCAAGCTGATTAACAGATACTTCCTGAGGTACAAAAGATGTGTCCAAGACTTTCAACAAGGCATTCCGATGAG
The DNA here is from genome assembly GCA_963859935.3 of Lathyrus sativus. Taxonomy (NCBI): domain Eukaryota; kingdom Viridiplantae; phylum Streptophyta; class Magnoliopsida; order Fabales; family Fabaceae; genus Lathyrus; species Lathyrus sativus. Next base: position 112,634,797 of record OZ012737.1, on the reverse strand, counting down.
CCTCGAAACAAAGCAACAAAGATAGTATTGAAATTTTGGAGGGCGTCTGCTGCAAGTGCTCCACAATCTTATAGTCGCTTTTGCGAATTAACCTCATAAACTCTTCTACATCCTTGATTGACGTTTCTTTCTCTCTCGCCTGGGAAGGTTCTCCTTCATTCACTTCGGCTTTGCCTTTAGAAATCCTCTCAGCCTCGATTTCAGGTGAAGTGAAAATTCTACCACTGCGGGTCATGCCTCCCGCTCCAACAAGATTGCCCACTGCCCCTGCCGGCTGGCTATCCACCTTAATCTTTTCCTCATTGCAAAAAGCTTCCAACCCATAATTCCACGGAATGGCTTTCGTACTTTCATAAGGAATGGGCCCTGCTTTCGTTATCGTAATAGTTGGCTGCTTGACGGGCGCTGATATCGTACTAGTCTTTCATGGAAGTCTAACTGTTGCGACCTCACCCTGCTTTTCGCATCTTACCTCACCAGGTTTCTCAATAGCAGTATGGTCGAATTGTAAAGTTCCCTCATCAATCATGGCCTGAATACCTCTCTTCAAATCAATGCAGCCCTCTGGTCGGGTCCAACAATCCAAACAGTACTCATCACATCCAGGGAAGACCCCCCCCTTTCAACAATCTGCTTTTAACATAGCTTAAAGGCGTCTTCAGATCATTGACGTCCATAACCCAATCCAAATCTTCTTCTGTCAGAATAGCATTCACTCCATGATTCGGCATTGGTTGTTGTACAATGTTGGGACCATCATGACTGAAGTTAATGACCTTACTATCAATCAAATCTTGGACTTTGTGTTTAAAAGCATGACAACTCTCGATATCATGTCCGGATGCCCCAGAATGAAATTCACAATGCTTACTAGTATCATACCCGTAAGGAAGCGTTCCTGTGAGCGGGTCCAATGTTCTCTTTTCAACAAGATTCAAACCTAACAGCGTTTGAAGCAGTTCTGCATACGTTAACGGAGGTGTAGCAAATACCCTCTTTGGCTTCCCATTCTGAATCCTTCTCTGAGCAGGATTCTGCCTTTGTTGTTGTTGCTGCTGTTGTTGTGGTTGTTGTCGTTGTTAAGGTATAGGAATCGTCACACTAGCAACCTGTTGTTGAATATACTGATTCCTACCTCTACCTCGTCATCGACCACCATACACTGCGCTGGCGTGTCCTTGTCTTCTACCACCAAAGACCTTTTTTGCACCTCCAGCTGAGGTCGATTCACCGGCTTGAATCTTACCAATCTTAATGCCATTTTCAATCCGTTCTCCCATGAGTATCATGTCAGAGAAACTACCCATCGAGCAATTTAGCAATTTATCATAATACATCCCAGAGAATGTTCCAACAAAAATATCAATCAATTCCCTTTCAACCATAGGTGGATGTACACTCGCCGCAAGATCATGCCAACGCTGGGCGTACTCCTTGAAATCTCCCCGTTCTTCTGAGAAAGACTTTAAAGCTGACCCCTATTTGGCGCAAGGTCATTGTTGTATTGGTAGCGTCTGACGAAAGCATCCACCAACTCTTTCCAACTTCCGATCTGTGCAGGCTCTAGTCCCATGTACCATTCCAGCGATGGTCCCAACAAACTATCCTGGAAAAAAAGCATAAGCATCTTCTCGTCATCAGAGTACGCAGACATCCTCCAGTAATATGAACGCACATGAACCCGTGGGCATGTATCTCCTTTATATTTATCGAAAGTAGGAGCTTTAAACTTCAATGGCACTCTCAGCCCAAGAACCAACCCCATGGTAGCCATGTCCAAACCTGCAGAATTTTGATTGGCTATACCTCTTATCTGTTCCTCCAGCATTTTAATCCTCCGATCATTATCAGTGGGACCTTCAATACCCATGCCTTGCCCAGAAAAGGCATCTTCCTGACGATCTTTGTCCCAATACGGACCCTCATTACCATACCTGTCATAAGCAGCATTACGACCATATCCTTGTTGATTAAAGTTAGGACCACGTCCTCTATTACCAAATCCTTGATTAGCCTCGCCTGGTCCGAAACCAGCATTGAAAGGACCCATCCCAGCACCATTGGTATTCACATTGCCAAACCCAGCATTGTCGTAGCCATTATTACCATAACCTTGATTGTTATCACCAAACCCTCCGTTGCCGAAGCCCTGGTTATTAAAGCCATCATTGCCATCCTGATTGCCAAAGCCAAAACCCTGATTGTTGTCACCGAAACCAATATTGATACCAACATTCCTGTTGGTTTCCACGTTCCCATTGCCATTATCAACATTTCTGTTACCAGCGTTGTCGTTGCCATTGCCGGTACCAGTCTCACCAGCATTTGGTATCACTTCCTCCCTGCGAGGGGTCTCAACACGAACAGAGTTATATTCAGTATTACCAGTCGCTCGTGCCAGCAGCGGTTGCACCAGAGTTTGAAGATGTTCTTGGACCTTGGCCACAACCTCCATAGCCTGCATGAATTGTGCCAACCTATCCCGGATCTCCTGCATCTCAGCTTGTACCTGGTCCATGATCTTCTTACAGTTGCTTCTTGTAGCGTACCGGTGAGTTCTCTATTCGTCAATCTTGAAACAACCTGAAAGATGCAGGAGATAAGATTCGAGCTTAAAAAAAGTACCTGCCATGCAATATGAATATGCAGATGTACACATGTAAATATGCAACAGGTTAATTTCCCCCCCCCCCCTGATTCTAGTTCCGGAGAAGAAGCCATAACGATAATGGAGTCCCAAGTAAGCAAGCACAGAATCAGAAACCTCATACATAAACAAATGCCAAGAGGCAGAGTACAAAGGTACAACCGAATACAACTGAAAAGACCTCGGCTAACAAGCCTGGAGATGGTCAAAATACAAGCACGAATAACATACTATAAGAGAAAAAACAAAGATAAATCAGGACGGATGGCGCGCCCAGACATCCCCCAATAACCTCAACGTCTCCGGATGACCTGGTCTGGAGAGCAGTTCCTATATCAGTAATGCGTGTCGCCTAACAGTGGATCTCAGCCTTTTGGCATCCTCCACACAAGTTCCCTTGCCAAAACACTCATCAAGCCTGCATCTCTTGAAGCCAACCTTCAGTTCACAACCCCTCATTTCTTTGACCATGTCGCTCACTCTAAACTCAGCGTCACGTCTAAGAGACGCCTCTTCAGCAATCTTCGCATCCTTAGCGCTGAGCTGCTCCTCTAACCGGGAAATCTGCAGCTTCAACTCATCTTCACGCTCCTTCCGGCTAGTAAGCGTGGCATTCCACAAAAATTCCCATTTGGAAAGTCGAGAATAAGCCTTGTTCAAAAGCTCTTTCTTAGTAGCAAGCACACTACTATCACCATTCAGGGCTACTCCCACCTTCTCTCTCCTGCTGGTCTCTTCAGTCAAATCTGAACCCAACCTATTAATCATCTCATTCTGCTTCTTCAAAGTGAAGGTTGCCTCACTCTTCTCATGCCGAAGCTGGAAAATATCTTTCTCTAACTCTTCATTTGCTCTTTGCAATTCTTCCTTTTCAGCCAGCGGCTTGTTATACTTCTCAATCTCCACTGAAGTAGGTTCCTCAATCACCGGATGATACAAAGGCTCTACAGTAGGATACGGCATCAAAGACTTTTCAACTCTTTCATGGATCCAGAGCCGATAAGGATTATAAGCTCGACTGTCACTCTTGCCAAGCAATGTCTTTCCTCTTCTGTGAATATTACCCCAAGCATGCCTCAATCTGACCAAAACATCTCCATCTAATAAACCCATGAGATACAGAGATTCCTGTATCTCGTCCTCAACCGGAGAATCCCTCAAAGCATAGCCAAACTGTCTCACAAGGAGAGAAGGGTTATAGTTAATACAACCTTTCCGTCCAATCAAAGGAACATTCGGAAAGCCACTGCAACTATATATAATATCCACTCCGAGAAGGTTCCGATCAAACCAAATAATGTTCTCAGCACACAATCCCATCAATCGGGCAGACCAATCTAAATTACCAACAGTATCAACAAAAGGTCCCGTCTTAGGAAGATGTCCCTGAAACCACATGTATAGAAGAGGTACACAGCAAGAAACATTATTTCCCCGACGCTTCTCATTCTTATAGTGAATAGAATGATAAACGTCACCCAAGAGAGTAGGCACCAGATTCTTCGAGGCAAGAATAAAGAAAGCATCTGAGTCAACAAAATCAGGCAAGTTGGGGAACAATACAATCCCATAAATGCAAACAGCCAGAATAGCATTGAAGACAATCCAACATCCATCATTCGCACACTGCGTAGCCTTCTCAACCAAGCAAGAAAGATGAAAAACATAAGCTTCATTCAGCTTGACCAAACCTCCGGGGAACTCAGAAGCATATAAAGTGACAATCTCAGCAAGCTTAGCCAACTCAGGCTCAGTATCCTCGTGAATAAAAGGCATCTGATCTAACACAGGAACTCCTAGCATATCAGAATACTCCTCCAAAGTAGGGGCCAAAATATAATCAGGGAACAAGAAGCATCTCAACTGAGGCTCGTAAAACTGCATCAAGGTATACAATCCAGTCATCTCAAACACAGAAGGTCTGCACACCAAACTGAGCAGTTTCCCATAAGACTCTCTAAACTCAGCCCTCACTCTCTGATCTGCTAGAGAAACCAACCGCAACAAGGAACTGATATCTGGAGAAGGCAACCTATAAGCAATTGTCCTCTTCATGGACTCCATGTCTGGCAAGAAGAACACTAGAATCTGAGGGGGAAAAACACACCTGCAACATAAATACACGTTAATGAAATGTAAACATGAAAATGCAAATGCCTATGCAAACAGGGGATCAAGTGCAGTGCTGAAGAACTGTTTTGTGCGGTACTGCAGCTTGAGAACCATAAGATCTTCTCCTCAAACCAAACCAACCACAAAAGAACCCTCACAACCAATTCTCACTGACAGAGACAAACAAGGTGTTCTGAGGCCAGAGTTTTCCTGCAAAAAGACTCACCTACCCCTCACAGGTATATACTTAACTCGCAGACGAGGTACGACATCCTATGCAGTCATCAGCGTCACAGACTGTCAAGAGCGATGATACGATACCCAGAAGATGTGGCATCGTCGTCCCTTGAAGAGGCCTCACTTAGCCGAATCCCAAATGATAGGTCCCCAGAGTCAACAACCCTCAAATCCAACAACCTGTCGAGCCCAAAGGGCCAGGCAAGATACCATCAAAGAGAATCTCTTCTGAGTGCAGATTTCGTAGCTAGCTGGTGCGAGCAAAGCAAGCAGGCTAACCACTACTTTCTACTTCTAAGTCTATGTGCACTCAAGCCCAGGTCTAGCTTATCTCTCAAACTAACCCTCTACCCACATCACAACAACAATAATATATAGTATTGAAAGTAAAGACAGAGAGATAAATACATACAAAACCCCAGACGGGAAAACAAGCGCTAGGATTGACTCGCATAAGGAACCGTTGGAATCCCCAGCAGAGTCGCCAGATGTCGCTACTGCGAAAATCGGCGCCGGCCATGACAGAAGAGTCACCATCGTGCGTTATTTATCACAAAAGATGGAAAGGAAACGCTCAGAGAAAACCTAACGCAAAGAGGGAAAGGAATGGTCATCGCAACCAAATCTTGGATTCAGGAGTCGGTTACGCAAGGGGAAGGTATTAACACCCCTCACGTTCGTCGTACTCGACGGGGTCCTCGCTTGTTTTCTATCTAAGGGTGTGTTTATCTACCTACTCTAAAGGTCTGGTCTAAAAAGAAAATAAAATGACTCGGTAAAGTATCGTACTTTATGCCTACGTATTCCCGTCTGGAACGAGAAATCAGAGTCACCGTAGTTCGCCTAACTACGGGTTAAGGGGGGAAGGTTGCTCACTAAGATATCGCATCTCGTGCCTACGTAGTTTCATACGGCATGAAAGATCAGAGCAAACATAGTTCGGGCTACGGAAGACACAAGTTTGTCTGACAGTTTTTTATCTCCTTATGAAAGGGTTTTCCAGATTAAGGGTCCAAGAGGACAAAAACAGAATTTGAATGTTTGTTTGAATTTTTTACGAAAGAACTGTTTTTTAGAATGTTCGCAATCTCCGCCGCACTAAAGACTATGACCTAGGAGTGAATGCTTCGTATGTCACCCAAAGGGTACCACACTAAACATCCAGATTACTGGAGAGAGACCCTCCACCAACCTTTTCCCAGATAGCTTAAGGCTCGTAACCTACGACTTCAACTAACCTTATTACTGTATTTTTGAATTGTTTTGAGATGAGAAGAGAAAGACGCCCTAAAACTATGGTTGAAAGGGGAATCTACCTACTGTTATCATACAAGGTTTAGAAACCTAATGTCTGTCATAATTCCCTCTTGCACAGAGGAAATCAGAGATCTAGGGGAAACAACAAAAGAAAACAAACAGTAAATAGTAAAATACATGCTATGCAACAGTACAAGCGAGGCAAGGGAGTCCCGCTCAACCTCAAACCTAAGAAAACAACAGGCAAGGGGAGGAAAGCTCCACCTCAAACCTAAAGGTAAGCAACATAAGCAAACAGACAATACAACAAAAGAAAAACAGAGGAAGCAGCCCAAGCAGCAGCAACAATCTTCTACAGACAACAACTTCAACCTTTAGCAGCAGCTCTTGTCAGCATAGTTAAATTGACAGCAAAGTTGAAAGCAAGGAGTCTTCATCTTCAAGTTAGCTCCTATCTTCAAGCTTCTTCAATTCTTCATCTTCAAACTCTAGCAAGCTCCACAAGAAGAGAAATCATCATTGAGATCAAATTACAATGCTAGGAAACCTGATGAAGAGCAAAGGAATTCATCAGGAACCAACATGTGAAGGAAACTGCATCCTCAAAAGTTCTACTCATTAAGGCATGCCACTCATCCCTCCAAAGGAGAGATGGGGCTTCCTTAAAAGGACTTTGCATCATAGGATAAGGATAGAAGCAAACAATGCATTCTATTTTTGATGAAAGGAAAAGAACTAGTTCTAATGGTTCTTCCTAACTAAGCTCCCCAAGCCAATCCACAGCAGCTACAAGATGTCCAGCACCTCCTCCAAAAAGGAAACCAAGCTCTTCAAGCTCCAAAGCCACCAACAAGATCAAACAGGGCAAGGCACCAAAGAAGGAACACCAAAGGCAACACCTATTTGTGAATTATATCTAAAATAGAAAACTAAGTTATAAAAATCTAAGAATTTTTCTAAGGGAACATGCATGTTTTAACATTCTAGGGTTCAAATATCAGAGCCGAAATCAACTTCTAGGTCCTATTAATAAATCCAATGTTGAAATGTGTCAAGATAAACCATAAGTTGGGAAGGCTCTAAACATCTCACTTAAAACAGAACCTACAATTATTTCAAAAATCTAATAAAAATCCTAAGGGAGCATACACATCTAACCTACAACATACTCAAAAATCAAATTCAGAAACCAAACCAAATGAGCGAACAAAAATCAACACGACAGATAGGCAATTATGAAAAATAAAAGAAATAACATAAAAAAGGAAAATTCAAATTAAATTAAGAAATGCAGGAAAATGCAATTTATTGATTCCAGAAAATCACAAATTGAAAGAGGAACATTGACATATTTTTAAAATATTTTTCTGATCAAAGATGAATTTATTATGATTTTTGGAATCAATATGCATTTAAAATAAAACTAAAATGAATTAAAATAAACAAAAGCCAAGAAAAAACGTGGACTATTGGATTGGTAGACTGGTCAGCTGATCCAATGCTTGAGGGAGCGCCACCTCATTTAATGATACGGCAGCCTTTTGAGGGTCAGAAGTCAACAAAATCAAATAAAACGTGGTCGTTGGATGCGTGGAACAAGTCATACTTTCAGCGAGATCTGATGGTTCAAACTTCATCTCCTATCTTTGAATCCAAAACGGAGGGAACTCACAGGTGGTGGCCGGAGAAGACCTCTGGTCGTCTTCTCCGGCGAGGTGGTGGTCTTAGGTAGCCAAAACAAATCCAGTCTTGTATTAAATTCATCAGAATTTCACAAGGATCTCAAATATCCTATTCATTTACTCTAGTTCTGGCTAGGTTTCAAATCACGATCCAAAGTTCAGATAACACCTCAAAATTGATCAACACCAAATTCAAATCTAAAACCATATAAATGATCCTTACTCTTCCTACATTCACCTGATCTATCCAAATCATGTTAAATCCTTAAGATCAAGTTAAACCATGCTCAAACAGAAATCTCAAGTCAACTTAATTTGTCTCTAATTGCTCCAATTATCAACCAGAAACGATCTACACTTCAACTAGATCCTAACCACATGCTCACTATGATCTACATCTTGCTATAATCAGTGGAACTTGGAAGTTTACATACCTGGTCTAGATCTGTTAACAGAGGTGTCTAGAGCTCGATTCAACCTTCAAAACTTTCCAGAAACACTCAAGGATGCAAGAGGAAGCTAAAGAAACCTTCAATTTGATCTGAATTTGCTTGGAAATGAAAACACGATTTGAGTTTGCTTGCTTGCAACTCCAACTTCTATCTCTGCTTTCACCACCAAATGAGCTCCAAAATGATCATGGAATCAATGAAAGACTTATATAGAGTGTGCTCATGGGCTTTAGGAGTCCAATTCAAGCCCAAACCAGTAGTTTCAATTTTCAGTTTTTCCTTCAAATTTCCCATGTGACAGTCGTGAATTTGGCAGTGTAGCTTGCTCTAGAAGCTTCCTTCTTGTTGCAAAATGCCTTGTGAACGAAATTGGACCAAATGGACTGCTTGAAATGCCTTGGTAAGTGATTTGGCTATGTAACTTGCATATGAAGTAATAACATTGTAACTTGTGAAATTTTGCCCCAACTCAAAAATCCAACAATGACATTGTGTTTGAAATACTTTTTCTACTCAAAATGAGTATCTACTTGCCATGTTTTGGTCACTTAACCATTAATTTGAATTTTTCAACTTTAATCCCTTTTAAAACCTTCTTTTTTTAAGCCATTTCAAACCAAATCTTGCCTCAAGCCAATTCAATGCATCATGAATGCTTGGTTAACCTTAAAATCACATTTTGAGTAAGTTCCATGTTGAACAAAACTTCATTTGAAATGTGCAAGTTGGAGATTTTGACTTATGATTGAAAATGGCCTATAATCTCACTTTCCCAAAATACCCCTGACTTGTAAACCTCATAACTTGAGTTCTACAAATCAGATGGAAGACTTCTAATACAATTTGGAAAGCTAAGATCATGAGGAACAACTTTCATGTTGGCCAAAAGTTTATGAGAAACACCCTCCTAGGTCAAAAGTAGCTTGGAAGTCAGATGATTTTCATAGACAAATTTCAGAGGCATCTGAGGACCTGTAACTTGTCTGGACCATAACTTGAGTTCTATAAATCCAATGGAGGACTTCTAGTACTCAAATTAACATTATTGAGATGCTCTACAAGTTCCATGTTGGCCAAATATCCATTTGAAACTTTTATCTTGACTTATGTGGTCTTGAAGTTAGGCACTAAATAGGGGATTTTACACTGAAACCCTAATTTAGCAACTTCCCACACTCTTGACTCTTCTTGACTTGATCTTGGCACAACACCAAAAATGTCTCAGCATATCATTTCATGAACTCCATGACCTAAAAGTAGGCTTTGATACTCTTCAGTTACACATTTGACCTAGGATTGACCCAGATGAAACCCTAATTTCTTGCACTTCAACTATGGCTCTTGCATTTGACACAATGACTTGATTGAGCTCTCCCATGGACCTCTACGCATTCCATGATCTCCATATACATCCTCTATTCATATTCCACACTTCACATCCCTCTGATGGTCTTTAATTGATCCTCAAGTTAGGAGAAAATCCACATGTAAGCATCTAAACTCTTAGGCACTCAAACCACCTCCTGATGACCTTGATAACTTCTCAAGCTTGAATAAGACCTCTTGCTAGGCTCCTCTTGATAAGAATCACACTTGATCCCCTTCTATATGAATGATATCATAATATGCAAATGATATAACTATGCAAATGTTAATGCAATGAAACATGAAGCAAATAAGAAAAGAGGTTGGGCAAATTTTGGGGTGCAACACATATGAATACTCATTTTGATCAGAAAAACAATTCTAAACACTTCGGAAATTTTAGAATTTCCATTTGAGGTCAATTTCATGGTGATATGGTTTGTTACTTCACAAGTAAGTTACACTTTATAATTTGATTTTGTGATAAGTTCAAGCACTCAAATCACTCCAAGCACCCTCACCAGACTACAAGGAGAAGATTGCAAGCTTCTGAGGGAAGTTTCAAGTCAGAACACGTGCACACCATGGCTAGTTTTGTGAAGGAAATTTGAAATTTGGTTTTTTCTGTTTTGGGCTTCAATTGGACCCCTAAAGCCCACAAACCAATTGTATTTAAGCTCTGTGAGAGGTTTTGCTCCATTTTGGAGATCATTTCGCACCAGAACCAAGGATTGAAGTTGGAACTTGAAGAAGAGAGTTGAAAATCGTGTTTTCATTTTCAAGCCAGATCCAAGCAAATTGTAGTTACAAAAGTGTTCCTCATCAAGCATTGAGTGAATCTGCAGTGTTTTGAAGCCAGAATCGTACCCTAGATACCTCAATTTGAAGCTCAAAGTCAGGTATGTAGTTTTCAAATTTACACTGGTTATAGCATGATCTAAGCATGATTAGTATGTGGATAGGTTTTGATTTAAGATGTAGATGAAATATGGATCAGAAATTTGAGGATTAGAGACAAATTAGGTGATGACATAGTTTCTGTTGAGGTTCGTTTCTCCTTGATCTTGAGGCTTTGATACAATTGGAATAGCATGTGATGATTAGTGATAGATGAGGATTACATCCATACCAATAGTTTGAGTTTTGGTGAGACTTCAGATTGAAGTGAATTTTAGGATCTGCTTCATGTTTCAAATTCTAGTAGGATTTAGAGGATTTGAAGGTGATATTTGAGATCAGGACAAAATTTGGAGTGAGATGATGTTGTGTTTGCTGAGTTTTCATGACCTGTAAGTACATGCTCACAGGAGGTCATCTCCGGCCACTGTCTGAGAGCTTCCCCCCATCTGAGAATTTAAATGAAGACGAAGGTTGTGGTTCGTTGGATCTGACTGAAGCATTGACAAAGTATAATCATCGTGTGGCTGTGTTTTAATCTGAGGATTTGAACTTTTGAATAGGAAACGCTGCATTTCATTTATTGACTTGGAAGCTACGTGGCGTGTAAGGTGGAGCGTGTGAGAGCCTTTAGATTAGCTTACTGAGTCCACTGATCCAACGCATGTGATATTTTCTGGTTTATTTGATTTTCTTAATTCATTTTCATATTATTTTAATTGCATTTTCATACTTTAATTCATTTTAATTTCATTATTTGACAGAAAAATAAAATAAAAATTTGCTCATGCTCCTATTTTAATTTGTGATTTTTCTATGATGTTAGATTTAATTTTTGATGATTTTGCAATTTAATTTGATTTTTCTCATTTTCATTAATTTCTTTATTTTTGCATAGTTGACACATCTGTTTGTTGATTTTCGTTTGACCAATTGGTATTGAATTTGGATTTAATCTTTTGCTGGATTGTATATTAGTGATGTATGTTCCCTTAGGAATTTTCTCTTGATTTTTTAGATAATCATAGGTTCTGTTTTAGATTAGGGTTTTAGAGCCTTCCCTTTCATGGCTTCCCTTTGACACTTTACAATTTAGGATTTTATTAGTGGTCTTAGAAGTTGAATTAGGCTCTGATATTTGAAATATTGCCTCTTAACACTTGCATGTTCCCTTAGGAAAATTTGTAGATTTTTAGAATCTAGTTTGCTATTTTAGATAGAACTTGCAATTAGGTTGTTCATTTTGTGCTCCTAACTTGGTGCTTGCTTTGTTTTTCCTTCATTGGTGGCTTTTGGTGCTTAGTGAGCTTGTGGTTCTTCTTGGATGGTGTTAAGGGCATGTTGTAGCTTCTGTGGAGTTGATTGTGGAGCTTGGCTTGGAGTTCTTCTTTCCTTTTGGTAGCTTTCTTGTAGCTTACAGGAATTAGGGATTATGAGAGAGCTTAGAAGTAGTTTTCTTTCTTCTTCAAACATGGATTGCTTTGATTGCTTTCCATTCTCATCCTATGATTCAAAGTCCTCATGTGAAAGTCTCATATCTCCTTTGGAGGGATGTGTGACATTTTACAATGAGTAGAACTTTTGAGGATGCCTTTCTCTGATGACTCGTTGAGTGTCAGGTGGGATTCCTTTGGTTTCTTTCCTGCTTCCCATCATCAAATACTCATCTTGTTGATTCTCTTCAATCTTGGTGGAGTGGCTTGGTAAAGTTTGAAGATGGAGCATCCCTTTCATTCTCTTGAAGATGGTGTGGACTTGAAGAGCAGTTACAGACTTTGGATTGAATTGTTGTCAGAAGATTGCTCTGCTGGGGAGATTGCTGGCTTGTTTTCCCTGTTTGTCTGTTTTCTTCTTGTTCTACTGTATTGATATGATTTGCTTGGAGTTTTGCATTAGATTTAGGCTTCATGTAGATGATCATAGGCCTAAGAGCATCCTAAGGGTTGAGCTTCTCCCCTTGCTTGTATTGCATTAAAGGTTGAGTTTCTCCCTCTGCTTGTATTTTTACTGTGTGGCTTTGCTTGCTGGTATTTGGTAGAGCTCGGCTCCCTTGCCTTTGGGGTCTGTGGTATTTGTTCCTTGTTTGTTTAGAAGTTGAGTGCAACTCCTTCAGCTTGTGTGATTCATTGCATGCATTTTATTTACAGTAATTTCTTTACAGTTATTTCTTTTTCCGTTTGCTTTCCTTTGCCATTTTCCCCTAGGAACTCTGACTTCTCATGTTCAAGAGAAGTTATGACAGACATTAGGTTCCTAACCATGCATGATAACATTAGGTTGTTCCCTTCTAACCTCAACCATAGGTCCATTTTGCATGACAACTTTAGGATTGGATCAGTTCCCCTTTAGTGCATCGTTTCTCTTCTTGTTAATTGACATCGTACGTTACGAGCCTTAAGCTATCTGAGAAAAGATTGTTGGAGAGTTTCTTTTCAACAGTTTGGATGTTTAGTATGGTACCCTTTGGGTGACATGCGACGCATTCACTCTCAGGTCATAGTCTCTAGTGCGATGGCAGTTGCAAACATCCATAAAAGACACTTCTCTAAAAAACAGAAAACAAAGATCAAACTCTTTTTGTCCTCTTGGACCTTTAATCCCTTGGGAAACCTTTTTCAGAAAGAGAGTTCTGTTAACTCCCGGTTCTACCACAAACGGTAAACGCCTAGGTCTCCAATGGTCGAGCTGCATACACCAAACTGCTGGAACCGTCTGTTAACCTTACTCAGATAAAAAAGACAAACCTGTGTCTCGCATGTCTCGAACTACGTTTGCTCTGATCTTTCACGTCGTGTGAAAGTACGTAGGCACAAGATGCGATATCTTGGCGAGCAACCTTTCCCCGTAGTTAGGCGAACTACGTTGACTCTGATTTCTCGTTCCAGATAGGAATACGTAGTCATAAAGTGCGACGCTTTGCCGAGTCATTTTCTTTTCTTTTCAGACCAGACCTCTAGCATAGATAGATGTAACAAACGCGTCATATAAACATAACAAGCGTGGATCCCATCGAGTACGATGGACGTGAGGGGTGCTAATACCTTCCCCTTGCGTAACCGACTCCCGAATCCAGACAATGGTTGCGATGACCTTGTCTTATACCTTTGTGTCAGGTTTTTTCCGATCGTTTCCTTTCCCGCCCTGAGGGATAAATTACGAAAGGTGGCGACTCTTCTGTCATTTCCGACCTCGTTTTTTCACAGTAGCGACATCTATGCAGGCTGAATTTAAAATGAGCATGATGGGAGAACTTAGATTCTTTCTGGGAATCCAAGTAAATCAGACTCCAGAATGCACATATATTCACTAGACTAAATATGTCAAAGAGCTTCTGAAGAAGTTCAATCTGAATGAAAGAAAATTGGCAAAGACTTCAATGCATCCTACAAGCACACTTGGTAAGGAAGAGGTAAGTAAGAAAGTTGATCAAAAACTTTACAGAGGTATGATTGGATTTCTCTTATATTTGACTACTTCAAGACCGGATATTTTATTCAGTGTTTGTCTGTGTGCTAGATTCAAATCAGATCCTAGAGAATCTCACTTAACAGCTGTTAAGAGGATTCTAAGGTATCTGAAAGGTAATACTAATGTGGGTATGTGTTACAGAAGATCTGATGAGTATAAATTAGTTGGATTCTATGATGCTGACTATGCTGGAGACAGAGTAGAACGTAAAAGTACTTCTGGAAGCTGTCAGTTTCTTGGAAGTCATCTGATCTCATGGTTTAGCAAGAAGCAACCCACAATTGCTCTTTTAACAACAGAGGTAGAATTTATTGCTGCTGCTAGTTGTAGCACCCAGATGCTCTGGATGAAAAGTCATCTGGAAGATTATCAGATTTTTAAGAGTAACATTTCTATCTTCTGTGATAATACTTCTGCTATATGCTTATCTAAAAACCCCATTTTACACTCTTAAGCTAAGAATATAGAGATTAAACATCATTTCATCAGAGGCTATGTTCAGAAGGGAATTATTAATTTAAACTTTGTAGATACAAATCATCAGTGGGCTGATATCTTTACAAAAGCCCTTGTTGAAGAAAGATTTAAATTTATTCTGAAAAATACAAGTATGGACTTCTTTCCAGAATAAAATATTCATCAGATGAAATTTTTTATCAGATGATAAATGTCTAAACTCTGAATTATTTCTTCTTTTCAATTCTGTGTTTATTTATTTGTGTGTAAATCTGAACTAACAAGGCTCAGAGGATCTGAATGTTGCCTAACGTTTTATTTCTCAAGAAGTTTCAGAGGCACATGCAAGCAAACACGTGTAGCTCATAATCTAGAAAGGTAGAGTGCACCATACTAAATTGACGTTTGAGGTATTGCTTTGAAAATCTAAAATCTCTTGATTTTCCCCCCTTCTGTCAGAATCTTAAATGCTTGATATGATTTTATTCTTTGCATTAATTGCTTGATATGATTATGCTTCACTTCATTAAATGCTTATGTGTACGTGTGAGATTGTTTGTGACTTTTGCTTGCCCTAAATTGCTCTATATATTCTCACAACACTTCACAAATCACACTTTACACTCTTTACACTTCTCATATGCATTTCTGTCTTCTCTATTGCTTCCATCTCGTTTCAAAACCCAAAACCTCTGGTAAACCCAGACGCATCTCAAGAACATCAATGGCATCATCATCTTTAACATCTGCTCAGATGTAAACCTCAACTACTGCTGCATCATCTCCAAATGATGCTGCTTCATCTCCAATTACCGTTGTGTACAAGGAACCAGTAAGAACTCTTCTCACTCCAATCAAGGATCTTGAAGTTCTATGTGAGAACTTTGTAGATTTTGATTCCATTAAAGAAAATGGTTTTGATCTCTACCCAACCATCAAAACTCAGAACTGGGAAAAGTATTTTGACAGGATGATGGGTCCTGTTTATCCAACATTGGTGAAGGAGTTCTGGATACACGCTCAAGTTTGCCCTAAGTTCATTCATTCTTCTGTTCTTGGAAAGGAAATAGTTATCACTGAGAATTTAATCAGGCAACTGATTGAGTATAAGGAAACTGATGGAATCACAAGTATGGCTACTGCTCGTGTGGACTTGGCTGACATTTTTCAAGAAGTTTGTGTTTCTGGGGATCCATCCAACAAAGTCAGAGATCTGAAGCCTGTTTACAGAATCTGGGCTAAGATTTTCATGAGTTCTATCTTTCATAGAAAATCTTCAAACTCTCCAGATTATGTCAACTCAGAACAAATGTACTTCATGTTCTGTATGTGTAAAGGCAAGAAGGTGGATCTGCCTTATCTTTTGTTCAGTCATCTTCTGAATCACATTAAGGAAAAAAGAGAAGAAGTTAGAGTTAAGGCTGGAAGGATCAGAAATTGGATCCCTATAGGAAGGCTGATATCAGACAATCTAATAGAGAATGGTCTTGTGAAGCATCTAACTGATGCTGGAGTGATAGATGATCTGTCTTATATTGTAGGATATGTCATCAATGGGAACACTCTGAAAAGGATGAAGGTAATTTCAGAGCTTGCTGGCAAACTCAAGAAGTTTAACTCTGAAGAAGTCAGCAGAAGGAGAATTCCTTTAGCAGATTTTCGTATGTTCAGTGTTGATGAACCTAGGAACATCATTCTGACATTCATTATTGATTGTTTGAAGAATGGTATCCCTCTGCCTGCTAACATAGTTCAAAAGGAAGGAGAAGTATTGCCAAATCTTCTGAGAGAAAGGCGCAAGAAGAGAAAAGCTGAGGAAGGATCTGTTGCACAGCCTAAGAGGAAAGCCTCTGATGCTGCTGACAAGCCTGAGAAGGAAAAGAAGCAGAAGGAAAATCGTCCAGAAGCTAGCTTGGAGGAAATAAGAGAAACAATTCAACAGGTATTAACATCTGATCCAAAACCATCTGCCCCTTCACCCTCACCTTCACCTCCACCATCTCCTCCTCAACCATCTGAACCTCATTCATCTGAACCAATTTCATCTCCTCTTACACATTCTCAACCATCTTCTGTTCAACAACCATCCGAACCCCCTCAACAAAAATCTTCTGAACAACAACCCCCTCAACAAACACAATCTGAACCAGAACAACAACCATCTTCTGAACCACAAAAACAACCTGAACCACTCTCTTCTACTCAACACCCAGAAGAACCAACCATCCCAAATCCCGAACCCTCTATCCCACAACAATCTGAAGACATTCTGGATGTGCAACCCATTGCAACCATGTATGTCTTATCTGCCACTTCATGTCATTCAACTGAATCATCTGATTCTGATGAATCTGAAGTTCCCTCACCTACCTATTTACAAAATCCTGATCCTTATAAACCACTACCATCTGATCTACCTGCTTTTGAACACCACCTTCATCACCTTTCTCTTCCCTCCAAATTTAACTTTACAGATTTTCTACCATCCTCATCTGATGTTGTTACATCAACACCATCTGATGGTGACACCTCTACTCCTCAACTCACCATACCACAAACATCCATACCATAACCATCTGAACCAGAACCATCCATACCACAACCATCTGAACAACCACCATCTGAACAACCATCATCTGATCACCCACCTCCTGAACAAAACCAAACACCTTCTGAACCATCATAAAAAGTCACCATAGAAGACTTTCTGAACCCCAAAACCAGATCATATGTTTCTACTTTGTTTAAGAATTTCAAGAAGGAAATGCGTATGGGGATTGCTTTTGTAGAGAAAGAGTGCATGGCTAGTATGGATCCTGTTGAATCTGAAGCTTCTTGGAACAGATTCATCTCAAAGTTCAACTCTGCTGCATCTGATCTCAGAACAATCTGTGCTGATGATGCAAAGGCAAAGTTTGCTGAAATGGTCAGACAGACTCTGCTAAGCATTCTCACAACACCAGTGCTTCTTCTGGAAGATGCACCTGCTGAAGATACTGCAATGATAGAAGATACTCCTGCATCTGACATGGAGATTGATCATCATATGGCATCTGCATCTGCTTCTGCACCCTCTGCATCTGAGATGAAGACCGAGACTCCAGATGTTGTCCAAGAAATCAAGGAAATCAGATCATGGATGATAAAACAGGAATAGACTACTGAAGAGATCAAGATTTGAATGGCCAAGCAAGAAGAGTCCACTGCTAAGATTATTGATCTTCTGACCTTGATTGCTTCTCACTAGCCTAATTTTCATTTCCATGTTTTTTGCATTCTTGTTTTGCAATTGTTTTCTGTTGTTCTATTTTCTATCATTTGTTGTATTATCATCTTATGTTTTTGTTCTGTTTGAATCTGAATGAATCTGGCTATTATGATTTTCATTTATGTGTTGTGTTTTCTCCTCTTCTGTTATCTTTTCTGTCTTTTAAATTCTTTTTGATTATGACAAAAAGGGGGAGAAAGAGAATCTGATTGTTCAATCCATAAGCAATACTAAAATGAAATTCAGATATAGTATTAATCTAACATTGAATCTTAAGACTTTCAGATCTTATTATTTCATCTGACAAAAATTATCTGAAGTTAACCTGAGAATTGCCCAACCAGGCTCTGATCCTTGAAGTAAATTTGACTCTGATTCTGGAAGATATACCAGACTCTTTATTTGAAAGAAATCATCAGACTCTGATTCTGGAAAGCATCCAAGCTCTAATTCTTTCTCTTAACAAGGATTTCTACCAGGTTCTGAAAGTTACTCAAGCAAAAAGGGAAGTGTTCTCTTCTATTAGAGTATTCATTTCAGGGGGAGATTCTTAATCTCAGGGGAAGTTATTTTTTTATTTCTCTTTTTTGAACAAAATTTCCTATGTTTTGTCATCATCAAAAAGGGGGAGATTGTTAGAACACAGATTGGTGTTTCTTATATCTCTATGTTTTGATGATAACTCTTATGGAATTTTGTATTAAGAAAATATATACTCTAAAATTTGTTCAAGTATTATTTTTTCAGGTATTAAATTAAAAAATCTTAAAGAAGCAAAATACATAAGTACAAGAAACTATGCAAGGCTCTGAAGCATCAGATGCAAGACTATCAGAAGATTCTAAAGCGTTGCCAGAAGGATCTGAAGCAGAAGCTACAGAATGGTCTGAAGCGTTAATGAAAGAAGTGTACAAAGAGTTGAAAGCTTTGATCTAATCAGGCTCTGAAGTTCTTTTCACTGCAAGAACAAAGGCTTTGAAAATCAGACTCTTATCATTTATTTTCACGCTCAAAGCACATACTGCTGCATACTCTAATGAAGACTCTGATCAAGATTGAGACTCTGATATATTAAGTTCTGATCATCTGTCAAGGCTCTGAACATCTCAATTATTTTAGCTGTGATCATCTTAAAGTATTTCATTCCTTTAAGCTTGCTACAAGTTCTGAAGTGCAGATTATGAAGACTTCATCCTGAAGGAAGCTTGTTGAAGAAGCTGTAAACTTGATTGGACGTGGTGCTACTTACAAAGTAACCAACGGCTATTTTGTACAAAGAAGTGACGTGGTGCAAATCCCAAGGCTTCTACAACAATACTTTTCCTGCAGAAAGCATATCTCTGCCCATACTTTTTGGTAATGAAAAGTCTTATATTCTAATATAATATTCAGCTGCACATCACTCAAAGCAAATTTGTAAAGCTATAAAAGGAGAACTTCTACAACATTTTGACGTTGCTAATTTCCTGCTCATCACTTGCTCATTGCTAGTTCACTCAGAAAGAAACATTCATACACGCTTATTTCATCAAAGTGAAAATCTCACAAAGATCTTATTCATTTGTTCTTTCATAAAACTGTATAGTTTTATTTATACTTAATCTTAAGTGAAAATATCACAATTGTGATACAGCTTATTTGAAGCAAATCAAACACATGTTAGTTTACATTTATTTGTAAGAAGTTCCTTAAGAAGACCAAGGTGTGGTCAGTAGTTCTTGAGAAGACTAAGACAATTATTCTTAGTTCTTACTATTGTAATCAGTTGATTAATAGTGGATTAAGTCCTTGTGGAGAAAGGCAAATCATCTTTGATAAGGTGGACTGGAGTAGTTGAGTTCAACGAACCAGGATAAAAATCTTGAGTTGTTTTATTGCCATACTTCTTAAAACTCTTATTCAACCCCCGCTTCTAAGTGTTTTTCTCACCTTCAAATATCACTTTCATGAAAACATGGGACTTGTTAATCATCCTCTAAGATTTCTTTAGAGTAGAATAACTCATCCATTGAGCTTGTACATCTCAAGCTATGATGGAAACAAGTTGGTGTCCTCAGATGAAGAAAATTTTGGTTAGCTCAAAGTCAACTCACTTCCAAGGCGTTTTTGACATGGAATTAAGTTTCTCCTCAACTTTAAGTGAACATGAAACTTGTCCCTTATGATCTTAGCTTTCTAATAAGTCATAGAATCCCTCTTTATCATGTGTATATCTCAAGTTATGAACCTCACAAGGCAAGGGTATTTTGGGAAAGTTCATTATAGGTCATTTTCTTCAATGGTCAATTACATGAACTCTAAAGCCTCAACTTCAATTTTGTGCCACATAAATGTTGTGTCACATTGGTTCAACTTCCTCATGAGATTGATTTCCATGAAGTTTGGTGGATTATTTGATCATATGGACCATTTTAAAAATGAAATTTTGACTTTTGGTCACGGTTTGGATATCTTACATTACAAATCACTCTTTGACCTCATTTTTTATCTTTTCCACACAAGTACATGACCGTAAAGAGTTTTACTTCATCTGTGCCAACATGAAGAGGAATTATAGGTCACATTTTCTGACCTAATTGTTTAATTGCTAACCCAATTGTGGTGGTATGATGCCTAAACCGTGTGTAGCATGAAGTGGAATATTTGGCAAGCAACTTTGAAATCACACATTGCAAGCATTATAGGCCTGCATGGTCATTGGAAATCCATCACATAATAGCATTTTGGCTTGCCCTAATCACCAGGATTGGGTGCAGCTGTTGGAGAGAAAAGAGAGAGCTTAAAAATTTGACAAAGCTTCACTTCTACGAATCTGGTTGCATACTGAAATTCACCTCAAATTTCTGCTCATTTCCTCTTCACAAGAGCTTAAGGAACAAGTTTGAAGCATTGAATCAAAGCCTGTGTGCGTTTTGAAGGATCAATGAAATCTCTCTGTTAGGTAATTTTCATCATCTCAAAACCTTCATTCTAGGCATCAAATAAGCTTCATACATGGTGCATTTGAAGCCCTACCTTTGGTAGGCAATGTTTGAACCATTTACTTGCGTTTTTTATTCCATTTTAGTATGTATGTTCAAATTTTCGTGCCATGATTATTGCTTATTTAAGAGCCTTTTTAAAAATCAAATGTTGGATTCATACTCCTTGCAACTTCAGCTTTCGAATGGTATAAGTTACTCGCATTTTTATTGAAGTTTTAGACTTGGTCTCCGGTGTCTGGTCTAATTTTAGTTCAAAGCTGACTCACCTCCGTTTGAATTATTGACCAACTGATTTGTTTTGCTTCCATTGGTTTGACTTTGGACAAGCGAGGGTTGAAATCCACATAGGATTATTGAATCATTGTGTTTCATGTTAGTCTGAGTTTGTGATGGATTGGGCTTAAATTTATATTCACACCCCCTTTGGCCTTTGCTTCTTTTTAGTTCAATTGATTTACAAAGGAATCAGTTCAATTGATTCGCAGGCGTGCTTTACAAAGGAATCAGTTCAATTGATTTTTGCTGGCCACACCCCCTTTGGCCTTTGCTTCTTCTTAGTTCTTTTTATTTGCTGTTTTAATTTTAATTGTTTAAAATTGGTTCTGATTTTATGAAAATTCCACAAAAATATTTTTCTAACATTTTGAAATGTTATTTAATTTTCCAATTTTATTATTTCCATTTTTCATTTGTTTTTCTATTTTATTTGGAATTAAACTTTTAATGTGTTTTTGGTTCATACCTAGTTTGAAGTTGATTTATTTGAACCTCGATTGCAAATTCCCTATGACTAATTCTTCTCCTTCACTTAGGTGATAGATTGAGGTATCCTTGAGGTTTGAGTTGGTCCATTTTTGATCAATTTTCACTTGGTTTTGATTTTTTTTTTGAGCCTCGACACGTACTCGATAAGGTGGAACACCATTCATTCTTGGAATTATTTGGTGATTCCTTGAGTTTAATTTGTCCATGAAATTTTACTTGCTGGTCTATGATTGATAAAGATTTGTTGAGCATTTTATTTGAGATTTATTGAGCATTCCTTCTATTTTTGGTGAACCTTCCATGTCAAGTCACTTTTGGAGGTGTTCATACATGCTAGTTTGACCTAGTTTCTTAGGAAAATAATCTCAATTGATCCCATATGCATTTTGTGAGCCTTGTTACATAATTCTAACCTGCTTAAGGTGTTTTTTCACTTATCTTGGGTCGTTTACATGTGTTTCTTGCATTGCAAGTTACTTTGGAATCATGCTTCTCCACTTATTTTAGGTGTTGAGTTTGTGTTGAAACCTTGTTTCTTTCACTTGCCTTGATCTTGTTTGTACTTGCATTTAGTTTCTAAAATTGATTTGAAGCTTTTATCTTGATGTTTAGCTTCTTCTGCATGTGGTTTTTCATTGGTTCAAGATGATTTGGGGTCCATATTTTCACTTTGAGTTTGTCTTGGACAATTGGCCTCTTCTTGCATTTGTTTGCTTGTTTCTTTTTGTTTGATCAAAGATGAATGTAGGTTGAGATAACCTTAATGTGGTTTTTTTTCCTATCCTCTTTCTCCCATCATTTCTTTTATCTTGACTCTTTATTTTTGTTGTAAGGTTAGTGTTCTTTTTTATGATTGATGTTTGATGGTTGTAGGAGTTTCACTTCTCCCATTTCATCTCATCTCTTCTTGTAGATTTGTTTAAGTCATTTGCTTGTGTTTGAGTCTTACTTTGTTGTTGAGTCTTTGTTGCATCTTTGCATACTTGCATTTTATGTTTGCCTCACTAATTTCATTGACTTGTTTAAGTCACCTTCACATCTCATTTTCTTTGTTCATTTGTGATTGAACTGCTATGTGTTTACTTGGTCTTTTGCCATGATCCCTTAGGATTCCTAGTCCCTCTGTTTAAGATGGGAGTAGGAGAGAAATTAGGTGTTCAATCCTTTGCATGATAACCTTAGGATAGCTTTTCCCTTTTCAATCTCAACTTTAGGACTACTTTTCGTGATAACATTAGGGTTTATCAGCTCCCCTTAGAGTGTTGTGTCTTCTCTTCTCATCTCAGAACGACATAAGACACTTAATAAAGGATAATAATTGTTGTGCGCCTTGAGCCTTAAGTACTTGAGGAATGATGAGTGGGGGGCCTCCTCTCACCTTGTCTAGAGTGTTTAGCGTATGTGCCCTTTGGGCTATATGCGACGCATTCGCTCTCAAATCATAGTCTTTAGTGCAACATGAGTTAGAAACTTAACTCAAGTCACTTCTTCTCATAAAAAACACAAAACAAAAGATCTAACCTTTTTATCCTTCGGGATTGTTGGTAAATCATTTTCTGATAAAGCATGTTAAGTTTTGGTTCTACCGTAACCAGGCAACATTCGTAACTGCTAGAACAAAGATTTAACCCTACTCGTTAAAAAACTTGAACCAACCAGTGGTCGTGTCAGCCCAAACTACGTTTGCTCTTATTTCTCCTACCAGACGAGGATACATAGGCACAAGACAACGATGTCTTGGCGAGCACCCTCCCCCCAGCACCCGTAGATTCCCGAACTACGTTGACTCTGACTTTCCCATTGTACGAGGGAATACGTAGGCATATGGCATCGATGTCCTATCGAGTATGTTCTTTCTCTTAACCCCCATTTAGCAGTAGCCTTAGATATTTTTCACCCATAGATTAGACAACAAGTATGGATCTTTTTGAGTACAACGGACGTGAGGGGTGCTCATACTTTCCCCTTGCGTAACCGACTCCCGAACCCAAGATTTGGTTGTGATGACCTTGTCTTTCCCTTTTCGTCAGGTTTTCTTCCATCGTTTCCTTTCCCTCTCCTTGGGATAAATAAAAAATGGTGGTGACTCTTCTATCTAATATTTTGGCTCCTTTTTTTTGCAGCGATGCGACAGCTGGAGACTCTATTGGGGAACTTCTCATCCCCTATGCGAGTCAATCCTAGCGCTTGTATGTTTGTGTTTATGGGTGTGCATATGTGTATATGTGTTGCATTTGTACAACTTTGCATTTTCATTTTATTTAAGCACTTTGTATCATGTCATTGTTGTGATGTTGGGTGGGACAATTCCTTTGAGTGATAAGCCAAAACCCAGGCTTGAGTATACACCTAGCATTAGAGTGGAAAGTAGGATGTTAAATCTGAGGATTGTCGACTCTGGAGACCGTTCATTTGGGAGTCAGCTGAGTGATACCTCTTTGTTTGACTATGATGCCAAACCAGAAATGGTGAACGTATCATCGTTTCTCAAAAGTCTGTGATGCTGGCGACCGCATAGGATACCAAATCTTATTAGAGATAGGTCCATACCGGTGAGTGGGAGGGTTATGCAGGAAAATTTGGCCTTTAACCAACCTTCTTTTCTTGTCAGTGCGGACTCTTGATCCTTGATACAATGGGTTCTTATTATTTGAGTGTTGTGTTATTTTCTCGCTGAAGCAAAGCTCTAGTTCAGCTCAGTCAGTAGCACAACAATCTTGATCCCCTGTTTGCATTTGCATATTGATTTGCATTTTAAATTTTGTATGTATTTGTATTTCAGGTGCATATTTTCCTCTCGATTCTAGTAATCTAATCCACCATCGGTATGGAGCCCGGTTTGAAGAGGACTGTTGTCTACAAGTTCCTAACCCCAGAGATAGGGTCTTTGCTTAATCTGATTTCTGCAGCTGATCATGGGGTTATGGAGGATTTCAGGAAGGACTATGGAAAAATTCTGAGCTATGTCTGCAAAGCTTCAAGGTTTGAGTTAGGAGGTATCCATACACTTCTACAATTTTATGATCCTCAATTGCGATGTTTCACCTTTCCAGGATATGTATTGATGCCTACTTTGGAAGAATTTTCCATGTTGATAGGAGTTCCAGTCTTGGAGCAGATGCCTTTCTGCAATTCAGGAGCAGAACCCAACTTGACCAAGCTAGAAAATTCTCTTGATTTAGATCTTTCTGAGTTGGATGGAAAGATGGTATGGAGGAATGGAGTTCCTAGCTTCCCATTACCATTCTTGGTGAGTAGAGCTCATCATTTTGCAAAGGAAGGATGTTGGGTTGTTTTCAATGTTGTTTTGGCTCTCTGCATCTATGGCATAGTATTGTTTCCCAATATCCCAGATTTTGTTGATTTGGACGCCTTCCATATCTTCGCTTCTAAGAATCCTGTGCCAATACTCTTGGGAGATGTTTATCATTCTATCCACTACAAGAATGAAAACAGAAGAGGGAAAAATGTCTCCTGCTGTGCACCTCTCCTGTACAGATGGTTTGTGGATCATCTTCCCAAAGTTGGACCTTTTGTTGACATCTCATACACTTTTGATTGGTCAAAGAGGCTTATGGGATTAACGTCAGAGAATATCATTTGGTTTAACAGAGACCTTTTGGGTATTGAGATTATCTACAACTGTGGGAACTTTCCCAATGTTCCTTTGATTGGGCGAAAAGGTGGAATCAATTATAATCCCGCTCTCGCAGTTAGACAACTTGGTTATGCTTTGAAGGGACCCCCAAGGGAAGAGGAAATACAGGAATCTTTGTATTTCACCAAATTAGTTGACAATGAGACTTTAGCCAGATTGGAAAAAGCTTGGGGTAGAATTCACCGCAAAGGAAGATATTCTTTGGGCAAAGGTGATTGCAAAGCTTATGGACCATATGTTGAATGGATCCAAGAGAGGGTTGAAAGGTTGTTGTTACCGTTCCCGATCCGAGAGCCTTTATATCCTTTGGTAGTTGAAGAGGAAGAACTACGCAGAGTGAATGAAAAGTTAGAGAAAGAGATTATTCAGCTTAGAAGTGAAAATAATGAAGTTGCTTACCTGTCCAAGATGAAGACAGAGACCTTGAATAAAATGGGAAGAGAAATGACTGAAGAGATCCTCACCCGAGAACGAGTAGGTCAAGATTTGAAGAGCGCTAATAATACCCTCAAAGACAAGAAGAAGGATCTAGAGAAAGCCCGCCTAGAGATATCAAAGTTCAACGCTTAGTGGAATGCAATTCTGACCAACAACAAAGAGAGAGAAGATGAGCTTTTTTAGTAGATTGTCAGGTTGAAGACTCATCTTCGAATCAAAGATGAAAAAACTCCAGGAGAATCCTCTCGCCAATACGAGAGTGACCGCAACCTACGAGAAGCTCTTGCAACATTGGAGGAATACAAGTTGAGAGCAGAAGTGAAGAATCCCAAACTTGAAGATTCATTTAGAGAAGGTGCTTGAAAGGACTATGCTCAAGGCTTGCAGGTTGTCATCAGTATGAGGGAGTTGCTTATTCAGAAGTTAGTCACCCGACAAGATCATCTGGATACAAAGGAGTTATTAGAAGAGTTCCAGACTCGCTGTCGTGCTTGATGCAGTTCTCTTTTATTCTTTTGTATTTGTTGTTATCTTGTATTCCAACCATCACTAGGGTTGTTGGATGAGGTCGTATTGACTCTGTTGCTTTCCTTGGTGCAATGTTGTATATGCTGACTCTGATCCTCATTTTTTTATGAGAGAGATTTTGTGGCTCCATTCTTTGGCTCTTCATTATCATATTGCTTATGTGGAACTAGAATCAAGGGGAAAATTTCCCTGAAACATAATTACATGCTTGCATTTTGCATCATTTATCATATTGCATTACATGTGTTCTGGTTCCGTTGACCTTATTCTCTCTGTGGTTTTTCTCTCAATAGTGTTTGAGGATTGCAGACCGGAAAATTCACCGTTACTCGACTAGGGGAAATCAATAGAAAGTAATGGATCAGATTCAACATGAGTTACAAGAGTTCAGAGATTGCATGGCGCAGTTCATGGATCTTATGCAAGAAGTTGCTAACGGCCAAGAGCAGTTTAGAACACTTGTTCAACCTTTGATTGCTAGGGTTGATGGAAGTGGAGATTTGCATGGTGGGACCGCTATTGTTCCTCCTCCAGCTGACAATGGCACTCCTCATGCCAATGTTATCACAACTATTGTTTTTCCTCCGGGCGGGGGTAATCAACCAGGAGCTCATATTCCAGGTGCAGCCGGCGCTGTTCATGGAAATGCCGGTCCTTAGTGGGAGGAGGATGACCAGGAGGATATTTTCTCGATGAGGGATTTAGATGCGGGCTTGCAGTCTGATGCAGACAAGAGGTTCAAAATGATAGAGGAGAAAATGAGGAATTTGGAGAACCAGAATTCTCTTGGTCTCGATATGTCTAACTTGGGACTGATCCCAGGCCTGAAGATTCCGCTGAAGTTCAAGGTACCTGACTTTGACAAGTACAAAGGGACGACTTGTCCCAGAGTACACCTCCGATCCTACTACAGGAAGATGTCTGCATATGCTTATGATAAAAAGTTGTTAATGCACTTCTTCTAAGGCAATTTGTCTGGATGTCTTTGGAATGGTACATGGGTCTTGAGGGGGCCAACATCAGAAGCTGGAGAGACCTTGGGGAGGCATTCGTGCGTTACTATCAGTACAATAGTGACTTGGCGCCAAATAGAGTCCAACTTCAGAATCTTTCTCAAAGGAGCAACGAGGGGTTCAAAGAATACGCACAGAGGTGGCTTGAATTAGCTGTGAGGGTTCAGCCACCAATGGTTGAGAGAAAAATCATTGATATGTTTGTGGCAACATTGCCAGGGATATATTATGAAAAGATGATTGGAAACATGTCAGGCAGTTTCTCTAATCGGATTATTACTGGTGAGTGAGTTAAGAATGTTATTAAACTGGGAAAAATTCAAGCAGGGGAAGTATCCACATCTATCGGGGGAAGAAAGACTTTTGGTAAGAAGAGGGAAGGTGAAACGAATGCAAGGTCAACATACAGAAACAGAACAGGAGTAAGGCTCCATGCCAACAACAATATTAGCAACAGCCACAGGTTGCAAGTATCATTATTCCTGCAACAACCTCAACAACAACGGCAACAACAACAACAGTAGAACTATGCACCACGACGGTTTCAAGACCGTGGCAGAGCAATGAATAGGTAGTTTGACGCTCCACCTATACCTTATTCACAACTTTTACAGCATTTACTTCAACTTCAATTAATTCATAAGAGAACATTGGAACCTTTGATTGGCGCACCACCTCCAGATTATGATGCAAACGGCAGGTGCGACTTCCATTCAGACGCTCCAGGCTATAATATAGATAACTGCAAGGCTTTCAAGCATAAGGTGCAAGACCTTATTGACAGCAAGGCAATTAACTTCACTAATGATGCGCCTAATGTTGTTCAGAACCCGATGCCCAACCATGGAGCGGCCAGTGTCAATGTTATTATAGAAGAAGAAGAGTTGAATTTGGTAATGGATGTAGCCAAGTTGAGAACACCTTTGAGCTTTGTTAAAAGCAGGTTATTGAAAGGCGGAGTTTTCCCAGGCCGTGGAGATAATTGTGAAGGGTGTGCAGTGCATTCCGAAGGTTGTGAAGATTTGAAGAATCATGTTCAGTGCTTCATGAATGAATGGGTCTTACAGTTTGACAGGACTAAGGAAGGAAAAGATGTGGAGGTGTTGAATCAGGAACAGGATGAGATCGCTACAATCTCGATCCCTTTCAGAATGATTAATATATCAGCGCCGCCAAGGCCAACTACTGTTATAATCACCAAGGCAGGACCAGGGCCGTACGAAAGTACTAAAGCAATCCCATGGAATTATGGGGCAGAGGTCTTTTGTAATGGCCAAAACCAAGAGTTAAGGGGAACATTGTCTGATGGTTCATCTGTTGATAATTTGATTGGAACTAATGAAATGATAAGAAGTGGTAGGGTGTTTTCACCGCCAAAAGCCAATGTCGAGAGGCCTGACAAAGGAAAAGGCAAGGTTGTTGTAGAAGAAAGTTCACAACAAGGAGAGAAGTATGCTCTGATTAAAAACGCTGAGGAATTCATGCGTCTGATTTGAAACGCCGAGAGAAGGATGCTCTGATCATCTACAACAGACTCCTTCAAAAATTTCAATTATATATTTGTTATTGTGCTCAGAGGCACGCAGGAATTCCCTTTTGAGGATTCTAAACACAGCGTATATGCCGCAGGAAATTTCCGTAAACCAGCTTGAGGGGGTTGTGGCCCATGTGAATGCTGGTAATGCCTTGGGGTTTACGGATTTAAACCTGACTCCCAAGGGAAGAAATCATAATCACACCTTGCACATCTCTATTGAGTGCAGAGGGGCAGTCTTGTTGCATGTCTTGATGGATACTGGGTTTTCACTTGACGTGTTGCCCAAGAAAGCCTTAATGAAGTTCGACACCCAAGGCGTGATCTGTACTCCTACTGATCTTGTTGTGCGAGCATTCAATGGAACGAGCAGATCGGTTTTTGGCGAAGTTACCCTCCCTATTGAAGTAGGTCCGTAGATTTCCAATGTTGTCTTTTATATAATGGACATTCAGGCCGCACACGACTATCTGTTAGGTCGACCCTGGATTCATTCTGCAGGCGCAGTCACATCGACCTTACATCAGAAGTTAAATTACATGGTTGGGGGAAATATTGTCACCGTCTGTGGTGAAGAAAAAAATAATGATCAGCCAGCTATCATCATTCAAGTATGTTGAGGTAGATGGGGAAATTCACGATACCTTGTGCCAAGCATTTGAAGCTGTTCAGGTCAGAGAGAAGCCTTCTATGGTGGATAGAACTCCCGAAATTTCTATGTCTTCTTTTAAAGAAGCTCACGCGGTGGTATAGTCTGGTTCCTCCCAAGGATCGGGTCATGTGCTTAGTATTTCCAACAAACAGGATAAGTTCGGATTGGGGTACAGCCTGTTGCGGTGGAAATAGGATATCAAATTATTAATTAATTTGAATCACAATACTTGATTCACAACCGCTCTTTGATTTATCCGAAGGAAAAGGTCAAAAGAGAGAAAACTTATTTTTGCATCGTAAACACAATGCAGGGAGAGACCTATGTAAGGGGTTGGTTAAGTTTAGGAAAGGTACTAGCACCCTAAACTTCTGTAGTACTCTACAAGAACCTTTTGTTTATTGTATGCTTTTTTATTTTACTATCTGTTTAATGTATATATACTGAGCTAAAGGATAAAGTGACCTAAAAGACCTAAGGGTTAGTCCTAAGTTTACTCGGCAAGATTCGCATCTTGTGCCTACGTATCCTGGATAGGGAATAGAATCAGAGTAATCGTAGTTCCCCTCGAAAGGGTGGTTAGAAACTTCTTGACTGTGGTCAAGGTTTCAAGGGGAATAAACATATCTTAAGGACAGGCTTACGTGGAGTCTTAAAACTCCTATTTCTATGTTGAATTTGTTGATTAAAAATTAGGGTTAAAATTAGGTGTTCCACGGCGGGAAACCCTAAAATAGAGTACGACGAATCTTTGACCTAAAAGCTAGGGTAAAGGGTATTTTCATCCACGGCGGGACACCTAGGTTATTAGGGTTTTGAAACGGTCAAAAATTAGGGTTATTGACTCGGCGGTCAAATTGCTAGACCTAATTCCTTCGGAGGGTGATTAACGGTAAAAAAAACATGCAAACAACAAATATTATCATACGGCATAATTAAAGTACGAAAGATAATGAAAGCGGTAAAAGAAAGCATCGCGACGATCACTCGCGTAAATTACAAATCCCAAAAATGCAAAAATAAATAACTGCGATGATAACCTCGCATAAATTATAACCCAAAGAATGTAAAAATAATAACGAAATAAAAGCGACGATGTCCTCGCATAAATTACAACCATAAAAATAAATATGAAAAAAATAAAGGATTAGTAACCCAGGCCAAAAAGAGAACCAATAAAAGTCAGATGATAATTAACGGGAATGCTGGGAATTTTTATTTTAGACTTTTAGGTTTGAAATTAGAATGAAAGGGTTTGTAAGTAACTGAAAATAATTTTAAGTCTAGTGTTGAAAAATGTTAGTATTAATTTATTTTAAAAATTTTTAAATTAAAAAAGGTTTTAATTTTAAAAGGGTTTTGATTTTTGAAAAGGGTTTTACTATAAAAAGAAGATTTTAATTTTAAAAGGTTTTACTATAAAAAAAAATTTAATAATAAAAAGAAGGTTTTAATAAAAAGAAAAGGTTTTACTATAAAAAAAAAGTTTTAATAATAAAAGGAAGGTTTTAATAAAAAGGTTTTAACAAAAAAAAGAAGTGTTAGTAATAAATTAAAATATAATGTGATTACTAATTACTGTTTAAAAAAAGAAGAAATAATAAGATAATAAAATAATATGATAATATAATGAAAAAAAGAAAAAGAAATAGAAATAAAAGGAGTGGAGTGGTGGATGGTTGTTCTGATTTGTTCCCTTCATTTTAGGGTTTGGGAAAAAACCTTTTCGCTTTTTTAGGGTTTGAGAAAAAATATTTTCCCTTCTTCTTCCCAACCGGCGGCGGCTCCCACGGCCATTGGCGATTTTTGAAGCCATTCCCTTCCTTCTTCTTTGCCTGTTATCCCTCCCTCTTTGTCTTGCTGAAACCTGAAAAATGAAATCCAGGAATTCCGTTATTTACAAAATTAAATGCTTACCTCGTTAGCGGTTGGGATTTGTTGATGATGATGCTTATTGAAGGAAGGTGATGATGATGCTTGTTGATCTTCTGAACCTTCTCTTCTTCAAAACTCCTCCTCAGCTCTTCCGGTCTCTTTTCCTTTTCTTCTTCCTCCGATGACCTGCTCTTGATTTTCTGATGCTCGTGAAGTTTTCTCCCCTCACTTATGTTTATATATGTAACAAATTAGGGTTAACTCTAACCTAATGCCCATTTTAAAGCCCAACTTAAATTAATATTAGTTAAAACTAAATAAAATTTAAACAAATTAAAATAAACTTAAAACTCTATTTATTTATACTAAACATTAAAAATACTATAAAAAGAATAAAATCTTTTTTAATATTTTTAATTTTATAATTTTTGGATGTTTTTATGAATAACATGGAAAAAAGTGAAAAAATAATATTTTTTAAAAAATAATTTAAATAAAATACGAAAATAATAATTAAATAATAAAAAAAAACTATTTTTGTTATTATTTGTTTATGAAAATAGAAAAGTTAGACTAAAAATAAAAGAAACAAAACAAAAAGTGAAAAAGGTGGGATTCGAACTCTCGACCTCTCACACTCACAACTCCTTACACACGGTTTCTTGCCAATTGTGCTATTTTATTCATTCAAAATAAAGTGGCACTAGAAACCCTGTAAACTAAAAGAGCGCGCCACATGATATTTTCTTGCAACAATCAAACAACTGCGCAACCCATTAGTGGTTAGTTTAAACACAATGCAAAATGAAATGGGATGCAAGATGAAACGACTAATCTTAGGGCAAAATTTGGGGTATTACAGTTTCCCCTATTTAAATAGCTTCACCGGATGATTTGAGCGACGAAGGCTCGAGAAATCATGGTGGAGGGATTTAAATATAGATAACCGAAAATTTTTCCCTTAGATGCAGTGATATGCAATGCTATGGACAAAACGGAAATAAACTATAATGTTGACAATGCCATGAATCTAATATGGTGCGTATGATGGAATGGTAAATGCAGAGATGCAGACGACACGACGACACCGGGGACACACGCGACGAACGAACCACACTGGGGAATACGACGCACTGGGGAATTCTAAAGGGATAGTCAACTGGTGCTAACACGACCAATTGTCACTTTCAGACAAGGAAAGGTAAGAACGAGATCCACAATGGAGATGGTACTGGTGAGACGGCCTCCACTGGGGAATATCTAAGAGTAATTATCAACAGGTTCAAGCGTGCCCGGCTGATACTCTAGAGTAAAAGTAAAACTGGATCTGTACGACTGTAGGATCGATTAACAAGGTGCTGGAGCATTGAGCAAAGAATAACATTCGCGCTTCTGTAAACTCTCCCTCGTGACGGGATCAAACGGAATTTAGGAATCCGTAGACAATATACAGGGTAAAAACCGGTTGTATGCCAAAATAAAATGGTCTTAAACGCCAAACTGGATAAGCTCTCTCAAGAGAGAATTGCCACTTATCGATGGAAGGGGCTTAAACGCCAAACTGGATAAGCTCTCAAATAAAGAGACTGTCGCTTATCTGTGGATATTTGATGAAAAATTGATTGATTGATGAGCTCCACTGGAGAGATTGTCACTCATCTGATAAATAAACCTCTTCATATTTAAGGTCGGTGCCCAGAATATGATTCAGATTCTTCTTTTACTAAAGGATAAACGAACTTCTTCATACTTCAAGATTTTGTATTCTCCTAAATATGATTCAGATCCTTCTTTTACTAAAGGATAAAATGAACTTCCTCATACTTCAAGATTTTGTACTCTCTTGAACATGGTTCAGAACCTTCTTTTACTAAAGGATAAAATGAACTTCCTCATACTTCAATATTTTGTGCTCTCCTGAATATGATTCAGATCCTTCTTTTACTAAAGGATAAAATGAACTTCCTCATACTTCAAGATTTTGTGCTCTCCTGAATATGATTCAGATCCTTCTTTTACTAAAGGATAAAATTAACTTCCTCATACTTCAAGATTTTTTACTCTCTTGAATACGATTCTGCTCAAACCTCCCCGCACTTCACGATGAAACGGAAAATAGAAACTCAGCTGCTCAATGGAGATGCCCATTTGCTGCAAGTCATAACGAAGATAGGATAAGCTTCTCGGGAGAGAAATACCGCTTACTTGCAAGAGGCAATGATAAGCTTTTCGGGTGAGAACCGCTTGTAGAGATGGTAACAGGTAATGTAAATTGTAATGAAGATTGTAATGAAGGTTGTAATGAAAGAACAGTGTAAATTGTAATGAAGGTTTTACTGAAATAATGAGCTCCTTGTACGAGAAGATCAATTGTAGAGTGCAATGAAAAATTGTAATGAAAGTTGTAATGTAAATTGTAATGAAGGTTGTAATGAAAGTTGCAAGGTAAGTTGTAATGAAGTTTTGTAATGAAGTAATGAACTCCTTGTACGAGAAGATCAATTGTAGAGTGTAATGAAAAATTGTAATGAAAGTTGTAATGAAGGTGATATAATGGTGATAGGCTTCTCTGGTGAGAACAGTCACATACCGGTTGTTGTAAGATGTATTGTAATGTCGAACAAGACTCCATTAAGGAAATGAACTAAAATGGGGATTATCTTATCCTGTCATGGAAAGATAACGGAAATAACCATCACCCACGAGGGTTGAACTCTGTGGGGAAACTTGGAACAAACAAGTATTTTATGCTTAGGGCTGACGATCTACTTGGAGAGAGCGGAAAAACCCAGTTACTCGGTGGTAACGATAAGGGATGCCACGGATAGCAAAACAATGTAGATGCTAATGCGCATGCCAAAGTGTATACTAATGTGTATGTTAACGTATATGAAAATGTCATGCAATGAGTAATGCAATGCTTAGGCTCATGCATATGCTGACAAAACAGATGAGAGAGGAGACATGAGATGAAATAAACATCTCGACAGGAGTACCCTAGTGACCTCTGCAACAGTACATCCATCGGGGTATAGGAAAAGTTGATGGTAGAACCAAATCCTGTTTCAAAGTTATAACTTCCCTGGGGAGAAAATCTCATGACTTCCACATGGGGATATGACACGACTTCACTGGAGAGTACGATATCACGACTTCAACTGGGGATCCTTGATCTCCGCATGGGGATAAGATGTCATGATTTCACGTGAGAGATTGTTATCATGAACCATAATCAACCCAAAGAACTCTTAGGATCAGAGACTTCCGGGGATAAAATAAATATCCGCTGTATGGGGAAGGTGTGGAATTAGGCAGCTTCATAGAGATAACGTAACAACTTCCTGGGAATAACACCTCGGCTTCCTGGGGAAAGGTACATCCAACTGGAGATAAAGTATATCAAATTTCCCTGCGGAGAGTTCTTCGGACTTACTAGGGAGAAATCGACAGACATTCTTGAGGACAGTATCTTGACTGCTTGGGGAGAACATGGCAATCTCCTGGGGAATATCCCTGAGGAAGGTAAGGCAACTCCACTGAGGAACAGATGATTCCACTGAGAATAGGTCTTCCAGAACATATATCACTTGGAGGGTACCAGAGATGTCTCTACAGTCTTGAGAGTCACTGGGTATTTATCCGATGGCTCCCAAAAGTGTTGTCAGCTTAAAGTCTTGCTGGGGACTATCATTGGGAAGATGCTGGTAAGATCTCTGTTGTCTTGAAAATTACCGACTCGGTCCAAAGGGTTATCAGCTTATAGTCTCGCTGGGGACTGCGTCGGCTTAAAGTCTCTCTAGGGACTATGTCAATGGTGTAGATGTACTTCTGCAACGATAAGATTTACTGGGGAATGGAGACCGCCGGGAATAAAATCCATCAGGTGCATGAAGCATGTTGTAAAGCTAATTTTGATCTCAATGGACTTTGTAGTAGTCGCCATTTTGAAAAATATCATGCCCCAGGGTACCTGCTTTGTGAGAAAGTCATCTCGAGAGGATTTTACAGAGAAACATGGAGTTCAATTTGTCGCATTGTTTTCAAACTCTTGGAGAGATCCGTCAAATCTCGACGTAACTGGCACGGATCAATCGTGTTACGACTGAGTCTTTAAGAATAGCTCTTTAAGAAAGTCAGGCTTGCATCGGTAGTGAATTGGAAGCCATATGTCCCTGCTTAGCAGGATCTTCAAGCTTTGTTGTCGCCATCTATATGTAAGTTTCTAAGGTATCAGGCAAAATCAACACGCGTGAAATGCTAATTCTGAAACTATCAATGCAACAATATTTGTCTTGAGATTTTTGTTTTTGTTTTGAAAAAGATCACCATAACTCGTGATTGAAATCATTAGTTAGGATATGAATTTGATTTACAATGTCAACATTAAATTGAGCCTAGCTCATAGGAGTCAGGAAACGTTATCTCGTTGAGTATGCTTTCAAAAGAAGTCCTACTTCAATTAGGTCTTTTAATGCTTGTATCGCAGCTTGGTTCACGGTTTAAGAAACAAGGGATAAAGGCTCAAAGTTATTTGTACCCACACATTCTTCGTGATGTTCTCCAATCCTAATTCAGTTAACCGGATACGGGTGCTCATACCTCAATCGGATTTGATAGGGTCGAGAACTCATCAAGGCTTTGGAAAATGGCAGTCACTCACCTATTGTCTTATTTTTGGTTAATCACACGACTTTGTTCTTTATTGGGGATTATTTATGGTAATCCCTTGTTTTTATTATATTTTTCCACTTCCTAACTTTTTCCTCGGCGAAGCCTTTTGGATTTGCCTTTGGAGTCCAGCGGGATGCCCCAGTTTTGCCTAAGTCTCCTTCATAGGTTGTGACTTAGCGGGCTATATTTTTTATTTTTGTTGAATAAGTCGTGTGACTCCTTTGAAAGGCTTGTGACTGTCCCACTCTTTTAGTAGTAGAGGGATAATCATTAACTTAACTTCCTAATATGTTAAGGATAGGTTCTCGAAGATTCGCTCTTCCTTTTTGAAAGTATGAGCGCTCAATCGATTTAACTGAAAAGATACCCTAACCCATGTTAAAATAAGGGTTTTAATTTGTAAAAGAAGAAAACTCCTACTTCAAGGCTCAAAGGGGTTAAAGAGGGGTTATCATCCTTATATCTCCATTGTTTGGAATTTGAAACAATGCCTTACATCATCAGCAGGTTTCAATTGGAAGCACACGACAAAAGGTTTGATGTTTTTGGTTCATCCTCCTCCTCCCAATTTTCTATAAAGGCAAGAGATCGAGTAATGTTGGCATTATAAGTTTATGAAATAATATTTTTAATGAGTGAAACGAATGGATCTATTCAAGACAAACATGCATTGCATTAATTAATCAAAATAACAAGTTCGTACATGCTAATTATGCTTGATCAAAAGAAAAATACATATAATTAAAAAAATGAACTGCATGACAAGTCCTTCAAGACGTAACTGGCTGAGGCATGTTGAATACCAGGAGAGGAGTCTTGATCTCTGGTCGGTGATCACCAAAAGACAATATCTTCTGCTCCGACAAATTTCTAACAATCTTATGGAGCACATGACACCCTTCCAAATCATGACCAGGCGCGCCCTCATGAAATAAACAATGAGCGGTGGCGTTGTAGTTGGCGGGCAACGAATTTGGAGGCGAAACCCAAAGCTCTGATAGTAATCAAACTTTGTTGTACTAAGTAGGGATACAACTCGGTGAACGTCATTGGAATCAGAGGACACGACTTGTATTGTCTCCTCGGAGCACTTTGGCGAGGTGTTTTCTTCTTAGGCTGTGGATTGGCAGGAGCATTGGGCGCTCGTTGACAGCTGACCAGAGCTTGTGCAGGCTGATAAACAGGAGGCTGTTGATAAGTAGGAGACTGAGGATTGATAGGATTTGCAACAGTAGCCACATAGGGTTATGCAGCATACTGAACTGGATAACCGTGAACATAATTCTGCTGAGGTCACCAAGGTTGATGAGTAGCCCTCAAGTGATTCCTCGGACGTGCATATCCTTTAATGGTCAAAGCCCGGAGTTTTGCACTTTGGCGGAGGAACTCGTCAAACTAGTTGAGCAAAAGTAGGAGGCACTGAACTGGATTAACGACCTTGAGGCGGTGTATGCTTGACAATAATAGCCGGTTGAGGACCCACAACAATATTGGTACTTTCAAAGGTAACAGTAGACTGAGTATCCATCTTCACATTAAGAGCTTGTAACATCTCCATAATCTGACCCACACTTCCTCGAAGATCCTCGAGTTCATAGCTGACACGGTCGATCTCTCGAGCCTGTTTTTCCATCCTTTTTGGATCTTGGGCTCTAGTGTTGTACTGATGCGGAGGACCCAGGGTGACGAAACTGGCAGGCGAGAGAACCGAGAATAAGAAACCGGGAGACACATGTGATGCAAAAATATGATGCAAAAAATGTGAAATGCGAATGAAATGATTTCATGGAATTCAAATATTTACGAATATCGCAGAATACCAAAACTTTATTTATTAATTTGAAAACGGATTACGAATAACATTCTTAGAAAAGTCTTGGCATAATAGCTAAATAAAAGCTAATGACGACCCTAAGGAAGCTTCCTGTTCTGCCCCTTGCTCTGCTCTTCGGGCTAAGCCTTTTTGAGGATGAGCCTATCTTCAAAAGGTAAATCGAGAGTTAGAGGAAAATAAATCCTTCATCAAAACCAAGAAAGAGTACACTGGAAAAGTTTTGATAAATGTTGGTGATTATAACTTCGAACATATAGCTTTAACAATGTCTTATTCTTTAGGGTTCACCCCCAAGAAAGGGAAAGGAGACTCCTTCGGAATAGGTAACCCCACTAATTGAGAGTACTCTTCTAGGGTAGGCAAGAGCTGGTACTCAAGGGATGTAAGGAAAAGATAATCTGGATCCTAGAACGGTAACAAAGTCAAAAGGAAACCTTCGTCTACTTGAGGTTTCAACAAAAATAACGACCTTCCATAATTGTTTCTGGATCCTTTATTGATCTTGAACCAAAGCTCCTAGCTTCCTTAGGTCATCTAACTTAAGTCCTTTAAAAGAATATCTCAAAGTTTTTTTTTTAGTTTTTTTTTAGTTTTTTGTAATCCATGGTATCTTGCAATATTCATAAATAAAATTTGAATTCCATGACATGTGATGCAATGTGATGTCTTATGGATGAAATGTATATATACAAAGTCCTAGGTTAAAGGTATATGCAAGGAGTTAGGGTCTACCCATCCCAATAAGGTATGTACTAAGGTTAGTTGTACCTGCAGAACAAGGGTTCTAAAGCGGTGCCCAAAGTCATCAATCCATCTTTGGGATATTATCAATTTCCCGATTAACTCGGTGGTTAATAATATTCTCAAGAGAATCTCTTTTGAGTGTACTATCGTGTAGCAACTATTTTGGAATTACTCCTTCATAGCTCCCGCACTATGTCCTAGACAAGGCCAAGGTGGTGTTAAGGTACTACGGTCCCCAGTATCACAGACTCCAATTGACAATAGTAAAATTTTTCACAATTACTCGTTCAACCGAACCATTTTCGAAAGGGTCTCAACTGAGCGGTGATTCTCAAGTCAGCTTGGTCGGGATTCCACTCCCTATAAGCCTCATCGAATATATCACCTTCTTATAATAATGTCACTCAAGTCCAGATGTAGGACTTATCTCACAACAAAGATACCCCAAGCAAGGTACAATATATACAGATAATGAAATAAAATAGAAATATCATACAATAAACAAAATACGGGCAACCCTTAAAAATTAGGAAAGTCCCCAGTGAAGTCGCCATTTTCTGTTGCGGTGGAAATAAGATATCAAATTATTAATTAATTTGAATCACAATTCTTGATTCACAATCGCTCTTTGATTTATCCGAAGGAAAAGGTCAAAAGAGAGAAAACCTATTTTTGCATCGTAAACACAATATGGGGAGAGACCTAGGTAAGGGGTTGGTTAAGTTTAGGGAAGGTACTAGCACCCTAAACTTCTGTAGTACTCTACAGAAACCTTTTGTTTATTGTATGCTTTTTTATTTTATTATCTGTTTAATGTATATATACTGAGCTAAAGGATAGAGTGACCTAAAAGACCTAAGGGTTAGTCCTAAGTTTACTCGGCAAGATTCACATCTTGTGCCTACGTATCCTGGATAGGGAATGGAATCAGAGTAATCGTAGTTCCCTTTGAAAGGGAGGTTAGAAACTTCTTGACTGTGGTCAAGGTTTCAAGGGGAATAAACGTATCTTAAGGACACGCTTACGTGGAGTCTTAAAACTCTTATTTCTATGTTGAATTTGTTGATTAAAAATTAGGGTTAAAATTAGGTGTTCCACGGCGGGAAACCCTAAAACAGTGTACGGCGACTCTTTGACCTAAAAGCTAGGGTAAAGGGTATTTTCGTCCACGGCGGGACACCTAGGTTATTAGGGTTTTGAAACGGTCAAAAATTAGGGTTATTGACTCGGCGGTCAAACTGCTAGACCTAATTCCTTCGGAGGGTGATTAACGGTAAAAAAACATGCAAACAACAAATATTATCATATGGCGGAATTAAAGTATGAAAGGTAATGAAAGCGGTAAAACAAAGCATCGTGACGATCACTCGCGTTAATTACAAATCCCAAAAATGCAAAAATAAATAACTGCGACGATAGCCTCGCATAAATTACAACCCAAAGAATGTAAAAATAATAACGAAATAAAAGCGACAATGTCCTTGCATAAATTACAACCATAAAAATAAATGTGAAAAAAATAATGGATTAGTAGCCACGGCCAAATGAGAGCCAATAAAAGTCAGATGATAATTAAAGGGAATGCTGAGAATTTTTATTTTTGACTTTTAGGTTAGAAATTAGAATGAAAAGGATTGTAAGTAACTGAAAATAATTTTAAGTCTAGTGTTGAAAAATGTTAGTATTAATTTATTTTAAAAAGTTTTAAAATAAAAAAAAGTTTTAATTTTAAAAGGGTTTTGATTTTTGAAAAAGGTTTACTATAAAAAGAAGGTTTTAATTTTAAAAGGTTTTACTATAAAAAAAGTTTTAATAATAAAAGGAAGGTTTTAATAAAAAGAAAAAGTTTTACTATAAAAAAAAGTTTTAATAATAAAAGGAAGGTTTTAATAAAAAAAGAAGTGTTAGTAATAAATTAAAATATAATGTCATTACTAATTACTCTTTAAAAAAAGAAGAAATAATAAGATAATATAATAATATGATAATATAATGAAAAAAAGAAAAAGAAATAGAAATAAAAGGAGTGGAGTGGTGGAATGTTGTTCTGAGTTGTTCCCTTCATTTTAGGGTTTGAGAAAAAACCTTTTTCTTTTTTTAGGATTTGGGAAAAAACCTTTTTCCTTCTTCTTCCCAACCGGTGGCGGCTCCCACAACCATTGGCGATTTTCGAAGCCTTTCCCTTCCTTCTTCTTTGCCTGTTATCCCTCACTCTTTGTCTTGCTGAAACCTGAAAAATGAAACCCAGGAATTCTGTTATTTACAAAGTTAAATGCTTACCTCGTTAGCGGTTGGGATTTGTTGATGATGATGCTTATTGAAGGAATGTGATGATGATGCTTGTTGATCTTCTGAACCTTCTCTTCTTCAAAACTTCTCCTCAGCTCTTTCGGTCTCTTTTCGTTTTCTTCTTCCTCCGATGACATACTCTTGATTTTCTGATGTTCATGAAGTTTTCTCCCCTCACTTATGTTTATATATGTAACAAATTAGGGTTAACTCTAACCTAATGCCCATTTTAAAGCCCAACTTAAATTAATATTAGTTAAAACTAAATAAAATTTAAACAAATTAAAATAAACTTAAAACTCTATTTATTTATACTAAACATTAAAAATATTATAAATGGAATAAAATCTTTTCTAATATTTTTAATTTTATGATTTTTGGATGTTTTTATGAATAATATGGAAAAAGTGAAAAAATAATATTTTTTAAAAAATAATTTAAATAAAATACGAAAATAATAATTAAATAATAAAAAAACTATTTTTGTTATTATTTTTTTTTTTGAAAATAGAAAAGTTAGACTAAAAATAAAAGAAACAAAACAAAAAGTGAAGAATGTGGGATCCGAACTCTTGACCTCTCACACTCACAACTCCTTACACACGGTCTCTTGCCAATTGTGCTATTTTATTCATTCAAAATAAAGTGGCACTAGAAATCCTGTAAACTAAAAGAGCGCGCCACATGATATTTTCTTGCAACAATCAAACAACTGCACAACCCGTTAGTGGTTAGTTTAAACGCAATGCAAAATGAAATGGGATGCAAGATGAAACGACTAATCTTAGGGCAAAATTTGGGGTATTCCACAACCCATCATCTTCTTCCACACAGAGTGCTCCTCGGTATAGGGGTCCAGTCCAATTTACAAGTGGTGGGGGTGATCTTCGACATAATCAACATTATATCTGAAGATGAAGGGAACAGTGATTGTGACATGGACGCATGCATTCAACCGTGTGTTCTTGGCCAAAGCTTGAGCAATTGGACCATTAAGGAAGTTATCCATGTTTCATTTGAAGAGTAATTTATCTATTTTGATTATGTGTGTGGCCCTGTGTCCCACCCAGGACGTAGTGGTTTTCGTTTGTAGGGCCTTATCTTGTTTATGTTTGAACATTTGCTTTTATCATTAATCAAAAGGCGTCTTTTATGCATTCAAATGTTTTGCTCCCTGTTTTTTATTTTCATTTAACAATAAAATGGCAATGTGGTTTGCGCTTGTTTGTATTTCGGTATGACTTTGACAATCCAATTTTTCAAGCCGAAGATGAGATTGATGAAGACGAAGATCTGCCTGAAGAGCTTGCCAGGGTGTTGAGTCAATAGGAGAAGGTCATTCTGCCTCATCAGAAAGAGATTGAAGTTGTCAACCTAGGTACAGAGGAAGATAGAAAAGAGGTCAGGATAGGGGTTGCGTTGCAAGACGATGTCAAGGGAAGACTGGTTGATCTGCTCCGAGAGTATAAAGACTTCTTCGCTTGGTCATACGAGGATATGCCCAGACTAGATACAGATATAGTGGTTCATCGACTGCCTCTTCGAGAAGAGTGTCCACCTATAACGCAGAAGTTGAAAAGGACTAGACCGGATATGGAAGTTATGATTAAAGAGGAGGTCCAGAAATAGTTGGACATTGGTTTCCTTGCTGTTACAAACTACCCTCTGTGGGTCGCTAACATTGTGCCGGTACCTAAGAAGGATGGTAAGGTCAGGATGTGTGTAGATTACCATGATCTAAATAGAGCGAGCCCGAAAGACGATTTCCCGCTCCCCCACATTGATGTGTTAGTCGATAACACTGCTCAACATTCTGTGTTTTCCTTCATGGATGGCTTCTCTGGATATAACTAAATCAAGATGGCCCCAGAGGACATGGGGAAAACAACCTTTATCACGCCGTGGGGGACTTTTTGCTATAAGGTGATGCCTTTTGGATTGAAAAATGCAGGGGCAACTTATCAGCGGGTGATGGTGACTTTGTTTCATGATATGATTCATTATGAGATTGAGGTTTATGTTGATGACATGATCGCAAAGTCACAAATGGAGGAAGAGCATCTGGTGAATCTCTTGAAGTTGTTTGAAAGGTTGAGTAAATTCAGACTAGGGTTTAATTCGAACAAGTGTACTTTTGGTGTACGGTCAAGACAGATATTGGGATTTATAGTCAGTGAAAAAGGAATCGTGGTCGATCCTGTAAAAATAAAAGCAATACAAGAAATGCCAGTGCCAAAAATAGAAAAAAGAGGTTTGTGGTTTTCTAGGTAGATTGAACTACATTGCTAGGTTCATATCTCACCTTACTGCCACCTGTGAACCATTGTTCAAGCTGTTGAAGAAAGATCAGGCGGTTGTTTGGAATGAAAATTGTAGGAACCTCCAATACTGATGCCTCCAGTGGCCAAAAGACCTTTGATAATGTACTTGACGGTTCTTGAGAACTCCATGGGTTGTATCCTCGGTCAACACGACGAGACGGGCAGAAAATAACATGCTA
Organism: Lathyrus sativus; assembly: GCA_963859935.3. Lineage (NCBI taxonomy): Eukaryota > Viridiplantae > Streptophyta > Magnoliopsida > Fabales > Fabaceae > Lathyrus > Lathyrus sativus. The sequence continues at coordinate 112,591,471 of OZ012737.1, read as the reverse complement.
TCTATTATTTGAGTAAGAAGTTCACAAATTGTGAGTCCAGATACTCAATGTTAGAAAAGACATGTTGTGCACTCGCTTGGTCAGCCAAACGCCTAAGGCAGTACATGTTGAATCACACAACCATGTTGATTTCGAAGATAGATCCGATTAAGTACGTGTTCGAGAAGCAAGCACTTTCAGGAAGAATTGCTAGGTGGCAGATGGTTTTGACAGAATACGATATTCAATATGTTTCCCAAAAGGCCATTAAGGGAAGTGTTGTGTCAGAGTATCCCGCAAACAGCTGATTGATGATTATCAACCGATGAAGTTTGAATTTCTTGACGAGGACATCATGTTTCTGAAGATGAAAGACTGTGTTGATCCGTTACTTGATGAAGGTCCTCAGATAGGCTCCCAATGGAAGATGATTTTTGACGGTGCTGTTAACTCTTATGGCAGCGTAATTGGGGCAATCATCATGACTCCCCACGGTTCCCACATACCGTTTACCGCTCGGTTAACATTTGCTTGCACCAACAACGAGACTGAATTTGAAGCATGCACCATGTACATTGAAGAAGTAATTGATTTGAGAATCAAAAACCTTGATGTATATGGTGATTCAGCTTTGGTCATTAATCAGATTAAAGGAGAATGAGAGACTCATTAGCCTAACCTAATTCCTTACATGAATTATGCCAGAAGGCTGTTACCTTTCTTTGACAGGGTAGAGTTTCATCATGTACCAAGAGCCGAGGATCAGATGGCAGATGCTTTGGCAACCTTATCCTCGATGTACAAGGTGAATTGTTAGAGTGATGCTCTGAGGATCGTCATCTCGCGCCTCAATAGGCCGACTTTCATTTTTGCAGTAAAGGAAGCATTAGATAGGAAGCCATGGTATCATGATATCAGAAACTTTCTCAAGAATCAGGAGTATCCGCCAGGGGCATCAAGCCAGGATAAGAAGACTCTGAGAAGGTTGTCTAGAAACTTCTATCTGAATAAGGACGATGTACTCTATCGAAGAAACTTCGACTTGGTGTTGTTAAGATGTGTGGACGAAAAGGAAGCAGGATTGCTTACGGAAGAGGTCCACGAGGGTGCTTTTGGTACGTATGCAGGTGGGCATGCAATGTCTCAGAAACTGTTGAGGGCAGGCTACTATTGGATGACAATGGAATCTGATTGTTTCAAGTATGCCAAGAAGTGCCATAAATGTCAGATTTATGCTGATAAGATGCATATACCGCCAAGTCCTCTGAATGTCGTGGTGTCTCCTTGGCCCTTTGCTATGGGGGGCATTAATATGATCGGTAAGATTGAACCGACTTCATCCAACAGACATTGCTTCATCTTAGTAGTAATTGACTATTTCACTAAGTGGGTCAAAGCAGCTTCTTTCGCCAACGTCACCAAACAGGTCGTGGCTCGATTTATCAAGAAGGACATCATTTGTCACTATGAAGTGCCCGAAAGAATCATTAATGATAATGGTTCTAATTTGAATAATAAGTGGATGAAGGAATTATCTCAGAGTGTCAAGATTGAGCATCACAACTCTTCTTCTTATCGCCCGAAGATGAATAGCCCTGTTGAGGCAACCAATAAGAACATTAAGAAGATTGTGCAGAAGATGGTTGTTACCTGCAAAGATTGGCATGAAATGTTGCCCTTTGCATTACACAGATATCGTACTTTGGTACGTACTTCAACTGGGGAAACTCCTTTCTCGCTAGTTTATGGTATGGAAGTTGTCCTACCATTGGAAGTCGAGATTCCTTCCTTGAGGGTGTTTGTTGACGTCAAACTTGATGAGGCGGAATGGGTGGAAGCCAGATTGAACCAACTCAGTTTGATGGACGAGAAGAGATTGGCATCTATTGCGTATGGCCATTTGTATCAAAGAAGAATGAAGAAAGCTTTCGATCAGAAGGTGCACCCTCGGAGCTTTCAAGCAAGTGACTTAGTGTTGAAGCGGATTCTCCCTCCACAGACAGACCCCAGGGGAAAATGGACTCCCAACTACGAAGGTCTATATATGGTAAGGAAAGTCTTCTCTGAAGGAGCATTACTACTTTCAACTATGGATGGCGAATATTTCACGTCCCCTGTGAATGCAGACGCAGTTAAAAAATACTTTGCTTAAATAGACTCGTTGGAACAAAAATAAAATCCAGACAAAATGGGGGATCCCGACGAACAATAAAAAGATTGGGTTTGGGCAAAAATTATGGATAAAAAAGGAAAAATGTAAACCCGCAAAGTTGAAAACCTGAAAAAGCGACTTCGGAAAAAATGGGTATCCCGGTGAATCGAAAATCCGCAAGGGCGATTCAGGCAAAAGTTAGGGATTTTAAAAGCAAATGACTGCAGTCTACGTCTATCAACATGAGTATAGTAGATTCTTGGAGGACCCAAAGGTCAACAAATAAAGTCATCCTCTTCATAGTCAAATCGACACATGGTGGTTGTTTGTACCACATTGCCGACATTTTGTATATTTGTTGCATTTCAGTACTTTTTGCGCAACTATATCTTTTCAGGAGTTGCATCTGATGTAAATCTGCCTATTTACAGGCCATTTTCAATCAATGAAGTATATTATTCAGAAAGCTTTCTCTTCCTGTTTTAGTTTTTACTGTTTTGTTTGCAAAAGACGCCGAATGTTTTTGATAAAACCTTGCATACATAAACTCGTGGGCTTTGCTAATTGTAATTAAAACATTGAGTTGCTTGAATAATGTCATGGACGATGGCCGAGATAACCTTTATTGCATACAGGACACATTTTCTTGTTTGTCATTGCAAGGTTCTCGTTGTTGAGACTGTTTCAGAGGTGTATCCCTAGTGAAGTCACCATATCGCTATCTCCACGAGGTGAAGATATCAGATCCGAAGTATCCCGCCAGTGATAATGTGTATTTATCCTCAGCAAGTCAGGACTAGTTTCTCCCCAGCAGGTTGAGATTGTACTTACCCCCTAGCAGGTTAAGACCTAGTTATCCCTAGAGGGTCGAAACTGAGATTCCCCGGTAGTGGAACCATGTTCAGTGTTGTTTCCCCACAAGTATTTGACTCATTCCCCAAGCAGAGGTTGATGTCCATGAGTTTTATTTCCCTAATTAGAGGTTGATTCACATTATTCCCTAAGCAGAGGTTGATCCTGATCCCCTCAAAGTATATTTATCGGTGAAGTTGTTCTCCTCGGTAGAGTCCAGTGGTTATTGGTCTTCTTCGTAGGGAGATTTTGGGTTAATTTCCCAATGATTGTTTCTCTCAATCCTTCAAAGCAGATTTTTTCTCGTTCAGCACGGATTTTATCCCCATTAGAAGGGTTGTCTCTCTTAATTCCCCTCAAAGTGGATTATATTCTTCGCGGATTGGGGCCGTCCCCAGAAGAACGTTATTCAGGAAGGCCATTCAGGGCATTTGCCGCAGCAGAATCCAGTGGTTATTGGTATTCGTTGAAGCGAGATTTTTGGGATGTTAATTTTACTTTTCATCCCCTGCAGATCAAGTCCCTGCTCCTAACCCCTAGTGAAGTCACCGGAGTAAGTTTTATTCTCCAGATACTGATATTTTCAATCCTCAGCAGAGAGAGTTTGGGATAGCTCCCTAGTAAATCTTATTCATCATCCCTAGCAGATAGTGGATTTAATCCCCAGTAAAGTGGAATCCCCGGCAGAGTGGAATATTCCCCCGCAATTCGTTTATTCCCCGATAGAGTCGTATTCTCGAAGTTCGTTCAATGAATTTCCCCTAGTTAAGTGTTTTGTTCCCCCAGAAAAGTTGTATTCTGGAAGGCCTTGTAGGGCGTTTTCCTCAGTAAAGTTGATTTGATCCCCAGCGAAGCGGGTTGGCTCTCAATAGAGCAGTTTCACCCAAGAGATTTCTTTTCTTGAAGGCCATCCAGGGCCCGTTTTCCCAGCATAAGTCCAATCATACTTGGCACCCATCGCTCCCAACGGAGTTGGCTTCATCTCTTCAACATTTATTTTGCTGAAGTGGTTCCTTTGCATTTGCATTGCACATAGCATCCTCTCAAACGCGTAGCATTTTCGTTTCATATGGAGCATTACGCCATTTTCAAACATATGCATTCAAAGCATAAGCTAGGTTGTTACCTCTTGTTTTCAGATGTATCTCCAACAGACAACAATGTATTCTCTTGAGCCTGCGTGGTATCCAGACCCCGACAAGAGTTATTGATAAATGGGTTCATCTCCAGCAGATATCGGTATATTTCATGAGCCTGTGTGGTATCCAGACCCCGACAAATATTGATGTTTTTCTTGAGCCTGTGTGGTATCCGGACCTCGGCAAGAATCTTTGATGGATGTGTTCATCTTATCACTTACTTCCCAATAGAGTTTACTTATTCCGATTCGTTATTCCCCAAGCGGAATTCTTTTTTCAGATTATGAATCGACGAATTCTCTTCTCAACTTCGTGTTGAGCCGACCTTCAGGTTCGATACCTGTTTTAATTAACAGATGTCTGCTTGGATCATCATATGTTCTCAACTTCGTGTTGAGCCGGCCTTCGGGTTCGATGCCTGCGCGTTAGCAGATGTTCTCAACTTCGTGTTGAGCCGGCCTTCGGGTTCGATGTTTGTTTTAATTAACAGATGCCTGCTTGGATCAGTAAATGTTCTCAACTTCATGTGGAGCCGGCCTTTGGGTTTTATGCCTGCGTGTTAGAAAATGTTCTCAACTTCGTGTTGAGCCGGCCTTCGAGTTCGATGCCTGTTTTAATTAACAGATGCCTGCTTGGACCAACAGATGTTCTCAACTTCGTGTTGAGCCGGCCTTCGGGTTCGACGCCTGTGCATTAGCATATGTTCTCAACTTCGTGTTGAGGCGACCTTCGGGTTCGATGCCTATTATAATTAACAAATGCCTGCGTGTTAGTAGATGTTTCTCCCGACTGCGTGTCGTTATTTTTTAATTGATGATGATTTAACTCATCTTCCTGCAACTATCAAATACAGTTTCTCCGGTGTTTCTATTCTGGTAGACCATTCTGCAGTTTTGTTTTGCGGTTGGCAAATTTCTAGATTCTTTTGTATTCAACCACCTTCTACCTTGAATGTTTGAAATTCGTTCACTTTTCATCCCTTCAGGTCCAAGTCGTTTGAATGGGGGCAGGTGTTGCACCCCAAAATTTGACCAACCATTTCTTGTACTTGGCTTATGTTTCATTTCATTTTAGCATTTGCATAGCATTGTCTTTAATAGGGGATCAAGATATTTTTTGTGCCATTCAATAGGAGAGCTTTCTTATTCAAGCTCAAGCAAGGGCATTTGTGCTAGCCATTAAGTGCTTATCATCAGCATGGAAAAGTTTTAAAGCTCCTTGAGAGGGGAGGTTTGTGTGTGGATTTCACCTCCTATCTTAAGGATCATCAGAGGTTCATGAAGTCACTTACTTGGATAAAACATGGTTTAAAAGCTCATTTTGTACCTTGAGGGGTCTTTGTGGAGCTTGTGCAGTCATTCAATTCATGTGCAAGAGCTTCAGTCAGAGGATATGCAGCTAGGGTTTCATCTGGTCACCCAAAGTACACTGTGGACTTGAGAGGGTTCAAAACTTGGTTCTAAGTCATACAAGCCATGGGAAGTCATCCCAAAGCATCTAGGATGTCATGATAAGATCAAATCAAGGTAATTCAAGAGTTCAAGGAGTTACTAAATTAGGGTTTCAGATGATTCCAGTGTAAAATACCCTTCTTTGGTGCCTAACTTCAAGGACAATTTTCCCTATGGTGCAAGCTCAATCTCACTTTCATGAAAATATGGGACTTGTTAATCATACTCTAAGATTTCTTTAGAGTATAATAACTCATCCATTGAGATTGTACATCTCAAGTTATGATGACAACAAGTTGGTGTCCTCAGATGAAGAGAATTTTGGTTAGCTCAAAGTCAACTCACTTCCAAGGCGTTTTTGACATGGAATCAAGTTTCTCCTCAACTTTAAGTGAACATGAAACTTGTCCCTTATAATCTTATCTTTCCAAGAAGTCATAGAATCCCTCGTTATCATGTGTATATCTCAAGTTATGAACCTCACAAGGCAAGGGTATTTTGGGAAAGTTCATTATAGGTCATTTTAATGCCACATAAATGTTATGTCTCATTGGTTAAACTTCCTAATGAGCTTGATTTCCATGAAGTTTGGTGGATTATGTGATCATATGGACGATTTTAAAGGTGAAACTTTGACTTTTGGTCATGGTTTGGATATGTTACATTACAAGTCACTCTTTGACCTCATTTTTTATCTTTTCCACACAAGTCATGACCATAAAGAGTTTTACTTCATTTGTGCTAACATGAAGAGGAATTATAGGTCACATTTTCAAATTTCTTACTTAAAAAGTCATTATTTGAAACTTGGTGAAATGATTTATTACATGACCCAAAACAATCCATATGTTTTCAACACACATCATTTGTTTAATTGCTGACCCAACTGTGGTGGTATGATGCCTAAACCGTGTGTAGCATGAAGTGGAAAATTTGGCAAGAAACTTTGAAATCACACATTGCAAGCATGATGGTCATGCATGGTTATTGGAAATCCATTACATAAAAGCATTTTGGCTTGCCCTAATCACTAGGATTGGTTGCAGCTGTTAGAGAGAAAACCTTCACTTCTTCGAATCTGGTTGCATACTGAAATTCACCTCAAATTGCTGCTCATTTCCTCTTCACAAGAGATTAAGGAACAAGTTTGAAGCATTGAACCAAAGCCTGTGTGCGTTTTGAAGGATCAACGAAATCTCTCCGTTAGGTAATTTTCATCAACTCAATACCTTCATTCTAGGCATCAAATAAGCTTCATGCGGGGTGAACCTGAAGCCCTACCTTTGGTAGGCAATGTTTGAACAACTTTCTTGCGTGTTTGATTCCATTTCAGTATGTATGTTCAAATTTTCGTGCCATGATTATTGCTTATTTAAGAGCCTTTTTAAAAATCAAATGTTGGATTCATACTCCTTGCAACTTTAGATTTCGAATGGTATAAGTTGCTGGCATTTTTATTGAAGTTTTAGACCTGGAATTAACTAATTCCCTCTAGATTTTCAAGCCCGATAGCATTTTCAGAATTCGTGCAATTCTTGATTTTCACCATTCTTCAAATTAAAGGTCTCAAGTTAATTCTCACTCTTCACTGATCAATTTCCACCATCCAATCATGAATAATCCTTCAAGAATCTTGAGATATCAACCTCAACAGAAAATGACCACATGCCTAATTTGCCCCTAATTCACCAATTTATGATCCTAAATCCAACTACATGTTGCAAGGATCCTAACCATATATGAATTTCTAAGTTTCTCCTCCTAAATCGTGCACAAGGATGAAAGATACAAACCTGGTTTCAGAGAGGTAACAGAGGTGGTTTTTCCTCACTTCAACTGCCAAGATGATGCAGACACGTTCCAAATTCACTCCCAAAGCCTTTGCACACCCTGATTTGGCTTGATTCTCCCTTGAATTGAAAACCCGATTTCAACTTGAACCTTCAAAATTTCAATGGCTCTTTCTGCAACCAGCTTCAATTCCTTCCAAAAAAATGGCTGAGTTCACTCAATGACTTATATAGAAGTGATTGGGATTGTCTAGAAACTTCTGGATCCATCCAAATGAGATTTTGGATTTTCAAAATCTCATCCATGGCAATCACTATTCTGACTCCTTCTTGGCATGGCTATGTGTGTAATCAAGTTCTCATGAGATATTGAATGAGTTTAGTATGTTATTTTCCTTGTTTGCAAGCCAAAGGTATGAATTTGATTATGTTGCTTCATCATGAAGAAATGAAATGGAATGTTATTCAAATAACCTCAAATCAAAATTGTAACATTGCCATTGTTTCTAAAATCATTTTTCCAATCAATTTGACCTATAATTTTGTTTCATTTGGTCACAAAATGAATTGTTTGAATTTTTGGCCATTAAATCCTTTTAATTCTTTCTTTTTTCAAAATTTCTTGAATCAAGTCTCTCCTTGAGCCATTTCAATGCCTCCTTGATGCATGGTCAAGGTTAAAACACCATTTTGAGCAAATTTCTAGTTGAACAAAATTTCATTTGATGCCTCTAAGTTGGTGAAAATGGCCTATGATCATAAATGACCTATAATCACCAAATGTCCAAAATACCCTTGACTTGTCAAAGCCATAACTTGAGTTCTACAAATCCTATCAAGGACTTCTAGTACTCTCTAGAAATCTAAAAGAATAAGGAACAACATTCATATTGACCAAAAGATCATAGGAATCATCCCTCTAGGGCAAAAGTTTCATGCAAGTTGGGTAACTTTCAAGCTCCAAATTCACATTCCTCAGATGACTTGTAACTTGTCAAAGCCATAACTTGAGTTCTACAAATCCTATCAAGGACTTCTAGCACTCAAATTAAATCTAAGATCATGCTCTACAACAATCATGTTTGGGGCAAGATGATATGACAATCACATCTTGAGCTAAATTGCCTTGAAGATAGGGGTCAAACTAGGGGATTTTACACTGTCAAGCCTTAGAAACCCTAGCTTGAAACTTCTCAAACTCTTCAATCATGATGAGTTGACCTTGGAATCATCCTTATAACATCTCAATGCATCAACCCATGATCACATGGCTCTTGGATTAGGTCTCAACCTTCTCCAAATCATCAGTTGACTTAGGGTTGACCCAGTCAAACCCTAGCTGCACCAATCATGGCTGAGGCTTCTTAATCTTGCACAATGACTTGTCTAGGCCCCAAAGTGATCTTAAAACCTTCTCATGAGCTCTCTCAAGACCTCAAATCTAACTTCATGGCTTCAGAATCAACTGATGGTCTTCCCCATAACTCTCAAGTTAGGAGACACACCCTCTTGGCTTCAACCATTCTCTCTGAGGATCTTTTAACTTCTCTGACAAGGATATCAACCCTTGAACACCTGAATAAGCCTCCCATCTAGCCTCAAAGTCTTGTATAGCTCTTAATTGTTAATCATACCTCTTGACCTCCTGCACACATGTCAATGAAATGCAAATGATAATGCTAATGTGAATGAAATGAAACACAAGCTAGGTAAAGAAATGTTAGGAAAATTTTGGGGTGCAACAGCTGCCCCTATTCAAACGGCTTGGACCTGACTGGGTGAGAAGCGACCGGCTCTCATGCAATCAAGGTGAAAGACGGTTGAATACCAACAAACCCTGAAATTTGCCCACTGCACAAGTACACGGTACTGTGATGGGAATATATCTTCGGAAACTGAAATGATAGTTGCGCGACGACTAGCTGGAGAAATACTGATCTGAATCTCCGTCTGGATGATTCTCTAATTTATCTAATACCATTGCGTCCTCAAATCATCAAGGTATCACCGGTTAGCAACAAGCGATCTGCCATCGCACAGGTAAACGATACCTTGATTGGTAGGCGCATCTTCAAAAACTGAGCATGACTGTTGCATGACAACTCTATTGAGGAATTGGTCACACGGTAATTGGTGAAAGGTCTAACCTCAAATCTCCATCAAGATAATCATCTGATTTTGCTGTAGATCTTCGTCCTCGAGTCATCAAGGGGTCACCGGTTACACGGTACTCGGTGATATATAAATGATATTGCCATCAGGCATTCTGCGGCGCGGTGGCAGAAGAACTCCTCGGGACTCATCAAGTCGTTAGGAACCTTTTAACAATCAACTTAAACATGCCATCGGGCATTCAAAGAACTTTCGGGCGTCAGCCGGACTTTATCAGTAAGTCGGGGATAGAATCCTCGGTCAATCATGAACCCATAAGGATATCCAAACTTCTGCCTTCAGGCACTCCGCATCAGCTGAGGGAACTGCTTTAACCTCGCGGTTAGACTTCGTCAGTAAGTCAGGGGTTTTGGCACCGCTGCCAGACTTCAATCATCAAGTCTTCAAGGGAAGTCTCAACTCCTCTATTTAAAACCTGTCGGGGATGACACATCTCCGCTGGGGGGTGTCGCTTGCGCGAAAATAAGGTGCCGGCACAACAAAAGAGTCGCCACCTTTCGTTATTTATCCCTCAAACGATCGGAAAAACCTAACGAAGAAGGGTAAGACAAGGTCGTCGCAACCATTGTCTGGGTTCGGGAGTCGGTTACGCAAGGGGAAGGTATTAGCACCCCTCACGTCCGTCGTACTCGACGGGATCCACGCTTGTTGTGTTTACTTGGACGGGTTGGTTTTATCTATCTACCTATCAAGGATGGCTTCAAAAGAAAAGAAAAATGACTCGCCAAAGCGCCGCGCTTTATGCCTACGTATTCTCATCAGAGAACGAGAAATCAGAGTCAACGTAGTTCGACCTACGACGGGTTATGGGGGAAGGTAGCTCGCCAATACATCAGTACTGTGCCTACGTAGTCTCAACAGGTATGAGAGATCAGAGCTTACGTAGTTCGGGACACTACGCATTATTTCCTGTCTTGTACGGAAGAAGTGTTTTTTATTATGTTTGCAATTTCAATCGCACTAGAGACTATGACCTGAGAGTGAATGTGTCGCATGTCACCCAAAGGGTACCATACTAAACATCCAGACTATGGAAAAGAAACTCTCCCACAATCCTTTCTCAGATATCTTAAGGCTCGTAACGTATGAAAGAAATCATTCATGATTACTGTATATTAAATTGTTTTGAGATGAGAAGAGAACAGGCCCAACTAGGAGGGAGACTATCAAGTCCTACTGTTGTCATGCCAAGGATTCATCCTATGGTTGAGGTTTGAACAGGGAACTCCTAGAAGTTGTCATGCATAGGTTTCAACCTAAAGTTCTATCATCAATTCCTTATCAAAGGAAATGAGAGTCCTAAGGGATCATGTCAATGATACACCAAAACAGATAAAGCATCAGCTTAAACGGTAAAATGCATGCAATGCAAGTGAGGGAGGAAATGTGTGTGGGGCTTCAGCCTCCACAAGCTCATCTCGACCTCAAGCCAGAATGAATAACAGTAATCATACTGAGAGTAAACAACATGCTATCAAGCAAACAGTAAACTGCTATCATACAGAAGAAATGAAATAAAATGCCATCAGGCAAACAAACCACATGGGCAAGGGAGCTGGGCTCTACCGAATACCCGCAAGCAAAGCCACACAGTAACAATACAAGCAGAGGGAGCAACTCAACCTCTAGTGCAATCATGCTCCTAGATTCTACCTATTCTAGATATGAACTTATTCTAATGCATCAAGCAAGTCAAACAAAACACATCAATACAGAAGAAAACAGAAAAGAAAGCAGATCAACTCCTCTCTCAACTCCAAGCTTCAGCTCTTTCAACAGCAACTCAGTCTTCAGACTTCCAATTACTCTTGACAAATATCAATTTGCTTTTCCAGGTTTCAACCCTTCAACATAAGTTTCAACTTATTCTCTCTTCTCTAAGCTTCAGCTCCTTAATCAGTTCCACCTTCAGGCTTCACTATTAACCACAAGAACCAACTTGATTCCTTCAGGATCCCCAAGCTTCAAAGTAAGTATCAACCTCCTTTGTTCTTCATGCTTCATCTCTTCAGAATCTCAATTGAATCCTCTTCCTAAGTATCAACTTAGTCTTCAAGCTCTCTTTGCTTTACCAGTCTCAACTTGGTCTTCTCTTCCTGCAAGCTTCAACTACTCAGAGTAATCTTTGATCACTTAGAAGTATCAACTTCATCCTTCAGTCTTCAAGCCTCAGCTCTTCATTCAATCTTTACTGGATCTTCATGGGGTCTTCAAGTATCAACTTGCTCTTGTTGCTCTTCAAGCTTCAGCTGGAATGGCAATGCTCAAGGAATCATCCTCTTCCATACTCTTCAATGAAGTCTTCATCTTCACACTCAAGCTCAACATCTCTCAAGATGCTCAAACCAGAGGAAATCACTTAACTGGATAAGCTAGGGTGTTAAACTGCTTATTGACCACCAAATGTGACCTATAAGGGTTCAACATCAAATGAAGGGTTCCCTCAAAAGTTCTACTTCCTAGGTACAATCACTTATCCCTCCAAAGGAGAGAGGTGTATACCATGGAAGGACTTTGAATCATAGGGAGGAATGGAGGTGAAAGATACCATCCATGTTTAAGAAAGAAGTTAACTAGGTCTAAGCTCTTCTTAATCCCTAACCCTAAAACAACAACAAAACACACAAGATTAAGCTCTCAAGCTCCTCAATCAATCTTCAAGTCTTATAATATGCTCCTCAATGCTCCTCAAAGCAATACCAAGCTCTCCAAGCCCACAAAGCAAAGCAAACAAAAATACAAGCCCACAAGGGCAACACAAACAATCATCAACTACAAAAATCATCTAAAAATAGTATACTACTATATTAAAATCTAATATAATTCCTAGGGGATACTACATATCTACCCTTAATACCCTATATGTCCCAATGTCTAACATGACCTAGAAACCCAAAATTCTAGTGTTATTGTGGACCTATGTTAAGGATTGACCTAATTCTACACAACCTAAAGTCATCTAAGAAAAACTAAACAAAAATTCATCACAAAATTATCGAATAAATCTATAGGGGAGCTAAAGTCCTAATCTAACTATCCTAAAAAGAATGGCCTAAAAATATGAAGGAAACTAGCTAAACAAAATTCTATAAAACCATGTATCAACATAAAAGAATTAAAAAGCTATTAAAAGAGAAAATACACAAAAAATATTAAAAATGCATGAAATGAAAATATTTTGATTTTATAATTTTCTAGACAATATCATGAAATGGGAGAAAAAATTCCCATGCAAAAATCATTAATTTTCTATTTATTATGATTTTCCAAAGATTAATGAAAAATGGAGAAAAAGAAATTATAATATGAAGACATTGGTGTGAATAGCAATGCCAGACAGTTCATTTACGCAATGGGCTCAAAATGGGGGTGCAAACAACAATACGTGCTAGGCCCAAAATTCAATCAGAAATTAAATCAAAAAATCATTAAAAAAAATGGAAAAGAATACGGTGCAGAAAGTAACAAAATATAGTACAAAACAAACATGGGCCACGAATGGGGGTATGAATATCAATCCAGCCCAATCGCCCTTTTAATGAAATGATGCGTTTCATGGTCTTCAGACCTTCCCTCTCCAAATGAAATTGAATCTCAGCCGTGAGATCTTGGTCTTAGTTAAGGGTCAGCTTATGATCTAACGGCCACGCCTCATCTTCTTCCTCCAGCTAGGGTTCTAACTGAAACCTCCATGGAAGCAGAGTTTCAAGCTCCCTTTTCATCAAACTCGAACCTCATCAATTCTCCATGAAAAATTGAAATTCAAAACCCTATCCTGTCCAGAATTTCATGCTGAATCTAACCATGGTCTTAAAATCAATTGAAACATCCTAAATCTCCAAACCCGATCCAAGCTCAAAGAGATGCTCAAACATCAACTTCAACAATTCTTGCAATTAATTACTTCAGATTAATCACCAACTCACACTGATTGATTCTTGACATCTAATTCAAGCTATAACTCATCGTAACTCGAGTTCTTGGTCCAAACAAAAATGGTGTCATCCACTGAAACCTCACCAATTGATCCCAAACTCTTCAGAATCCATCTCCTATTGGTCTCTAACCGTTCTAACCTAACAATTCTTGCTAATTATGCCTAAATCAGGGTGTAGAAGAAAAGTTACTAACCTGTTGAATCTTGATTAACAGATGGTGTAAACCTTCACTGCAAGCCTTCAAACTCTTCAGAATCGATCCTTGAATGAAGATCTTGCTACTTTTTGCAAAAGTTTTGATGGAGAATGCTTGAATCTCAGAATTCGATGGTGACTTGCAATCTTGAAAATCCAAATGCCAACTCTTCAAATCTCCATGGTTTTGCTCTCAAATTGGTCTGCACAGCTTCACTATGATCAGAGGAATGTGTTTAGATTGAAAGAATGAATGGAATTGAATCAGAATGTGGATTTTGCTTTCAACTTGCAATGGAAGCAAGTGAAATGGCTAACTCTCTCTTCTCTCCAACCTTACACCAACCTTGCATCTGAGCAAGTTCTATAAATTATATAGAGTGGTTTAGAATCATCTAGAACCATCTGGAACCATCCCATGAGAAATTGGGATTCTCATGTCATGAGTTTATGAATTCACTTATTCTCACATATCATCTCATGACATAGCTCTTGCAGCAACTTGCCTTGGCTTGAAATTCTCCCTAAATGAGATATAGGATGTGTTAAGATACTTATCAAGCTCATACATTGCCTTTCCTTATGTTTTGCATTTGAACCTTAAGATGCAAGCAACCAATTTCCAAAGCAGCCCCATGATCTAGGCCTCAAATCAAAATTGTGGCTGAACCATTGTTTTTAGAATGTCTTTTAGAGTCAAAATGACCTATTATATGCCATGGTTTGGATGTGTAACTTGGAATTTCCAATTTCCAATTTCAACTTATTTAACTTATGCCTCCATTTTAGGTCATTTTTATCACTTTTTGCTACAAGTCTTTTCAACATCTCATGACCTCCCTACTAGCTTTAAAACATCATTCTAAGCAAGTTTTATGTTGAATATTTTTCCATTTGAAGCTTGGAAATAGGAGATATGGCATTATGCTTGAAATGACCTATAATATCCAAATGACCAAAATGCCCTTGACTTGTCAAAGTCATAAGTTGAGTTCTACAAATCCTATCAAGGACTTCTAGTACTCTCTAGAAATCTAAGAAGATGAGGAACAACATTAATGTTAACCAAGAGTTCATAGGAATCATCCTACTTGGGCAAAAGTTGGATGCAAGTTGGGTGACTTTCAAGGACCCGGATTCACATACCTCAGATGACCTGTAACTTGTCAAAGTAATAACTTGAGCTCTAAAAATCCTATCAAGGATTCTAGTACTAAAATTAAAGCTAAGAACAAGCTCTACAACATTCATGTTGGGGGTAAGATGAGATGACAATCACATCTTGAGCTAAACTGCCTTGAAGATAGGGATCAAACTAGGGGATTTTACACTGTCAAGCCTTAGAAACCCTAGCTTGAAACTTCTCAAACTCCTCAATCATGATGAGTTGGTATAGGAATCATCCTTATAGCATCTCAATGCATCAATCCATGATCACATAGCTCTTGGATTAGGTCTCAACCCTCTCCAAATCATCAGTTGACCTAGGGTTGACCCAGTCAAACCCTAATTGCACCACTCATGGTTGAGTCTTCTTAAACTTGTACAATGACCTCTCTAGGCCTCATGATGGCTTTCAAGACATCTCATACGCTCTCTCAAAGCTTCAAGTCCATCCTTATAGCCCCAGAATCATTTGAGGGGCTCCCACAACTCTCAAGTTATGAGGCACACAATCTTGGTTTCAACCAATCTCTCTGAGGATCTCTTAACTTCTCTGACAAGAATATCAACCCTTAATCATCTGAATAGCCTTCTTGGCTAGCTTCAAAGTCTCATATAACTCTTGTTGGGTAGTCATACCTCTTGATCTACTGCACCCATATCAATGAGAAGCAGATGATCATGCTAGTGAACACAAGCTAGGTACATAAATGTTGGTCAAATTTTAGGGTGCAACAGCTACCCCTATTCAAACGGCTTGAACCTGACTGGGTGAGGCGAACGACTCTTAGCCAATCGAGGTGCGAGACGGTTGAATATCGATAAACCCAGAAATTTGCCAACTGCACAAGTACACGGTACTCTGATGGGAACAAATCTTCGAAAGCTGAAATAATAGTTGCACGGCAACTAGCTGGATAATTGGTCACACGGTAACTGGTAATATATAGTCGATCATGCCATCATGCATCACGATTCCTCGGGACTCTTCAGGTCAACCATCAGGTTGATCATGCCATCAGGCATTCAAAGAAAACTGTCGGGCATCAGCCGGACTTCATCAGGTCAACAATCATGTTGATCATGCCATCAGGCATTCGAAGAAAACTTTCGGGCATCAGCCGCACTTCATCAGCAAGTCGGGAATGGAATTCTTGGTCAATCATGAACCAATTAGGAATATCCGAACCTCTGACATCAGGCACTCCGCATCAGCTGAGAGAACTGCTTCATCAACTTCGCTGCTCAGAAACCTGCTGGGGATGACGCATCTCCGCTGGGGATTCTGGAGAACTATCAAGTAACTCCGCTTCGGGGATCCAGAAATCATTCTAGATGAATCAACTCTATTGAGGACTTCAAGAATCATCTTGGACAAATAACTCCGCGGGGGATTTCAAGAATCATCTTGAACTGATAACCATGCTGGAGCTTTCAGGAATCATCTTGAGCAAACACTCTGCCGGGGACTCTAAGTATCAACTTGAGCAACCACTCTGGCGACTGCACTGGGGATCTTAAGAATCATCTTAAGCAAACGACCCTGCTGGGGAATTCAAGAATCATCTTGAACCGAAGACATTGTTGGGGGCTTCAAGAATCATCTTGAGCGAGCGGCTTCGTTGGGGAGATTTCAGGAATCATCCTGAACCATCCTTCTTCGGTACAGGCACTATGTTGGCGAACCACGGAGGGTAAGTAGTGACCGCTAAGAAGCCAGCATCAAGCTGTTTCTGCACTTCTTCTTTGATCTTAACAGCCATATCTGGTCGCGTCCTCCTAAGCTTCTGCTTAACGGGAGGACAATCTTCTCGCAGCGGCAAGTGGTGGACCACAATGTCGGTATCAAGCCCGGGCATATCTTCGTATGACCAAGCAAAGACGTCACTATACTCTCTTAGCATCTCGACCAATCTCTGCTTGACATCACACTGCCATGCAGCCCCTATCCTGACATTTTTGACGAACTCTTCAGGACCCAGATTTACGATCTCGATCTCCTCCTCATGAGGCAGAATAACTTTCTCCTCTTGTTTCAACAAGCGGGCCAACTCTTCAGGAAGGTCTTCGTCTTCATCAATCTCTTCTTCGGCTTGATAGATCGGGCAATCAAAGTCGAAGTGAGTCGTAGAAGGTCCAGAGTCGATGTCATCTGTTATGTGGATCCTTCAATAACAAGGGTTAAGCTTAAAACAAGGATATGCAGGTTAGCACAAACCCCATTGCCATTTTATTGTTTTTCAAAACAAATATAAAACAGGAATAACAGAGATCACAATATTTGAATATGAAAGAAAACGCCTTTGATTTATTAACAAAATGCATGTACATAATCCAACAAGGCCCTGACAATAAAACCATTATGCCCCGGGTAGGACATAGGGTTGTACAATAATTGGAAAAAGTAAATCATTACTCTTCACTTGTCATCTGGATGATATCCTTGACGGACCAATTGTTGAGGCCCTCGCCTGGATCCAAGAGTCGAGGTCACAGTCGCTATCTCCTTTGTCTTCAGACACCGCGTTGATGCTTTCGAAAATCACTCCGCCACTGGTAAACTGGATCGGCCCTTTACCTCGAGACGCACTGCTAGACGAAGAAAAAGCTTCAGCTCCAGGAGAATATCCCAACCCAAACTTATCCTTCTTGTTGGGTATCTCCAAAATTCGCCCCCAGCCTGGGGTAGATCCGGCTTGGACAACGACCCGAGCTTCCTTGAACGAGGAGAGAGTCATCTCTTGCTTTTCAGTGACCACAGGAGCTACATCCTTCACTTTGACAGCTTCGAATGCTTGGCATAGAGTCTCATGGATTTCGCCATCCATCTCCACATACTTGAAGGATGACAAATGGCTCACCATTATGTCTTCCTCGCCACACACGGTTACGATGCTTCCTCCGACAGCATATTTGAGCTTTTGGTGCAAAGTGAAGGTTACGGCACCAGCGGCATGGATCCACGACCGACCCAAGAGACAACTGTAGGCAGGCATGATGTCCATAATATAAAAGACCGCGTCGAACGTTTCCGGACCGACTTGGATCGGCAGGGTCACCTCCCCGAAAACGTGGCGTTTAGTCCCATCGAACGCCTTCACAACCAGATCACTGGGCGTGCAAATCACTCCACGAGTATCCAACTTCATTAATGCCTTCTTCGGAGGAACATTAAGCGACGAACCCGTGTCCACCAGCACGTGCGACATGATTGTGCCCCTACACTCTATCGAGATGTGCAGGGCGCTATTGTGATTCCTCCCCTTCGGCGTCAGCTCCAGGTCTGTGAAACCTAGCCCATTTCCAGCATTAACATGGGCTACAACCTCTTCTAGCTGATTTACCGATATTTCTTGCGGTACATAGGCGGCGTTCAACACCTTCAGCAGTGGGTTGCGGTGTGCTTCAGAATACAACAACAAGTTGAGAATGGAAATCTTCGAGGGCGTCTGATGGAGATGATCTACAATCTTGTAGTCACTCTTTTTAATCAACCGCATAAACTCCTCGACATCTTTAACAAGCAAGTCTTTTTCTACCCCACACGGGACCTCTTCAACGACTTTACTTTTACCCTTATCGATCGCATCAGCTCTGACCGCTTTATCCGCCACGACCTCTGGTGGTGCAAACACTCTTCCGCTGCGAGTAATACCACTGATTCCAGCAAGGTTCTCCACAGTCGACCCATATGGGTCCAGCTCCAACCTCTATCCGTTGCAGTAGACTTCAGCCCCATAATGCCACGGAACAACGTTAGTGCTCTCGAAGGGTATCGGCCCAGCTTTGGTAATAGTAATTGTGGGCGGTCTGGGCGCAGAAATGGTTATCGGCCGGCGAGGTATGGTGATGGTGGCGATCTCATCGGCTTTCTTCAGCACTACCTCTCCTGATCCACTTTCAGCCCTCTGGCTAAACTGCAAAATCCCTTCAGTCATCAGACTTTGAATTCCTTCTACCAACTGCTCACATCCATCAGAACGTGTGGCACAGTCCATACATAGCTCTCCGCAACCTGGAAAGAACCCTCTTTTCAACAACTTAGCTTTAACGAGGCTAAGCGGCGTCCTCAAATCTTTGACGTCAGTCAACAAATATGCACTCTCTTCTTCGATAATGGCGTTCACTCCGCCTCCCCTATGATTCGGCATAGGATTCTTTGTGACATTAGGCACATTATCGGAGAAGTTAATGATCTTGGCATCCACCATGTCCTGCACCTTATGCTTGAAGGCTTTGCAGTTCTCGATTGTGTGGCCCGGTGCCCCTGAGTGGAAATCACAAGTGGCATTGGCGTCGTACCCTGGCGGAGGTGCCCATGTCAAGGGAGCCATCGTCCTCTTCTGGATCAACTGTAGCTGAAGCAAAGTCTGCAAGAGTTGTGCGTACGACATGGACGGTGCCTCGAAGTGACGGTTTCCCAAAGATGCCCGATTCTGATACTTTCTATATCCCTGTTGATTCGGTTGCTGCTGCTGCGGAGCTGCCGGGATATTTATACTGGCCACTTGCTGGTGAGGGCCTTTACCCTTCCTTCGAGCGCTGGTGACAGCGCTCGCCTCTCCTTCTCGCCTTTTACCAGCATAAGGTTTCTTTCTGCCTCCTCCAGCAGAGGATGACTCACCTTGAATTTTCTCGATCTTGATCCCATTCTCGACGTGCTCACCCATGATAATGAGATCTGAGAACTTCCCAGACATACCGCTGACTAACTTTTCATAGTAAACCCCTGGCAGGGTGGCTACAAACATCTGCACGAGCTCCCGTTCAACCATCGGCGGCTAAACCTTGGCTGCCAACTCACGCCACCCCTGGGCGTACTCCTTAAACCCTTCATTGTTCCTCTGCGACAGGTTCTGCAGCTGGACTCGGTTCGGGGCCAAGTCGGTATTGTATTGGTAGTGGTGCACAAATGCTTCAGCAAGATCCTTCCATGTGCTCACACTAGTGGGCTCCAGACCCATGTACCACTCGAGGGATGGCCCGGAAAGACTGTCTTGAAAGAAGTGCATCAGCAACTTCTCATCTTCGGAATGAGCAGACATCTTTCTGTAATACGACCTCAGGTGGACACGAGGGCAAGTGGTGCCCTTATATTTTTCAAAGTCAGGTACCTTGAACTTAGGAGGCACCTTGAAATCAGCAATCAATCCCAGCTTGGACATATCAACGCCCAAAGTATTCTAATTCTCGATATCTCTCATCTTGTCTTCCAGTGCCTTGAATCTAAGCCGCGCTTTAGCATTCAGCTCCCCTTCAGCACCTCTCTGAGAGAACACATCATCCTAACGATCCTCTAACCATGGCTGAGGCACAAACAGATTCCTGACGCCTGCATTGCCGTTGCCCGGCCCGATATTGACATTAGCTCCCAGACTCCCATTACCGACGCCCGTCGCATTGAGTCTGATGTTGGCCATCACATTGCCATTAGCACTGCCGTTACCTCCGGTCACGAGGACACCATTCTGTGGAGTTTCAACTGGTGGAGGAGTAGGCACAGTCCCACCATGGAGTACGCCGTTGCTATCAACCCTGGAAATCAAAGGCTGAACCAAAGTTCTGAGCTGATCCTGGCCATTGGCGACCGCTTGCATGAGCTCCATGAAGCGATCCATCCTCTCGCGGAGTTCCTGAACATCAGTTTGCACTTGCTCCATGATTCTGGTCTGATTAGCTCTAGTCGGGTAGCGGTGAATAGGTCTCTGATCAATCCTGGAACCACCGGAAACAACCTGGGACAACCTGAAAAAACCTGTGACAACCTGTTAAACACAGAAGGGTTAGGAAAAACAACAAAATGCTCGTCATGCAAATGCTCCATGCAAATGCATGCGTGTGTCTGTGTGTTAGGAAGATCTACCCCGATCCTAGTGCCTGAGTGCCAGTGCTGATAACAAGAAGAAGTCCGAGTCCAATCATGGAAATAACAATCTCATATATAAAGAAAGCCTATCAAGGCAGTACATAGCATCAGCGAGTACAAGATGAATCAACAGCGTGACCTCAGCCAACAAGTCTGGTGATGGTCAGCATACAACAATGATAAAAAAAAAATGAATACAAATAGTCAAGTACGGCCACGGGCGCGATACTCTTCCAACAACTCCTTCGTTTCCGGATGATCAGGCAGAGTGAGTAACCCCTCGACGAGTAATTCCCTCTGCACAATGGTATACTGAAGACCTTCGACCGAACCTTCCCATGCCCCTTCGCCGAAGCAATCTTCTAACTTCCGCTTCTTGGACTCAAACGTCAACTTGCGCTCCTTCAAGTTAGTGAGAGCTTTGTTGAGCTGGCCTTCGGCGGCGTATCTGTGGGCGGTTTCATCATCAAACCTCTCCTCAGTGTCCTTCACCTAGGCTTCCATCTTGGAGATCTGTAGCATCAGCTTATCCTCCCGCTCTTTCCTGGTGGCCAAGGAAGCCTTCCAGTGCTGGTTGAACTTGGATATCCTCCGATACGCTTCGTCCAAGTGCTGCTTCTTCGTAGCCAGTACGTTGTTGACAGCTTTGAAGTCTTGGCCCATGCGCTCACGCTCGGCTATCTGCTTAGTCAAGTCTGTCCCCAGCCGGTTCACCAGCTCTGTCTGCCTTTTGAAAGAATGAACGGCTTCGTTCCTCTCGCTTCGAAGCTGAGCCAATTCCTTCTCCCGTTCCTCATTTGCCCGCTTCAATTCATCTCGCTCAGCCAACACCTGATTATGCTGCTGAAGGGGCACAATAATAGGCTCTTCAATCATGGGAGGGCTTTCTGGCTTGGCATGAGGAAACGGCATCCCTATAGCATCTGCCCTGGCTCTGATCCAAGTCACATACGGAGGGTAGGCTTGATTGTTGCTTCTTCCCAGCAATGGTTTTCCTCGCTTACTGATACCATTCCAAGCGCGGTGAAGCTTGGATAACAGATCCCCTTCCAGAAGACCAGTGAGGTACAGAGATTCCTGCACCTCTTCATCCTTCGGCGGAGTTCTCAAAGCATACGCGAACTGTCGAACCAGCAACGATGGATTGTATTTTATACAACCCTTCCTGCCTATCAAAGGCACATTTGGAAACCCGCTGCAACTGAAGATCACCTCAGTACCCAACCTATCTCTGTTAAACCAGTCAATATCCTCTGCAGATAAACTCATCAGACGCTCGGACCACTCAGCTGTGGCTGTAGACGAGACAAAAGGACCCCTCTTGGGCAGATGACTATCAAGCCATTTATAAAGCAAGGGTACGCAGCACGAGACGTTCTTGCCCCTCCTGTTCTCGTTTTTGTAGTGGATAGAATGGTAGACATCTTCGATCAAGGTAGGGACTGGATTCCCTGAAGCAAAGATGTGAAACGCATCGAAGTCTACAAAATCGGGCATATTGGGGAACAGAATGATGCCATATATGCACAGAGCAAGGATGGCGTTGAATACGACCCAACATCCGTCTTTGGCGCACTGCTGAGCCTTTCCCACTAGAAACTGCAAGGAGAACCCGGGAACCTTGTTCCAACTAGTCAATACCAACTCGGAGGCGTCCAGATGAAGTGAAGGGGCTAAACCAGCCAGATCAGGCTCAGCGTCCATGTGAACAAAAGGCATTTGCCTCTTGATAGGCACACCTAGCAAATCAGCATACTCTTCCAGCGTGGGTGCGAGAACAAAATCCTGGAAAGTGAAACATCTCAACGGAGGATCGTAGAACTGCAGCAGAGCGTGCAACCCATTCACCTCGAATGCAGAAGGTTTATGAACCAAACTGAGCAACCTGTCGTAGATTTTCTGAACTCATCCCTCACAGATTCATCTGCTAAAGCTATCAAACCCGTCAACTTAACCACCTCAGGGGCGAGGAACTTGTAAGCCACGGTCTTCCTCAGAGAACCCATAACAATACAATAGGAGGCAAGAAATCCTGGATCGGGGAAAACGGTACCTGCAACACAGACACACGTTAATGAAATGCAAATGAGTATGCAAACTAATGCAAAATGCAATCATGCAATAGGAGACCAAGGCAACTGCTGTGGAGATTTCGTATCAACAAAACCATAATCTTGCTTTATCAAGAACAACCACTGCATCTGATAAGAAGAAAACCCTGGTATCGGACCACAAATTTGCTCTGTCAAGAACCACCATTTGATAGGGCCATATACATAGGATCATAATTCTGCTCTATCAAGAACAAATGTCTGATAATAAGGACCTCTGATATAGGACCAAGAAATCTGCTCTATCAAGAACAAACATACATCTGCTGATGAGGTCTTCAGACCCCAATCAAAAATCTGCTCTATCAAGAACAAACATACATCTGCTGATGAGATCATCAGACCCCAATCAAAAACCTGCTCTATCAAGAACAAACATACATCTGCTGATGAGATCTTCAGACCCCAATCAAAAATCTGCTCTATCAAGAACAAACATACATCTGCTGATAAGATCTTCAGACCCCAATCAAAAATCTGCTCTATCAAGAATGAACATCTGATAATAACTCTGTCCTATCAAGAACAAACACATCTGCTGATGAGATCTTCAGACCCCAATCATAACTCTGCTCTGTCAAGAACAAACACATATCTGATGATAAGATGCTTTGATCAAAACCTGCTCTATCAAGAACAGATACACACCTGATGATAAGATCCTTTGATCAAAACCTGCTCTATCAAGAACAGTCATATATCTGCAGATGAGAACCTCCGGTACCAACAAAACTGATTCACTGTCAAGACAACCAGGTAGTCTGAAGGTCAAAGTTTCCTGCAATAAACCCAACCCTGCTCACAGGTATGGACCTAAACTGACTCAAGTTCGGCATCCTAAGCGTTCATCAGCGTTACAGACATTCAAGAGGGGTGATACGATACCCAGAAGGTGTGGCATCACCAGCTCATGAAGCGGCCTCACTCGGCTGAATCACAAATGATCGGTCCCCAGAGTCGACAATCCACCAAACCAGCAACCGTCTCAACCCAAAGGGTTGAAAGAGAAGCCAACCGGGAGAACCTCGTCTGAGTGTGGATTTCATGAGACACTAGTGCCTGCAAAGCAAGCACGCGCCCACTAATTTCCACAACTAATGCTATGGTGCACTCAAGCCTGGGTATGGCTTCTCACTCATCAGAATGCCCCTCCCACAACAGCACAGATAATCATATCATACTGAAAATAAAATGTGGGAAATAAAGTGCGAGAAGTAAAATGCGATAAAAAAACGCAACCCAACAAGTAATCATACAAGCGCTAGGATTGACTCTCGCAGGGGAACCGGAGAACCAGAGATTCTGGGTTCGATCCGCAGCAGAGTCGCCAGCTGTCGCTTGCGCGAAAATAAGGTGCCGGCACAACAGAAGAGTCGCCACCTTTCGTTATTTATCCCTCAGAGCGGGAAAGGAAACGATCGGAAAAACCTAATGAAGAAGGGTAAGACAAGGTCGTCGCAACCATTGTCTGGGTTCGGGAGTCGGTTACGCAAGGGGAAGGTATTAGCACCCCTCACGTCCGTCGTACTCGACGGGATCCACGCTTGTTGTGTTTACTTGGACGGGTTGGTTTTATCTATCTACCTATCAAGGTTGGCTTAAAAAGAAAAGAAAAATGACTCGGCAAAGCGTCGCGCTTTATGCCTACGTATTCTCATCAGAGAACGAGAAATCAGAGTCAACGTAGTTCGACCTACAACGGGTTATGGGGGAAGGTAGCTCGCCAATACATCAGTACTGTGCCTACGTACTCTCAACAGGTATGAGAGATCAGAGCTTACGTAGTTCGGGACACTACGCATTATTTCCTGTCTTGTACGGAAGAAGTGTTTTTTATTGTGTTTGCAATTTCAATCGCACTAGAGACTATGACCTGAGAGTGAATGCGTCGCATGTCACCCAAAGGGTACCATACTAAACATCCAGACTGTGGAAAAGAAACTCTCCCACAATCCTTTCTCAGATATCTTAAGGCTCGTAACGTACGAAAGAAATCATTCATGATTACTGTATCTTAAATTGTTTTGAGATGAGAAGAGAACAGGCCCAACTAGGAGGGAGACTATCAAGTCCTACTGTTGTCATGCCAAGGATTCATCCTATGGTTGAGGTTTGAACAGGGAACTCCTAGAAGTTGTCATGCATAGGTTTCAACCTAAAGTTCTATCATCAATTCCTTATCAAAGGAAATGAGAGTCCTGAGGGATCATGTCAATGATACACCGAAACAGATAAAGCATCAGCTTAAACGGTAAAATGCATGCAATGCAAGTGAGGGAGGAAATGTGTGTGGGGCTTCAGCCTCCACAAGCTCATCTCGACCTCAAGCCAGAATGAATAACAGTAATCATACTGAGAGTAAACAACATGCTATCAAGCAAACAGTAAACTGCAATCATACAGAAGAAATGAAATAAAATGCCATCAGGCAAACAAACCACATGGGCAAGGGAGCTGGGCTCTACCGAATACCCGCAAGCAAAGCCACACAGTAACAATACAAGCAGAGGGAGCAACTCAACCTCTAGTGCAATCATGCTCCTAGATTCTACCTATTCTAGATATGAACTTATTCTAATGCATCAAGCAAGTCAAACAAAACACATCAATACAGAAGAAAACAGAAAAGAAAGCAGATCAACTCCTCTCTCAACTCCAAGCTTCAGCTCTTTCAACAGCAACTCAGTCTTCAGACTTCCAATTACTCTTGACAAATATCAATTTGCTTTTCCAGGTTTCAACCCTTCAACATAAGTTTCAACTTATTCTCTCTTCTCTAAGCTTCAGCTCCTTAATAAGTTCCACCTTCAGGCTTCACTATTAACCACAAGTACCAACTTGATTCCTTCAGGATCCCCAAGCTTCAAAGTAAGTATCAACCTCCTTTGTTCTTCAAGCTTCAGCTCTTCAGAATCTCAATTGAATCCTCTTCCTAAGTATCAACTTAGTCTTCAAGCGCTCTTTGCTTTACCAGTCTCAACTTGGTCTTCTCTTCCTGCAAGCTTCAGCTACTCAGAGTAATCTTTGATCACTTAGAAGTATCAACTTCATCCTTCAGTCTTCAAGCCTCAGCTCTTCATTCAATCTTTATTGGATCTTCATGGGGTCTTCAAGTATCAACTTGCTCTTGTTGCTCTTCAAGCTTCAGCTGGAATGGCAATGCTCAAGGAATCATCCTCTTCCATACTCTTCAATGAAGTCTTCATCTTCACACTCAAGCTCAACATCTCTCAAGATGCTCAAACCAGAGGAAATCACTTAACTGGATAAGCTAGGGTGTTAAACTGCTTATTGACCACCAAAGGTGACCTATAAGGGTTCAACATCAAATCAAGGGTTCCCTCAAAAGTTCTACTTCCTAGGTACAATCACTTATCCCTCCAAAGGAGAGAGGTGTATACCATGGAAGGACTTTGAATCATAGGGAGGAATGGAGGTGAAAGATACCATCCATGTTTAAGAAAGAAGTTAACTAGGTCTAAGCTCTTCTCAATCCCTAACCCTCAAACAACAACAAAACACACAAGATTAAGCTCTCAAGCTCCTCAATCAATCTTCAAGTCTTCTACTATGCTCTTCAATGCTCCTCAAAGCAATACCAAGCTCTCCAAGCCCACAAAGCAAAGCAAACAAAAATACAAGCCCACAAGGGCAACACAAACAATCATCAACTACAAAAATCATCTAAAAATAGTATACTACTATATTAAAATCTAATATAATTCCTAGGGGATCCTACATATCTACCCTTAATACCCTATATGTCCCAATGTCTAACTTGACCTAGAAACCCAAAATTCTAGTGTTATTGTGGACCTATGTTAAGGATTGACCTAATTCTACACAACCTAAAGTCATCTAAGAAAAACTAATCTAACATTCATCACAAAATTATGGAATAAATCCATAGGGGAGCTAAAGTCCTAATCTAACTATACTAAAAAGAATGGCCTAAAAATATGAAGGAAACTAGCTAAACAAAATTCTACAAAACCATGTATCAACATAAAAGAATTAAAAAGCTATTAAAAGAGAAAATACACAAAAAATATTAAAAATGCATAAAATGCAAATATTTTGATTTTATAATTTTCTAGACATTATCATGAAATGGGAGAAAAAATCCCCATCCAAAAATCATTAATTTTCTATTTATTATGATTTTTCAAAGATTAATGAAAAATGGAGAAAAATAAATTATAATATGAAGACATTGGTGTGAATAGCAATGCCAGACAGTTCATTTATGCAATGGGCTCAAAATGGGGGTGCAAACAACAATACGTGCTAGGCCCAAAATTCAATCAGAAATTAAATCAAAAAATCATAAAGAAAATGGAAAAGAATACGGTGCAGAAAGTAACAAAATATAGTACAAAACAAACATGGGCCACGAATGGGGGTATGAATATCAATCCAGCCCCATCCCCCTTTTAATGAAACGATGCATTTCATGGTCTTCAGACCTTCCCTCTCCAAATGAAATTGAACCTCAGCCGTGAGATCTTGGTCTTAGTCAAGGGTCAACTTATGATCTAACGGCCACGCCTCATCTTCTTCCTCCAGCTAGGGTTCTAACTGAAACCTCCATGGAAGCAGAGCTTCAAGCTCCCTCTTCATCAAACTCGAACCTCATCAATTCTCCATGAAAAATTGAAATTCAAAACCCTATCCTGTCCAGAATTTCATGCTGAATCTAACCATGGTCTTAAAATAAATTGAAACATCCTAAATCTCCAAACCCGATCCAAGCTCAAAGAGATGCTCAAACATCAACTTCAACAATTCTTGCAATTAATTACTTCAGATTAATCACCAAATCACACTGATTGATTCTTGACATCTAATTCAAGCTATAACTCACTATAACTCGAGTTCTTGGTCCAAACAAAAATGGTGTCATCCACTGAAACCTCACCAATTGATCCCAAACTCTTCAGAATCCATCTCTTATTGGTCTCTAACCGTTCTAACCTAACAATTCTTGCTAATTATGCCTAAATCATGGTGTAGAAGAAAAGTTACTAACCTGTTGAATCTTGATTAACAGATGGTGTAAACCTTCACTGCAAGCCTTCAAACTCTTCAGAATCGATCCTTGAATGAAGATCTTGCTACTGTTTGCAAAAGTTTTGATGGAGAATGCTTGAATCTCAGAATTCGATGGTGACTTGCAATCTTGAAAATCGAAATGCCAACTCTTCAAATCTCCATGGTTTTGCTCTCAAATTGGTCTGCACAGCTTCACTATGATCAGAGGAATATGTTTAGATTGAAAGAATGAATGGAATTGAATCAGAATGTGGATTTTGCTTTCAACTTGCAATGGAAGCAAGTGAAATGGCTAACTCTCTCTTCTCTCCAACCTTACACCAACCTTGCATCTGAGCAAGTTCTATACATTATATAGAGTGGTTTAGAATCATCTAGAACCATCTGGAACCATCCCATGAGAAATTGGGATTCTCATGTCATGAGTTTATGAATTCACTTCTTCTCACATATCATCTCATGACATAGCTCTTGCAGCAACTTGCTTTGGCTTGAAATTCTCCCTAAATGAGATATAGGATGTGTTAAGATACTTAGCAAGCTCATACATTGCTTTCCTTATGTTTTGCATTTGAACCTTAAGATGCAAGCAACCAATTTCCATAGCATCCCCATGATCTAGGCCTCAAATCAAAATTGTGGCTAAACCATTGTTTTTAGAATGTCTTTTAGAGTCAAAATGACCTATTATATGTCATGGTTTGGATGTGTAACTTGGAATTTCCAATTTCCAATTTCAACTTATTTAACTTATGCCTCTATTTTAGGTCATTTTTATCACTTTTTGATACAAGCCTTTTCGACTTCTCATGACCTCCCTACTAGCCTTAAAACATCATTCTAAGCAAGTTTGATGTTGAAGATTTTTCCATTTGAAGCTTGGAAATAGGAGATATGGCCTTATGCTTGAAATGACCTATAATATCCAAATGACCAAAATGCCCTTGACTTGTCAAAGCCATAAGTTGAGTTCTGCAAATCCTATCAAGGACTTATAGTACTCTATAGAAAGCTAAGAATATGAGGAACAACATTCATGTTGACCAAGAGTTCATAGGAATCATCCTACTTGGGCAAAAGTTGGATGCAAGTTGGGTGACTTTCAAGGACCCAGATTCACATACCTCAGATGACCTGTAACTTGTCAAAGTCATAACTTGAGATCTACAAATCATATCAAGGACTTATAGTACTCAAATTAAAGCTAAGAACAAGCTCTAAAACATTCATGTTGGGGGTAATATGAGATGACAATCAAATCTTGAGCTAAACTGCCTTGAAGATAGGGATCAAACTAGGGGATTTTACACTGTCAAGCCTTAGAAACCCTAGCTTGAAACTTCTCAAACTCCTCAATCATGTTGAGTTGGTCTAGGAATCATCCTTATAGCATCTCAATGCATCAATCCATGATCACATGGCTCTTGGATTAGGTCTCAACCCTCTCCAAATCATCAGTTGAACTAGGGTTGACCCAGTCAAACCCTAATTGCACCACTCATGGCTGAGTCTTCTTAAACTTGTACAATGACCTCTCTAGGCCTCATGATGGCTTTCAAGACATCTCATAAGCTCTCTCAAAGCTTTAAGTCCATCCTCATAGCCCCAGAATCATCTGAGGGGCTCCCACAACTCTCAAGTTATGAGGCACACAACCTTGGTTTCAACCAATCTCTCTGCTGATTTCTTAACTTCTCTGACAAGGATATCAACCCTTAATCATCTGAATAGCCTTCTTGGCTAGCTTCAAAGTCTCATATAACTCTTGCTGGGTAGTCATACCTCTTGATGTACTGCACCCATATCAATGAGAAGCAGATGATCATGCTAGTGAACACAAGCTAGGTACATAAATGTTGGTCAAATTTTGGGATGCAACAGGGGGGTTCTGGAAAACTATCAAGTAACTCTGCTTCAGGACATCAGAAATCATTCGAGATGAATCAGCGCCGTTGAGAGCTTCAAGAATCCTCTTGAACCATCAACTCCGCTGGGGACTTCAAGAATCATCCTGAACCAATAACTCTGCAGGAGATTTCAGGAATCATCCTGAGCAAGCACTCTGCCGGGGACTCTAAGCATCAACTTGAGCAGCCCTCTCTGGTGACTTCACTGGGGCTTTTAAGAACCATCTTAAGCAAACACCTTCGCTGGAGAATTCAAGAATCATCTTGGGCAAACGACTTTGCTGGGGAATTCAAGAATCATCTTGAGTAAACCATTCTGCGAAGGAACATCTGCAAAACAAGAACAGTAACGACCTAGCTCATGTTTCATATGCATATGTTTAACTATGGGGCAATGCTCCACGCGGTGGAAATGCTACGCGTTTAGGGTAAATGCTATGCAATCATGCAAAATGCTACGACCCCATCAGCAAAATAAATGCTGAAGGGAAAATCCTCCTGTCAAGGAGAAAAAAAACCACTCTAGTGGAGGAAGGAATCATCCTGCCGAGGAGAGGAAATCACACCAATCTCAATTGGATTCCGCCTGGGGGAAACGAACTTCAGTCGACCGTTGCAGGGTGTTGCACCCCAAAATTTGCCCAACTTTTCTTTACCTAGCTTGTGTTTCATTTCATTCACATTAGCATTATCATTTGCATTTCATTGACATGTATGCAAGAGATCAAGAGGTATGATTACCAATCAAGAGCTATACAAGACTATGAAGCTAAGCTAAGAAGGTTATTCAAGTGTTCAAGGGTTGATATCCTTATCAGAGAAGTTAAAAGATCCTCAGAGAGAGTGGTTGAAGCTAAGAGTGTGTGCCTCCTAACTTGAGAGTTATGGAAAGCCATCAGATGATTCTGAGGCCATGAGGATGGACTTGAGGTCTTGAGAGAGCTCATGAGAAGTGTTGAAGATCACTTTAAGGCCTAGACAGGTCATTGTGCAAGAATAAGAAGCCTCAGCCAGGAGTGGTGCAACTAGGGTTTGACTGGGTCAACCCTAAGTCAACTGATGATTTTAAGAAGGTTGAGACCTAATCCAAGGGCCATGTGATCATGGATTGATGCATTGAGATGTTATAAGGATGATTCCAAGGTTAACTCATCATGATTGAAGAGTTTGAGAAGTTTCAAGCTAGGGTTTCCAAGGCTTGACAATGTAAAATCCCCTAGTTTGACCCCTATCTTCAAGGCAATTTATCTCAAGATGTAATTGTCATCTCATCTTACCCCCAACATGAATGTTGTAAATCATGATCTTAGCTTTAATTTGAGTGCTAGAAGTCCTTGATAGGATTTGTAGAACTCAAGTTATGGCTTTGACAAGTCAAGGGTATTTTGGTCATTTGAAGATTACAGGTCATTTCAATCATAAGGCCATAACTCCTATTTGCAAGCTTCAAATGGGAAAATGTTCAAAATTAAACTTGTTCAAAATGATGTTTTAAGGCTAGACAAGTGGTCATGATAGGTTGGAATTGCTTGTAACTCAAGATTGCAAAATTGGCTTAAAAAGGAAGAATTAAAGTTCATTTAAAGGACCAAATTTGGGATTTTTCATTTCAAGGCCAAGATAAGGCATGTAATATGTCACTTTGATCAGAAATGACCTTTTAAAGACAATGGCAATATTACTTTTCTCATTTGAGGTCAAAATCATGGAGTTGTTTTTGCTTGCTTAAGACTTAAGTAACATATGCCCAACTTCTCATATGATCAAAACCAAGGTGCAA
The DNA here is from genome assembly GCA_963859935.3 of Lathyrus sativus. Lineage (NCBI taxonomy): Eukaryota > Viridiplantae > Streptophyta > Magnoliopsida > Fabales > Fabaceae > Lathyrus > Lathyrus sativus. The sequence continues at coordinate 112,559,923 of OZ012737.1, read as the reverse complement.
ACACATCCTAGCACTTTCATAATCTCATTTGGAGAGAATTTGGATGAAGAGCATAGTGAATACAAGCTGCTAGCAGCATTGGTATGACCATGGCATAAGATTGAATTTTTCATGACATGAGATAGTGAATTTCTCATTAGAGTGATCTAGAACTTTCTAGATCATTCATTCATGTCCTATATATGATCATGAAGTGATCCAAGGCCAAGGTTGGTGAGAATTGAGAGAGGAGAGTGAGATTGCATTGTGAACTTTCTACTTGCAAATCAAAATCTGTTACAAGGTTTGAAGCCATTTCAGTCCAAGTTCTTGATCCCAATAGCTTGCTCTGAGGTTGGTGATCAATTCCAGATCAAATTCAAGGCAAGATCGTGGGAGAATTGGGAGTTGGCACTTGGATTACTTCATCTGCAACTCATAGTCAGGTTCAAAGATTCAGAGTATTTCAATCCATTTGGTTGCATACAGAACCTTCCATGGAGGCTAGAGAAGGAGTCTGCAAGTTCTTGAGGGTTGATTTGAAGATTCAACCACTCTGTTCACACGATTTTACCAGGTATGCAACTCTCCTTCCATGGCTTAATTTAGGTAGAATCAATGGGAATTGTTGTGTTAGATGCATTGTAGATTGATGTAGGAAGGTTTCTGGATCATTAATTTGGAGATTAGTGACCAATTAGGGTTGATGCAGTTTTCGGTTGAGATTGTGTTCTTGCAAATCTTGAGCTTTTAGAATGATTAAGTAGCATAGGAAGATTCCTTGTGAAATTTGGGATAAGATTCATGTAGAGACCATTTGGAATGGTGGATTCTTGAGAGAGTTAGGGTTGGGAGATGACGATCGGAGAAGTCATCGGCGGTGACTCTAGCGCGTGCAGATGGAGGAAAGTTCAGAGATTCAAAAGGTTGAAGACAACCTCATAGCCATTGGATTAGAGGAGGACCTTTGACCAGATGAGGATCCAACGACCACGCGTAAGGGAAAGTTTGTGAAGGACTCTGAGTTACTATGATACGCAGCGTTTCATTTAAATGTTGATTTTGGGCTTAAGTCACAGGTTGCTACCAACACCCCCCTCTGGGCCCAAACACTAAAATGAACTGAATCTTTATGCTATTCACACCACGCGCATTTCATTTTCCTTGGATTTTCTTTTATTTTTTCATTTCATTCATGGTTATTGAATAATTAATAAATAATTGAAAAATGACTCAATTAATTCCATTCTTTTTACCATTGATTCATGATTGAATCTAGTTTTTTTAGAGAAAAATATTAATATTTCATGCATTTCTGATTTTATTGGCATTTTTTACATTTTAATTGATATTAAAATAATCATGGTTGATGCTTGATCTTGTCGAATTTGGTTTGATCATGTGATGATGATTCTTGCCCTGATTTTTTGTGTGTAGCTAGCATAGATATGCATGCTCCCCATAGATTTTTCTCAAATTTTTGTGATGAATATAAGTGGTAGTTTTAGGTTGAAACTTTAGGAGCTCCATTTTTAGGGTTTATGGTTGATACCTTGTGATTTAGGTTTTATTTTTAGAACTTGGTGGATGATTCAACCTCTGATTTTTGTAGGGTAGATTCATGATTGAATTAGGGTCCCTTAGGAACTTTTGTAGGAATTTACAATGTGGTTTACTATTTTTGCTTGATTTTAGTTTAGGTGCTAACTTTAGATGATTCTAATGCATTAACTCAACTAGAATGACTTCTTTAGCTCCCTTAGATTAGGGTTTTGCCTCCCTTGCTCTTGGTTAAGGTTGAAGACAAGCTTGGGCTACCTTGGAATGCTTGAAGAAGCTTGGATGTGAAGATCTCCTCTTCTTTTGGAGTAGTGTTGATCAGGTGTTAATATTAGGGTTTGTAGGCAGAGCTTCTAGATAGATTCTCTTCCTTCATAAACATGGAAGATGTTGACCACTTCCATTCTTCCCTATGATGTAAGGTCCCCTTGTAAAGGCCTCATCCCTCCTTTGGTAGGATGTGTGGCTCTTTACAAGCTGGTAGAACCTTTGAGGGTCCTTTTCTCTGATGATAGGATGCTTAGTGGTGACCTTTGGTCTTCACTCTGCTACCAATCATCCAAACTTTGCTCTTATTAGATGAATCTTTCTCCCTTGATAGAGGATGGAGTTCCTTTCTTGAAGAAGATTGAAGGCTAGAAGTTGATACTTCTCTGTGTTTGAAGACTACCTTTGGAGCTGAAGCTTAAGGATCAAGAGGAGCAAGTTGATACTTGTGGGAAGAAGATCAAATTGAAATTGAGTGAAGAGTTGAGGCTTGAAGAAGAAAGGAACAAGTTGATACTTGTGTTTGATACATGGAGATCCTGAAGGAACAAATTGATACTTGCCATTGGGATTGAAGCCTGAAGGTGGAGTCTACTTTAGAGATGAAGCTTGAGGAAGAAGAAAGAATAAGTTGATACTTATGTTGGATGTATCAAAAGCTCAGAGAAGCAAGTTGACACTTGCTATTGAAGATGAAAGACTTGAAGAGCAGTTGAAGAATGATGACTGAACTGCTGTTAGGAGATTGTTTTGCTGTGGGAGCTGTGGATCTGCTTTCCTGTCTGTTTGCTTTTTGTGCAACTGTATTGATGTGACTTGTTTGTTTTGCTTGATGCATTAGAATAAGTTCATATGTAGACTAACTCAAGCTAGGAGCATGACTGCACTAGAGGTTGAGTTGCTCCCTCTGCTTGTATTTTTACTGTATGGCTTTGCTTGCGGGTATTCGGTAGAGCCCAGCTCCCTTGCCTATGTGGTTTGTTATTTGCTTGATGGCATTTTACTTCTTCTGTATGATTGCAGTTATTGTGTTTGCTTGATAGCATGTTATTTCTTCCTGTATGATTGCAGTTACTCATATCTGGCTTGAGGTTGAGATGAGCTTGTGGAGGTTGATGCCCCACACACATTTCCTCCCTCACTTGCATTGCATGCATTTTACAGTCGTTTACTGTTTACTGTTTAAGCTGATGCTTTATCTGTTTCTGTTTACCCTGGCATGATCCCCTAGGAATCTCACTTCCTTTGATAAGGAAGTGATGATTAGAACTTTAGGTTGAAACCTATGCATGATAACTTCTAGGAGTTCCCTGTTTCAAACCTCAACCATAGGATGAATCCTTGGCATGACAACAGTAGGACTTGATAGTCTCCCCGTAGTTGAGCCTGTTCTCTCTTCTCATCTCAAAACAAATTAAAATACAATAATAAAGGTTAACTGACGTCGTACGTTACGAGCCTTAAGCTATCTGAGAAAGGGTTGTCGGAGAGTTCTTTTCGACAACTTGGATGTTTAGTATGGTACCCTTTGGGTGACATGCGACGCATTCACTTTCAGGTCATAGTCTCTAGTGCGATATTGGTTGCAAACATCCATAAAAAACAGTTCTTCTGTAACAGACAGAAAACAAACTTCAAACCTTTTTGCCCCGTGGGCCCGTAATTCAAAGGAAAGCTTTTCTGAAGAAAAGAGTGTCGTTAACTTCCAGTTCTACCACAAACGGTAACGCCTGAGCCTCCAAAGGTCGAGCTGCGTACACCAAACTGCTGGAACTGTTTGTTAACCCTCCTTGATAAAATAGATGAATCTGAATTCCCGTAATCCGTATTACCCCGAACTACGTAAGCTCTGATCTCTCAAGCCTGTTGAGAGTACGTAGGCACAATAGTGACGTATTGGCGAGCCACCTTCCCCGTAACCCGTAGTTAGTCGAACTATGTTGACTCTGATTTCTTATTCTCTGATGAGAATACGTAGGCATAAAGCGCGACGCTTTGCCGAGTCATTTTCTTTTCTTTTCAGACCAGCCTTGATAGGTAGATAGTAAACAAACCCGTCAGATAAACCCAACAAGCGTGGATCCCATCGAGTACGATAGACGTGAGGGGTGCTAATACCTTCCCCTTGCGTAAACGACTCCCGAACCCAGACAATGGTTGCGATGACCTTGTCTTATACCTTTTCGTCAGGTTTTTCTGATTGTTTCCTTTCCCGTTCTGAGGGATAAATAACGAAAGGTGGCGACTCTTCTGTTTTGCCGGCACCTTATTTTCGCGGTAGCGACAGCTGGCGATTCTGCTGGGGACTTTGATAGTTTCCTGGGATCCAACGTCCCGTATGCGAGTCAGTCTGGGGATCCAACGTCCCCTGCGAGAGTCAGTCCTAGCGCTTGTATGTTTACTTGTTGGGTTGTGTTTACTTATCGCATTTTATTTCCCGCATTTTATTTTCAGTATGATTTGATTATCTGTGCTGTTGTGAGGTGGGGGGGGGGGCATTCTGATGAGTGAGAAGCCAGACCCAGGCTTGAGCGTACTTAGCATTAGTTGTGGAAATTAGTGGGCGCGTGCTTGCTTTGCAGGCACTAGTGTCTCATGAAATCCACGCTCAGACGAGGTTCTCCCGGTTGACTTTTTTTCCGACCCTTTGGGCCTGAGGGGTTGTTGGTTTGGAGGATTGTCGACTCTAGGGACCGATCATTTGGAAATCCAGCTGAGTGAGGCCGCTTCAGGAGATGGTGATGCCACACCTTCTAGGTATCGTATCACCCCTCTTGAATGTCTGTAACGCTGATGAACGCATAGGATGCCGAACTTGTGTCAGTTTAGGTCCATACCTGTGAGCAGGGTTGGGTTTGTTGCAGGAAGCCTTAACCTTTAAACTACCTAGTTTTCTTGATAGGGAATCCGTTTTATTAGTATCAGAGGTTCTCATCATCAGATGTATATGTGTTCTTGACATAGCAGAGTTATGGTCCTGTATCAGAGGTCCTTATCTTCAGAGATGTATGTGTTCTTGACAGAGCAGAGTTATGGTCCTGTATCAGAGGTCCTTATCTTCAGAGATGTATGTGTTCTTGACAGAGCAGATTTATGGTCCTGTATCATAGGTCCTTATTATCAGATGTGTATTTTTTCTTGACAGAGCAGAATTATGGTCCGATACCGGGGTTTTCTTCTTATCAGAGATAGTGGTTGTTCTTGACAGAGCAGCATTGTGGTTTTGTTGATACAAAACCTTCATCTCCTCAACAGCACAGTCGTCTTAATCTCTTGCTGCATGATTGCATTTTGCATTGCTTTGCATACCCATTTGCATTTCATTAACGTGTGTCTGTGTTGCAGGTACTGTTTCCCCCGATTCAGGTTTTCTTGCCTTCTACTGTGCTATCATGGGTTTTCTGAGGAAGACTGTGGCTTACAAGCTCCCCACTCCTGATGTTGTTCAGCTGACTGGTTTGATTGCTTTGGCAGATGACTCTGTGAGAGATGAATTCAGAAAGTCTTATGGTAAACTGCTCAGCTTGGTTCATAAACCCTCTGTGTTTGAGTTGAATGGGTTGCACGCCCTGCTGCAGTTCTACGATCCTCCGTTGAGATGCTTTACTTTCCAGGATTTTGTTCTCGCACCCACACTAGAGGAGTATGTTGATTTGTTAGGTGTGCCTATCAAGAGTCAGATGCCTTTTGTTCATATGGATGCTGAGCCTAATCTGGCTAGTCTAGCTCCTTCACTTCATCTAGATGCCTCCGAGTTGGTTTTGTCTAGTTGGAACAAGGTTCCCGGTTTCTCCTTGCAGTTCCTAGTGGGAAAAGCTCAGCAGTGCGCCAAAGACGGATGTTGGATCGTGTTCAATGCCATCCTCGCCCTATGCATATACGGCATCATTCTGTTCCCCAATATGCCTGACTTTGTGGACTTCGACGCCTTTCACCTCTTCGCATCAGGGAATCTAGTCCCTACCTTGATAGGAGATGTCTACCATTCCGTCCACTACAAAAACGAGAACAGAAGGGGTAAGAATGTCTCGTGCTGTGTACCCCTACTCTATAGATGGCTTGATAGTCACCTACCCAAGAAGGGTCCCTTTGCTTCGTCTGCAGCCACAGCTGAGTGGCCTGAGGGTTTGATGAGTCTGTCAGCGGAGGATATTGCCTGGTTTGATAGAGATAGGTTGGGTACTGAGATTATCTTCAGCTGCCGTGGATTTCCGAATGTGCCTTTGATAGGCAGGAAAGGCTGCATCAACTATAATCCGTCTCTGCTGGTCCGACAGTTTTCTTATGCTTTGAGAGCTCCACCGAGGGAGGAAGAGGTGCAGGAATCTCTGTACCTCACTGGTCTTCTAGAGGGGGATATGTTATCTAAGCTTCAGCACACTTGGAAGGGTATCAACAAGCGGGGAAAACCGTTGCTGGGAAAAAGTAATAGTCAAGCCTATGCTCCGTATGTGACCTGGATCAGAGCCAGAGCAGATATTATAGGGATGCCGTTTCCACCTGCCCAGCCAGAAAGCCCACCAGTGATTGAAGAGCCTACCACCGTGCCTATTCAGCAGCATAATCAGGTGTTAGCTGAGAGAGATGAGCTGAAGAAGGCAAATGAAGAACTGGAGAAAGAATTGGCTCAGCTAAGAAGCGAGAGAAGCGAAGCCATTCATTCCTTCAAGAGGCAGACAGAGCTGGTGAACCAGTTGGGGACAGATTTGACTAAGCAGATAGCTGAGCGCGAGCGCATGGGTCGAGATTTCAAAGCTGTCAATGATGTACTGGCCACTAAGAAGCAACACGTAGATGAAGCGTACCGGAGAATATCCAAGTTTAATCAGCATTGGAAGGCCACCCTAGCCAACGACAAAGAGCGGGAGGATAAGCTGAAGCAACAGATCTCCAAGCTGAAAGCCCATGTGAAGGCTAGTTAGAAGAGGTTTGATGAAGAAATCGCTCGCAGATATGCCGCTGAAGGCCAGCTCAACAAGGCTCTTGCTAACCTGAAGGAGCGCAAGCTGATGTTTGAATCCAAGAAGCGGAAGTTAGAAGATTGTTTCGGCAAAGGAGCATGGGAGGATTCAGTCGAAGGTCTTCAATACAACATTATGCAAAGGGAGTTACTCGTCGAAGGGTTGCTCACTCGGCCTGATCATCCAGAAACGAGGAATCTGTTAGAAGAGTTTCGAGCCCGTGGCCGTACTTGACTATATTTGTAATCCTTTTGCGTTGATCACTGTTGTATGCTGACCATCACCAAGCTTGTTGGTCGAGGTCATGCTATTGATTCAGCTTGTACTCAGTGACGTTGTGTACCGCCTTGATGGGCTTTCTTTATGTATATGAGATGGTATTTCCATGACTGGACTCAGACTTCTTATTATTAACACTGACACTCAGGCACTAGGATCGGGGGGGAAATCTCCCTAACGCACAGACACACGTTTGCATTTGCATGAAGCATCTGCATAACGAGCACTTTGTCGTTTTTTCTAACCCTTTTGTGTACACAGGTTGTTTCAGGTTGTTCCAGGATTGATCAAAGACCAATCCACCGCTATCCAACCAGAGAAAATCAAGCCAGAGCAATGGAGCAAGTACAGACTGACGTTCAAGAACTCCGAGAGAGGATGGACCGCTTCATGGAGCTCATGCAAGTGGTCGCCAACGGCCAGGATCAGCTCAGAACCTTGGTTCAACCTCTGATCTCAAGGGTTGACAACAATGGTGTACTCCATGGTGGGACTGTGCCAACCCCTCCACCTGTTGAAACTCCTCAGAATGGCGTCCCCGTGACCGGGGGAAGCGGTAGTGGTAACGGCAATGTGATCGCTAACATGGGGCTCAATGGTAATACGACTGGCGTCGGTAATGGGAATTTCGAAGCTAATGTCAATGTTGGGCTGGGCAACGGCAACACAGGTGTTGGAAATCTGTATGGGCCTCAGCCATGGTTAGAAGATCGTCAATACGATGTGTTCTCACAGAAAGGTACTGAAGGAGAGCTGACTGATGAAGCACGTCTGAGGTTTAAGGCACTCGAAGACAAGATGAGGAATTTCGAGAACTTGAACACCATGGGTGTTGACATGTCTAAGCTGGGACTAATTGCTGATTTCAAGGTGCCTCCCAAGTTCAAGGTACCCGACTTTGAAAAGTACAAGGGCACCACTTGCCCTCGCGTCCACCTGAGATCATACTACCGGAAAATGTCCGCTCACTCTGAAGACGAGAAGTTGCTGAGGCACTTCTTTCAGGATAGCTTGTCTGGGCCCTCCCTGGAATGGTACATGAGTCTGGAACCTACCAGTGTGCGCACCTGGAAGGAACTTGCTGAAGCATTCGTGCACCATTACCAATATAACAGTGACTTGGCTCCGAACCGGGTCCAACTGTAGAATTTGTCGCAGAGGAACAACGAAGGGTTCAAGGAATACGCCCAGCGGTGGCGTGAATTGGCAGCTAGGGTTCAGCCGCCGATGGTTGAACGGGAGCTTGTTGAAATGTTCGTAGCCACCCTCCTAGGGGTTTATTACGAGAAATTGGTCACCAGTATGTCTGGAAGCTTCTCGGATCTCATCATCATCGGCGAGCACGTTGAAAATGGGATCAAAATGGGGAAAATTCAAGGTGATCTATCCTCAGCCAGAGGAGGAAAGAAACCATATGGTGGCAAAAGGCGGGAAGGAGAGACGAGCGCCGTGTCCAACGCTCGAAGGAAAGGCAAAGGCCAGCACCAGTAGGTGGCCAGCATAACCATCCCCACGGTCCAACAGCCACAACAGCAGCAGCAGCAGCAGCCGAATCAGTAGGGGTACAGAAAGTATCAGAATAGGGCACCGCTGTCGAGTCTTCACCTCGAGACGCCACCCATGTCTTATGCTCAATTGTTACAAACTCTGCTTCAGTTACAGCTAATCCAGAAGAGAATCCTGGCTCCCTTGACAGGGGCACCTCCGCCAGGTTATGATGCGAATGCAACATGTGAGTTTCACTCAGGGGCACCAGGCCACACGATAGAAAATTGAAAAGCCTTCAAGCACAAGGTGCAAGATATGGTGGATGCCAAGATCATCAACTTCTCAGATAATGTGTCGAATGTCACGAAGAACCCTATGCTGAATCATCGGGGAGGTGGAGTAAATGCCATTATTGAAGACGAGAGCGTGGATTTGTTGACTGATGTCAAGGATTTGAAGACACCGCTTAGCTTCGTTAAAGCCAAGCTGATGAAAAGAGGTTTCTTCCCGGGCTGTGGAGAACTGTGTATGGGCTGTGCGACTAGTCCGGATGGATGTGAACAGTTGATAGAAGGGATCCAGAGTCTGATGACCGAGGGAATCCTACAGTTTAGCCGAAGGGCCGAAAGTGGATCTAGAGAGGTAATGCTGAAGCAAGATGATGAGGTTGCCACCATCACCATCCCTCGTCGGACGATAACTATTTCTGCACCCAGGCCGCCCACGATTATCATCACCAAAGCTGGGCCGATACCTTTCGAGAGCACCAATGTTGTCCCATGGCATTATGGGGCAGACGTCTACTGCAACGGACAGAAGTTGGAATTGGAACCATCAGGGTCGTGTGTGGATACCCTAGTGGGAATTGGCGGAATCACTCGTAGCGGGAGGGTATTTGCTCCACCTGAGATCGTGGCGGACAAAGTTGATGTAACTGATAAAGGAAAGAGTAAAGTCGTTGAGGAAATCCCTCGTGGGGTAGAGAAGGACTTACTTGTTAAAGACGCTGAAGAGTTTATGAGGTTGATTAAGAAGAGTGATTACAAGATCGTGGATCACCTCCATCAAACACCCTAGAAAATCTCCATTTTGAATCTGTTGCTGTGTTCTGAGGCACATCGCAACGCGCTGCTGAAGGTGTTGAATGCCACGTATGTACCGCAGGAAATATCGGTCAACCAGTTGGAAGGGGTCGTAGCCCACGTGAATGCTGGAAATGGGTTAGGGTTCACTGACCTGGAGCTGACGCTGAAGGGAAGAAACCACAACAGTGCCCTGCACATCTCGATAGAGTGTAGGGGAACGATTATGTCTCATGTGTTGGTGGACACAGGGTCATCGCTCAATGTTCTTCCGAAGAAAGCATTGATGAAGTTGGATACTCGAGGATTGATTTGCACACCCAGTGATCTGGTTGTGAAAGCGTTCGATGGAACCAAACGTCATGTTTTCAGGGAGGTGACGTTGCCAATCCAAGTTGGGCCGGAAAATTTCGACACGGTGTTTTACATTATGGACATTATGCCAGCCTACAGCTGTCTCCTAGGCCGACCATGGATCCACTCAGCGGGTGCCGTGACCTCCACGTTGCACCAGAAGCTCAAGTATGCTGTTGGAGGAAGCATTGTGACCGTTTGTGGCGAGGAAGATATAATGGTGAGATGGATGGGGAAATCCACGAAACCCTATGTCAGGCGTTCGAAGCTGTTAAAGTCAAGAACGTAGCTCCTGTAACCACTGAGAAACCAGAGAAGACTCTCTCTTCCTTCAAGGAAGCCCGGGCCGTTGTTCAAGCCGGATCTACCGCAGGCTGGGGGCAGATTCTAGAGATACCTAACTGTAGCGGTAAAAATCGTGAGTGTAAGTTATTGATTAACTTAACTCAAAGAAAACAAGAGTCCCCACCGCACTTTTATTTTATCCAAAAAAGGAAAGGAAAAAGAGCGAACAAAACCAAATAGTTCTAAATTAAGAACAAGAGACAGAGATCAGGGTAAGGGGGTTGGTTACGCAATGGGAAGGTGTTAGCACCCAAAACGTCTATAGTACTCTATAGGAGCCCTTTGAAATATTTACGCTTTTTGGTTTGAAAATGGTTTGTTTGAAAAGAGATTGGGGAGATGAGAAGAGAATTATTTTTTTATATTTTTGTGTTTGGAGAGACTTATCGCCTCATGCCTACGTACCCACAAAGTGCAATATGGGATCAAAACCCCGTAGTTCGTGGTACAAATGACAAAAATTTGTTGGTTTTGATTGATTTTAGATGTAAAGAAAAGTCGTCATCTCAAGGAGAAAACTGTGACTATCCACCCACGAGTATTAAGACAACATCTGCGTCACATAAAGATGGAGGATTTGCTTGGATTATCAACAAGACTATCACTCAACATCAACGTGGAAAATGTCAAAGTCTTAATAATATGGGGAATAGGAGATTTACATCTCAACTATAGAAATGAATCATGTCTAAACTTTATGAAAAGTTTTAAAGTGAAAAAGTGCATAAAGGCACAAAAAGAGTTGATGAGTTTTTGTATTTTTTATGTCTTTTGAAATTGGTCAAAGCATGATTAACATTGATTGACTTTTATTAAGAAAAAAACAAAGTTTAAAAATCACTTGACGAAAGTCAAGGTTTTATTGCGAAAACGGTTTTGAAGTTTGAAACCAAGAAGGTTTTGAAAGAGGGAGAAAGTTTTGAAAATTTAAGAAGGGGAGGAGATGAAGTGACTATCCTAGAAACCAAAATAAGAGCTAGAGATAAGAAAGATCTAACCGACTTGTAGCACACTCCATAGCAAGCAAAAAAGAATTCCATCCGATTTAAAGCATAAGCTAATGAGCGAGCCAAATAAAGGCTAAGATCCACAATACTCCAAACATAGGAATGAGAGCCCTAATTATAAGTCCAAAGGTCCATAAAGTCCAAGGTCTAAGAGTAGTCCAAGAGCATAACCACAAAGTTAATAGCACCAAATTTTTTAGATGTTTTATCCTTTATAAGTGTTTTGAACAAAGTATGGTCCAAGTGGACAAAGAGAAAATGTCATAAACATAAATAAAGATATGATATGAAATGATAATATGGAAGCATAAAAGTAAAGAAACAAGAAAGAAATATAAACAAAATTAATATAATGATATAGTTAGTGAATTAGCGGTTAGTGGTTAGAACATATGATCAATGATGATTAATTCTTGCACTTAGACCAAGGTTAATGAAAGCTCATTAGAGGATTGATAGAATCAAAGCCTCCTAACAATGATTTTCATAGGTATTGGACTTAAGACAAGCAACTAAACATACTTGGACTTTTAAACGTAAGTTTGAGCCACGAATGATCATTTTCCGATTAAGGGACACTTTAGCGCTATGTTAAGCAATCGTAATCGGGTTTATGTAGAAACCACGACTATCTGAGGCCGTTCAATAAAATGTTAGTGTTAATACATGTTAGAGAAGTGATATGTAAATCACTCTCCTAAAACATGCCACACAAAAAGAAAAGAGGTAATGATCTCATCACAATCAAGATTTTTAATTAATTAATCAAAGATAATTTATCACTATTCCAAAGTAAGGAGAATTATCTCAATGATTATTCGTCCATAAATTTGAAATAATGAAGATTAAACAACCTTGATAATCAACAATCTATGATCCATGGATTTCATCGATCAAAAATAAAAAGAAGAAGAAAAAGAATTAAAATGAAAAGAAATTTCAATTTGAATCTTAAATCGATTAAATCATCATCAATATCAATCACCTCTTTTAATGGATAAAATCAACACTCAAATTCCATTCATATTGATGAGATCCTATCAAAATTTAAGATCCAAAACAAAAATTACAATTAGTCCAAATTAGTATATATTTTTTTTTAATCAATTTTTTATAAGAGTTTTCTTTAAAATATAAAACTATTAACAAGAAAAAAAAAGTTAACAGGCCCATACGGCCCAAATCTTTAAGATAAAGAATAAAAAAAACTAAAAAAAATAAAAATATAATAAAAACAAGTAAAAGAAAAAAGGAAATAGAAATCAGAAAGAAAATAGAAACATATCATCTTCTTCTAGCTCTCACACGCGAAAACGTTCACAGCCATGGATGCTCGCTTAAATCACAACAGCGGGACGCGAAAAATACGCGGTTGCAATCGAAATCAAGAGCTCTTCACAATGGTACCAACAATTCAAAGAAACACAACAAAAAGTAACGGATCGAAACTGACGGTGAAGCTCAATCTACCTTCAAACTCAGGTGAATGATGAAATCGAAACTCTCTTCTTCTTTCTTCTTCTTCTGGACTGCGAAATTCTGATTGTTGTGTTGAAGAAGTTGAAGTATGGTGAGTTTTTATGTGGAAAGGTTGTGAATGAAAAGAGAGTTGAATCTGATGAAATTTGAAGAACGGTTGAGGGTGATTTTTGAAAGTGAAATTTGAAGAAAAATTGAGGAGTTATGATGAAAATTCTGCAGGGATTAATTGGCTTGAAAAGCTTCAAGAAATGAACGAGGTATGTGTGGTATTTATAGATTGAGAGTGAGTGAAAAGTTTTGCCGTTTTGGGATTTTTCTGCGTTTTGGTCACTCAAGTTATGCGTGACCTGTGGAGAAGCTTTTTTTTCATGTCTTTTTGGACTTTTTCTTTTTGCAGCTCACTTGGGTGACGTGGATGAGCTTTATGGTTCACATGACTTGGAAATATGGCTCAGATACGTGATGAGTTTGCTTTTACCCTGTTGCAAGTGGCTCAGCTGAAAAATTGTACAGATCCTATCAAAACCTCATGATTCTTAATTTTGTCTGGTCTTTATGCAGTCTAGCTTTCATAATCACTGCAACTGTTTCTGGTTTAGGCTTACGGCTCCAAACTTCGACTTTTGAGAGTTCTGACTTGCATAAAAACCATTGGAAATGTGACATAAGGGGGAACAATTCAAAGGTTGCAAGTGCTTTAGATTGGGATAAGCTGAGTATAGATATGATGTAATCAAATAATCCGAGACAGCATCTCCAAGAAACTCCAATCTCTGATAACAGCCTCCTCCGTGCTTACTATAAGAAGGATGTACAAATGCCTGGAGAAGCAAACCCTTATGAACAAAGTGATGTCCTAACCTACCTTCAAAACATCTAAAATTGCTCCGGTATAAATGTGTTTGAATCACTATTCAAGGCTATACTAGTCACCTCCTCAACTGAACAGAAAAATGGACTGGGACAGACTACTCAGAAGGAGATATACAGCTTCACTGTGTTTTTTCCTACCACGAGAAAGCTTCAACTGCCGCCGGACATAGTACTACCAAATTGACTGGTCAAGATGATACAAGCTTTCCTCTAGTTGTAGATTTTTATTGGTTTATCAAAAGCATGACGATTCTGATTGGCTGTATATGATCTTCTTGGTGAATTGTCTGTGTGCTCCAGACCAAGATATTGCTCCCATGCGCCGTATATGTCCCTTCTCTGAAACCGACTGGAAATAATGTCTGAATCTTGAAGGTACTCAGGACGACCAAGTGAAACAAACGCAAACTTCCACTTTAAAAACTCCTCATTTGGAACTTATAACTTCTTTTGTACCCGCAATTTGACTTCAGTCAATGTCTCACCCTCGCGGATAACCAAGAAGAACGGATCTCCAAAGTTCTGAACATGCATCTGATTTTGAGCAGTGTCTTTCAAAAAATGATAAACATGTATCATCCGATCATGAGGGCCAAAGTTTTTCTCGTCTTCCGGAATCTCTTCTGCTCGTAATGTCCAATAATGATCATTAATATTCTCAATATTTTCATTGACATGGAAAATCTTATAGATCTTGTGATTGAATACTTCAAGCAATCTAAGCTCCACATCAGGATGTGATAAATCTACCTTTGATTTTAGATCATTAATTACATCTGCCACAGTACTATGCTTCGGTAATCTAATTATCATCACTTCATCCTTGGCATCATGATGGAAAGCAATCTTGAGCGTTTTTAGGCATTGCAATTCAGGCAGAGGAATATCCAATACTTCATAGTATAGAACATCAGTAGCCTGATTGTAGTGAACCAGCATGTCAGACAAATGATTCACTCCTCGGTACTTGATAGGTTGTGGTTTAGGTTGCTGGGAGTAGCAATTATGAGATGTGAGTCTTATTTTAGAAGGATCATTCAAACCAAGGTGTTGGGAGACCCTTTCTACAACATCATCATAAGTGTGAAGCTTTGATAGCTCAAGACTGAACTCAACCTCCTTGGGTTTCTCCAAAAACCTAAAGCGAACAACTTGACGGTTTTGCACATAATCAAAGAATGAATAAACATCCGGATAGCAATATTGTTGTTCCTCGCCAGCTTGAAGGTTCTTCTGGAAGCAAATAATATCACCATCCTCTAGCTGATTATCACGAAAAGTACACTTCTTGTCAACAAGTTCACACATGATTTTAGGATCAAATTTTATTTCCTCATACAGATCAATTTCTTGATCCGGAGCAAATCCAGCCATTATATCTGCTGGCTTTCTGCTACCCATCACAAAAAGCCTCCCAACATACCGAAGCTTCTCAGTTGAAGGTTCATAAAGTTTAAAGAATAGCAACAACTCCTCTTTCAACTTCTCAGGAGGAGGAATAGGGTGCAAATCCTGCCCCTTTTCTACTTCTAAAAATAGCTTCAACTCTGCATTATTTGCCTTGTTGGAAGCTTCTCTTAACTGACCAACTGACTGTGTTTCTTCCTGAGCTATCACTAGCCTACTTGGCCGATAAGTATAGTTTTGACGTTTGGCCCACAGCCAAAAGCGTTGGTGCTCAACTGGTATGCCAAACTCTTTTGCAACTTCTTCCTTGAAAGTTACAAAGGGTGTCTGTTGTGGGGACTAGGAGAATGTTCTATCATGACATCACTAAGTTTCATAAGATCCTCAATGTTCACGGCACAGTCATATGGTAATGAATCAATAGATGGATCCAAGTTGACAATAACAACCTTCCTTCCAATTAGACTGAGGAACTGAAACATGCCATTACAGTAAGTTGTTTTCCTTGTCTTTCCCATTAATATCAGCTTTGACAAGCTTTGAGTAGTATTCCGTGTAAACTTGTCCATCTCTTAAAGTTTCAACAACATCAATGAAAGCCACACGAAGAGCTTCATTTCTTTGCATTAGTAAAGCAATATCAACAGCTTCAGGTTTTTGCTGGTATTCCACCGTTAGTTATACTGGTCCATGAATAGTAATGAGCACCAGAACTGTAGTGGCTCAAGCTCAATCCACTCGAACAGGTCTCTAGATTGTATAGTTTTTAACAAACTATCACAGTATGCTTTGGCTATAGACAAATCATATTTTCCCGTGTCTATAATAATCTTGGAGAAGTTCGCAAATACAATGGTTGCACCCAACTTGCGGAACTCTGCCAACAACAATGCGAAGACCTTTTGCATGACCTTGTGGAGTAGCTGGTGAAGAGCGGGATCATGAAGCTTTGATTAAGGGCTGCAAAGCCATCTATACAGGTATTGCAGTATTGCATCAGCATAAACATTTCCAGATGTGACTGCATCAAGTCTCTTTATTATGTCCCTAACTTCATTCCTTTCAGTGTCCAACTGCCCCAGTGCAGCTTCCAATGCCTCTATATTATGAACAGAAACACCAATTCCTCCAGCAGATTTACTAATGACAGCACACTCCTTCAATGTATCATAAATCCCCTCAATATTATCATCTTTCATGCATATCAAGAAGCAACTGCTCAACTGAGGCCGAGGAGTCCCAGCATTGAAAAGAGTTGGATAAACATGAGTAAACCACCTCTGAGACATCAAATGATAAGTCTTAACAGCAGATTCAATATCATGCTTGTGAATTCCAACAGAAACCCTCATTATCATATGTTGAGGCCTTTCAACAACAGTACCGTCAACTTTCAACAGATAAGACCTCTCGAGGGTTTTGATCCCAAAGTAAACATAGTCAAAATCTCTGTCATAAATTATCTCACTGTCCAACCGAACCACATTCTCCATAATTATTTCATAGACATCATCAGCAATCAAAGGAGCTTTCTTCCCAGATCTAGTGTTGAAATGATTGTACATAATCTTCACAGTTTCCGAAAACGACTTCTTAGTGTTCTTATGCAGATTTGAAACGGCAATCTTAGCAGCAAAAGAAGCATAATCAGGGTGGTTATCAGTCATGCCGGCGGCGGTTTCAGCGGCCAATTCATCGAGTTGAATAGTAGTCACACCTTTGTAAACACCGGCACAAACCTTCTGAGAAACCAAAACCGGGTCACAATGCTCAGTGCTCAAACCGTAACTGAGTTTCTTCAACCTTTCAAGTGCAAGTATAAGCAACTCGTATCATGTTTGTGGGAATGGAATAAGTGAGAACTTCCTAGATTCCAACCAGTGGACAACAACTTCTTCAGGAGTAACATACGGGCCAGTTACAGTTCGGATCCCAGCAAGAATAGCATCAACAGTTGGACTAGCAAAGACATCACCACATATGGCTGCAGTCAGCATTCCTTCCCCCATAAATCCAGCGTGAGCAGGCTCATGGCCACTTCCACCTCCAGATATGACTGCAACTTTATCATATGGTGGACCAGGATAAACATCTGCACGGAACACAACCTTCACACTAGGATATCCATCTAAAAACTGCAATGTAGGATATGTCTCCATAAGAACATCAATGAATTCAGTCTCAACATCATTCGGATCGTTGATGCATCATACCCATTCCATCTATCTCGTTTGCCATCATAGTCAAGCTCAAAAGTTTCTACCTTTTCATCAGCAGCAATGTGCTTGTTTGATATCCCTGTCTTGAAATAATATTGCCAACAACAAAGCACAACTCCACATGTTGCTATCTTCTTTATAGTCAATTTGACTGTACTGTGAGGGAAAATTTTCAATCCTGTCAGTGAGAATCTCAATCGCTCCAGCCTCCATTATTGCAATTCTAGATTTTTCATCATGGCTTAGCAAGAACAAACAGTAACCATATAGCTATATTGGCATCAGATATAATGGTGGTGCTGTTGGTGGATATACCGTCACTGGCATTTTTTGTATGCCTGCATATGCTGATGACTTCCTTCTTGTCATTGTCCTAATTAACCAAAGTAGCCTGCAAAGAAATAAGTATATCAACGAGCGACTGTACAAGATCAGCACACAAGTTTGATAAATTTAGATCCTCCACCAGCCTCTGGTGATTTTCTCTAGCAGCACAAATAAGAATTGCAGCTCCCCCAATTTTGACCTTCAGATTTGTAGAACTGGAATTGATTATTCTCTTAGCTATTGAAGATATACATCCAGATGCAGTAGCAACAATCTCTCCTAACACAGAAGGCTGATCCTTACATAATCGGGATAATATTTCAATAGTTTTATCCTGCAACACTGGTTTTGAATCAGCAATTGACACAACTATTGGGCTGATGCTTTTGGGGAATTCTGCCAAAGTCATCCAAGCAGGTTTACCAAGTCCATCTGTCTCTTTCAACCTGGACAAAGTGGCAAGTGCTTCTAGAGACTCTGTTGTCGCAATAGGTTCATTGATAGAAGAGTCCAAAAAGGAAACTAACGCAAGAACAGTGTCGGCACGATTCACACAATCAGCAACAGCATTATCAACTTTCTGAGAATGTAAGAGGCAAGTGATAGCTGCTGCAGCACGTGTACATTGGCATTTGAATCTGCAGAAAGCTTGCATAAGGCATCAAAGATCTGGTGCGAACCTCTCAGCTAGAATAGCCACTTCAAATGATAATTCTTTATGCATTGCAAACTCCGCCGTGCTGAGATACTGCAGTAGTTCTCTCTTTTTCATATCAGCAATTGTTGAGACCAATGTTGCTCCAGTTGCTTTGGCAACATGTCGCATATCCTCTTTCCGCACACTTTTCGCAGCGATTGCCGTTTCTAGTTACACCCAACAATGTTTGAAAACCATGTAACCAGTTGTATAACTCAACAAGTGAACTTGCTGATTAACATGCGATATTTACAAAGCCAAAATCAGCACCAGCCCTAAAGGATCCCCATGAACTGTTCTGGTAAATCACATCTTGGAGATATGGACATGCATGAGAATTAACGAGCTTAGAATCATCTCTTGTTGAGTTTGATACTTCCAATCTTCCAAATCTTTCACCATTGAAGCAGACGCATATTCATACCCTCTACCGGCAATATCATCTTTGGCAGCAGCTGCTAAGTGTTTCAAATGCATGGATGCACTTTCTGCATCAACAACAGGCTTTTGTTAGTCTTGGCAAGACAGGTATGGCACATTGACCTTCAGTTTGCAACGCATCACGAACTGTTGCAAGTAAACTATCACGAGATGTGTTTGCGTAAACATGGATGGGGCATCCATCACTGGATTCAATTGCAAACATCTGGGGTTCTTCAGATATGCACACATCTATGATAAAATGAATACAACTACTTTTGGACCAATGAATTACTTGCACCTGAAGCAACAATCATCTAAACCAAATTCTGACTTTACCCTGATAGATTCAAAGACGAACCACTGAATAATTTGCAACTGAATCATCGGCCATCAATTTTGATTTTTGACATGATTCTCTGAATATCTGGACCAAACTTCTCATAGAACACTGCTTGATAAATCAATGAATTTCAACACAAGACAATTTGATCTTGAAAAATCACATTTCCTGAGAAAATAGCCCACCACCACAACCAATTTACACTTAAAGAAATCTCTTGATAGTTTGACCAAGATGAGGTCAAACGTCCATCTGATTTAAACTTGAATGAATGTCTTTGCCATCAATCTCCTTGCAAAACCCTAAACACACAGAGAAGAAGAAGAAACAAAAAATATTTTTGGTATTTTGATTAGATGTTAGTAAACAGAAACAAACAAAAAGAAAGTAAGAAACCCATAAGGGTGCGAAAGCCAAAAGTATGACCTTGTTTGTGTATGAAAATGCAATGCAATGTGGGATCTTAGGGGTAAAAATTTGGGTATTACAGTTGCCCCTATTTAAGATTCTTCTATAGGGAGATATGAAGATTGACATCTTTGTCTCGACCAGATAGAAGAGACTTAAATATAACAATAAACCCAATTTTTGGCCCTAAGAGACCACAAAATGATATGGTTATGCTAATGGTATGCAAACACAAGACCTCTGCGGGGAGAAAATGCCACAGGAGACAAACAAAAAACTCGGGAGAAAAAGAAGAAAAGAGACTCCACATGGGAAAACAAAAAAAACAAGACCCTAATTTGATAAAAGAAAGGAAACGACTCAACGGGGAAAGAGATACCAACTGCCAGTTACTGGGCGAAGATATTCGAACCGAAGAGAATAGGTAAAATACTTTCTACTGGTTACTGAGTAGAAAATAAGTGCAAAAAACACAAGAGAATTGTTATCTACCAGTTACTGGGTAGAAAACAAAGAAATGTATTACTTATTACCAGTTACTGGGTAAAAATTAATCCACTCGTTGAAATATAATCAACTACCTGTTACTGGGTAGGAAAAGAAACAACGCCAACTACTGGTTACTGAGTAGTTTAGCGAGAATAATAAACTTGAATGAAAGGGGTTACCAGCTATCGGTTATTGGATAAGGTAAACAACATGTCAACTACCTGTTACTGGGTAGGAAAAGAAGCAACGCCAACTACTGGTTACTGAGTAGGACGGACTCGACTACCTGTTACTGGGTAGGAGAAAAAGATAAAAGGTCAACTACCTGACACTAGGTAGGACAAACATACTCGACTACCTGTCACTGGGTAGGAGAAAGAGATATATCATTAGCTACTTGTTACTGAGCAGCTCCAAACACACACCAAACTTCTCAAATAAAGAGACAACCATTTGTTGGAAAAAGATATTAACAACTCTGTTGGGGATCTTTAAAAGAGATACGAGCAGGTTGAACCATGCAATAGAATTCTCATCGGGAATTATTCCACAGAAATTCCAATTGACAGAAAAGCTAGTCGGATAAGGATCCATCATTTCACAATTAACTTCTCTGTTGAGGATGAACTAGAGAAATGTTATTTATTGCGAAGGTAAATTTCTGGAGATTACCCAAGCTGCTCAAATAAAGAGGCTTCCACATGAAGTTGCATAAGTAATTACCAAGAGAGTGTTATCAAAACACTACTGGGAAAATCAAATCTTCATCTTCTGATGGGGATCAATAACAGATTCCTGCTGAGGAAAATAAATCCTCAAAACTACCTTCTCGACATCCAGGTTTCACATCCCAGGGAAAACCAAAGTAACTGCTGCAAGAGACCAAAGTTCAATCCAGGAACAAACTGGAAAGAAACGATCAAACAAGATTCGACCCAATGAGGAAATAACTCAACTGGGGAACAATTCCATCCAGATAAAAACTGGGGAGAAAAGCTAAACAAAACATCTTCCACGAGGCATAAACTCAGTAGGGAATTAAAAATGATAGGTATTTTCTGCTTAGGGGTCGACACTCTAATGAAGAGATGACACACGCATTCTGCGAGATAACAACATCGGGAAAAGGGAAATACCAACAAAAAATGCAGGATGCACAATGCAACAAAGACATACTATGCTCAACCAAAATGAATGTGCATGCAATGAGTATGAATATGCTGATAAGTCAGACAAAAAGGGCAAACAGAGGGTGAACAAAACACCACAACACCACTGAAATACTCGGCTAATCTCTGCGAGTTAGAGATATCATTGGAGATCGTGCTGGGGATCAGCAACAGAAAATCTTCAACCATCAATAATTCAACAAAAGGGAACAACAATATGAACTCCGCTTTGAGAAAAAAACTGTTGGAGAAAACATAGCAACACAAATCTTCCAACCCTGCCAGGGGAATAAGAAGTTAACATCATAGCAAAAAGTCAAACTGTGGGGGATTTTAAATCAACATCCAATCACAAGGTGAGAGAAAACCCGACAGGTGACTGCTATGTCAACACTTCTCAACATTGCTCTCTACTTGGGGAATAATCCAAAGCAAATGTGCATAACCTCCGCTAGGAATCATCAAAGACAAATCTCCGCCTGGGCAAAAACATCAAGGAGAAGTGGTCTTCAAATTTCTCAACTGTCCGATCATAACCTGGTTGAATGAATAAAACATATTCATCATTTGAATCAAGACTTTGTTGTGGAAAACCGTTCAACACTCGTCTGGTTTATCCAAAGAAACAAAACTTTGCTAAGGGGATATCAAAACTCTACTGAAGAGACCTTAATATAGCTCAAATGGGGAAACATCAACACAACTCTACTGGGGAGCTGCCAATAAATTCTACCAGAGAGGCAAGAAAGAACCCTGCTGAAGAGAACACTTACGCTTTTCGCTTCAAGACTCTACCATTCTTGGGATTACTGTTGACATTCTTTCTTTTATTTTCACAAATCAAAGAAAAATGTTTTTATAATTTTCAAAATTTAAATCAATTATTCACATTTGTTTCAAAAATCATCATCAAAAATAAAATGAAATTCTATAAACAGAAACAAAATAAGAATTGCAAACAAAGGGACAAAGGCCCAAATTCTATTGATAGAATGGTAGTCCGCAAATGGCGTAACTCCATGGATCATTACAAAGTTTGAAAAATGGTAAGTACAATGGAAAGTTCTACATTGAAATACAATGACCATTATTCTCCCTAACAACTTTGAATTCCAACTGTGCTTGAGACTTCAGCAGAGAATATCTGAAGTAAAACCTTTGATAGGAAATGTTGCTTCAAACGATCAAGACTGGTCAGATGCAGTTACTTGCCATGATCCCTAACTTTTGCCTAGATTGCCCTTTCGGGTTTTCAATCTACCGGGATGATTATTTCTATTTTTGTCTCTAATTTTTTTCCTGGACCGCCCTTTCGGGTTTTCAATCCACCGAGACGCTCATTTTTGCCTAAGCCGCCCTTTCAGGTTTTCAACTTAGCGAGCTGTTCTTTTATTTTTTTTTAGGCGAAGTATTTCTTGACTGCATCGGCATTCACAGGACGAGTGAACTCTTCTCCATCCATAGTTGTAAGAATTAATGCACCGCCAGAGAAGGCTCTCTTAACAACATATGGGCCTTCATAATTAGGAGTCCATTTGCCCCTAGAATCAGTAGTAAAAGTCGAGATCTTTTTGAGCACGAGGTCACCTTCTCTGAACACACGGGGTCGAACCTTCTTATCAAATGCTTTCTTCATTCTTTGTTGATATAATTGGCCATGACACAAAGCCGTCATTCTTTTCTCTTCAATCAGATTCAACTGGTCGTATCTACTTTGACACCATTCAGCCTCAGACAATTCAGTTTCCATCAAAACTCTCATAGAAGGGATTTCAACCTCTATCGGGAGCACTGCTTCCATGCCATAAACAAGAGAAAAAGGGGTTGCCCCTGTTGAAGTGCGAACGAATGTACGATACCCATGCAGAGCGAAAGGAAGCATATCATGCCAATCCTTGTATGTAACAACCATCTTTTGAATAATCTTCTTAATGTTCTTATTAGCAGCTTCAACAACCCCATTCATCTTGGGTCTATAAGGAGAAGAATTATGATGCTCAATCTTAAACTCATCGCATAATTCCTTCATCATCTTGTTATTTAAATTCGACCCATTATCAGTGATGATCTTGCTCGGAACACCATACCGACAGATGATTTGGTTCTTGATAAACCGGACCACTACTTGCTTAGTCACATTTGCATATGATGCCGCTTCAACCCATTTGGTAAAATAGTCAATAGCCACCAATATGAAATGGTGTCCGTTCGACGCTTTAGGATCAATCATTCCAATCATATCAATGCCCCACATTGAAAAAGGCCATGGAGAAGAGATAACATTGAGAGGAGTTGGAGGTACATGAATCTTGTCAGCATAAATCTGGCATTTATGGCACTTTTCACATATTTACAACAGTCAGATTCCATTGTCAGCCAATAGTAACCTGCCCTTAACATCTTCTTAGCCATCGCGTGTCCATTGGCATGGGTGCCAAAGGATCCTTCATGGATTTCTTTCATCAACATGTCTGCTTCGTGTCTATCCACGCATCTGAGCAAGATCATGTCATAATTTCTCTTATACATCACATCATCATTCAAGAAGAAACTACCAGCCAATCTTCTCAAAGTTTTCTTATCCTTCTTGGATGCCCCAAGTGGGTACTCTTGATTCTGAAGAAAGCATTTAATATCATAATACCATGGTGTATCATCAACAACCTCTTCAACTACAAACACATGAGCTGGTCTATCAAGACGCATCACACTAATCTTTGGCACATCATTCCAATGATTTACCACAATCATGGAGGATAAAGTCGCTAAAGCATCTGCCATTCGATTCTCTGCTCTTGGTATATGGTGAAACTCAACTTTATTGAAGAAAGTTGACAATCTTCTTGCATAATCACGATAAGGAATCAAATCAGGTTGACGTGTCTCCCACTTCCCTTTAATCTGATTAATCACTAAAGCTGAATCTCCATACACATCAAGAATCTTGATTCTTAAATCAATAGCTTCTTCCAAGTCCATTATACACGCTTCATACTCAGCCGCATTATTTGTACAATTGAAAACCAACCTTGCAGTGAAAGGAATATGAGAACCATGAGGAGTAACAATAATTGCACCAATACCTCTGCCATATTCATTAACCGCCCCATCAAAAATCAAACCCCAACGGGATCCAGGCTCAGGTCCTTCTTCATGTAATGGTTCCTCACAATCTTTAACCTTTAGATACATCACATCCTCATCAGGAAAGTCAAACTGAATAGGTTGATAATCATCAATTGGCTGGTGTGCCAAATGATCAGCCAAAACACTTCCTTTTATCGCCTTTTGAGTTCGGTACTCGATATCATATTCTGATAACAACATTTGCCAACGAGCAATCCTCCCAGTTCAAGCAGGCTTTTCAAATATATACTTGATTGGATCCATTTTAGATATCAACCAAGTTGTACAATTCAACATATACTGACGGAGGCGCTTGGCAGCCCAAGCTAGAGCACAACATGTCTTTTCAAGTATCGTGTACCGAGACTCACAATCAGTGAATTTCTTGCTTAAATAATAAATGGCAAATTCTTTTCTCCCGGATTCATCTTGTTGACCCAGAACACAACCCATAGACTCTTCTAGCACGGTCAAATACATGATCAAAGGTCTTCCTTCTACGGGAGGAGACAAAATAGGAGGTTCAAGCATATACTCTTTAATTCTTTCGAAAGCTTTCTGACAATCTTCTGTCCAGACACAACCCTAATCTTTGCGGAGAAGTTTGAAAATCGGTGCACATGTGGCAGTCATATTAGATATAAATCGAGAGATATAGTTCAAACGTCCCAAGAATCCTCTTACTTGTTTTTCTGTTCTGGGTGCAGGCATCTCTTGGATAGCTTTAACTTTACCAGGATCAACTTCAATGCCTTTCTGACTGACAATAAAGCCTAACAATTTTCCAAAACGAACACCAAAAGTGCATTTATTAGGATTCAGACGGAGCTTGAACTTTCTCAAACGTTGAAACAACTTCAATAAATTTTTAATATGATCTTCTTCAGTCTTCGACTTACAAATCATATCATCCACATAGACCTCAATTTCTTTATGCATCATATCATGGAACAGAGTGGTCATAGCTCTCTGGTACGTTGCACCAGCATTCTTTAGACCGAAGGGCATCACTCTATAACAGAATGTTCCCCAGGGTGTAATGAATGTTGTTTTTTCCATATCCTCAGGTGCCATCTTTATTTGATTATAACCGGAAAATCCATCCATAAATGAAAAGATATTGAACTTAGCAGTATTATCTACCAACAAATCAATGTGTGGTAGTGGAAAATCATCTTTTGGACTTGCTTTATTCAAATCTCTATAGTCAACAAACATTCGGACTTTTCCGTCTTTCTTTGGAACAGGCACGATATTGGCCACCCATTGAGGATATTCTATGGTCACAAGAAAACCAGCATCAATCTGCTTTTGAACCTCTTCTTTAATCTTCACTGCCATGTCAGGATGAGTTCTTCTCAATTTCTGCTTCACGGGTGAACATTCAGGCTTTAATGGCAAATGGTGCTCCACAATACCAGTATCAAGACCAGGCATGTCTTGATAGGACCAAGCAAACACGTCAACATATTCTCTAAGAAGCTCTACCATCCTCTTCTTAACATCTGACTGAAGCAGTGCCCCAATCTTGACTTCTTTCTTATCATCATCGGAACCCAGATTAACCAATTCCACCGGCTCTTCATGAGGCTGAATGGCCTTTTCCTCGTGCTCAAGCAATCGAGAAATATCATCAGGAATTTCTTCAGTATCCTCCTCTTCCGCTTCAAACACAGGGAACTCAAAGTTGGGAGAGGGCATATGGTCATTATTTCCAATGGGTTTAACAATCAATCTGCACAATGATTTTATGTTTGATTTTAGAATATGAACAACAAAAATATGAAAATATTATGCAGATAAGAGTGATTATAACATTATTATACTTTTTTTTTCGGTTTTTTATGTTACCATTTTTCAGAAGTAAAGCAAAAAAGGAAAACAACATATGGATAAACAGAAGAACATTTTATTAATGATGATAAAAGTTGAAACAAAGCCCTCACAAATTCACTTTCACCTTGGGCAGAGTGAAAGGATTTTTGAAAGAAACAAAAACAAATTACTTTGAAACATGAACAACAGTAGGAACATCAACAGCAATCCAATTCTGGCATATCAATCCACGTGTCACAAAGTTGGGCATTTCTTCCTCTTGGTCATCTTCAAGAATTGCAGCTGTAGAATGATCTTTGCAATGGATGAATCCAGCACTTCGAAAGACTTCATGAATACTCTTCAGCTCATTTCGGGTTGAACCAGATGTAAAACCCAAACCATCTCTATCTTTTTTCTCAGCAACTTCAATGATTCGGCCCCATCCATGAGCTTGTCCATTATCCACTACATGTTGTGCATCTTTTAGAGAAGACATGGACACCCCATCCTTCTTCACAGCTTTATCAACCATAGAAAGAGCCTGAAACGGAGTTCCAACATCCTCTTCCGCATCGATATAAGAAAAAGACGACAAACTACTTACCAACATAGCCTGCTCTCCACCAACAACAACAAGTTTACCATTCTGCACGAATTTTAACTTTTGATGCAGTGTCGAAGTAACAGCTCCAGCTTCATGGATCCAGGGGCGTCCTAGAAGACAACTGTAAGCAGGACGAATATCCATGACTTGAAAAGTGATCTGGAAAAAACACGGACCAATCTTGATAGGGAGATCAACCTCTCCAATCACGGTTTTCCTCGATCCATCAAAGGCTTTCACAATGACCCCACTGAACCTCATAGGAGTACCTTGATAAGATAATCTGGACAAAGTAGATTTTGGCATCACATTCAACGATGACCCAGTACCAACCAACACATTGGATAGAGTGTCTTCCTGGCAATTCATGGAAATATGGAGAGCCAAATTATGATTTCTTCCATGTTCGGTCAACTCTTCATCACAAAAACTCAGATTGTTACACGCAGTGATATTGGCAACAATGCTATCAAACTGGTTAACAGTCACATCATGATCTACATAAGCTTGTTCCAATACTTTCTGCAACGATTCACGATGAGCCTCAGAGCTCATTAACAGAGATAAAACAGATATTTTTGACGGTGTATGTAACAATTGATCCACCACATTATATTCACTCTTGATCAATTTCAATACCTCATCATTATCTGACTTTTGATTTACATCACTTGATTGACCAGACTCCACAAAAGTCTTCAACTGAATTTGCTTACCCACAGTATCTTCATTTATCTTTGAAGGCACATTATCAAATACTCTACCACTTCTGGTTACACGTCCGACATCAGAAATAGTCACAACTGAGGGAAGAGAAGGAATGGGAACCTCTTTTCCATCCTCCAACATAGTAGCATTGTATTTGTAGGGAACAGCTTTATCCGATTCATATGGTGTCGGGCCAGGCAAACGGATAACCAAAGGCGTCACAGCAGATTTCTGACTATTGTAAGAAATTACAACTCGTTCAGGAATATTGAAACGTGGGACTATGACATTCACTTCGTTCTCCACTTCATTTCTGTTTGCAGTAACCTGAATCAAATTCTCATCCATCATCTTTTGTAAGTCCCTTTTTACAATCACACACCCTCGAGAGTTCACAGAACAAATACAACAGGCGGCATAATCATGCTCAATATCATGGAACTCACTCAAAGTAGCATGCATTTCAACAAGCGATCTCCGAATCTAACGAATATCGAAAATACGGTATGTACCAGGACAACCATATACCATATTGACAGTTGCATTACCATGTTTAGGAAACGGATTTGATTGCACATTAGGGTTGGTATCTTCAAAAGACAAAATACCGCTTTTTACGAGCTTTGCAACTTCATGCTTCAGAGGATAGCAATTTTCGATATCATGTCCCGGGGCACCTTGATGAAATGAGCAATGAGCATCTGGCTTATACCACCATGGAATTTCAGTTGGAACAGCCGACGGATCACGAGGTTGAACCAAATTCTTCTTTATTAAAGCTGGAAATAGCTCAGTATACGTCATTGGAATGGGATCAAATTGTGTTTTCCTCTGTGTATGACCTTGTTGAGTTGTCTTCTCTTGGAAACGTGGTTGATAACTCGCAGTAGCTTGAGCGGTAGGGGTGTTACTGATAATAGGCGTAACAGATGCTACTTGTTGTTGACGACGACTACCATTGTTGTTCACAACTCTGCGTCTTCTAGACCTTTCCTGAGATATAGCATTAGTTTCTCCCTCTTTTTTCTTAGGGAACCCAACACCAGGCTTTTTTGTACTTCCAGAATTTCCTTCTTTTATCAGACGTCCCTCACGGACAGCTTCCTCTAATGTCATCCCCATATTAACCATTTCCGTGAAATCACTAGGAGCGCTCGCAACCATCCTTTCATAGTAAAATGAACACAGAGTCTTCAGAAAAATCTTGGTCATTTCTTTCTCTTCAAGTGGAGGGCTTATCTGAGCTGCAATCTCACGCCATCTTTGCGCATATTCTTTAAAAGTTTCTTTCTCTTTCTGAGACATTGCGCGGAGCTGATCACGGTCTGGCGCCATATCGAGATTATACTTATACTGACGAACAAAAGCTTCACAAAGATCATTGAATGTCTTGATTTGTGTACTATCGAGTCCCATATACCACTTCAGCGCAGCACCAGTAAGACTATCTTGAAAATAGTGGATCAACAACTGATGGTTGTCAGTATAGGTAGACATCTTTCTAGCATACATGATCAAATGACTTTGCGGACAAGTGTTCCCTTTGTATTTTTCAAAATCCGGAACTTTGAACTTGGCGGGAATCTTCACATTTGGAACAAGGCAAAGCTCATGAGCATTCTTTCCAAATAACTCCTTTCCCCTTAAAGCCCTAATTTCTCTTTGCATTTCAGCAAACTGATCTTGAAAGTCATCTATTCGATCCATAACATCTAAACTCTCGCTCGGAGCAGTGTGGAAAATTTGTTCTTCAGTATAAGGCATAGCGTGAGTTACAGGCGGTGGCACAGGTATGACAGTAGGAACAACCGGAACTTCAGCATTAGGAACAACATTAACCACAGGAGGTGGTACATCCATGACAGTAGGGAGTCTAGAACCTTCGGGAACAGGAGGTCTATATCCCTCTGGCACATAATTGTTAGGCATGCCCCAAGGGAAACCAACAGGCATTTGATATTGAGAAGTATTAATCGGGGCCACAGAAATGGGCGTTGATCCGATCTCAGAAATCATAGTTCTTTGGACAGGAGAAGGAGGAGGTAATGGTGGCTGATTCTGAGCAGCCACCAGAGCTTCCATTGCGGCAGTCAGTCTCTCCAAACCATCTTTCAGAGTTGATACCTCTTCACGGAGCTCGCGGTTCTCTTGTTGCAACTGATCCATCTTTTTCTTAGAGTTAGCCCGAGTGTTGTAGTGATGCGACAGCTTGACTGAAGGAAGACCAAAAGAAACAAATAAGACATCTGGAAAAGGCAACACACAATGCACGATGATGCGAATGCAAATGCAAAATGCAAGTGTTTCAACCAGTTTTCAAGGATCTTTAAGATATAAAGCAATTACAAACATCATAAAGAAAAATAACACTTTTTGAAATACTGATAAACATCTCATTTCATAGAATATTGGAAAGAGTTACACTTGGAAGTACAAAATACAATAATATCAAAATAAGAAAAAGCTAGGTCCTAAGGAACATCTGATGACGATCCAAGCTGATACTTCCTTCGGAGTCTCTTAATCTCTTTCTCATAGTTGTGCTTCATGGTTATCTTCTCTAACACAAGCTGATCCACAATACCCTTCCAAGCACCAGAAGTAGGAGGATGTGATGATGGAGTAGTAGAGGAAAATAAATCCTCTGCATGCCTCTTCACAGCGCGCCGCTCAAGTAACTCTATCAAGTCATCTTTCTCCTTCATCTGTTTTTGCAATTCCATCTTCTCTTTGTCAGAAGCTTGAAACTTACTTTCCCGCATCTCTTTCTCTTCCTTCATCTTAGCCAAAGCATCTTGAAGTGTCTTCACATCATCAGAAGAAACAGGGAGTGGCGTAGGGAGTGGCGTAGAGATCACAGTAGTCAGAGGTTTCCCAATAGGATAAGGCATCTTAAGCTCCATAGCCCTCTTCTTCACCCAAAGCGTGTAAGGTTCCAAGGCAATGCAAACTTGTCTTCCAAGCTCCCCTCTATCCAACCTGTGAATCTTAGTCCAGGCATGAGCTATTTTTCTTCTCAAACCAAGAGAATCATCCCCTCCTTGAAAGAATAAACCCTCTAATAAAATATTCTTAGGCCTATCCTTCAGCATATAACCCAGCTGGCGGCGAGCTAGACTCGGGTTGTAGTTAATTCCGCCTTGTATTCCAAGAAGAGGAACATTGGCGAATTCTCCACAACTATCAATAATCTGGACATTATCGTAAACCGAAGAAGACCAAGTGATATCAACATGCGTAAGAGACATAATCCTTTGAGACCACCTTAAGCAATCCTTGTTTTTCCTAAAAGCAGATGTCTGAGGTAAGTGTGAAACGAACTAATTATACAGCAGAGGTAGACAGCAAACAATGGTACCGTTTCCCTTAGAAGTCCTACTATGGATGGAGAAATAAGTGTCACCAAGCAAAGTTGGAACAGGGTTCCCAATCAAGAAAATCCTAATAGCACTAACGTCCACAAAATTATCAATATTAGGAAACAAGACTAGTCCATAGATGAGTAAAGCAAATATAGCCTCAAACGCTAACGTGCGACCAATGTCAGCAAATAAAGTAGTCTTCTCGATCAAGAACTTAGCAGTTAAACCCTTGAGGCCTCCCTTAGTCTTTAGATTTGCATCAATATCCGACTTCGTCAAATGGGTAGCTACAGCAATGTCTTTAGGCTTAAGAGCTTCCTCCAAACCAGTATACGGAACTTTATCAGAAATCGGTACACCCAACAAATAAGCATATTCTTCCAAGGTCGGCATGAGCTGATAATCGGGAAATATGAAGCATCGGTAAATAGGATCATAGAACTGCATAAGGGTATTCAGAATTCCGTCTTCAATATTGGTAGAAAGAACAAATAAAAGTCTCCCATAACGAGATAAGAAGCCTGAACGATCATCTACCAAGGACACTAGCTTTCTCAATTTGTAAGATCAGGAGCCCGAAAACTGTACTTCTGAGTGTTTCTCCTTCGAATATCCATAATCAACAATATCTGCAATGTTTGCAAAAGAAAATCTCTGAGATCCTTAAAAACCAGCTGAAACACAATGCTCATGAATGCATGAGTGCAAGATGCAACACCCACAAACAAGACATACAAAGCACACAGGTTCAAAGGTTCGGCACGAGCATGGAGCCAAAGGTAAGAATCAATCAACCCACAATGGTATGTACTATGGTTATATCATCACCTGTAGAACAAGGTTCTAAAAAAGTTCCCAGAATCATAATTCCATCTTTTGGATATTATCGGCTTAAACGACTACTCGTCGGCCAACAATATTCTCAAGAGAAACTCATCTGACTGTGGTATCGCGTAAAGACCAATTCAAGTCTACACCTGAACAGCCACCGCACCACGTCCTAATAAGGCCAAGATGGGTTAAAGGGTTCTAAGGTCCTCAGCTTCTCAGGCTCCCAGTCGGAAAAAGTAATATCAATTACGACTACTCGTAAGACATCAGTAATTTCCAAAGGGGCCTCCACCGAGCGGGGGATCTCAAGTCAGCTTAGTAAGGACTACTCCATGTAAGCCAACAAGACTATACCACCCTCCTATCATAAGTGCACTCAAGTCCGGGTTAGGACTTATCTCACCACACAAATTACCAGGCACCAAAACAGAATAATCAATAACAAACAAGTCAAACAGAAAGCGATAAATAAATCAAAGTAGGCGAAACCCACTAGGAACCGTTGGAGTCCCCAGCAGAGTCGCCACTTTTCTGTAGCGGTAAAAATCGTGAGTGTAAGTTATTGATTAACTTAACTCAAAGAAAACAAGAGTCGCCACCGCACTTTTATTTTATCCAAAAAAGAAAAGGAAAAAGAGCGAACAAAACCAAATAGTTCTAAAATAAGAACAAGAGACAGAGATCGGGGTAAGGGGGTTGGTTACGCAATGGGAAGGTGTTAGCACCCAAAACGTCTATAGTACTCTATAGGAGCCCTTTGAAATATTTACGCTTTTTGGTTTGAAAATGGTTTGTTTGAAAAGAGATTGGGGAGATGAGAAGAGAATTTTTTTTTTATATTTTTGTGTTTGGAGAGACTTTTCGCCTCATGCCTACGTACCCACAAAGTGCAATATGGGATCAAAACCCCGTAGTTCGTGGTACAAATGACAAAAATTTGTTGGTTTTGATTGATTTTAGATGTAAAGACAAGTCGTCATCTGAAGGAGAAAACTGCGACTATCCACCCACGAGTATTAAGACAACATCTGCGTCACATAAAGATGGAGGATTTGCTTGGATTATCAACAAGACTATCACTCAACATCAACGTGGAAAATGTCAAAGTCTTAATAATATGGGGAATAGGAGATTTACATCTCAACTATAGAAATGAATCATGTCTAAACTTTATGAAAAGTTTTAAAGTGAAAAAGTGCATAAAGGCACAAAAAGAGTTGATGAGTTTTTGTATTTTTTATGTCTTTTGAAATTGGTCAAAGCATGATTAACATTGATTGACTTTTATTAAGAAAAAAACAAAGTTTAAAAATCACTTGACGAAAGTCAAGGTTTTATTGCGAAAGCGGTTTTGAAGTTTGAAACCAAGAAGGTTTTGAAAGAGGGAGAAAGTTTTGAAAATTTAAGAAGGGGAGGAGATGAAGTGACTATCCTAGAAACCAAAATAAGAGCTAGAGATAAGAAAGATCTAACCGACTTGTAGCACACTCCATAGCAAGCAAAAAAGAATTCCATCCGATTTAAGGCATAAGCTAATGAGCGAGCCAAATAAAGGCTAAGATCCACAATACTCCAAGCATAGGAATGAGAGCCCTAATTCTAAGTCCAAAGGTCCATAAAGTCCAAGGTCTAAGAGTAGTCCAAGAGCATAACCACAAAGTTAATAGCACCAAATTTTTTAGATGTTTTATCCTTTATTAGTGTTTTGAACAAAGTATGGCCCAAGTGGACAAAGAGAAAATGTCATAAACATAAATAAAGATATGATATGAAATGATAATATGGAAGCATAAAAGTAAAGAAATAAGAAAGAAATATAAACAAAATTAATATAATGATATAGTTAGTGAATTAGCGGTTAGTGGTTAGAACATATGATCAATGATGATTAATTCTTGCACTTAGACCAAGGTTAATGAAAGCTCATTAGAGGATTGATAGAATCAAAGCCTCCTAACAATGATTTTCATAGGTATTGGACTTAAGACAATCAACTAAACATACTTGGACTTTTAAACGTAAGTTTGAGCCACGAATGATCATTTTCCGATTAAGGGACACTTTAGCGCTATGTTAAGCAATCGTAATCGGGTTTATGTAGAAACCACGACTATCTGAGGCCGGTCAATAAAATGTTAGTGTTAATACATGTTAGAGAAGTGATATGTAAATCACTCTCCTAAAACATGCCACACAAAAAGAAAAGAGGTAATGATCTCATCACAATTAAGATTTTTAATTAATTAATCAAAGATAATTTATCACTATTCCAAAGTAAGGAGAATTATCTCAATGATTATTCGTCCATAAATTTGAAATAATGAAGATTAAACAACCTTGATAATCAACAATCTATGATCCATGGATTTCATCGATCAAAAATAAAAAGAAGAAGAAAAAGAATTAAAATGAAAAGAAATTTCAATTTGAATCTTAAATCGATTAAATCATCATCAATATCAATCACCTCTTTTAATGGATAAAATCAACACTCAAATTCCATTCATATTGATGAGATCCTATCAAAATTTAAGATCCAAAACCAAAATTACAATTAGTCCAAATTAGTATATATTTTTTTTAATCAATTTTTTATAAGAGTTTTCTTTAAAATATAAAACTATTAACAAGAAAAAAAAGTTAACAGGCCCATACGGCCCAAATCTTTAAGAAAAAGAATAAAAAAACTAAAAAAAAATAAAAATATAATAAAAACAAGTAAAAGAAAAAAGGAAATAGAAATCAGAAAGAAAATAGAAACATATCATCTTCTTCTAGCTCTCACACGCGAAAACGTTCACAGCCATGGATGCTCGCTTAAATCACAACGGCGGGACGCGAAAAATACGCGGTTGCAATCGAAATCAAGAGCTCTTCACAATGGTACCAACAATTCAAAGAAACACAACAAAAAGTAACGAATCAAAACTGACGGTGAAGCTCAATCTACCTTCAAACTCAGGTGAATGATGAAATCGAAACTCTCTTCTTCTTTCTTCTTCTTCTGGACTGCGAAATTCTGATTGTTGTGTTGAAGAAGTTGAAGTATGGTTAGTTTTTATGTGGAAAGGTTGTGAATGAAAAGAGAGTTGAATCTGATGAAATTTGAAGAACGGTTGAGGGTGATTTTTGAAAGTGAAATTTGAAGAAAAATTGAGGAGTTATGATGAAAATTCTGCAGGGATTAATTGGCTTGAAAAGCTTCAAGAAATGAACGAGGTATGTGTGGTATTTATAGATTGAGAGTGAGTGAAAAGTTTTGCCGTTTTGGGATTTTTCTGCGTTTTGGTCACTCAAGTTATGCGTGACCTATGGAGAAGCTTTTTTTTCATGTCGTTTTGGACTTTTTCTTTTTGCAGCTCACTTGGGTGACGTGGATGAGCTTTATGGCTCACATGACTTGGAAATATGGCTCAATTACGTGATGAGTTTGCTTTTACCCTGTTGCAAGTGGCTCAGCTGAAAAATTGTACAGATCCTATCAAAACCTCATGATTCTTAATTTTGTCTGGTCTTTATGCAGTCTAGCTTTCATAATCACTGCAACTATTTCTGGTTTAGGCTTATGGCTCCAAACTTCGACTTTTGAGAGTTCTGACTTACATAAAAACCATTGGAAATGTGACATAAGGGGGAACAATTCAGAGGTTGCAAGTGCTTTAGATTGGGATAAGCTGAGTATAGATATGATGTAATCAAATAATCCGAGACAGCATCTCCAAGAAACTCCAATCTCTGATAACAACCTCCTCCGTGCTTACTATAAGAAGGATGTACAAATGCCTGGAGAAGCAAACCCTTATGAACAAAGTGATGTCCTAACCTACCTTCAAAACATCTAAAATTGCTCCGGTATAAATGTGTTTGAATCACTATTCAAGGCTATACTAGTCACCTCCTCAACTGAACAGAAAAATGGACTGGGACAGACTACTCAGAAGGAGATATACAGCTTCACTGTGTTTTTTCCTACCACGAGAAAGCTTCAACTGCCGCCGGACATAGTACTACCAAATTGACTGGTCAAGATGATACAAGCTTTCCTCTAGTTGTAGATTTTTATTGGTTTATCAAAAGCATGACGATTCTGATTGGCTGTATATGATCTTCTTGGTGAATTGTCTGTGTGCTCCAGACCAAGATATTGCTCCCATGCGCCGTATATGTCCCTTCTCTGAAACCGACGGGAAATAATGTCTGAATCTTGAAGGTACTCAGGACGACCAAGTGAAACAAACGCAAACTTCCACTTTAAAAACTCCTCATTTGGAACTTGTAACTTCTTTTGTACCCGCAATTTGACTTCAATCAATGTCTCACCCTCGCGGATAACCAAGAAGAACGGATCTCCAAAGTTCTGAACATGCATCTGATTTTGAGCAGTGTCTTTCAAAAAATGATAAACATGTATCATCCGATCATGAGGGCCAAAGTTTTTCTCGTCTTCTGGAATCTCTTCTGCTCGTAATGTCCAATAATGATCATTAATATTCTCAATATTTTCATTGACATGGAAAATCTTATAGATCTTGTGATTGAATACTTCAAGCAATCTAAGCTCCGCATCAGGATGTGATAAATCTACCTTTGATTTTAGATCATTAATTACATCTGCCACAGTACTATGCTTCGGTAATCTAATTATCATCACTTCATCCTTGGCATCATGATGGGAAGCAATCTTGAGCGTTTTTAGGCATTGCAATTCAGGCAGAGGAATATCCAATACTTCATAGTATAGAGCATCAGTAGCCTGATTGTAGTGAACCAGCATGTCAGACAAATGATTCACTCCTCGGTACTTGATAGGTTGTGGTTTAGGTTGCTGGGAGTAGCAATTATGAGATGTGAGTCTGATTTTAGAAGGATCATTCAAACCAAGGTGTTGAGAGACCCTTTCTACAACATCATCATAAGTGTGAAGCTTTGACAGCTCAAGATTGAACTCATCCTCCTTGGATTTCTCCAAAAACCTAAAGCGAACAACTTGACGGTTTTGCACATAATCAAAGAATGAATAAACATCAGGATAGCAATATTGTTGTTCCTCGCCAGCTTGAAGGTTCTTTTGGAAGCAAATAATATCACCATCCTCTAGCTGATTATCACGAAAAGTACACTTCTTGTCAACAAGTTCACACATGATTTTAGGATCAAATTTTATTTCCTCATACAGATCAATTTCTTGATCCGGAGCAAATCCAGCCATTATATCTGCTGGCTTTCTGCTACCCATCACAAAAAGCCTCCCAACATACCGAAGCTTCTCAGTTGAAGGTTCATAAAGTTTAAAGAATAGCAACAACTCCTCTTTCAACTTCTCAGGAGGAGGAATAGGGCGCAAATCCTGCCCCTTTTCTACTTCTAAAAATAGCTTCAACTCTGCATTATTTGCCTTGTTGGAAGCTTCTCTTAACTGACCAACTGACTGTGTTTCTTCCTGAGCTATCACTAGCCTACTTGGCCGATAAGTATAGTTTTGACGTTTGGCCCACAGCCAAAAGCGTCGGTGCTCAACTGGTATGCCAAACTCTTTTGCAACTTCTTCCTTGAAAGTTACAAAGGGTGTCTGTTGTGGGGACTAGGAGAATGTTCTATCATGACATCACTAAGTTTCACAAGATCCTCAATGTTCACGGCACAGTCATATGGTAATGAATCAATAGATGGATCCAAGTTGACAATAACAACCTTCCTTCCAATTAGACTGAGGAACTGAAACATGCCATTATAGTAAGTTGTTTTCCTTGTCTTTCCCATTAATATCAGCTTTGACAAGCTTTGAGTAGTATTCCGTGTAAACTTGTCCGTCTCTTAAAGTTTCAACAACATCAATGAAAGCCACACGAAGAGCTTCATTTCTTTGCATTAGTAAAGCAATATCAACAGCTTCAGGCTTTTGCTGGTATTCCACCGTTAGTTATACTGGTCCATGAATAGTAATGAGCACAAGAACTGTAGTGGCTCAAGCTCAATCCACTCGAACAGGTCTCTAGATTGTATAGTTTTTAACAAACTATCACAGTATGCTTTGGCTGTAGACAAATCATATTTTCCCGTGTCTATAATAATCTTGGAGAAGTTCGCAAATACAATGGTTGCACCCAACTTGCGGAACTCTGCCAACAACAATGCGAAGACCTTTTGCATGACCTTGTGGAGTAGCTGGTGAAGAGCGGGATCATGAAGCTTTGATTGAGGGCTGCAAAGCCATCTATACAGGAATTGCAGTATTGCATCAGCATAAACATTTCCAGATGTGACTGCATCAAGTCTCTTTATTATGTCCCTAACTTCATTCCTTTCAGTGTCCAACCGCCCCAGTGCAGCTTCCAATGCCTCTATATTATGAACAGAAACACCAATTCCTCCAGCAGATTTACTAATGACAGCACACTCCTTCAATGTATCATAAATCCCCTCAATATTATCATCTTTCATGCATATCAAGAAGCAACTGCTCAACTGAGGCCGAGGAGTCCCAACATTGAAAAGAGTTGGATAAACATGAGTAAACCACCTCTGAGACATCAAATGATAAGTCTTAACAGCAGATTCAATATCATGCTTGTGAATTCCAACAGAAACCCTCATTATCATGTGTTGAGGCCTTTCAACAACAGTCCCATCAACTTTCAACAGATAAGACCTCTCGAGGGTTTTGATCCCAAAGTAAACATAGTCAAAATCTCTGTCATAAATTATCTCACTGTCCAACCGAGCCACATTCTCCATAATTATTTCATAGACATCATCAGCAATCAAAGGAGCTTTCTTCCCAGATCTAGTGTTGAAATGATTGTACATAATCTTCACAGTTTCCGAAAACGACTTCTTAGTGTTCTTATGCAGATTTGAAACGGCAATCTTAGCAGCAAAAGAAGCATAATCAGGGTGGTTAGCAGTCATGCCGGCGGCGGTTTCAGCGACCAATTCATTGAGTTGAATAGTAGTCACACCTTTGTAAACACCAACACAAACCTTCTAAGAAACCAAAACCGGGTCACAATGCTCAGTGCTCAAACCGTAACTGAGTTTCTTCAACCTTTCAAGTGCAAGTATAAGCAACTCGTATCATGTTTGTGGAAATGGAATAAGTGAGAACTTCCTAGATTCCAACCAGTGGACAACAACTTCTTCAGGAGTAACATACGGGCCAGTTACAGTTCGGATCCCAGCAAGAATAGCATCAACAGTTGGACTAGCAAAGACATCGCCACATATGGCTGCAGTCAGCATTCCTTCCCCCATAAATCCAGTGTGAGCAGGCTCATGGCCACTTCCACCTCCAGATATGACTGCAACTTTATCATATGGTGGACCAGGATAAACATCTGCACGGAACACAACCTTCACACTAGGATATCCATCTAAAAACTGCAATGTAGGATATGTCTCCATAAGACCATCAATGAATTCAGTCTCAACATCATTCGGATCGTTGATGCATCATACCCATTCCATCTATCTCGTTTGCCATCATAGTCAAGCTCAAAAGTTTCTACCTTTTCATCAGCAGCAATGTGCTTGTTTGATATCCTTGTCTTGAAATAATATTGCCAACAACAAAGCACAACTCCACATGTTGCTATCTTCTTTATAGTCAATTTGACTGTACTGTGAGGGAAATTTTTCAATCCTGTCAGTGAGAATCTCAATCGCTCCAGCCTCCATTATTGCAATTCTAGCTTTTTCATCATGGCTTAGCAAGAACAAACAGTAACCATATAGCTATATTGGCATCAGATATAATGGTGGTGCTGTTGGTGGATATACCGTCACTGGCATTTTTTGTATGCCTGCATATGCTGATGACTTCCTTCTTGTCATTGTCCTAATTAACCAAAGTAGCCTGCGAAGAAATAAGTATATCAACGAGCGACTGTACAAGATCAGCACACAAGTTTGATAAATTTAGATCCTCCACCAGCCTCTGGTGATTTTCTCTAGCAGCACAAATAAGAATTGCAGCTCCCCCAATTTTGACCTTCAGATTTGTAGAACTGGAATTGATTATTCTCTTAGCTATTGAAGATATACATCCAGATGCAGTAGCAACAATCTCTCCTAACACAGAAGGTTGGTCGTTAC
The DNA here is from genome assembly GCA_963859935.3 of Lathyrus sativus. Taxonomy (NCBI): domain Eukaryota; kingdom Viridiplantae; phylum Streptophyta; class Magnoliopsida; order Fabales; family Fabaceae; genus Lathyrus; species Lathyrus sativus. The sequence goes on along the minus strand of OZ012737.1, from coordinate 112,520,227 downwards.
ATAATCGGGATAATATTTCAATAGTTTTATCCTGCAACACTGGTGTTGAATCAGTAATTGACAGAACTATTGGGCTGATGCTTTTGGGGAATTCTGCCAAAGTCATCCAAGCAGGTTTACCAAGTCCATCTGTCTCTTTCAACCTGGACAAAGTGGCAAGTGCTTCTAGAGACTCTGTTGTCGCAATAGGTTCATTGACAGAAGAGTCCAAAAAGGAAACTAACGCAAGAACAGTGCCGGCACGATTCACACAATCAGCAATAGCATTATCAACTTTCTGAGAATGTAAGAGGCAAGTGATAGCTGCTGCAGCACGTGTACATTGGCATTTGAATCTGCAGAAAGCTTGCATAAGGCATCAAAGATCTGGTGCGAACCTCTCAGCTAGAATAGCCACTTCAAATGATAATTCTTTATGCATTGCAAACTCCGCCGTGCTGAGATACTGCAGTAGTTCTCTCTTTTTCATATCAGCAATTGTTGAGACCAATGTTGCTCCAGTTGCTTTGGCAACATGTCGCATATCTTCTTTCCGCACACTTTTCGCAGCGATTGCCGTTTCTAGTTACACCCAACAATGTTTGAAAACCATGTAACCAGTTGTATAACTCAACAAGTGAACTTGCTGATTAACATGCGATATTTACAAAGCCAAAATCAGCACCAGCCCTAAAGGATCCCCATGAACTGTTCTGGTAAATCACATCTTGGAGATATGGACATGCATGAGAATTAACGAGCTTAGAATCATCTCTTGTTGAGTTTGATACTTCCAATCTTCCAAATCTTTCACCGTTGAAGCAGACGCATATTCATACCCTCTACCGGCAATATCATCTTTGGCAGCAGCTGCTAAGTATTTCAAATGCATGGATGCACTTTCTGCATCAACAACAGGCTTTTGTTAGTCTTGGCAAGACAGGTATGGCACATTGACCTTCAGTTTGCAACGCATCACGAACTGTTGCAAGTAAACTATCACGAGATGTGTTTGCGTAAACATGGATGGGGCATCCATCACTGGATTCAATTGCAAACATCTGGGGTTCTTCAGATATGCACACATCTATGATAAAATGAATACAACTACTTTCGGACCAATGAATTACTTGCACCTGAAGCAACAATCATCTAAACCAAATTCTGACTTTACCCTGATAGATTCAAAGATGAACCACTGAATAATTTGCAACTGAATCATCGGCCATCAATTTTGATTTTTGACATAATTCTCTGAATATCTGGACCAAACTTCTCATAGAACACTGCTTGATAAATCAATGAATTTCAACACAAGACAATTTGATCTTGAAAAATCACATTTCCTGAGAAAATAGCCCACCACTACAACCAATTTACACTTAAAGAAATCTCTTGATAGTTTGACCAAGATGAGGTCAAACGTCCATCTGATTTAAACTTGAATGAATGTCTTTGCCATCAATCTCCTTGCAAAACCCTAAACACACAGAGAAGAAGAAGAAACAAAAAATATTTTTGGTATTTTGATTAGATGTTAGTAAACAGAAACAAACAAAAAGAAAGTAAGAAACCCATAAGGGTGCAAAAGCCAAAAGTATGACCTTGTTTGTGTATGAAAATGCAATGCAATGTGAGATCTTAGGGGTAAAAATTTGGGTATTACACTAACAAGCAAGACAAGTTTGGTTTAGGATATTCTCCTGCGGCTGAAGCCTCCTCTTCTCACAGTGCATCGTGAGGTAAAGGACCGATCCAGTTTACAAGTGGCGGGGTGATATTTGAAAGTGTCAACGCAGTGTCTGAAGACGGCGAAGACAGTGATTGCGACCTAGACTCTTGGATCCAGCCAAGCAAATCAGGCGAGAGCCTCAACAACTGGTCCGTCAGGGATATCATCCAAGTGACAGGCAAAGAGTAATGATTTACTTTTTCAATCATTGTACAACCCTACGTCCTACCCGGGGCATAGTGGTTTTAGCGTCAGGGCCCTGTTTGATTATGTACATCGACTCTTGTTAACCTGCATATCGTTGTTTTAAGCTTAACCCTTGTTATTGCAGGATCCACATAGCAGATGACATCGACTCTAGACCTTCTACGACTCACTTCGACTTCGATTGCCCGATCTATCAAGCCGAAGAAGAGATTGATGAAGACGAAGACCTTCCCGAAGAGTTGGCCCGCTTATTGAAACAAGAAGAGGAAGTTATTCTGCCTCACGAAGAAGAGATTGAGATTGTGAATCTGGGTTCTGAAGAACTGGTCAGGAACGTCAGGGTAGGGGCTGCATTGCAGAGTGATGTCAAGCAGAGATTGGTCGAGATGCTGAGAGAGTATAGTGACATCTTTTCTTGGTCATACGAAGATATGCCCGGACTTGACACTGACATCGTGGTCCATCACTTGCCGCTGCGAGAAGATTGTCCTCCCGTTAAGCAGAAGCTTAGAAGGACGCGACCAGATATGGCCGTCAAGATCAAAGAAGAAGTGCAAAAGCAGCTTGATGCTGGCTTTTTAGCGGTCACCACTTACCCTCCGTGGGTCGCCAACATAGTGCCTGTACCGAAGAAGGACGGTAAGGTGAGAATGTGCATTGATTATCGGGATTTGAATAGGGCGAGCCCTAAAGATGATTTCCCGCTCCCTCATATCGATGTGTTGGTCGACAATACAGCTCAGTTCTCCGTATTTTCGTTCATGGATGGCTTCCCCGGTTACAATCAGATCAAGATGGCGCCGAAGGACATGGAGAAAACTACGTTTATTACACCTTGGGGAACGGTTTTCTACAAGGTAATGCCTTTCGGTCTGAAGAATGCAGGGGCCATTTACCAAAGAGCAATGGTTACTTTGTTTCATGACATGATTCATCATGAGATTGAAGTCTATGTTGATGACATGATTGCGAAGTCCCAAACGGAGGAGGGACATCTGGTCAATTTGCTGAAGCTTTTTGAGAGGCTTAGGAAGTTCAGGTTGAGGCTGAATCCTAACAAGTGTACTTTCGGAGTACGGTCTGGAAAACTACTAGGGTTTATCGTGAGTGAAAGAGGCATTGAGGTTGATCATACGAAGATAAAAGCAATACAAGAAATGCCAGCGCCAAAAACTGAAAAAGAAGTTCGTGGTTTCCTGGGCAGAATAAACTACATTGCAAGGTTTATTTCTCAGCTCACGGCCACGTGTGAACCTATGTTCAAATTGTTAAAGAAAGATCAGGAGATTATCTGGAACGAGGATTGCCAGAAGGCATTTGATAAGATAAAACAGTATCTACAGGAACCTCTAATTTTGATACCCCTAGTGGCCGGACGACCCTTAATCATGTACTTGACAGTTCTTGAGAATAGTATGGGGTGTGTTCTCGGTCAGCACGACGAGACGGGCAGAAAGGAGCATGCCATTTATTATTTGAGTAAAAAGTTCACAGATTGTGAATCTCGTTACTCGATGCTGGAGAAAACGTGTTGTGCACTCGCCTGGGCTGCCAAACGTTTACGACAGTACATGCTCAATCACACAACCATGCTAATTTCGAAGATGGATCCGATCAAGTACGTCTTCGAGAAGCAAGCGCTTTCGGGCAGGATTGCCAGATGGCAAATGGTGTTGACGGAATATGACATTCAGTACGTTTCCCAGAAGGCCATCAAGGGAAGCGTGTTGTCTGAGTACCTTGCCGAACAGCCGATCGAGGATTATTAGCCGATGAAATTTGAATTCCCTGATGAGGATATCATGTTTCTTAAAGCAAAAGATTGCGATGAACCGTTGCCCGACGAGGGGCCAGATAGGAAATCCCAGTGGAAATTGATATTTGACGGGGTGGTTAATTCTTACGGAAGTGGCATTGGGGCGATCATCACAACTCCCCACGGATCCCATATCCCGTTCACTGCGAGACTGACGTTTCCAGTCACCAATAACGAAGCGGAGTACGAAGCATGCATTATGGGTCTAGAAGAAGCAATTCATTTGAGAATCAAGAACCTAGACGTATATGGTGACTCGGCGCTTGTGATCAACCAGATTAAAGGGGAGTGGGAGACTCGCCAATCGAATTTGGTGCCATACATGAACTATGCCAAAAGGCTGCTTCCATTCTTTGATCGAGTGGAACTCCACCATGTGCCCAGGGCTAAAAATCAGATGGCTGATGCCTTAGCCACGTTGGCTTCAATGTATAAAGTCATTTTTTGGAATGAAGCTCCAAGGATTGTCCTTTCTCGTCTTGATAGACCTGCCTTTGTCTTTGCAATCGAGGAAGCCTCCGACGGCAAACCATGGTTCCATGACATCCAGACCTTCCTTATGACTAAGGAATATCCTGTGGGAGCGTCAACCTAGGATAAGAAGACTCTGAGGAGGCTGTCTGGGAATTTTTACCTCAATCCTGATGGAGTTTTGTATAAAAGAAACCACGATCTCGTGCTACTCAAATGTGTAGATGAGAAAGAAGCGAGTATGCTCATGGAAGAAGTCCATGAAGGTACATTTGGTACGCACGCCGGCGGGCATGCTATGACAAGAAAGATCCTGAGAGCGGGATATTACTGGCTGACGATGGAGTCAGATTGCTTCAAATTCACGAAGAGATGTCATAAATGCCAGATTTATGCTGATAAGATTCATGTGCCGCCGTGCCCGTTGAATGTCATGTCCTCCCCGTGGCCGTTCTCCATGTGGGGCATCGACATGATAGGCAAGATCGAGCCCACTGCATCTAATGGTCATCGCTTCATTCTAGTAGCTATCGACTACTTCACCAAGTGGGTGGAGGCAGCCTCATATGCTAATGTGACCAAGCAGGTGGTGACTAAATTCATAAAGAGGGACATCATCTGTCGTTACGGAATTCCCGAGTGGATCATTACTGATAATGGTTCGAATCTGAATAACAAGATGATGAAGGAGCTGTGCCAGAGTTTCAAGATTGAACACCACAACTCATCTCCTTACCGGCCGAAGATGAATGGCGCCGTTGAAGCGGCCAATAAAAACATTAAGAAGATTGTACAAAAGATGGTTGTGACCTATAAGGATTGGCACGAGATGTTGCCATTTGCACTGCACGGTTATCGTACAACGGTACGGACGTCAACCGGGGCAATTCCTTTCTCACTAGTGTACGGTATGGAGGCTGTCCTACCATTAGAAGTTGAGATTCCTTCTTTGCGAGTTTTGGTTGATGTGAAACTCGATGAGGAAGAATGGATTAAGAACCGACTAAACCAACTCAGCCTGATGGACGAGAAGAGGTTAGCATCAATTACATATGGTCGTCTGTACCAAAGCCGAATGAAGAAAGCTTATGATAAAAAGGTGCGTCCGAGAAGCTTTCAGACGGGTGATCTCGTCCTGAAGAAGATTCTTCCTCCACACTCCGATCACCGGGGCAAGTGGACTCCCAATTATGAAGGTCTGTAGGTCGTCAGCAAGCTCTTCTCGGGAGGAGCCTTGTTGTTATCCACGATGGATGGCGAAGATTTTGCATCCCCGGTGAACGCAGACGCAGTTAAAAAATACTTTGCTTAAAGAATGACCCGCTGGAAAGAAAAAGAATATCCAGGCAAAAATGGGGCATCCCGGCGAACCATAAAAAGAAAAAGGTTCGGGCAAAAATTAGGGATATAAAGAAAAGAATGTACACCCGCAAAGTTGAAAACCCGGAAGGGCGACTTTGGCAAAAAAGGGTATCCCGGTGAATCGAAAACCCGAAAGGGCGATTCAGGCAAAAGTTAGGGATTTGAAAAAGCAAATGAATGCGTTTCGTGTATGGACTTTCATTGTTTAGTGGTTTGGAAGACCTAAGGGCCGTTTATCTGAATCAATCTCTTCTGAAGCTGAAGCGTCAGAGAAGTATCGAAGTCCAGTGGGTCATAGAGGGATCAACTCATGGTGTTCGTCTACGCCTCATTGCCGACATTTGTAAATACTGATGTATATTTATGTTTTATTTTTGCGCGGCTTCCTCATTCCAGGAGCTTGCATCTGTTGTAAAACACTTTTACCCATTTAGGGGTTCGTTATCAATAAAATGTATACTATTCAGCAATTCTGTTTGCCTGTTTAGCATCTATCTGTTTTGTTTGCGAAAAAGAACGCCGGTGTTTTTGATAAAATGCGCATATATAAACTTACTGGCCTAGGCCACTGATTGTTGAAACAATGAATTACTTGAACATTGTCACAAGATGATAACCTTGATAGGTCCCTTTGAGAAGGGTATCTTGTCTGTTTGTTCGTGTTGTTGCAGGTGTAGCATATACTAGGCAGTACGCCGTATGCGTTCCCAAGCAGGATGATTCCTTCTTCTCCAGCAAGTTCAGCAGCACCTCCCCGTGGAGTCTGAACATGAGATCGTAAGCATTGATATGTGTCTTCCTAGGCAGAGAAGATTCTCTCCCCAACCAGATGCATCCTGAAGGAACGTCATCTCCCCAACTGAGTCATACACTGAAGTGTGCGACACTCGAAAGGTCCAGACTGCAGTCTCCAGCAGAGTTGAAGGTCCCCACAGAGTCGTACTCTCCCCGGCATGCAGGATGATTCCTACTTCCCCAGCCGAGTTTGCAAACCCCAAGAGAGCCGAGCCTTTGGAAAGCGTTCAGGCCATGATTGGTGCTCCCCAGTAGAGTGTTGAATAGCTGATGTTGTATTTCCCCACCGGAGTCGTTATCTCCAGGAAAGTTTAGCCGCAAAGACCGCGCAGTTTATTTTGGCGATTGACATCGTTTTCCTCGGCAGTTGTGGTTCGTGCACCTAGATGAGCATGTCCAGGTTCTCGTAGAACTTTGTTCCCCTACAGCAGTCGACTGAAGTTCGCTTCCCCAGGCGGAATCCAATTGAGATTGGTGTTACTTCTTCTCCTTGGCAGGATGGTTCCTCCTCTCCGCCAGAGTGGTCCTTTCTCCTTGATAGGAGGATTCTCCCTTCAGCATTTATTTTTCTGATGGGGTCGTAGCATTTTGCATGATTGCATAACATTTACCCTAAACGCATAGCATTTCCCCCGTGTGGAACATTGCGCTATTGTCAAACATATGCACATGAAGCATGAGCTAGGTCGTTACCGTTCTTGTTTTGCAGGTGTTCCCCGACAAGGTGTTTGCTCAGGATGATTCCTGAAATCTCAGAAGAGTTGTTTGGCCCAAGATGATTCTTGAATTCCCCCAGCAAAGTCGTTCGCCCAAGATGATTCTTGAATTGTTTAAGATGATTCTTAAAATCCCCAGTGAAGTCGCCAAAGAGGGTTGCTCAAGTTGATGCTTAGAGTCCCCGACAGAGTGTTTGCTTATGATGATTCCTGAAATCTCCAGCAGAGTTATTGGTTCAGGATGATTCTTGAAGTCCTCGGCGGAGTTAGTTGTCCAAGATGATTCTTGAAGTCCTCAGCAGAGTTGATTCACCTAGAATGATCTCTGGATCACTGAAGCAGAGTTACTTGATAGTTCTCCAGAATCCCCAGCGGAGATGTGTCATCCCCAGCAGGTTTTAAACATAGAAGTTGAAATTTCCTTGAAGACTTGATGATTGAAGTCTGGCAGTAGTGCCAAATTCCTAGACTTACTGATGAAGTCTAACTGCGAGCTGACGCGGAGTGCCTAACGGCAAAAGAATGTATATCCTTAGTGGTTCCTGATTGATTAAGGATTTCATTTCCTGACTTACCAATGAAGTCCAACTACGAGGTCGAAGTAGTTCTCCTAGCTGACGCGGGGTGCCTGACGGCAGAAGTTTGGATACCCCGATTTGGTTCACGATTGACTGAGGATTCTATTCCAGACTTACTGATGAAGTCCGGCTGCCTCCCGAAAGTTTCTTTGAATGCCCGACGACATAATTTAACTTGATTGTTAAAATGTTCCTAATGACCTGATGAGTCCCGAGGAATTCTTCTGCAGCAGTGCCGCAGAATGCCTGACGGCATGATCAACCATCCATTGCCAGTTACCGTGTAACCGGTGACCCCTTGATGACTTGAGGACGAACATCTACAGCAAAATCAGATGATCATCTTGAAGAAGATTTGAGATTAGACCCTTCACCGGTTACCGTGTGACCAACTCCCCAGCAGAGTTGCCGTGCAACTGTCATGCTCAGTTTTTGAAGATGTTCCTACCAATCGGAGTACCGTTTACCCGTACGGTCGGCAAATCACCAGTTACCGTGCAACCGGTGATCCCTCGATAATTTGAGGACGAAATGATATCAGATAAATCAGAGAATCATCCTGACGGAGATTCAGATCAGTATTTCTCCAGCTAGTTGTCGTGCGACTATTATTTCAGTTTCCGAAGATTTGTCCCATCAGAGTACCGTGTACTTGTGCAGTTGGCAAATTTCCGAGTTCATTGGTATTCAACCGTCTTCTACCTTGATTGGTTGAGAGTCGTTCTCTTCTCACCCAGTCAGGTCCAAGCCGTTTGAATAGGGGCAGCTGTTGCACCCCAAAATTTGCCCAACTTTTCTTTACCTAGCTTGTGTTTCATTTCATTCACATTAGCATTATCATTTGCATTTCATTGACATGTATGCAAGAGATCAAGAGGTATAATTACCAATCAAGAGCTATACAAGACTATGAAGCTAAGCTAAGAAGGTTATTCAAGTGTTCAAGGGTTGATATCCTTGTTAGAGAAGTTAAAAGATCCTCAGAGAGAGTGGTTGAAGCCAAGAGTGTGTGCCTCCTAACTTGAGAGTTGTGGAAAGCCATCAGATGATTCTGAGGCCATGAGGATGGACTTGAGGTCTTGAGAGAGCTCATAAGAAGTTTTGAAGATCACTTTGAGGCCTAGACAGGTCATTGTGGAAGAATAAGAAGCCTCAGCCAGGAGTGGTGCAACTAGGGTTTGACTGGGTCAACCCTAAGTCAACTGATGATTTGAAGAAGGTTGAGACCTAATCCAAGGGCCATGTGATCATGGATTCATGCATTGAGATGTTATAAGGATGATTCCAAGGTTAACTCATCATGATTGAAGAGTTTGAGAAGTTTCAAGCTAGGGTTTCCAAGGCATGACAGTGTAAAATCCCCTAGTTTGACCCCTATCTTCAAGGCAATTAGCTCAAGATCTGATTGTCATCTAATCTTACCCCCAACATGAATGTTGTAGAGCATGATCTTAGCTTTAATTTGAGTGCTAGAAGTCCTTGATAGGATTTGTAGAACTCAAGTTATGGCTTTGACAAGTCAAGGGTATTTTGGTCATTTGAAGATTACAGGTCATTTCAATCATAAGGCCATAACTCCTATTTGCAAGCTTCAAATGGGAAAATGTTCAACATCAAACTTGTTCAAAATGATTTTTTAAGGCTAGCCAAGTGGTCATGAGAGGTTGGAATTGCTTGTAACTCAAGATTGCAAAATTGGCTTAAAAAGGAAGAATTAAATTTCATTTAAAGGACCAAATTTGGGATTTTTCATTTCAAGGCCAAGATAAGGCATGTAATATGTCATTTTGATCAGAAATGACCTTTTAAAGACAATGGCAATATTACTTTTCTCATTTGAAGTCAAAATCATGGAGTTGCTTTTGCTTGCTTAAGACTTAAGTAACATATGCCCAACTTCTCATGTGATCAAAACCAAGGTGCAAACACATCCTAGAACTTTCATCATCTCATTTGGAGAGAATTTCGATGAAGAGCATAGTGAATACAAGTTGCTAGCAGCATTGGTATGACCATGGCATGAGATTGAATTTTCCATGACATGAGATATTGAATTTCTCATTAGAGTGATCTAGAACTTTCTAGATCATTCATTCATGTCCTATATATGATCGTGAAGTGATCCAAGGCCAAGGTTGGTGAGAATTGAGAGAGGAGAGTGAGATTGCATTGTGAACTTTCTACTTGCAAATCAAAATCTGTTACAAGGTTTGAAGCCATTTCAGTCCAAGTTCTTGATCCCAATAGCTTGCTCTGAGGTTGGTGATCAATTCCAGATCAAATTCAAGGCAAGATCGTGGGAGAATTGGGAGTTGGCACTTGGATTACTTCATCTGCAACTCATAGTCAGGTTCAAAGATTCAGAGTATTTCAATCCATTTGGTTGCATACAGAACCTTCCTTGGAGGCTAGAGAAGGAGTCTGCAAGTTCTTGAGGGTTGATTTGAAGATTCAACCACTCTGTTCACACGATTTTACCAGGTATGCAACTCTCCTTCCATGGCTTAATTTAGGTAGAATCAATGGGAATTGTTGTGTTAGATGCATTGTAGATTGATGTAGGAAGGTTTCTGGATCATTAATTTGGAGATTAGTAACCAATTAGGGTTGATGCAGTTTTCGGTTGAGATTGTGTTCTTGCAAATCTTGAGCTTTTAGAATGATTAAGTAGCATAGGAAGATTCCTTGTGAAATTTGGGATAAGATTCATGTAGAGACCATTTGGAATGGTGGATTCTAGAGAGAGTTAGGGTTGGGAGAGGACGATCGGCGAAGTCACCGGCGGTGACTCTAGCGCGCACAAATGGAGGAAAGTTCAGAGATTCAAAAGGTTGAAGACAACCTCATAGCCATTGGATTAGAGGAGGACCTTTGACCACATGAGGATCCAACGGCCACGCGTAAGGGAAAGTTTGTGAAGGACTCTGAGTTACTATGAAACGCAGCGTTTCATTTAAATGTTGATTTTGGGCTTAAGTCGCAGGTTGCTACCAACACCCCCCTCTGGGCCCAAACACTAAAATGAACTGAATCTTTATGCTATTCACACCACGCGCCTTTCATTTTCCTTGGATTTTCTTTTATTTTTTCATTTCATTCATGGTTATTGAATAATTCATAAATAATTGAAAAATGACTCAATTAATTCCATTCTTTTTGCCATTGAATCATGATTGAATCTAGTTTTTTTTAGAGAAAAAATATTAATATTTCCTGCATTTATGATTTTATTGGCATTTTTTAGATTTTAATTGATATTAAAATAATCATGGTTGATGCTTGATCTTGTTGAATTTGGTTTGATCATGTGATGATGATTCTTGCCATGATTTTTTGTGTGTAGCTAGCATAGATATGCATGCTCCCCTTAGATTTTTCTCACATTTTTGTGATGAATATAAGTGGTAGTTTTAGGTTGAAACTTTAGGAGCTCCATTTTTAGGGTTTATGGTTGATACCTTGTGATTTAGGTTTTATTTTTAGAACTTGGTGGATGATTCAACCTCTGATTTTTGTAGGGTAGATTCATGATTGAATTAGGGTCCCTTAGGAATTTTTGTAGGAATTTACAATGTGGTTTACTATTTTTTCTTAATTTTAGTTTAGGTGCTAACTTTAGATGATTCTAATGCATTAACTCAACTAGAATGACTTCTTTAGCTCCCTTAGATTAGGGTTTTGCCTCCCTTGCTCTTGGATAAGGTTGAAGACAAGCTTGGGCTACCTTGGAATGCTTGAAGAAGCTTAGATGTGAAGATCTCCCCTTCTTTTGGAGTAGTGTTGATCAGGTGTTAAGATTAGGGTTTGTAGGCAGAGCTTCTAGATAGATTCTCTTCCTTCATAAACATGGAAGATGTTGACCACTTCCATTCTTCCCTATGATGTAAGGTCCCCTTGTAAATGCCTCATCCCTCCTTTGGTAGGATGTGTGGCTCTTTACAAGCTGGTAGAACCTTTGAGGGTCCTTTTCTCTGATGACAGGATGCTTAGTGGTGACCTTTGGTCTTCACTCTGCTACCAAACATCCAAACTTTGCTCTTATTAGATGAATCTTTCTCCCTTGATAGAGGATGGAGTTCCTTGCTTGAAGAAGATTGAAGGCTAGAAGTTGATACTTCTCTGTGTTTGAAGACTACCTTTGGAGCTGAAGCTTAAGGATCAAGAGGAGCCAGTTGATACTTGTGGGAAGAAGATCAAATTGAAATTGAGTGAAGAGTTGAGGCTTGAAGAAGAAAGGAACAAGTTGATACTTGTGTTTGATACATGGAGAGCTTGAAGGAACAAATTGATACTTGCCATTGGGATTGAAGCCTGAAGGTGGAGTCTACTTTAGAGTTGAAGCTTGAGGAAGAAGAAAGAATAAGTTGATACTTATCTTGGATGTATTAAAAGCTCAGAGAAGCAAGTTGACACTTGCTATTGAAGATGAAAGACTTGAAGAGCAGTTGAAGACTGATGACTGAACTGCTGTCAGGAGATTGTTTTGCTGTGGGAGCTATGGATCTGCTTTCCTGTCTGTTTGCTTTTTGTGCAACTGTATTGATGTGACTTGTTTGTTTTGCTTGATGCATTACAATAAGTTCATATGTAGACTGACTCAAGCTAGGAGCATGACTGCACTAGAGGTTGAGTTGCTCCCTCTGCTTCTATTTTTACTGTATGGCTTTGCTTACAGGTATTCGGTAGAGCCCAGCTCCCTTGCCTATGTGGTTTGTTATTTGCTTGATGGCATATTACTTCTTCTGTATGATTGCAGTTATTGTGTTTGCTTGATAGCATGTTATTTCTTCTTGTATGATTGCAGTTACTCATATTTGGCTTGAGGTTGAGATGAGCTTGTAGAGGTTGATGCCCCACACACATTTCCTCCCTCACTTGCATTGCATGCATTTTACAGTCGTTTACTGTTTACTGTTTAAGCTGATGCTTTATTTGTTTCTGTTTACCCTGGCATGATCCCCTATGAATCTCACTTCCTTTGATAAGGAAGTGATGATCAGAACTTTAGGTTGAAACCTATGCATGATAACTTCTAGGAGTTCCCTATTTCAAACCTCAACCATAGGATGAATCCTTGGCATGACAACAGTAGGACTTGATAGTCTCCCCGTAGTTGAGCCTGTTCTCTCTTCTCATCTCAAAACAAATTAAAATACAGTAATAAAGGTTAACTGACGTCGTACGTTACGAGCCTTAAGCTATCTGAGAAAGGGTTGTCGGAGAGTTCTTTTCGACAGCTTGGATGTTTAGTATGGTACCCTTTGGGTGACATGCGACGCATTCACTCTCAGGTCATAGTCTCTTGTGCGATATTGGTTGCAAACATCCATAAAAAACAGTTCTTCCGTAAAAGACAGAAAACAAACTTCAAACCTTTTTGCCCCGTGGGCCCGTAATTCAAAGGAAAGCTTTTCTGAAGAAAAGAGTGTCGTTAACTTCCAGTTCTACCACAAACAGTAACGCCTGAGCCTCCAAAGGTCGAGCTGCGTACACCAAACTGCTGGAACTATTTGTTAACCCTACTCGATAAAACAGATGAATCTGACTTCCTGTAATCCGTATTACCCCGAACTACGTAAGCTCTGATCTCTCAAGCCTGTTGAGAGTACGTAGGCACAATACTGACGTATTGGCGAGCCACCTTCCCCGTAACCCGTAGTTAGTCGAACTACGTTGACTTTGATTTCTCATTCTCTAATGAGAATACGTAGGCATAAAGCGCGACGCTTTGCCGAGTCATTTTCTTTTCTTTTCAGACCAGCCTTGATAGGTAGATAGTAAACAAACCCGTCAGATAAACCCAACAAGCGTGGATCCCATCGAGTACAATGGACGTGAGGGGTGCTAATACCTTCCCCTTGCGTAACCGACTCCCGAACCCAGACAATAGTTGCGATGACCTTGTCTTATACCTTTTCGTCAGGTTTTTCCGATTGTTTCCTTTCCCGTTCTGAGGGATAAATAACGAAAGGTGGTGACTCTTCTGTTTTGCCAGCACCTTATTTTCGCGGTAGCGACAGAGGGGAACAAAGCTTTCCGAGAGGTTGGACTCGTTCCACCGGGGTATACGAACCACAATTGTTGAGGAAACGATATCAATCGCAAAAATGAACTGCACGGTCTTCGCAACAAAACTCTCCTGGAGATACCGACTCCATTGGGGGAAATACGACATCAGCTGTTCAACACTCTACTGGGGGAAAACCAATCATGGCCCCAACTGCTTTCCAAGGACTCAGTTCTCTTGGGGAACTGCCAGCTTGGCTGGGGAAGAAGGAATCATCCTGCTCGCTGGGGAGAGTACAACTTTGTGGGGAATCTCAATTCTCCTGGAGACTTCAGTCTGTACTATCGAGTGCTGCACACTTCAGTATATGACTCAGCTGGGGAGATGACATTCCTTCAGGATACATCTGATTAGGGAGAGAATCTTCTCTGCTTGGGGAGACATGTCAACGTTCCCAATCTCATGTTCCGGCTCCGTGGGGAGATGCTGCTGCATTTGCTGGAGAAGAAGGAATCATCCTGCTTGGGAAACATACGGCGTACTGCCCGGAATAGGCTATACCTGCAACAACACAAACAAACAGACAAGATACCCTTCTCAAAGGGACCTATCAAGGTTATCATCTTGTGACAATGTTCAAGTAATTCATTGTTTCAACAATCAGTGGCCTAGGCCAGTAAGTTTATGTATGCGCATTTTATCAAAAATATCGGCGTTCTTTTTCGCAAACAAAACAAGTAACTGCTAAACAGGCAAACAAAATGGCTGAATAGTATACATTTTATTGATAACGAACCTCTGAATGCGCAAAAATGTTTTACAACAGATGCAAGCTCCTGGAATGAGGAAGCTGCGCAAATATAAAAACATAAATATACATCAGTATATACACAAATGTCTGCAATGAGGCGTAGACGAACACCATGAGTTAATCCCTCTATGACCCACTCGACTTCGATATTTCTCCGACGCTTCAGCTTCAGAAGAGATTGATTCAGATAAACGGACCTCATGTCTTCCAAACCACTCAAAAATGAAAGTCCACACGCGGAATGCAGTCATTTGCTTTTTCAAATCCCTAACTTTTGCCTGAATCGCCCTTTCGGGTTTTCGATTCACCGGGATACCCCTTTTTGCCAAAGTCGCCCTTCCGGGTTTTCGACTTTGCGGGTGTACATTTTTCATTTATATCCCTAATTTTTGCCCGAACCTTTTTCCTTTTTTATGGTTCGCCGGGATGCCCCATTTTTGCCTCGATATTCTTTTTCTTTCCAGCGGGTCATTTTTAAGCAAAGTATTTTTTAACTGCGTCTGCGTTCACCGGGGATGCAAAATCTTTGCCATCCATCGTGGATAACAACAAGGCTCCTCCCGAGAAGACCTTGCTGATGACGTACGGACCTTCGTAATTGGGAGTCCACTTGCCCCGGTGATCGGAGTGTGGAGGAAGAATCTTCTTCAGGACGAGATCACCTGTCTGAAAGCTTCTAGGACGCACCTTCTTATCATAGGCTTTCTTCATTCGGCTTTGGTACAGACGACCATATGCAATCGATGCTAACCTCTTCTCGTCCATCATGCTGAGTTGGTTTAGTCGGTTCTTAATCCATTCTGCCTCATCGAGTTTCACGTCAACCAAAACTCGCAAAGAAGGAATCTTAACTTCTAGCGGTAGGACAACTTCCATACTGTACACTAGTGAGAAAGGAGTTGCCCCGGTTGAGGTACGTACAGTCGTACGATAACCGTGCAATGCAAACGGCAACATCTCGTGCCAATCTTTATAGGTCACAACCATCTTATGTACAATCTTCTTAATGTTTTTGCTGGCCGCTTCAACGGCGCCATTCATCTTTGGCCGGTAAGGAGATGAGTTGTGGTGTTCAATCTTAAAACTTTGGCACAGCTCCTTCATCATCTTGTTATTCAAATTCGAACCATTATCAATAATGATCCGCTCGGGAATTCCGTATCGACAGATGATGTCCCTCTTTATGAATTTAGCCACCACCTGCTTGGTCATATTAGCATATGAGGCTGCCTCAACCCACTTGGTGAAGTAGTCGATAGCTACTAGAATAAAGCGATGACCGTTAGATGCAGTGGGCTGGATCTTGCCTATCATGTCGATGCCCCACATGGAGAACGGCCACGGGGAGGACATGACGTTTAATGGGCACGGCAGCACGTGAATCTTATCAGCATAAATCTGACATTTATGACATCTCTTCGCGAATTTGAAGCAATCCGACTCCATCGTCAGCCAGTAGTATCCTACTCTCAGGATTTTTCTCATCATAGCATGCCCGCCGGCATGCGTACCAAATGTGCCTTCATGGACTTCTTCCATGAGCATGCTCGTTTCCTTCTCATCTACACATCTGAGTAGCACGAGATCGTGGTTTCTTTTATACAAAACTCCATAAGGATTGAGATAAAAATTTCCAGACAGTCTCCTCAGAGTCTTCTTATCCTTGGTTGACGCTCCCGCAGGATACTCCTTAGTCATAAGGAAGGTTTGGATGTCATGGAACCATGGCTTGCCATCGGAGGCTTCCTCGATTGCCAAGACGAATGCAGGTCTATCAAGACGAGAAAGGACAATTCTTGGAGCTTCATTCCAAAAATTGACTTTATACATCAAAGCCAACGTGGCTAAGGCATCAACCATCTGATTTTCGGCTCTGGGCACATGATGGAGTTCCACTCGCCAAAGAACGGAAGCAGCCTTCTGGCATAATTCATGTACGACACCAAATTCGATTGACGAGTCTCCCACTCCCCTTTAATCTGGTTGGTCACAAGTGTCGAGTCACCATATACATCTAGGTTCTTGATTCTCAAATCAATTGCTTCTTCTAGACCCATGATGCATGCTTCGTACTCCGCTTCGTTATTGGTGACCAGAAACGTCAGTCTCGCAGTAAACGGGATGTGGGATCCGTGGGGAGTCGTGATAATCGCCCCAATGCCACTTCCGTAAGAATTAACCGCCCCGTCAAATATCAATTTCCATTGGGATTTCCCGTCTGGACCCTCGTCGGGAAACAGTTCATCGCAATCTTTCACCTTGAGAAACATGATATCCTCATCAGGGAATTCAAATTTCATCGGCTGATAATCCTCGATCGGCTGTTCGGCAAGGTAATCAGACAATACGCTTCCCTTGATGGCCTTCTGGGAAACGTACTGAATGTCATATTCCGTCAAGACCATTTGCCATCTGGCAATCCTGCCCGAAAGCGCTTGCTTCTCGAAGACGTACTTGATCGGATCCATCTTCGAAATTAGCATGGTTGTGTGATTGAGCATGTACTGTCGTAAACGTTTGGTAGCCCAGGCGAGTGCACAACACGTTTTCTCCATCATCGAGTAACGAGATTCACAATATGTGAACTTTTTACTCAAATAATAAATGGCATGCTCCTTTCTGCCCGTCTCATCATGCTGACCGAGAACACACCCCATACTATTCTCAAGAACTGTCAAGTACATGATTAGAGGTCTTCCGGCCACTAGGGGTATCAAGATTGGAGGTTCCTGCAGATACTGTTTTATCTTATCAAATGCCTTCTGGCAATCCTCGTTCCAGGTAATCGCCTGATATTTCTTTAGCAGTTTGAACATCGGTTCACACGTGGCCGTGAGCTGAGAGATAAACCTTGCAATGTAGTTTATTCTGCCCAGGAAACCACGAATTTCTTTTTCGGTTTTTGGCGCTGGCATTTCTTGTATTGCTTTTATCTTTGCAGGATCAACCTCAATGCCTCTTTCACTTATGATAAACCCCAGTAGTTTTCCAGACCGTACTCCCAAAGTACACTTGTTAGGATTCAGCCTCAACCTGAACTTCCTAAGCCTCTCAAAAAGCTTCAGCAAATTGACCAGATGTCCCTCCTCCGTTTGGGACTTCGCAATCATGTCATCAACATAGACTTCAATCTCATGATGAATCATATCATGAAACAAAGTAACCATTCCTCGTTGGTAAGTGGCCCCTGCGTTCTTCAGACCGAAAGGCATTACCTTGTAGCAAATGTTACCCAAGGAGTGATAAACGTAGTTTTCTCCATGTCCTCCGGCGCCATCTTTATTTGATTGTAACCGGAGAA
The DNA here is from genome assembly GCA_963859935.3 of Lathyrus sativus. Classification (NCBI taxonomy): domain Eukaryota; kingdom Viridiplantae; phylum Streptophyta; class Magnoliopsida; order Fabales; family Fabaceae; genus Lathyrus; species Lathyrus sativus. The sequence continues at coordinate 112,502,452 of OZ012737.1, read as the reverse complement.
GCCATCCATGAACGAAAATACGGAGAACTGAGCTGTATTGTCGACCAACACATCAATATGAGGCAGCGAGAAATCATCTTTAGGGCTCGCCCTATTCAAATCCCGATAATCAACGTACATTCGCACCTTACCGTCCTTCTTCGCTACATGCACTATGTTGGCGACCACTGGAGGGTAAGTGGTGACCGCTAAGAAGCCAGCATCAAGCTGCTTTTGCACTTCTTCTTTGATCTTGACGGCCATATCTGGTCGCGTCCTTTTAAGCTTCTGCTTAACGGGAGGACAATCTTCTCGCAGCGGCAAGTGGTGGACCACGATATCAATATCAAGTCCGGGCATATCTTCGTATGACCAAGCGAAGATGTCACTATACTCTCTCAGCATCTCGACTAATCTTTGCTTGACATCGCTCTGCAATGCGGCCCCTATCCTGACGTTCCTGACCAGTTCTTCAGAACCCAAATTCACAATCTCAATCTCTTCCTCGTGAGGCAGAATCACTTTCTCTTATTGTTTCAACAAGCGGGCCAACTCTTCGGGAAGGTCTTCGTTTTCATCAATCTCTTCCTCGGCTTGATAGATCGGGAAATCGAAGTCGAAGTGAGTCGTAGAAGGTCCAGAGTCGATGTCATCTGCTATGTGGATCCTGCAATAACAAGGGTTAAGCTTAAAACAAGGATATGCAGGTTAGCACAAACCCCATTGCCATCTTATTGTTTTTTAAAACAAATATAAAACAGGAATAACAGAGATCACAACATTCGAATGCAAAGAAAAACGCCTTTTGATTTATTGGTAAAATGCATGTACATAATCAAACAAGGCCCTGACAATAAAACCACTATGCCCCGAGTAGGACATAGGGTTGTACAATGACTGGAGAAAGTAAATCATTACTCTTTGCCTGTCACTTGGATGGCATCCCTGATGGACCAGTTGTTGAGGCTCTCGCCTGGCTTGCTTGGCTGGATCCAAGAGTCTAGGTCGCAATCACTTTCAAATATCACCCCGCCACTGGTGAACTGGATCGGCCCTTTACCTTGCGATGCACTGTGAGAAGTGGAGGCTTCAGCCGCAGGAGAGTACCCTAACCCAAACTTGTCCTGTTTGTTAGGTATTTCTAGAATTCGCCCCCAGCCTGGGGTAGGTCCGGCTTGAACAACGGCCCGGGCTTCCTTGAAGGAAGAGAGAGTCATCTCTGGTTTTTCAGTGATTACAGGAGTCACGTTCTTGACTTTAACAGCTTCGAACGCCTGACATAGGGTTTCGTGGATTTCCCCATCCATCTCAACATATTTGAAGGACGACAAATGACTCACCATTATGTCTTCCTCGCCACAAACAGTCACGATGCTGCCTCCGACAGCATACTTGAGCTTCTGGTGCAACGTGGAGGTCACGGCGCCAGCAGAGTGGATCCATGGCCGTCCTAAGAGACAACTGTAGGCAGGCATGATGTCCATAATGTAGAAGACTGCGTCGAAAGTTTCCGGCCCGACTTGGATTGGCAACGTTACCTCTCCAAAAACATGACGTTTGGTTCCATCGAAAGCCTTCACCACCGGATCACTGGGTGTACAAATCAATCCTCGAGTATCTAACTTCATCAATGCTTTCTTCGGAAGAACATTGAGTGATGACCCTGTGCCCACCAACACATGAGACATAATCATTCCCCTACACTCTATCGAGATGTGCAGGGCACTGTTGTGGTTTCTTCCCTTCGGCGTCAGCTCCAGGTCAGTGAACCCTAACCCTTTTCCAACATTCACTTGGGCTACGACCCCTTCCAACTGGTTGACCAATATTTCTTACGGTACATACGTGGCATTCAAAACCTTTAATAGCGCGTTGCGATGTGACTCCGAACACAGCAACAAATTCAGGATGGAAATTTTCGAGGGTGTTTGATGGAGATGATCCACGATCTTGTAATCACTCTTCTTAATCAACCTCATGAACTCTTCAGCGTCCTTAACAAGTAAGTCCTTCTCTATCTCCCGAGGGGTTTCTTCAACGACTTTACTCTTTCCTTTATCGGCTACATCAGCTTTGTCCGTTTTGTCCGCCACAATCTCAGGTGGAGCGAATACTCTTCCGCTGCGCGTGATTCCGCCAATTCCCACTAGGTTATCCACACACTGCCCCGAGGGTTCCAATTCTAACTTCTGCCTGTTGTAGTAGACGTCTGCCCCATAATGCCACGGGACAGCATTGGTGCTTTCAAAAGGTATCGGCCCAGCCTTGGTGATGGTAATCGTGGGCGGCCTGGGTGCAGAAATGGTTATCGTCTGGCGAGGGATGGTGATGGTGGCAACCTCATCATCTTGCTTCAGCATTACCTCTCAAGATCGACATTCGGCCCCTCGGCTAAACTGCAAGATTCCTTCGGTCATCAGACTCTGAATCCCTTCTATCAACTGTTCACATCCATCATGACGAGTCACACATCCCATACACAGTTCTCCACAGCCTGGAAAGAAGCCTCTCTTCATCAACTTGGCTTTAACGAAGCTAAGCGGTGTCTTCAGATCTTTGACGTCAGTCAATAAATCCAAACTCTCGTCTTCAATAATGGCATTCACCCCACCTCCTCGATGATTCAACATAGGGTTCTTCGTGACATTTAGCACATTATCTGAGAAATTTATGATCTTAGCGTCCATCATCTCCTGCACCTTGTGCTTGAAGGCTTTGCAATTTTCTATCGTGTGGCCTGGTGCCCCCGAGTGAAACTCACATGTTGCATTCGCATCGTAACCTGGCGGAGTTGCCCCTGTCAAGGGAGCCAAGGCTCTCTTCTGGATTAGCTGTAACTGAAGCAGAGTTTGTAGCAGCTGAGCATAAGACATGGGTGGTGTATCGAGGTGACGGCTTGACAAAGGTGCCCTGTTCTGATACCTTCTGTACCCCTCTTGATTCGGCTGCTGTTGTTGCTGCTGCTGTGGTTGGGGTTGTTGGACTGCAGGGATGGTTATGCTAGCTACCTGCTGGCGAGGGCATTTACCCTTCCTTCGAGCGTTGGACACGACACTCGTCTCTCCTTCCCGCCTTTTGCCACCATATGGGATCTGAGAAGCTTCCAGACATATCGCCAACCAATTTCTCGTAATAAACCCCCGGGAGGGTGGCTACAAACATTTCAACAAGCTCCCGCTCAACCATCGGCGGCTGAACTCTAGCTGCCAATTCACGCCACCGCTGGGCGTATTCCTTGAACCCTTCGTTGTTCCTCTGTGACAAGTTCTGTAGTTGAACTCGGTTCGGAGCCAAGTCACTGTTATATTGGTAATGGTGCACGAATGCCTTAGCAAGTTCCTTCCACGTGCGCACACTGGTAGGTTCCAAACTCATGTACCATTCCAAGGATGGCCCGGACAAGCTATCCTGAAAGAAGTGCATCAGCAACTTTTCGTCTTTAGAGTGAGCGGACATTTTCCGGTAGTATGACCTCAGGTGGACGCGAGGGCAGGTGGTGCCCTTGTACTTCTCAATGTCGGGTACCTTGAATTTGGGAGGCACCTTGAAGTCAGCAATCAATCCCAATTTGGACATATCTACACCCATAGTGTTCAGGTTCTCGAAATTCCTCATCTTGTCCTCGAGTGCCTTAAACCTCAAACGTGCTTCAGCAGTCAGCTCTCCTTCAGCACCCTTCTGGGAGAAAAAATCTTCTTGACGATCTTCTAACCATGGCTGAGACCCATACAGATTTCCAACACCTATGTTGCCGTTGCCCAGCCCAACATTGACATTAGCTTCAAAATTTCCATTACCGACGCCAGTCGTATTACCATTGAGCCCCATGTTAGCGATCACATTGCCGTTACCACTATCGTTCCCCCCGGTCACAGGGATTCCATTCTGAGGAGTTTCAACAGGCGGAGGGGTTGGAATACTCCCCCCATGGAGTACACCATTGCTATCTACCCTTGAGATCAGGGGCTGGACCAAAGTTCTGAGCTGGTCTTGGCCATTGGCAACCACTTGCATGAGCTCCATAAAGCGGTCCATCCTCTCTCGGAGCTCCTGAACGTCAGTCTGTACTTGCTCCATTGCTCTAGCTTGATTTGCTCTGGTCGAATAGCGGTGGATTGGTCTTTGATCAATTTTGGAACAACCTGAAACAACTTGTATACACAAAAGGGTTAGAAAAAAACTGCAAAGTGCCCATTATGCAAATGCTTCATGCAAATGCAAACGTGTGTCTGTGTGTTAGGGAGATCCCCCCCGATCCTAGTGCCTGAATGCCAGTGCTGATAATAAGAAGTCCGAGTCCAGTCATGGAAATGATGTCTCATATAAAGAAAGCCCATCAAGGCAGTACACAACGTCACTGAGTACAAGCAGAATCAATAGCATGACCTCGACCAACAAGCCTGGTGATGGTCATCATACAACAATGATCAAAACAAAAGGATTACAAATAGTCAAGCACGGCCACGGGCTCGAAACTCTTCTAACAGATCCCTCGTTTCTGGATGATCAGGCCGAGTGAGCAACCCTTTGACGAGTAACTCCCTCTGCCTAATAGTGTATTGAAGACCTTCAACTGAGTCTTCCCATGCTCCTTCGTCGAAACAATCTTCTAGCTTCCGCTTCTTGGATTCAAACATCAGTTTGCGCTCCTTCAGGTTAGCAAGAGCCTTGTTGAGCAGGCCTTCAGCGGCATATCTGCGAGCGGTTTCTTCATTAAATCTCTTCTCGCTAGCCTTCACCAGGGCTTTCAACTTGGAGATCTGCTGCTTCAGTTTATCCTCTCGTTCCTTGTCGTTGGCTAGGGTGGCCTTCCAATGCTGATTAAACTTGGATATTCTCCGGTACGCTTCATCCAAGTGCTGCTTCTTATTGGCCAGTACGTCATTGACAGCTTTGAAGTCCCGACCCAAACGCTCGCGCTCAGCCATCTGCTTAGTCAAATCCGTCCCTAACTGGTTCACCAGCTCTGTTTGCCTCTTGAAGGAATGGACGGCTTCGCTTCTCTCGCTTCTGAGTTGAGCCAATTCTTTCTCCAGTTCTTCATTTGCCTTCTTCAGCTCCTCCCTCTCAGCTAACACCTAATTGTACTGCTGAATAGGCACGATGGTAGGCTCTTCAATCACTGGAGGGCTTTCTGGCTGGGTAGGTGGAAACGGCATCCCTATAATATCTGCTCTGGCTCTGATCCAGGTCACATACGGGGCGTAGGCTTGGCTATTACTTTTCCCCAGCAACGACTTTCCCCGCTTACAGATACCATTCTAAGCGTGCTAAAGCTTAGATAACATATCCCCCTCTAGAAGACCAGTGAGGTACAGAGATTCCTGCAACTCTTCATCCTTCGGCGGAGCTCTCAAAGCATAAGCAAACTGTCGGACCAGCAGAGATGGATTATAGTTGATACAGCCCTTCCTGCCTATCAAAGGCACATTCGGAAACCCACTGTAGCTGAAGATAATCTCAGTGCCCAACCTATCTCTATCAAACCAGGCAATATCCTCTGCTGATAGACTCATCAAACGCTCAGACCACTCAGCTGTGGCTGCAGACGAAGCAAAGGGACCCTTCTTGGGTAGGTGACTATTAAGCCATCTATAGAGCAGGGGCACACAGCACGAGACGTTCTTACCCCTTCTGTTCTCGTTTTTGTAATGGACAGAATGGTAGACATCTCCTATCAAGGTAGGGACTGGATTCCTTGCTGCAAAGATGTGGAAGGCATCGAAGTCTACGAAGTCGGGCATATTGGGGAACAGGATGATGTCGTATATGCACAGAGCAAGAATAGCGTTTAACACGATCCAACATCCGTCTTTGGCACACTGCTGGGCCTTTCCCACTAAGAACTGCAAGGAGAAACCGGGAACCCTGTTCCAACTAGACAAGACCAACTCGGAGGCATCCAGATGAAGTGAAGGAGCTAGACTAGCCAGATTAGGCTCAGCGTCCATATGAACAAAGGGCATCTGACTCTTGATAGGCACATCTAACAAATCAGCATACTCCTCTAGTGTAGGTGCGAGAATGAAGTCCGGGAAAGTAAAGCATCTCAAAGGAGGATCATAGAACTGCAGCATGGCGTGCAACCCATTCAACTCAAACACAGAAGGTTTACGAACCAAGCTGAGCAGTTTCCCATAAGCCTTTCTGAATTCACCTCTCACAGATTCATCTGCCAAAGAAATCAAACCAGTCAGCTAAACAACATCAGGAGTGGGGAGCTTGTAGGCCACAGTCTTCCTCAGAGAACCCATAATAGCACAATAGTAGGCAAGAAAACCTGAACCGGGGGAAACGGTACCTGCAACACAGACACACGTTAATGAAATGCAAGTGAGTATGCAAAGCAATGTAAAATGCAATCATGCAGCAGGAGATTAAGACAATTGTGCTGTTAAAGAGATGAAGGTTTTGTATCAACAAAACCACAATACTGCTCTGTTAAGGACAACCCTATCTCTGATGAGAAGAAAACCCTTGTATCGGACCATAAACGTGCTCTGTCAAGAACACACATATATCTGATGATGAGGAGAAACCCCTGATGTCAGACTATAACTCTGCTCTGTCAAGAACGCACATACATCTGATAATAAGGACCTCCGATACAAGACCATAACTCTGCTCTGTCAAGAACAAACACACATCTGATGATGAGAGCCTATTATACCAACAAAACTGATTCACTATCAAGAAAACCAGGTAGTCTGAAGGTTAAGGTTTCCTGCAACAAACCCGACCCTGCTCACAGGTATGGACCTAAACTGACACAAGTTCGGCATCCTATGCGGTCATCAGCGTTACAGACATTCAAGAGGGGTGATATGATACCCAGAAGGTGTGGCATCACCATCTCCTGAAGCGGCCTCACTTAGATGAATTCCAAATGATCGGTCCCCAGAGTCGACAATCCTCCAAACCAACAACCCCTCAAGCCCAAAGGGCCGGAAAAGAAGTCAACAGGGAGAACCTCGTCTGAGCGTGGATTTCATGAGACACTAGTGCCTGCAAAGCAAGCACGCACCCACTAATTTCCATAACTAATGCTAGGTACACTCAAGCCCGGGTCTGGCTTCTCACTCATCAGAATGCCCCTCCCAAAACGGCACAGATAATCATATCATACTGAAAATAAAATGCGGGAAATAAAATGCGATAAACAAACACAATCCAATAAGTAATCATACAAGCGCTAGGATTGACTCTCGCAGGGACGTTAGATCCCCAGACTGACTCGCATACGGGACGTTGGATCCCAGGAAACTATCAATTCCCCAGCAGAGTCGCCAGCAGTCGCTTCCGCGAAAATAAGGTGCCGGCAAAACAGAAGAGTCGCCACCTTTCGTTATTTATCCCTCAGAACGGGAAAGGAAACGATCGGAAAAACCTGAGGAAAAAGGTATAAGACAAGGTCATTGCAACCATTGTCTGGGTTCCGGAGTCGGTTACACAAGGGGAAGGTATTAGCACCCCTCACGTCCATCGTACTCGATGGGATCCACGCTTGTTGTGTTTATCTGACGGGTTGGTTTTACTATCTACCTATCAAGGCTGGCTTAAAAAGAAAAGAAAAATGACTCGGCAAAGCGTCGCACTTTGTGCCTACGTATTCTCACCAGAGAATGAGAAATCAGAGTCAACGTAGTTCGACTAACTATAGGTTACGGGGAAGGTGGCTCGCTAATACGTCAGTATTGTGCCTACGTACTCTCAACAGGCTTGAGAGATCAGAGCTTACGTAGTTCGGGATAATACGGATTACGGGAATTCAGATTCATCTGTTTTTTCGAGTAGGATTAACAAACAGTTCCAGCAGTTTGGTGTACGCAGCTCGACCCTTTGACTTATGGGCCCATGGGGCAAAAGGTTTGAAGTTTGTTTTCTATCTTTTACGGAAGAACTGTTTTTTATGTTTGTCTGCAACCAATATCGCACTAGAGACTATGACCTGAGAGTGAATGCGTCGCATGTCACCCAAAGGGTGCCATACTAAACATCCAGACTGCCGAAAAGAAACTCTACAACAATCCTTTCTCAGATAGCTTAAGGCTCGTAACGTACGAGGTCAGTTAACCTTTATTACTGTATTTTGATTTGTTTGAAGATAAGAAGAGAGGGGGACAACTACGGGGAGACTATCAAGTCCTAATGTTGTCATGCCAAGGATTCATCCTATGGTTGAAGTTTGAAACAGGTAACTCCTAGAAGTTATCATGCATAGGTTTCAACCTAAAGTTCTAATCATCACTTCCTTATCAAAGGAAGTGAGATTCCTAGGGGATCATGTCAATGGTAAACAGAAACAGATAAAGCATCAGCTTAAACAGTAAACAGTAAAAGATTGTAAAATGCATGCAATGCAAGTGAGGGAGGAAATGTGTGTGGGACATCAGCCTCCACAAGCTCATCTCAACCTCAATCCAAGTATGAATAACTGCAATCATACAGAAGAAACAACATGCTATCAAGCAAATCACTGTTGCACCTTAAAATTTGACCAACCAGCTCTCTTATCTGGTTCGTGGTTTAAATTCGTATTCGCATATCAGATGCATGGCATTTGTACACAGACAGAGGATGTCAGGGTCACAGCTTGGTTTTCATCTACCGGATATTTCAGATCCAGTCTAGATTATCAGGGTTTTATTTTCGGTAAATTGTACGCTTCTCAGTGTTTTCAACTTACATGGTGATTTTGGGGATGTTCTGATGCCAGGGGTTTATTGTTTGCTTTAATCTGGTCGCGCGCTCTTTTATGTTGGTTATTGGCCTCTTTCTGCATTTTTTAGGGTTTAATAGCCTTTTGAGGATTTTTAATAGGCTTTAATAGCCTTTTTAGGGTTTTTAGATTTTTTTTAGAATTTAAATAGATTTTTAATATTTTTAATAGCTTCCAATCGTTTTTTAGATTTTTATAGATTTTTTTAATAGGTTTTAATGTTTTTTAATAGTTTTAATAGAATTTTAATAGATATTATAGAATAATAGTTTTAGATATGTTTGTAGATATAGGTTTAATAGAGTTTGTTTTCTTAATATAGGGTTAATCTTTTGTTAGGCATTATTTTCCTTTATTAGGTTTGATATAGGTTATTAGTTAAATAGATATTAATAGATATTATAGGATTTATTAGTTTTAGTTTAATATAGAATTTAATTAGATTTTAATCACCTTTTAGTTTAATTAGGATTTAATCTTTTGTTTAGATTTTATTTGAGTTTGTTAGATTTAATTAGGTTTAGTCAGAGTTAATTAGTTAATTAGGGTTAGTCAGGTTTAATTAGTTTCCAATTAGGGTTAAGCTTTTTAATTCAGATTTAGGGTCTATTGTATTATTTTCGGGGGCCCAAGAGTATGGTTTTTGGAGGCCCAATTGTCCTCAGTCTTTTTTTTTTTCATTTTTGTTGTCCAGAAATGTGCCAAGTGTCAGGTTTAAAGCGTGACACGCGTGTAAATGCAAGGGACCCACGTGATAATTCCAGAATTCCCCCAGTCCTTGCCACGTTTCAAGCCCTCTCTCTCCCTCTCTCTCCACGCCACCTCACACGTGGCCAGCACGCAGTGACCCCAACGCCACTTGTCATGCCATCATCCTCACCGGAGCCTCCTACCGCCGGGCATGCAAACGCCCTAACCCCCACCGTCGGCAACCCTAACTGTCACCGGACCACCGCAACAACCCGCCGGAGTTACTTTTCTGCCCAGAATCCTCCCATCTTCTTCTTTCTCCTCCAATCTTCCTCGTCCCTCTTCATCTTTTATTCGCCGGAAACTTCAAAGAATTTTCCAGAAAACCTTCAAACCTTCATCGTTCTTCAAAGAATTTTCCAGAAAACCTTCAAACCTTCATCGTTCTTCAAAGAATTTTCCAGAAAACCTTCAAACCTTCATCGTTCTTCAAAGAATTTTCCAGAACACCTTCAACGCCTTCAATCAACCTTCAGGTTTTCCAGAAGGATCTCCCACTCTCTTCTCCAGATCGTTCAAGCAAGCAATTTCTAGAGAACCTCCAGATCTTCGTCTCTCTCGCGGCGATCTTCGTTGAATCTTCAAGAACTCCACGAGCTTGTTCTTGATTCATCTCCAGGTGCGCCTTCTTTAAGTTTGATACTAGTTTTTGGCTTTAGTGAATGGATGTTGATGATGTTGTCTCGCTGAGATTTAGATTTCTTAGTGATTGTTTGTTTTGGAGATTGATCTGGGTGAGTGTGTTTGAGGATTCTGGAGAGGAGTTTCAGAGGGGAAAGAGGTTGGGGGAGCGGCGCTAGGGTTCGTATGGTGAACAGTGATCAGAGTTTTGGGGGAAGAAGTTGATTTTGTTAATTGATAACTTGGATTAGGGTTTGGGCTGGGTTAAGCCCAAGTGTGAGTTTGCTGAAACTCACCTCCCGTTTGCTCGTCCCCCCCCCCCCCCCCCCCCATTGTGAGAAAGCTGAATGTGATTGTGGATTGGGCTTAGGCCCTGTCTGCTAAGCGCACCCCCCTCAGTTTGGGCCAAGTGGATAAGCAACTAAGGGTTTGCTATTGCTGCACCCCCCCTGCTTTCTTTTTCTTTTTAATTTTCTTTGTTTGTTCATGTTAGACATAAATTCATAGAAAATAGTAGGATTGCTCAATTAATTCCCTTCTTTTTTCTGTAGGTTAATATTTCAATGTAGGATTTTATAATGCAAAAATATTAATTTGATCATGCATTTTCATTTTTATTTGCATTATTGTATTTTAACTGATATTGAATAATTGGTTTGTGGTGTGCCTGCCTTGCTGATTTTATTTCTCTCACTTGGTATTGAATTTTGCTTCAGTTTTTTTAGTTTGTTATACTAGACTAATTCATGCTCCCCATAGGATTTTTGTGGATTTTTTAGAGATTGATTGATGTTGTTTTAGGGTTAGAGAATAGAGACCTCATAACTTGCTGGTTAACCCTTGACCATTCACATGTTAGGGATTGTTAGTAGCCTTAGAAGTTGACTTAGGCTTTGAGATTTGATCTTGGGATCATAGAGCCATGTAGGTTTCCCCTGGATTTTTGGTAGATTTTTATAGGGTGTTCTGTTATTTTTGCTTGAGCTTGAGAATAGGAGAGGTCCTGAGGGCTTCTGACTTTGAAGTTCAACTATGGTTGAACTTCAGAGATAGTTTCTTTTGGTTTGACGGCCTGTGGTTTCTTCTTGAGGATGGAGGTTGGTTGAAGTCTTGATGGAGCTTGCAAGGATGCATGGTTTGAGGTCCTAGTTTAGGAGCTTGCTCTCTGTTTGTGAGGTTTGAGATCCTGAAGTTTGAGGGAAATCTATGGTACTTTCCTGAGGAAGGCACTGTGGATGTCTTTCATTATTTCTTCTCACCTCTTTCTCAAGTATCCAATGATGTTGGAGCCTTCATGTGAGTTTAGTTTCCCCTGAGGGGGAATATAAACCGATCACAGTTGTTGAGCCACATGGGATATGATTCCTAAGTGGAAGTCCCCTAGTACTTTCCAGAGGAAGGCACTATGGGTCTGTTCACTTAGTTCCCTTAGTTCATGTAGGATTTCTCAAGTATCCAATGATGTTGGAGCCTTCATGTGAGTTTAGTTTCTCCTGAGGAGGAATGTAAACTGATCACAGTTGTTGAGCCACATGGGATATGATTCCTGAGTGGAAGCTTCCTAGTACTTTCCTGAGGAAGGCACTATGAGTCTGCCTACTTAGCTCCCTTTCTTTGGTAAGCTTGTCCTGAAGCTTGGAGACTGGGATTGACTTCTCTTGTGTAGGGTTTTGCTTTAGGGTTTTGCTTAGGGCTTTGCTTAGAGTGTTGCTTAGGGTTTTGATCAGGGTTTGTTTTAGGGTTGTTCAGGGGTCCTGCTCAGGGGTAGTTTCTTAAGTTTTGAATAGGAGTTTGCCAGGCTGGTTAGCCTTCTCTTTGTGTTGTTTGACTTGTGTGGTGTTGTGCTGCATTAGACTTAGGGGTTCATCTAGATATTTCTGAGATAGGTGCATCTTAGAAATAGGCTTTGCGTGCATGAGAAGTTGAGGTGGTCCTCCTTCTGCTTGTTTGTTATTGAGTGGCTTTGCTTGCTGGTATTTGGTAGAGCTGAGCTCCCTTACCTCTGTGGTTTGTGGCCCTTGTGCCTTGCTTGTTAGGTTATTGCATTCATGCATATTTTCAGTATTTCTTTACTTTGCAGTAATTCCGGTTTGCTGTTTAGTGTTGTGTCCATGATCCCTTAGGAGCTCTAACTTCTCTGCTGTGGAGGAGTTATGATAGACATTAGGATGGTTAACCAGGCATGATAACAGTAGGTAGATTCCTCTTTTCAATCGTAGTTTTAAGGTGTCTCTTTCCTTTCTCAAAACAACAGAGAAACACTTAATAAAGGATAAAACAAAAAGTGAATTCATTTCTTCCGTTAAAAGATTTGAACACACATCAAAACATTTTGTCCTCCTGAACTGATAAAAACCCTTGGTTAAGGTGCATTTTCCCATAAAAAAAAAACAAACATTTGAGCAGCTTGTGTTGTGCGTAGTCGAACTACGTTTGCTCTGATCTTCCATGCCGTGTGGAAGTACGTAGGCACAGGACGCGATGTCCTGGCGAGCAACCTTCCCCCCATCTAGACGGAGGTAGTCGAACTACGTTGACTCTGACTTTCCCATTGCACGAGGGAGTACGTAGGCCCAGAACAGCGTATGTTCTGTCGAGTCCTGTCTTTTTCTTTTCTTTTCAGACTGACCATTAGCATAGATAGATAAAAACACCCTTTTCCTTATAAACACCAAGCGTGGATCCCGTCGAGTACGACGGACGTGAGGGGTGCTAATACCATCCCCTTGCGTAACCGACTCCCGAATCCAGGTTTTGGTTGCGATGACCATACCTTTCCCGTTTTTTGCGAGGTTTACTTCGAGCGTTTCCTTTCCCTCTGTTGGGATAAATAACGCACGGTGGCGACTCTTCTGTCAGCCGGCGCCGATTTTCGCAGTAGCGACAGCTGGCGACTCTGCTGGGGACTTATAGCATATAGGGACTTTTCCCATCCCTTATGCTGGGACCGTTTCCCATCCCCTACGCGAGTCAATCCTAGCGCTTGGGTGTTTATCTGTTGTGTGTTGTGCATGTGTGTTTTTATCTTTCCGCACTTTACTTTCCCGCACCTTTACCTTTCCGCATTTACTTTCAGCACTATATCATTATAATTATTGTTGTGGGAGAGGGAGGTTACTATGAGTGAGAAGCCGGACCTGGGCTTGAGCATGCACCTAGACATAGTTGCGGAGAGTAGTAGACGAACCTGTCAGCTGAGCAGGCACAGTTCCCTACGAAATCTGCGCCCAGACGAGGTTCTCTCAGAGGTGCTCCTTTCCGGTCCTGAGGATCTGAGGGGAGTCCAGACGTGAGGATTGTCGACTCTGGGGACCGATCATTTGGAAGTCAGCTAAGTGAGGCCTCTTCATGACTTGATGATGCCACTCCTTCTGGGAATCGTATCGTCACTCATGAAAGTCTGTGACGCTGATGACCGCATAGGATGCCGTACCTTTGTCCGTGGATTAGGTCCATACCTGTGAGGGGGAATGGGTTATTGCAGGAAAACTGGCCTTCAGAAACCATGATTCAGTATTTATCAGATGGTTTTCTTGGCTCGTTAGCAGGTGTGTTGTTTGGATCAGATGGATTTCTTGTTTGAGGGTGATACTATTATCAGATGGTTTTCTCGTCAGTTACAGAGGTTCAGATGGATTTCTTACCAGGGTATTGGTATTTTGAGTGTCAGATGATAGTTAGTGTCATGAAGTTCTGGTGACTGTGGTGGTTTTCTGTTCTCAACTTCACATGGATGTTCCTCTTCAAGCTACAGCATGGCCCCTGTGTTCACTAATTGCATCATTTATCATATTGCATTATTGCATTACCATTTGCATCCAACTAACGTGTGTGTATTGCAGGTACATATTTTCCCTCCCAGTTCCGGTGTTTGTTTCCTAGCAAGACAGGGAAGCCATGAAGAGAGTGTTACCCTACAAATTCCCGTCTCCAGATATCAGTCTGTTGTCAGAGTTAATTACTATTGCTAAGAAGAAGGTGATGGGAGATTTCAGGAAGACATATAGGAGGATCCTGACTTATGTTTACCAGCCCTCGGCTTATGAGATCAGCGACATTTACACCCTATTGCAGTTTTATGATGCTGAGCTCAGGTGTTTCGTATTTCCTGATTTTGTCTTGGCTCCTACCCTGGAGGAGTATTCTGCACTCTTGGATATACCGATTCGCGAGCAGATGCCTTTCTATCACACGGACGCTAAGCCTAATCTGGCTGAGCTTTCTGATATTATGCACTTAGGAGAGTCTGAGCTGACAGGGAAGATGACCAGAAGAGGAGATGTGTGGGGATTTCTGTTGGATGTTTTGGTGGAGAAGGCTCGGGAGTATGCCAAGAAGGGTGGCTGGGTTGTTTTTGACGCCATCCTTGTTGTGTGTGTTTATGGCATTGTATTGTTCCCAAACTTTCCTGATTTTGTTGACGCAGATGCTTTCTATATTCTGGCTGCAAAGAACCCGGTTCCTACCTTTCTAGGGGATATCCACCATTCCACTCACTACCAAAATGAAAAGCGGCGAGGAAGGAATGTCTCTTGTTGTGTACCTCTACTGTGCCGGTGGTTTACTAGTCATATGCCGAAGTCAGGACCTTTTGTCACTTCTATTGATTCTTTAGGATGGCCTGAGCGCTTGATGGGGTTGACTTCTGAGAATGTGGTGTGGGTTAACGAGGAGGTGTTCGGAGTTGAGATCATATACAGATGCGAAGGATTCCCTAATGTTCCTTTGATAGGAAGGAAAGGGTGTGTCAATTGCAACCCTTCCTTATTAATCAGGCAGTTTGGGTATGCACCTCAGGAAGCGCCGAAGCCCGAGGAGATACAGGAATCTCTGTATCTCACTGGGGCAATAGAGGAAGAGATGTTGGTCAAGCTTGAGAAAGCATGGAAGAACCTGCATAAGAGAGGGAAGCCTTCATGTAGCAAAGGGGGTACTCGAGTTCTTGGTCCGTATGTGGAATGGATTCGTGAACGAGCTACGAAGTTCCTTATGCCTTATCCTGCAGTTCAGCCGTTGTATCCTCCTCCGGTGGAGGAGCCCACCACTATAGACATGCAGGTATACAAGCAGCTGATGGCGGAGAAAGAAGAGTTAGCAAAGGCTAAGGAAGCTTTAGAGAAAGAGAATGCCCAGCTTCGTCATGAAAAGATCGAAACAGGATATTTTTCCAAGCAACAGGCCGAAACTTTGAAACATCTGAAGACTACTTTATTGGAGTTGAATGAAACCAAGAAGCGTCTGGAGTTAGATGTAGACTCAGTTAGCAGTGTATTGGCTACTAAGAAACAAGAGCTGGAGAGGGCCTACACGAAGTTAGCTAAGTTCAGAGAGCACTGGGATCTCACTATGACCAAACGCAAAGAACGGGAAGAAGAGCTAAAGACACAGGTTGCTCAGTTGGGAGAGCAGGTTAGAGTGAAGACTGAAGAGCTTGAAGAAGAAGCATGTCGTCGATACGAGGCCGAACGCAAACTGATTGATGCCATGAAGAATCTGGAAGATTGTCAGCGTAGAGCAGACATCAAGAGACCCAAACCTGAGGATGGTGCCCAAGATAAGGCTTGGGAAGATTTTGTCAGAGATATCCATGGAACGGTCAGGAAAAGGGATCAGTTGATAGAAGGCTTGATTTATCGACCGGACCATCCAGAGACGAAGAAGCTGTTCGAGGATTTCTGCAATCGTACCCGCACTTGATTTCTTTCTTGTATTCTATGTGTTGAGATCACCACCAGGCATGTTGGTCGGGATCCTCCTTTATCATATCAGTTGTATGAACTTAGTTGTGTAACGCCTTGACGAGACTGTTTTTCCAATATATGGGGGTTTTCTAAATATTATCTTTATGGTTTCTCTTGTCTTGCCACCTTGACACTGGAATTGGAGGGGAAATATCCCCAACGCACACATGCACGTTAGCATTTTTGCATTATTGTTTGCATAAATCGCGTTGTATTACAGGTTGTGATCCATGTTCCTTATCATTTTGCATCCATATCTCCAGGTATTTTCAGGATTGCAGAAAAGAGGGTCCACCGTTACTCTACCAGAACTAATCACAAGAAGATCATGGACAACGTGCAGAGTGAAATGCAAGAGATGCGTGACAGGATGGCCATGCTCATGCAAACCATGGAGACCATCGCCAAAGGACAAGAGCAGCTGCAGAATCTGGTTCAACCGATAGTCGCACGGGCTGAAAACAACGGGACACCGCATGGTGAGAATATTGCTGCTTCTCCCCGAATTGAGAATCGTCAAAGTGATGATGCTATTCCCGTAACCGGTTTGAATGCTGGAGAAACTGGTCCTGTAGGTGGAGGTGGGAACACCGGTAATATGAATGCCAATGCAGATACTGCTGAGGTATTTGTGGGTAATGTCAATCAGGGTTTCAATGGGGGCATTGAGAATGTCGGAATGAATGGTATTAATGGTAACCAGGGCTTCAATGGTGTGAACATGGGGTATGGCAGCATTGCTGGTGCCAAGGCTGGGTTTGGTGGCTATGGTTATGGTAATCTTGGATATGGAACTGGTGCATACAACGCTCAAGAGATGGGCAATCAGAGGTATGACCCCAGGTACTTCCAAATGGGTCCGGGCCGTGATGCAGATTATGATGCGGTACCTCGCTGGGAGGATCGTCAGGAGGATGTGTTCTCTGGTCAGAACGAGGGTTATGAAAGAGCTAGGGATGACAACCATCGGATGAGATTGCTAGAAGAGAAAGTGAACGGATTAGCCAGCCAGAATGCTCTGGGGCTGGATATGTCAAATATGGGGCTGGTCCCAGGGTTGAGGGTCGCGCTGAAATTCAAAGCGCCGTCATTTGATAAGTACAAAGGGGATACATGCCCTAGGGTGCATGTGCGTGCATTTTACAGGCGTATGTCTGCGTATTCTGAGGATGAAAAGATGCTAATGCACTTCTTCCAGGATAGCCTGTCAGGGCCATCGCTGGAGTGGTACATGAGCTTGGAGCCTACTCAGATCAGGAGTTGGAAAGAGCTGGCAGAGGCTTTTGTTCGACATTATCAATATAATAGCGATCTTGCCCCTAACCGAGTCCAGTTGCAGAGCATGTCTCAAAAGTCTAGCGAGAGCTTTAAGGAATACGCCCAGAGATGGCGAGATCTGGCTGCTAGGGTACACCCTCCTATGGTGGAGCGCGAAATGATGGATATGTTCATAGGAACTTTTTCTGGAATGTACTATGACCAGTTGCTCAATTTTTCGATGAGTACCTTCTCTGAGTTGATCTTGATGGGAGAGCGCATCGAAAACGGAGTGAAGATTGGTAAAATTCAAGCGGGTGAGTCCAGTTCTATAGGGGGTAATAAGAAGACGTTTGGTGGTAAAAGGCAGGGTGATACCAACGCCATACACAATGCTCGACGAAAAATAGAAGTCAGAACTGGCATCAGCAGTCGCAAGTTGCAAGCGTAACCATCCCAGGGCCTTCTCAGCAGCAGAGACAACAACCACCGCAGCAGGCTCAGCAGCAGCCTAATAATAATCAGCGCAGACTTCAGAACCCACGATCGAGGAGAGTATTCGAGGTACCGCCGGTATCATATGCAGAACTCCTTCAAACTTTGTTGAAATTACAGCTAGTCGAGAAAAGGACCTTAGCACCACCAACTGGCCAGCCACCAGTCGGGTATGATGTTAATGAGCATTGTGACTTCCATTCGGGTGCACCAGGGCACAATATTGAAAATTGCCTAGCTTTCAAGCATAAAGTACAGGATTTGCTTGATAGTACGACTATTAACTTCGGGAAGGACGGTCCCAATATCACGCAGCAGCCAATGCCCAAGCATGGTGGGGCTGGGGCCAATACAATCCTGGCAGATGATGAGTTAAAATTGGTTTCGGAGGTGAGCAAGCTGAAAACCCCTTTGAGTTACGTAAAGTAGCGCTTATTGAAAGGAGGTGTCTATCCCGGTTGCAGTGAAGAGTGTGCTGACTGTTTGGCTCAACTTGGGGGCTGTGAGAAGTTGAAAAGGGGAGTTCAAGGCTTGATTGATGAAGGAATTTTGCAGTTTGACAGGTCTGTGGGGCGAGAGAAGTCTGTTGAGACAGAATCTGGAAAAGAGCGCAGTGAGGTTGCTACGATCACCATTCGGTTCAAATCAGTGACGATTTCGGCATCATCGAAAAGGTCGACCATTACTATTACCAAGGCTAAGCCAGTCCCTTATGAAAGCACAAAGGCAGTCCCGTGGAGCTATGGTGCTGAAGTATATTGCAATGGGGAAAAGATTGACTTGAATGATCCGCCAGCGGGGTCCGTAGATAACATAGTGGGAGCGAGTGGTATAACCCGGAGCGGGAGAATTTTCACTTCACCTGAGGTCGAGGCAGAGAGGCTCGCCAGGGGCAAGAACAAAGTTGTTGAGGGGGAATCTTCGGGGAGTAAGGAGAAAGAACCGATAACCAAAGATGTGGAAGAATTCATGAGGTTGATCCGCAAAAGTGATTACAAGATTGTAGATCACCTGCAGCAGACCCCGTCAAAGATCTCCATATTATCGTTGTTGTTGTGTTCTGAGGCGCATAGAAATGCCCTGTTGAAGGTACTTGAGACATCCTTCGTGCCGCAAGAGATTTCAGTTAATCAGCTGGAGGGAGTTATGGCACATGTTAACGCTGGGCATGGTCTGGGATTCACGGATTTTGACCTAACGCCTAGAGGGCGTGATCATAATAATGCCTTGCACATCTCTATCGAATGTCGGGGCACTATTTTATCCCATGTGCTGGTAGACACTAGGTCCTCGTTGAATGTGTTACCAAAGAAAGCCTTGTTGAAATTGGATACTCGTGGGTTGTTGTGCACCCCTAGTGATTTGGTGGTGAGGGCCTTTGACGGAACAAGGAGGTCTGTATTCGGGTCAGTAACGTTACCCATCCAGGTAGGTCTGGAGGTGTTTGACACAATGTTTTACATCATGGACATCCAGCCTGCATATAGCTGTTTGATCGGGAGACCTTGGATTCATGCCGCTGGGGAAGTTACTTCTACACTCCATCAGAAGCTGAAATATATGGTTGAGGGGAGTATTGTGACGGTGTGTGGCGAAGAGGACATCTTAGTCAGTCATTTGTCTTCCTTCAAGTACGTGGAGGTAGATGGAGAGATTCATGAAACGCTGTGTCAGGCGTTCGAAGGGGTGAAGGTTAAAGAAGAGGCTCCGTTAAAGAGTGAAGGGCAAGAGGTGGTCGTCTCCTCATATAAAGAAGCCAAGGCATTGGTACAAGCAGGAGAGACTCAGAAGTGGGGGCAGGTTCTGGACATCCCAGTGAAGCAAGATAGGTATGGCTTGGGGTACCGCCCATCTCCCTCACAGAGTGCGCCTAAGTACAAGGGACTTGTGGTGTTCACGCCCGGAGGAGTCAGCTTCGAAAGGATTAATGCCGTGTCTGATACAGAGGAAGTGGATAGCGACTGCGACATGGACGCATGGATTCGACCCAGCGCGCCGGGGTAAAGCCTATGCAACTGGTCCATCCAGGATGTCATCCAAGTCACCAAACAGTAATGCGTTGTTTTTTTCAATCATTGTATGATCACATGCCTTGCCCGGGGCATCGTTGACCTTGTCTTAGGGCCTAACTGTTTACTTGTATGTTTGCATGATCAATAAATAACGGCGTTTTTTACATTCAAATGTTGAGATCCTTTTCTTTCTGTTTTCTATTTTTCAATAAAATGGCAGCGTGGTTATGAATTTTGCTTATATATCATTTTGAAGCACTTAACCGTTTCCCTCGCAGGATTCATGAATTTTCAGATGACATCGATCAAAGACTTCCTATGACTCGTTTAGACTTCAAGCATCCGATCTTCCAAGCTGAGGAAGAGATTGTTGAGGATAGTGACTTACCAGAAGAGCTGAGTCGGTTATTGAAGCAAGAGGAGAGAGTCATTATGCCTCACCAGGAAGAGATTGATATTGTCAACTTGGGGTCTGAAGAGTGCGTCAGGAATATCCGTATAGGGGCCGCGTTGCAAGTTGACATCAAGCAAGAGCTTATTGAGATGCTGCGTGAATACAATGATATATTTGCTTGGTTCTACGAGGACATGCCAGGTCTGGATACTGATATGGTTGTTCATCGTCTTCCGTTGAAGGAAGATTGCCCACCCGTGAAGCAGAAACTCAGAAGGACTCGTCCTGACATGGTTGTAAAGATAAAGGAAGAAGTGCAGAAGCAATGGGATGCTGGATTCCTGGCTGTCACCACTTATCCCACTTGGGTCGCTAATATCGTGCCTGTGCCAAAGAAAGATGGCAAGGTTCGAATGTGTGTTGATTATAGGGATCTAAACAAAGCGAGCCCGAAAGATGATTTCCCGCTGCCACATATTGATGTGTTAGTTGACAACACAACTCAATTTTCGGTATTCTCCTTCATGGATGGATTTTCGGGGTACAACCAGATCAAAATGGCTCCGGAGGATATGGAAAAAATGACCTTTATCACCCCGTGGGGAACTTTCTGTTATAAAGTGATGCCCTTTGGTTTGAAAAATGCTGGGGCAACGTACCAGCGGGCCATGACAACGCTTTTTCACGACATGATGCACAAAGAGATTGAGGTGTATGTCGATGACATGATTGCCAAGTCTCAAACAGAGGAAGAACATCTGGTTAATCTGCTGAAGTTGTTCAAGAGGCTGAGGAAGTTCAGGCTGAGGCTGAATCCTAACAAGTGTACCTTCGGAGCGAGATCCGGGAAGCTACTGGGGTTCATTGTGAGCAAGAAAGGAATCGAGGTCGATCCTGCAAAAATAAAAGCAATACAAGAGATGTCAGCACCGAGAACAGAAAAAGAAGTCCGTGGATTCTTAGGGAGGTTGAACTACATTGCTAGGTTCATCTCTCACCTAACGACCACGTGTGAACCATTATTCAAACTGCTAAAGAAAGATCAAGCGGTGGTCTGGAACGACAATTGCCGAAGGGCATTTGAAAAGATAAAAGAATACTTGTAGGAACCTCCGGTGTTAATACCCCCAGTAGCAGGACGTCCACTGATTATGTATCTGACGGTTCTTGAGAACAGTATGGGTTGTGTTCTCGGTCAACATGACGAGACAGGAAGGAAAGAGCATGCAATTTACTACTTGAGTAAAAAGTTCACGGATTGTGAATCTCGATACTCTATGCTCGAAAAGACGTGTTGTGCATTGCGTGGGCTGCCAAACGTCTAAGACAGTATATGCTGAACCATACAACCATGCTGATATCGAAGATGGATCCGATCAAATATGTGTTTGAAAAGCAAGCGCTCTCTGGAAGGATTGCTAGATGGTAGATGGTATTGACAGAATACGATATCCAGTATGTTTCCCAGAAGGCCATTAAGGGAAGTGTTCTGTCCGAATATCTTGCCAAACAGCCAATTGAGGATTATCAGCCTATGAAGTTTGAGTTTCCTGATGAGGATATAATGTACTTGAAGGCTAAAGATTGGGATGAGCCGCTGCCTGGTGAAGGTCCTGAGCGGAGTTCCCAGTGGCAATTGATTTTTGATGGGGCTGTCAATTCGTACGGTAGCGGGATTGGGGCAATCATTACAACTCCCCACGGGTCGCATATCCCGTTCACAGCCAGATTGACTTTTCCAGTGACGAATAACGAAGCCGAGTATGAAGCTTGTATTATGGGGTTGGAGGAGGCTATCGATCTGAGGATCAAGAATCTAGACGTATATGGGGATTCAGCATTGGTTGTGAATCAGATTAAGGGAGAGTGGGAGACGCGCCAACCTAATCTGGTACCGTACATGAATTATGCGAGAAGGTTGCTACCTTTCTTCGATAGGGTGGAATTTCATCATGTACCTCGAGCGGAGAATCAAATGGCAGACGCCCTTGCAACGTTATCCTCGATGTATAAGGTCAACCACTGGAATGAGGCTCCCAGGATTGTCATCTCTCGCCTTGATAGGCCGGCCTTTGTGTTTACAATTGATGAAGCGTCTGACGGTAAGCCTTGGTATTTCGATATACAGAATTTCCTGAAGAACAAGGAATATCCGGCTGGGGCATCCAGTCGTGATCAGAAGGATCTAAGGAGAGTAGCAGGCAACTTCTATCTGAATCCCGATGGCGTTCTGTATAGAAGGAACCACGATTTGGTACTCCTCCGGTGTGTAGATGAGAAGGAAGTCAGTTTACTCATGGAAGAGGTCCATGAAGGAACTTTCGGTACGCATGCCGGTGGACATGCTATGACCAGGAAATTGTTGCGAGCAGGGTATTACTGGTTAACAATGGAGACATATTGTTTCAAATTTGCCAAGCGGTGTCACAAGTGCCAGATCTATGCAGATAAGATCCATGTGCCACCTAGTCCATTGAATGTTATGGCTTCTCCGTGGCCTTTCTCCATGTGGGGAATTGATATGATCGGCAAGATTGAGCCTACTGCTTCTAATGGGCATCGCTTCATCCTGGTCGCGATCGATTACTTCACCAAGTGGGTGGAAGCAGCATCCTACGCCAATGTGACGAAGCAGGTGGTGGCCAGATTTATCAAGAGGGATATAATTTGCAGATACGGTATTCCTGAACGGATCATCACTGATAATGGTTCGAATCTGAATAATAGGATGATGAAAGATCTTTGTCGGGAGTTTAAGATCGAGCACCATAATTCATCTCCCTACAGACCCAAGATGAATGGCGCTGTAGAGGCGGCCAACAAGAACATAAAGAAAATTGTTCAGAAGATGGTGGTAACGTATAAGGATTGACATGAGATGTTGTTGTTTGCTTTGCACGGTTATCGCACGACGGTGCGTACATCAACAGGGGCAACTCCGTTCTCACTGGTGTATGGCATGGAGGCAGTCCTGCCATTAGAGGTTGAGATACCATCTTTGAGGGTTTTGCTTGATGTTCAGCTTGATGAGGCAGAATGGGTGAAAAGCAGATTGAATCAACTGAGCTTGATAGACGAGAAGAGACTGGCATCCATTGCACATGGTAGGTTGTATCAGAGCCGGATGAAGAAAGCGTTCGACAAGAAGATTCGACCTCAAAGCTTTCAGACGGGTGATCTTGTGCTGAAGAAGATCCTCCCACCGCAATCGGATCACAGGGGCAAATGGACTCCCAATTATGTAGGTCCATACGTCGTGAGAAAGGTCTTCTCCGGAGGAGCCTTATTGTTATCCACCATGGACGGTGAAGACTTTTCGTCCCCTGTGAACTCGGACGCAGTTAAAAAATACTTTGCTTAAAAATTGACCCGCTGGACAGTAAAAAGAGAGTCCAGGCAAAAACGGGGCATCCTGGCGAATCAAAAAACAGAATAAAAAGGTTCGGGCAAAAGTTAGGGATAAAATGAAAAAAATGTACACCCGCGAAGTTGAAAACCTACATTGGGCGGCTTCGGCAAAAAGGGGTATCCTGGTGAATCGAAAACCCGCAAAGGGCGATTCACGCAAAAGTTAGGGATTTAAGAAGCAAATGAATGCGGTCCAAGCTTGATTGTTTAGAGGTTTGGGAGCATCTGGGGGGTCAACTATCCAAAGCAATCTCTTCTGAAGACAGAGATCAGGAAAGTGTCAGAGTCCGGCGAGTCATAGGAGGATCGGTTCGTGGTGTTCGTCTGTAACACGTTGCCGACATGTGTACGAATTTTATTCTGTATTTTTGTATATTTCTGCATTTTGTTTATGCGTGACTACCTCTTTTCAGGAGTTGCATCTGATGTACAAATCTTGCCTATTCTCAGGCCGTTATCAATAAAGGGTTTTATTCAGCGTAGTGTGTGACTTTAGTTTTAACTTTTACAGTTTTGTTTGTAAAAAACGTCGATGTTTCTGATAAACTTACATGCGTGTAAATAGGCGGGCCTCGGCCGATGATTGTTAAAACCGGGGGTTACCTGAATGGTTGTCATGGGTGATTACCCAGATGTTTCTTTTTGCATAGATTTTCTTGTGTTGACTTTTGCAGGTATTCAAAAGCTTGCAAAGTTCCCCGCCAGAGCCCATGGCAGGCTAGTACCCTCTCCAAAGGATGAACATTGTGTCCTTCCCCGGTGAAATCGCCCCAGTCAAAATTGAATGTTGTCTCCCCAGGAGAGTGGAGATTGCGTCAAAGGAAAAGATCAATGTATCTTCAGTAGTTCAGAATTAGCTTATCAAGCAGAGCAGAGTCCTCCCCAATGAAGGTCGAGATGGATATGATTAACTTCCCCAAAGAGTTCCTTGCGTAGTGCGAATCAGAGCATGCCGGTCAATCCCCAGCTCAGTGATAGCAGGATGAAGTATTCCCAGGGCGTAATCCGAATGTTGATATCTTTGAAAGCAGTTTCCAGGATTGCTTTTCCCTTTCCTTAACAGGTTGATCCATCCTCGTCAGGACGATCGTTTTCAGCAGAGTTTGAAGTTGTGAGCTACTTTCCCAGCAGGACGGTTATCCCCGGCGGAGTTAGTTCATCTTTCCAGCCTTTATGTTGTTGGAACCGTATCGGTGGTATTCCGGTCACCCCCAGCGGATCCCGTTTGTCTTCAGCATTTATTTTGCTGAAGTAATTCCTTTGCATAAGCATGCATCATAAGCATTTGCATTTTACACAAATACGTAGCATTTCCATGCGGTATGGAAGCATTACAGCATCATCAAACATGTGCATTTGGAAGTATAAGCAGGATTGATTACCCGTCCAGCCTCGGGTATTTTCTCTGTTGATAAGTGAGATCGTGGTTTGCCGAGATGGGTATGTTTCGTTTGCGGCACAGAACGCGCAGTGATCATGTTTTCTCCTGTCAAGAGAGTTGTGGCGTAGGGCACGCAGTGATCTTGGTCATCGTTATGTTGTGGGTATTTGTGGTAGAGTATGCAGTGATCGTATTCGTCCCGTACGTTTTGTTTGCGGCACAGAACACGCAGTGATCGTGTTTTCTCCTGTCAAGAGAGTTGTGGCGCAGGGCACGCAGTGATCGTGGTCATCGTTATGTTGTGGGTATTTGTGGTAGAGTACGCAGTGATCGTATTCGTCCCGTACATTTTGTTTGCGGCACAGAACGCGCAGTGATCGTGTTTTCTCCTGTCAAGAGAGTTGTGGCGCAGGGCACGCAGTGATCTTGGTCATTGTTATGTTATGGGGTTTCCACGGAAGAGGTACGCAGTGATCGTATTTATCCTACATGTGGTTTTGTCTGCAATGCAAAGTACGCAGTGATCGTATTCTTCCTGTCAAGAGGGTTGTGGTGCAGAGCACGCAGTGATCGTGCTTCCTCATGTGAAGAGGATTGTGGTGTAAAGTACACAGTGATCGTGGCCATCGTTATGTTATGGGGTTTTTGTGGTAGAGTACGCAGTGATCGTATTCGTCCCGAATGTTTCGTTCGCAACGCCAAGACGCGCAGTGATCGTGTTCATCTTGTTACAGAGGGTGGTTGTGCCAGGCACGCAGTGATCGTGTTCGTCATGTTATATTCCCTTAGCAGAGTTTGCTAGGTCAAGCACTTTTTCCCCCAACTGAGTCTTTCTCAGGATGCTGTGGTGTCAGCGGTGGAAGACAGTAACGCAGATTTTTGGGTGGTTACCCGTAGTTTCCCCCAGCAGAGTTATGTTCTCCAGCAGGGTGTTACTTCAATGAGTTACTTAGTTAAGTCCCTCATAATCCCCAGCAGGGTATTCGTCACAGGAGTTGTTTGGTTAAATTCCTATTATTTTTCAACAAGGTTATTCTCATCAGGGTGCTCGGTTAAGTTCTCAATTTCCCCAGCGGAGTGTTTTCAGGATACCTATCGCCAGAACAGGTGTTTGACGGCTGTCGTCAGAATTGTCCTCTCAGAGTTTCTTGGTTAAGTTTCTCGTATCCCCGTAGGATGCTCGTTCAGGTACGAACGGAAGGTTGGTAAGAGAAATCAACATTTTCCCGCAGTTTAGTGGATGCTCGTTCAGGTACGAACGGAAGGTTGGTAAGAGAAATCAACATTTTCCCGCAGTTTAGTGGATGCTCGTTTCTTCAAGATACGAAAGGTTGATAAGTGAAATCAGCATTATCTCGTTTGGTTAAGCGTTTGCTCGTTTCTTCAGGATACGAAAGGTTGATAAGTGAAATCAGCATTGTCTCGTTTGGTTAAGCGTTTGCTCGTTTCTTCAGGATACGAAAGGTTGATAAGTGAAATCAGCATTGTCTCGTTTGGTTAAGCGTTTGCTCGTTTCTTCAGGATACGAAAGGTTGATAAGTGAAATCAACATTGTCTCTTTTGGTTAAGCGTTTGCTCGTTTCTTCAGGATATGAAAGGTTGATAAGTGAAATTAGCATTGTCTCGTTTGGTTAAGCGTTTGCTCGTTTCTTCAGGATACAAAAGGTTGATAAGTGAAATCAGCATTGTCTCGTTTGGTTAAGCGTTTGCTCGTTTCTTCAGGATACGAAAGGTTGATAAGTGAAATCAACATTGTCTCGTTTGGTTAAGCATTTGCTCGTTTCTTCAGGATACGAAAGGTTGATAAGTGAAATTAGCATTGTCTCGTTTGGTTAAGCGTTTGCTTGTTTCTCAGGATACGGAAGGTTGATAAGTGAAATCAGCATTGTCTCGTTAAGTGTTGGCTCGTTTCTTCGGATGCGGAAGGTTGATAAGAGAGATCAACAATTTTGCTCACTGTTCAGTGTATGCTTTCTTCTCCGGAATGGGGTGGTCTATGGACAATATCAGATTATTTCATAAGCAGGTTGATGAATAGTGTTTCAGTTGTCACTGTGGCAATGGAAATCAGTTCCCTGGTTAATTCTCCCCAAGCAGTGGTGTGCGCAATTTATTTTGCGGTTGGCAAATTTCAGGGTTTCATTGGTATTCAACCGTCATTTACCTTTAAATGTTTGAAGGTTGAGCGCTCTTCACCCATTCAGGTCCAAGCCGCTTGAATAGGGGCAGCTGTTGCACCCTAAAATTTGACCAACCAGCTCTCTTATCTGGTTCGTGGTTTAAATTCGTATTCGCATATCAGATGCATGGCATTTGTACACAGACAGAGGATGTCAGGGTCACAACTTGGTTTTCATCTACCGGATATTTCAGATCCAGTCTAGATTATCAGGGTTTTATTTTCGGGAAATTGTACGCTTCTCAGTGCTTTCAACTTACATGGTGATTTTGGGGATGTTCTGATGCCAGGGGTTTACTGTTTGCTTTAATCTGGTCGCGCGCTCTTTTATGTTGGTTATTGGCCTCTGTCTGCATTTTTTAGGGTTTAATAGCCTTTTGAGGATTTTTAATAGGATTTATAGATTTTTAGGATTTAAATAGATTTTTTTATATTTTAATAGGGTTTTTAGATTTTTTTTAGAATTTAAATAGATTTTTAATATTTTTAATAGCTTCAAATCGTTTTTTAGATTTTTATAGATTTTTTTTAATAGGTTTTAATGTTTTTTAATAGTTTTAATAGAATTTTAATAGATATTATAGAATAATAGTTTTAGATATGTTTGTAGATATAGGTTTAATAGAGTTTGTTTTCTTAATATAGGGTTAATCTTTTGTTAGGCATTATTTTCCTTTATTAGGTTTGATATAGGTTATTAGTTAAATAGATATTAATAGATATTATAGGATTTATTAGTTTTAGTTTAATATAGAATTTAATTAGATTTTAATCACCTTTTAGTTTAATTAGGATTTAATCTTTTGTTTATATTTTATTTGAGTTTGTTAGATTTAATTAGGTTTAGTCAGAGTTAATTAGTTAATTAGGGTTAGTCAGGTTTAATTAGTTTCCAATTAGGGTTAAGCTTTTTAATTCAGATTTAGGGTCTATTGTATTATTTTCGGGGGCCCAAGAGTATGGTTTTTGGAGGCCCAATTGTCCTCAGACTTTTTTTTTTTTTCATTTTTGTTGTCCAGAAATGTGCCAAGTGTCAGGTATAAAGCGTGACACGCGTGTAAATGCAAGGGACCCACGTGATAATTCCAGAATTCCCCCAGTCCTTGCCACGTTTCAAGCCCTCTCTCTCCCTCTCTCTCCACGCCACCCCACACGTGGCCAGCACGCAGTGACCCCAACGCCACTTGTCACGCCATCATCCTCACCGGAGCCTCCTACCGCCGGGCATGCAAACGCCCTAACCCCCACCGCCGGCAACCCTAACTGTCACCGGACCACCGTAACAATCCGCCGGAGTTACTTTTCTGCCCAGAATCCTCCCATCTTCTTCTTTCTCCTCCAATCTTCCCCGTCCCTCTTCATCTCTTATTCGCCGGAAACTTCAAAGAATTTTCCATAAAACCTTCAAACCTTCATCGTTCTTCAAAGAATTTTCCAGAAAACCTTCAAACCTTCATCGTTCTTCAAAGAATTTTCCCGAACACCTTCAACGCCTTCAATCAACCTTCAGGTTTTCCAGAAGGATCTCCCACTCTCTTCTCCAGATCGTTCAAGCAAGCAATTTCTAGAGAACCTCCAGATCTTCGTCTCTCTCGCGGCGATCTTCGTTGAATCTTCAAGAACTCCACGAGCTTGTTCTTGATTCATCTCCAGGTGCGCCTTCTTTAAGTTTGATACTAGTTTTTGGCTTGAGTGAATGGATGTTGATGATGTTGTCTCGCTGAGATTTAGATTTCTTAGTGATTGTTTGTTTTGGAGATTGATCTGGGTGAGTGTGTTTGAGGATTCTGGAGAGGAGTTTCAGAGGGGAGAGAGGTTGGGGGAGCGGCGCTAGGGTTCGTATGGTGAACAGTGATCAGAGTTTTGGGGGAAGAAGTTGATTTTGTTAATTGATAACTTGGATTAGGGTTTGGGCTGGGTTAAGCCCAAGTGTGAGTTTGCTGAAGCTCACCTCCCGTTTGCTCGTCCCCCCCCCATTGTGAGAAAGCTGAATGTGATTGTGGATTGGGCTTAGGCCCTGTTTGCTAAGCGCACCCCCCTCAGTTTGGGCCAAGTGGATAAGCAACTAAGGGTTTGCTATTGCTGCACCCCCCCCCCCCCTGCTTTCTTTTTCTTTTTAATTTTCTTTGTTTGTTCATGTTAGACATAAATTCATAGAAAATAGTAGGATTGCTCAATTAATTCCCTTCTTTTTTCTGTAGGTTTATATTTCAATGTAGGATTTTATAATGCAAAAATATTAATTTGATCATGCATTTTCATTTTTATTTGCATTTTTGTATTTTAACTGATATTGAATAATTGGTTTGTGGTGTGCCTGCCTTGCTGATTTTATTTCTCTCACTTGGTATTGAATTTTGCTTTAGTTTTTTAGTATGTAATACTAGACTAATGCATGCTCCCTATAGGATTTTTGTGGATTTTTTAGAGATTGATTGATGTTGTTTTAGGGTTAGAGAATAGAGACCTCATAACTTGCTGGTTAACCCTTGACCATTCACATGTTAGGGATTGTTAGTAGCCTTAGAAGTTGACTTAGGCTTCGAGATTTGTTCTTGGGATCATAGAGCCATGTAGGTTTCCCCTGGATTTTTGGTAGATTTTTATATGGTGTTCTGTTATTTTTGCTTGAGCTTGAGAATAGGAGAGGTCCTGAGGGCTTCTGACTTTGAAGTTCAACTATGGTTGAACTTCAGAGATAGTTTCTTTTGGTTTGAGGGCCTGTGGTTTCTTCTTGAGGATGGAGGCTGGTTGAAGTCTTGATGGAGCTTGCAAGGATGCATGGTTTGAGGTCCTAGTCTAGGAGCTTGCTCTCTGTTTGTGAGGTTTGAGATCCTGAAGTTTGAGGGAAATCTATGGTACTTTCCTGAGGAAGGCACTGTGGATGTCTTTCATTCTTTCTTCTCACCTCTTTCTCAAGTATCCAATGATGTTGGAGCCTTCATGTGAGTTTAGTTTCTCTTGAGGGGGAATGTAAACCGATCACAGTTGTTGAGCCACATGGGATATGATTCCTAAGTGGAAGTCCCCTAGTACTTTCCAGAGGAAGGCACTATGGGTCTGTTCACTTAGTTCCCTTAGTTCATGTAGGATTTCTCAAGTATCTAATGATGTTGGAGCCTTCATGTGAGTTTAGTTTCTCCTGAGGAGGAATGTAAACTGATCACAGTTGTTGAGCCACATGGGATATGATTCCTAAGTGGAAGTCCCCTAGTACTTTCCAGAGGAAGGCACTATGGGTCTGTTTACTTAGTTCCCTTAGTTCATGTAGGATTTCTCAAGTATCCAATGATGTTGGAGCCTTCATGTGAGTTTAGTTTCTCCTGAGGAGGAATGTAAACTGATCACAGTTGTTGAGCCACATGGGATATGATTCCTGAGTGGAAGCTTCCTAGTACTTTCCTGAGGAAGGCACTATGAGTCTGCCTACTTAGCTCCCTTTCTTTGGTAAGCTTGTCCTGAAGCTTGGAGACTGGGATTGACTTCTCTTGTGTAGGGTTTTGCTTTAGGGTTTTGCTTAGGGCTTTGCTTAGAGTGTTGCTTAGGGTTTTGATCAGGGTTTGTTTTAGGGTTGTTCAGGGGTCCTGCTCAGGGGTAGTTTCTTAAGTTTTGAATAGGAGTTTGCCAGGCTGGTTAACCTTCTCTTTGTGTTGTTTGACTTGTGTGGTGTTGTGCTGCATTAGACTTAGGGGTTCATCTAGATATTTCTGAGATGGGTGCATCTTAGAAATAGGCTTTGCGTGCATGAGAAGTTGAGGTGGTCCTCCTTCTGCTTGTTTGTTATTGAGTGGCTTTGCTTGCTGGTATTTGGTAGAGCTGAGCTCCCTTACCTCTGTGGTTTGTGGCCCTTGTGCCTTGCTTGTTAGGTTATTGCATTCATGCATATTTTCAGTATTTCTTTACTTTGCAGTAATTCTGGTTTGTTGTTTAGTGCTGTTGCCATGATCCCTTAGGAGCTCTAGCTTCTCTGCTGTGGAGGAGTTATGATAGACATTAGGATGGTTAACCAGGCATGATAACAGTAGGTAGATTCCCCTTTTCAATCGTAGTTTTAAGGTGTCTCTTTCCTTTCTCAAAACAACAGAGAAACACTTAATAAAGGATAAAACAAAAAGTGAATTCATTTCTTCCGTTAAAAGATTTGAACACACATCAAAACATTTTGTCCTCCTGGACTGAGAAAAACCCTTGGTTAATGTGCATTTTCGCATAAAAAAAAACAAAAAAAAAACACTTGAGCAGCTTGTGTTGTGCGTAGTCGAACTACGTTTGCTCTGATCTTCCATGCCGTGTGGAAGTACGTAGGCACAGGACGCGATGTCCTGGAGAGCAACCTTCCCCCCATCTAGACGGAGGTAGTCGAACTACGTTGACTCTGACTTTCCCATTGCACGAGGGAGTACGTAGGCCCAGAACAGCGTATGTTCTGTCGAGTCCTGTCTTTTTCTTTTCTTTTCAGACTGACCATTAGCATAGATAGATAAACACACCCTTTTCCTTATAAACACCAAGCGTGGATCCCGTCGAGTACAACGGACGTGAGGGGTGCTAATACCTTCCCCTTGCGTAACCGACTCCCGAATCCAGGTTTTGGTTGCGATGACCATGCCTTTCCCGTTTTTTGCGAGGTTTACTTTGAGCGTTTCCTTTCCCTCCGTTGGGATAAATAACGCACGGTGGCGACTCTTCTGTCAGCCGGCGCTGATTTTCGTAGTAGCGACAATCACAAACCACATAGGCAAGGGAGCTGGGCTCTATCAAATACCAGCAAGCAAAGCCATACAGTAACAACACAAGCAGAGGGAGCAACTCAACCTCTAGTGCAATCATGCTCCTAGCTTAACACAATATAGATATGGACTTATTCTAATGCATCAAGCAAATCAAACAAGTCACGCCAATACAGTTGCACAGCAAGCAAACAGACAGAAAAGGAAGCAGATCAACCACTCCCACAGCTTCACAGCAAAGCAATCTTCTGATAGCAGCTCAGTCCTCAGTCTGTAACTATTCTTCAGGGCTATCCTCTTCAAGAGAACGAAAGGTATTCCATCTTTAATAGCAAATATCAACTTACTTCTTCAAGCTTTCAATATATCAAACATAAGTATCAACTTATTCTCTCTCCTTCAAGCCTCAGCTCCAAAGTAGACTCCACCTTCAGGCTTCAATCCCAATTGCAAGTATCAACTTGTTCCTTCATGCTCTCAATGCATTTAACACACAAGTATCAACTTGTTTCTTCAAGCCTTAGCTCTTTCTTCAATCTCAATTTGATCTTCTTCATACAAGTATCAACTTGTTCTTCTTGATCTTTAAGCTTCAGCTTCAATGGCAGTCTTCAATAGCAAGTATCAACTTCTAACATCTTCATTCTTCTAACAAGGAGCTCCATCCTCTAGCAAGGGAGAAAGATTCATCTAACAAGAGCAAGGTTTGGATGATTGACAGCAGAGTGAAGACCAAAGGTCACCACTAAGTACTCCATCATCAGAGAAAGGAACCCTCAAAGGTTCTACCATCTTGTGAAGAGCCACACATCCTACCAAAGGAGGGATGAGGCCTTTACAAGGGGACCTTACATCATAGGGAAGAATGGAAGTGATCAACACCTTCCATGTTTATGAAAGAAGAGAATCTATCTAGAAGCTCTGCCTGCAAACCCTAATCTTAACACCTAATCAACACTACACCAAAAGAAGGGAAGTCTTCACATCCAAGCTTCCTCAAGCATTCCATGGCAGCCCAAGCTTGTCTTCAACACCACCCAAGAGCAAGAGAGGCAAAACCCTAATCTAAGGGACTAAAGAAATCAATCTAATTGAATTTAGCAAGTTAGGATCACCTAAAACTTAGTACTAAAGTTAATCCTAAATAAAATACTAAAACCAATTGTAAAATCCTACAAAAATAACTATGGGACCCTAATTCAATCATGAATCTACCATACAAAATCCAGAGGTTGAATCATCCACCAAGTTCTAGAAATAAAACCTAAATCATGAGGTACTAAGCATACACCCTAAAAATGGAGCACCTAAAGTTTCAACTTAAAACTACCACCTAACTTCATCATAAAAATGTGAGAAAAATCTAATGGGATCATGCATATCTATGCTAGCTACACACAAAAACTCAAGGCAAGAATCATCACCAAGTGATCACACAAAATTCATCAAAATAAGGTATCAACCATGGCCATTTTAATATCAATTAATATTCAAAAAATGCAAATAAAATAAAAAATGCATGAATTACTAAAATTTTTTATCTAAAAAATTCTAGATTCAATCATGAATCAGGGGGAAAAAGTTTGGAATTAATTGAGTTAATTTCCTATTTTTCATGAATTAATTTCTAAGTCATATGAAATGATGAAAAATAAAAGAAAACAAAAGAAATTAATAAGCATGCGTGGCAAATAGCAATCCAATACAGTTCATATCAGAAATTGGGCCCAGGGGGGTGTGAATATCACTCTGAGTGCTAAGCCCAAAACCAACCAATTAATGAAACGGTGCATTTCATTTGGAACTCTCTCTTCAGATTTGAGAAGCAATCCTTGCCCTCCAACGCACGCCTGAGTCAAAGGTCCAACCCTAATCTGAGGGTTCTTGTTCATCGTCCCCATGTTTGAACTGAAATGGAGGGAGTTCTCAGACGGTGGCCTGAACAGTGGCGCCACCATCTTCTTCGGTGAAGCACTCTTCTCAGGTCACCAAAACTCACAAAACAAATCAGTACCCCACTCCAAATTTGATGCTGATCAAGAATCCAACCCTAGAATTAACTAATTCCCTCTAGATTTTCAAGCCCGATAGCATTTTCAGAATTCTTCCAATTCTTGATTTTCACCATTCTTCAAATTAAAGGTCTCAAGTTAATCCTCACTCTTCACTGATCAATTTCCACCATCCAATCATGAATAATCCTTCAAGAATCTTGAGATATCAACCTCAACAGAAAATGACCACATGCCTAATTTGCCCCTAATTCACCAATTTATGATCCTAAATCCAACTACATGTTGCAAGGATCCTAACCACATATGAATTTCTAAGTTTCTCCTCCTAAATCGTGCACAAGGATGAAAGATACAAACCTGGTTTCAGAGAGGTAACAAAGGTGGTTTTTGCTCACTTCAACAGCCAAGATGATGCAGACACGTTCCAAATTCACTCCCAAAGCCTTTGCACACCCTGATTTGGCTTGATTCTCCCTTGAATTGAAAACCCTATTTCAACTTGAACCTTCAAAATTTCAATGGCTCTTTCTGCAACCAGCTTCAATTCCTTCCAAAAAAAACTGGCTGAGTTCACTCAATGACTTATATAGAAGTGATTGGGATTGTCTAGAAACTTCTGGATCCATCCAAATGAGATTTTGGATTTTCAAAATGTCTTCAAAATCTCATCCATGGCAATCACTATTCTGACTCCTTCTTGGCATGGCTATGTGTGTAATCAAGTTCTCATGAGATATTGAATGAGTTTAGTGTGTTATTTTCCTTGTTTGCAAGCCAAAGGTATGAATTTGATTATGTTGCTTCATCATGAAGAAATGAAATGGAATGTTATTCAAATGACCTCAAATCAAAATTCTAACATTGCCATTGTTTCTAAAATCATTTTTCCAATCAATTTGACCTATAATTTTGTTTCATTTGGTCACAAAATGAACTGTTTGAATTTTTGGCCATTAAATCCTTTTAATTCTTTCTTTTTTCAAAATTTCTTGAACCAAGTCTCTCCTTGATCCATTTCAATGCCTCCTTTATGCATGGTCAAGGTTAAAACACCATTTTGAGCAACTTTCTAGTTGAAAAAAAATTTCATTTGATGCCTCTAAGTTGGTGAAAATGGCCTATGATCACAAATGACCTATAATCACCAAATGTCCAAAATACCCTTGACTTGTCAAAGCCATAACTTGAGTTCTACAAATCCTATCAAGGACTTCTAGTACTCTCTAGAAAGCTAAGAACATAAGGAACAACATTCATATTAACCAAAAGTTCATAGGAATCATCCCTCTAGGGCAAAAGTTTCATGCAAGTTGGGTAACTTTCAAGTTCCAAATTCACATTCCTCAGATGACTTGTAACTTGTCAAAGCCATAACTTGAGTTCTACAAATCCTATCAAGGACTTCTAGCACTCAAATTAAATCTAAGATCATGCTCTACAACAATCATGTTGTGGGCAAGATGAGATAACAATCACATCTTGAGCTAAATTTCCTTGAAGATAGGGGTCAAACTAGGGGATTTTACACTGTCAAGCCTTAGAAACCCTAGCTTGAAACTTCTCAAACTCTTCAATCATGATGAGTTGACCTTGGAATCATCCTTATAACATCTCAATGCATCAATCCATGATCACATGGCTCTTGGATTAGGTCTCAACCTTCTCCAAATCATCAGTTGACTTAGGGTTGACCCAGTCAAACCCTAGCTGCACCAATCATGGTTGAGGCTTCTTAATCTTGCACAATGACTTGTCTAGGCCCCAAAGTGATCTTCAAACCTTCTCATGAGCTCTCTCAAGACCTCAAATCTAACTTCATGGCTTCAGAATCAACTGATGGTCTTCCTCATAACTCTCAAGTTAAGAGACACACCCTCTTGGCTTCAACCATTCTCTCTGAGGATCTTTTAACTTCTCTGACAAGGATATCAACCCTTGAACACCTGAATAAGCCTCCCAGCTAGCCTCAAAGTCTTGTATAGCTCTTAATTGGTAATCATACCTCTTGACCTCCTGCACACATGTCAATGAAATGCAAATGATAATGCTAATGTGAATGAAATGAAACACAAGCTAGGTAAAGAAATGTTGGGCAAATTTTGGGGTGCAACAGATATCGCATCCTTTGCCTATGTATCCTAACTAGGATGGAGTCAGAGCAATCGTAGTTCACCTCACTAGGGATAGATGAACACTTGATTATGATCAAGGTTCAAAGTGGAACAAACATAACAATGTTTGTATAGAGTTTATCCAAACTCTTTAGATCTAAATTGAACACTCAATAAAGGGGAGTAAGTAATCATTTCGATGATTCTTAGATAGAGTTAACCAAACTCTACCTATCTCTACATTGTAATACAATTGGTTCTATCCATACCAAAAGGTGGGAGAAGGGGGAAGGTTGAAAGGTTCTATCCAGACCTAGAGGAAGGTTGAAAGGTTCTATCCAGACCTAGAGGAAGGTTGAAAGGTTCTATCCAGACCTAGAGGAAGGTTGCTCGTCAAGATATCGCATCTGTGCCACGTATTCTAATTATCCAATAAGAAATCAGAGCGGCCGTAGTTCGGGACACGAACTACAGAATAAGGATCAATTGGTTCTTTCCAGAACAAAAAGAGGGAGAAGGTTCTATCCAGACCTATGAGTTTAATTTCAATTGGTTCTATCCAGAGCAAAAGGGGGAGGAAGGTTCTACCCAGACCTATGAGTTTAAATCCTATTGGTTCTATCCATACCAAAAGGGGGGAGGAATGGTTACAACCAATAATAAACAAGCATATTAAAATAAGCAAGGATTTCAATCAAGATAAATGGTTACAACCAAAGAAAGTATTAACATATTCCGACACCAAGCAAACATTACAATCAAGATAAGTGGTTATGACCAAAGCAAACCTTAAGATATTACAATATCCTGAAGGGGAAGTTCTTTCAAGACTTAATGAAAGGTAAAAACCAAAGCGTATCTTAACAAAGAAGGGTTACATCTTAACAAAGATGGAAAGGGATCTTACCAAAGATAAAGAAGTATCTTAACAAAGATGGGGTTTCATAGGGCTTACAAGATGACATGTATACTTACAAACATCAGGCCTAAACAAACAATGTCACAACAAATGAGTGAGAAGTTCAAAACTTCAACGGAGGGAAAACTTTCAAGTTTTAAGAGAAAATCAAACACAAATGCTTACAAGCAAGGAGTTTTAAGTCAAAATCAAATACACAAGGATGCTAACAAGCCAAATTCGTATCAATTACAAGTTAAAAATTCAAATGGAAAGAAATCAAAGTTTGAAATGATAGCGGAAGGATATGAGGGTTAAAACCCTAAAATGGATCGCAAAATCCCTATAATACAATGTGTTTCTAAAATAAAAGTTTTAAAATTATTTAAGCATTATATTAAAGTATTTACTAATACAAGAATTTAGAAAAAATAATCACTAAAAAATGATTAAAAATGAAGGAGTTATGATTTCTTGAAATCTAATGACAATTAAATAAAAATCAAATAAAATCCACTTATTAAAAAGTAAGAAATGCCTCCCCCAAGGCTTGAACCCAAGACCTTGAGGTCATAGGCTCAAAACTCAGCCAACTCAACCAAATTATGCACGTGTTAAAGTTATGGACAAAGAGAATAAAATAGTAAAAACTATAAAAATCATGAAAATGAAAGCAAAAATGCCCTCACAGTGGGTCGAACACGGGTTCTCATGGCATGGCACGTTCTTATGGGCGAAGTATTAACCACTGGGGTGGCGATACATATAATGTATCAAGCCACCCCAATAATATATGACCCTCCAAGTTACATATTCTGGTAACAAATTCAAGGCAAGAACAAGTAGGTGACATGAAACAGATCAAACCCAAACTTTGATCAAATCTTCATCAAATTTAATAAAATTTGACTCTAACCTGCTTGAATTTCAAAGAGGACTCCAATAGTACCACTAGATTTTCAAGATAATGCTTAGAAATCAAAACACGATGGCAACTGCTAGATGGGAGTTGAATATGCAATTCCAAAGTCACAGTGCAAAACAGATGTAATTAAAACCAAATGAAAGTTTGCACATATTCTAAATAGATTGCCAATTGATTTCAGATAGCAAGCAGATCCAAACTCAGATTATGTTATCACATGACACATAAATTGCAACAATGGTCATGGATTGAAAATGGTGTTTTTCGAGAACAATTATGATGTACTTACTTAAAGTGATCCAACATTATTCGCAACATCACCAATGTTCATTAAACTTGAGTTTCAGCGTGGCATAAACTCAAACAATCAAGGAAAAGATTCAATTGAAGTTTTGACAACACAAGGAGATTAATCAATCTCAAAACAGGCCATGACAACAAAGGTAAATAATGATTACCAAATCATGTTTCAACCAACATACACTATGTTGTATCAGCAATGCCTTTACAACAGCAATACATACAAAAAGTTTCACATCTCAAACAAATTGATCTTAAATAAACTATAGACTTGTATTCCTACACATGATTAACAGTTTTTACAACAAGGCATCCATAATCAGTTTTAAACAAAAACAACAGCAGGTTTATGTTCACCAAATCAAAGTTTCAATCAGCATACATAATGAATTCTAACCAACAGCGATGCCTTCACAAAAAACACACACACACAGTTTCCACACCAAACTCAACTTGGTCTAAACGGACAGCCTAACAAACTTGTTTCACTTGATATGAGTTAGCACCTCTAACTAGTGATCAAACACATATAAAACGTAACATGAGTAATAGCTTTACCACAAAACTTCAATCAATAAAGCCACATTTAGACAGAAACAACAGCAATTTTGACATCACGATGCCAACATTAAACAAAGCATACTTCAAAATGAAAGTTACAACTCTAATGTAAGCAAACACAAATCAAAATCTCAATACAAAAGCAGTTTCAACAGAAACAGTTGCAAACTTAAACATGATAATGTCAAATATCAAACAACCAATTCAATATTGTTTCACATGATAGTCACAGCTTCATGACAGTAAGCATAAACCAAATTCAGCAAGATCTAAAGATTCATGAAATTTTAACTTATGCATATTGTTGAAAGGGTTTGAAGTCACATACCTCTTGTAGATCACCAAAATTAGCTAGCTACCTTGATTGAGAATCCTTTTGAGCAAGATGTCCACCTTTGATGCAAGCTTTGAAGTTAATTCATATTGAAGTAATGAGTGACAAATGATGACAGTTCTAGCAACTGGTGTTCCAACTGCTTTTCAATGATTTGAACAGTTGGTACAACATAAATGTATGGTGTTCAAAGTGTCAAAGAGATCAAAACTGATCTAGGCAATGTGTTTCATCATCTTGTGCAGAAAACCCAACATTAGGGTGTGAGCGGTTGACTTTTTGTGTTCTGGTATTTTTGGCTAAGTTAACGGTTGGAACACCTTCTATATGTGATTTAGAGATTGTGTGGATGGTTTTTAGGGTGATTGAATGGTTGGAAGTGATGCCGGTGTGAAACTTGCAACAAGGCAATTTTGGTGACTTTGTGACTTTCTTCACTTACAAGTAAGGAAAGATAGAATGAGAGCTGTATTTTCTGTTGGGTTTTAGAGGGCTCAGGTGTAAGTTTAGCATAGAGTGAACCTCTATTTATAGGAAAGGAAAGATGAGGGCAGATTGTGAAGTATGCATTGTAAATCTTGATTTTGGAAGGAAATCTTAGCAAATCCAGTTTGTAATTTTCTCTGCAGATCTCTTGCTTCCTTCCAATGTGTTTAGTCCCCTAAAAACAGCTAACATTGAGTTGTGAGAAGTGACTAAAGAGTGAGCAAGGACAGCCCACCTGCTGCAGCCCCCAAACACTCTCTCTCATGTGTAACTTTTGCATTTTTTCTTATTAAACTAATGTGTCTTGTCAAGAACTTGAGATTTACTTGGATTCTTGTCTGATCCAGTCCACATTACACCCTAATACATCTCATCAAAGGTCATTCAATGGTTAGAGATAAAGTTCATAGTTGGAAATCAAGTCCATGTTGGGTTTTGACAAGTTGACAAACTAGTGCGCAGACCCAACTTGATCAACTCGAAACTCTCAGCTCACAAGGGCTATGGAAGAGTTCTAGTACTTTTTTAAAATCCCTCATGGAGCTCTACAACTTTCATGTTTTTGGAATTTTCAAATTCCAAGTGGAACTAGGTCAAAAAACCCCTCAAAGTTGGCTGAAAACATGCCTAAAAAGGCCAGCAACATAGAATTTCTCTAAGTGTTTTCTCCCTCTTGTGATGATTTTGGCCAGAACTCCAAATCCACTCATTTTCTGCCCATTGACCACTTTGAGACTTTTGTAGGACTTGTCAAGACCTTTCCAACAAGCTTTGAACAAACTCAATTGGATGTGTGGTTAAGGAGTTATGGTCTTGCCCCTTTCAAAACCCTAATTTCCTGATTTCTCGATTACTCCTCAATCCTTGATCTGTAAGTTATATGTATGCCTAAGATGGGGGTGAATTAGGCTCTTAGACACTTTTCCGGTTTTTATGATTCTTGGATTTTTCTTCTTTAAGTTCTTCTAGATGATGAAAAACAGTAAAGTGCAGAAGGTAAAAGGACACGGCGATTTATAGTGGTTCCCCTCACAATCCGAGAGTACTCCACTCCCCGTTCAACATGAAAGAGAATTTTACTATCAATGTTAGATTTCTACACAAGACAATCCTAACACCCAAGAACACCCTTCTTGGATTTACAAAATATTTAAGTCCTACCGAGAATGAATATCTCACACAAGGACCTCTTGTATCCACAATCCGGATTACAAGGAAAACCCTACAAACTTATCTTTTATAATTCTAAGAATAAGTTGTAGTCAATTCTGAATTTGTATATAAGTAACAATTGAATGTATCTCAATATTAAATATTGATCTTCTTCTTGAAAGAAAGATTACTCATAAATTATACAAGTGTTCTTTATGTGAAAACAAGCTGTAAAAATGTGAAAGTGTATTTCAATGGCTTGTTTCAAAATTCTGATTTGAACACTTTTGAAAATTCAAAAAGGTCGAAGATAATGAGTAATATTTG
The DNA here is from genome assembly GCA_963859935.3 of Lathyrus sativus. Taxonomy (NCBI): domain Eukaryota; kingdom Viridiplantae; phylum Streptophyta; class Magnoliopsida; order Fabales; family Fabaceae; genus Lathyrus; species Lathyrus sativus. The sequence continues at coordinate 112,461,677 of OZ012737.1, read as the reverse complement.
AAATTTGTTTCTTGAAGGTTTATTTGATTTTGAAAACTGAAATCAATTTATAAGAGTGAAAAACCTTTTCAAAAAGGTATGATTATGGGAAAGAAAAATAGCCAGTAAGAAAATCATAGAGCAATGCAATTCTCCATGATCAGTTGCTATTTTTGATTGTTGCTTCAGTGTTAATTGGTTAACCAAATGGGTTAATCGCTTAACACCTTTCCAACGTACAAAAAATTCAAATTTTACATCTCTTAATCGGTTAACCAATATGTTTAATCGGTTAACACTGTAAGAAATTTCCAAAATCATAATTTTAACTTGTGTTAATCGGTTAACCTCACAGGTTAATCAGTTAACACTAAAAGATTTTCCAAAAATACTTAATTTAAAAATTCAAGAGTGTTTTAAAATAGATTTAAAATGGTTTCAGTTAGTGGTGTAGTGAAGTGAGATCAAAGAACACTTGCATACATAATTCTAAGTAAACAATGTTGTACTGTGTCTTGAATCTTCAACACCACTTGAAACTTGATAGATGAAACTTGATCCAATATTGATAAATGTGACTTTTCCTTGATCTTGATAAATTATACTTGATGATATGCTTGCACCTTTTGCTTTTTGTGAAGAGTTCATAATAGAGATGCTTCAAATTTTATCCTCAGTATATATACCCCCACGGGTATATAGTGTAAGCAGCTTCCAAGTATATACCCCCACGGGTATATTGTGTAAGTATCTTGCGAGCCAAGCTGATATGAGTTGTCTTCATCAAAACAATAGAAGCTTTTGAATCTTGATTCTACAATCTCCCCCTTTTTGATGATGACAACTGTTTCTTTGAAAATCTTGGTTGATACTTGATTCATAGAATTTCTCCCCCTAAGTTGAATCTCCCCCTAAATTCAAGAGAGATAACACTTTTTCTTCATAGGAAAATGTTAGAATCACAATCCTTCTCCCTCTTTGTCATTAGCAAAAAGGAAGAGGGGAATTTAAACATAATAGCAAATAATCATGCATAGCAAACACAACAAGCATAAACAGTTAACATAGGAAAAGTCATAACTTGAAATTAAAATAAGCAAACCATTGTACGAGTACATAAAAGAAAATGAAACTGAACTTAAAGCTTAAAAACAGAATGCAACAAGTTTGAAAACATCCATCATGCACACATTAACTAAAGAAAAGATTAGATATCACCTTCATCGAGAATCCTGAGTTCTCGTCGAATCTTGAATAAAGGTTCCTTTGCCAATGGTTTAGTGAATATGTCGGCGAGTTGATTGTGTGTATCCAAGAAAGTAACATCTACATCTCCATTAAGTACGTGATCTCGAAGGAAGTGATGCCGGATGTCTATGTGCTTTGTCCTTGAATGCATGACCGGGTTCTTTGTGATATTGACGGCACTTGTGTTGTCGCATCGAAGAGGAATGCAACCGAGATCTACACCATAATCGAGGAGTTGTTGCTTAAGCCACAGAATTTGTGCACAACAACTTCCTGCTGCAATATATTCCTCTTCGGCCGTGCTAAGTGCAACACATGCTTGCTTCTTGCAAGCCCATGACACTAGTGCATTCCCGAGAATGTGACACGTACCACTTGTTCTTTTTCTATCGGTCTTACATCCTGCATAATCAGCGTGAGAATAACCAATTAAAGAACAAGTACTACCTTTTGGATACCATAATGCGATGTTCGTTGTTCCTTTGAGATACTTCATAATCCTTTTTACGGCGGTGAGATGTGATTCCTTCGGATTTTCTTGAAAGCATGCACACAAACAAACACTGAACATAGTGTCAGGACGGCTTGCCATCAAATATAGTAATGAACTGATCATACCTTGATACTTTGTGATATCAATTGAAGTACCGGATTCATCTTGATCAACGTACGTTCCGGATCCCATAGGAGTGGACATCACCTTGCAACTATCCATATCGAATCTTTTCAACAATTCCTTGCAATACTTGGATTGGTTGATGAAGATGCCATCCTTTGCTTCCTTGATTTGTAGTCCAAGGAAATAGTTCATCTTTCCCATCATAGACATTTCAAACTCGCCTTGCATCACTGAAGCAAATTCTACTCATAGATCTTTGTTTGTTGATCCGAAGATCATGTCGTCCACATAGACTTGAACAAGTAAGGTATTATCCTTTGTCTTTTTAATGAATAAAGTCTTGTCTACCTTTCCTTTTTCAAAACCTTTATCACATAGGAAAGTGTTGATACAATCATACCATGCCCTTGGTGCTTGCTTTAGATCATAGAGAGCCTTCTTCAATTTATATACATGTGAAGGGTGCTTGAAGTCTTCAAAGCCCGGGGTTGTTTGACATAGACTTGTTCGTTGATGTATCCGTTCAAAAATTCACTTATGACGTCCATTTGGAAAAGTTGAAAATTCATTGAACAAGCATAAGCAAGTAATAATCTAATTGCTTCTAACCTTGCTACCGGAGCAAATGTTTCATAAAAATCAATTCCTTCTTCTTGGCTATAGCCTTGTGCGACCAATCTTGCTTTGTTATGAACTATAATCCCATTCTCGTCAAGTTTTTTCTTGAACACCCATCTTGTTCCTATGATGTGCTTGTGGTCTGGTCTTGGTACAAGACTCCAAACTTGATTCCTTTTGAATTGATGAGTTCTTCTTGCATCGCTACAATCCATTGGTCGTCGCCTAAGGTTTCATCAATCTTGTTTGGTTCAATTTGAGACACAAAAGCCATGTTGAGACAAGCATCCTTAAGATTTAGTCGAGTTATAACGCCTTGGCTAATATCACCAATAACTTTATCTATTGGGTGATCTCTATGAGTTCTCCATTCCTTTGGAAGATCTTGATGTTCTTCAATGATTTGAGTGACATCTTCTTGTGGTATTACTTGATCCTTTGAAGTCTCTTCTTGTTGTTGTGAAGAATCTACTATATCATCATTAGCATCATCTAAAATAATGTTATCCTCTTTCGACGGGTTAGTTTCATCAAAATAAACATGAATGGATTCTTCAATAGTAAGAGTTCTTTTATTAAAAATTATAAAAGCTCTACTAGAAAGAGAGTAACCAAGGAATATACCTTCGTCAAACTTCTCATCAAACGTACCGAGATTTTCCTTATTGTTGTTAAGAACAAAACATTTGCATTCGAATATGTGGAAAAATGCTATGTTTGGTTTCCTACCATTGAACAACTCATACGGAGTCTTCTTGAGAATTGGTCGAATATTGACACGGTTGCTTACGAAGCACGCTGTGCTAACCGCATCCGCCCAAAAATGCTCAGGAAGATTTGAGTCGCTAAGCATTGTTCTTGCAAGCTCCACCAGTGACCTATTCTTCCGTTCTACGACACCATTTTGTTGGAGAGTCCTTGGTGCGGAAAAGTTGTGAGAAATTCCATGCTCTTCGCAAAAATCTTCAAAATCTAAATTTTAGAATTCTCCACCATGGTCGCTTCTTATGGAGGCTATGGTGAGTGACTTCTCGTTTTGAATTTGCTTTGCATACTTCTTGAATGCTTTAAAAGCATCATTTTTCTGCACTAAAAACAATGTCCATGTGTATCGAGAGAAATCATCAACAATAACTAAAGCATAAATGCTACCTCCGAAGCTTTTTGTTCTCGATGGACCAAAAAGATCCATATGTAAAAATTGAAGTCGTCTTGATGTAGAAACCACTTGCTTGGATTTGAAAGTTGTCTTGGTCTGTTTCCCCTTTTGACATGCATCACATAACGTATCCTTGATGAATTTTATCTTTGGAAGACCAACAACTAAATCATGCTTTATCAACTTGTTTAAATGCTCCATGTGAATGTGAGCAAACCTTTTATGCCATAGCCACGCCTCGTTGTTGTTCGCCATTAGACATTTTACCTTCAAGGATGAGTCATCAAAAGAGATCATAAAAATATTATTAAATCTTTTATCTTTTAGCAAGATGTCATAGGTGACTTCATGTTCTATCAAGTATTAATCCTTTGTGAAGTTGATTCGGAACCCTTTGTCACACAATTGACTTATGCTAAGTAGGTTGGGTTTAAGGCCTTCCACAAAAAGAACGTGTTCAATGATTGTATATGGAGGTGCACCAACGGTTCCTACTCCAAGAATCTTTCCTTTATTATCATCACCGTAAGTAACGTATCCTTTGGCCTTTAATGATAGACTTGAAAATTTGTTGATGTCGCCCGTCATATGCTTTGAACAACCGCTATGAAGATACCATTGATTAGAAGTTGTCTTCAAGCATACCTACAACACAAAATCAAGTATTGTTAGGTACCCAAATTGCTTTGGGTCCTTGATAGCTAGTACCCTTTTAAACCCACACATAATGCCCTTTAGAAACACCAATTTTGCGCACATAGCAAGCATTAGGTGTATGGCCTTTAATTCCACAATAAAAACAAGTAGGTTGAAAATGACTTCTATATCTAGGAACATAATTCCTTTTCTTCACAATTCTTTTCTTTTTATGACTTTGATGCATAGTTTTAGAAGTGTTTGCCTTTTCTTTAACAACTTGTTCACTTGCTTTCACAAAAATGGTTTCATTTGTGCTTGGTTTGGAAAACATAGAATATTCTAATCCACTTTTATCATTAGGATATCTTTGGTGCCTAAGAATTTCCTCCAAGTCAATTTGACCTTTTTCGTATCTTTCTAAAACTCTTTTAAGTTGAACAATTTGAAAAGATAAGGATTCACAATTTTGGCATACAAGACTTTGTTTTTCATCCATCAATTTTTGTTTTTCATTTTCAATGTTTTTTATAAAAGCAGTATTTTGTTCTTCTAAAGATGAAATTCTTTTCTTTTGGGATGACATGCTTTTATACAAAGTCTTGCATTCTTTTATAAGTTCATCTATGACTTCTTGTGCATCATTATCATAAATAGAAAAGTTGCTACTAACCTCATCTTTTTCGTCATCGAAGTGGTGTGAAGCCATTAGAGCCATATTTGCACATTCATCGCTTTCTGATTCCGATGATGAACTTATCTTATTATCGTCCCAAGCAACATAAGCCTTTTTATTCTTGAAATCCTTCTCGCCTTTGAATCCTCCTTTCTTTGCAAATTTTGGGCAATCCGGCTTTATGTGACCTTGCTTCCCATATTCGAAACATATGACTTCTTGATTTGATGTGGAAGCATCCTTTTTCCTAAAATGTCTATTCTTTTTAGGAAAAGAGGAATTTTTATTTGTGTTAAAAAACTTACCAAGCTTCTTTACAAGAAGCATGAAATTTTCGTCTTCGGAAGTCTCGTCGTCTTTGTCATCCTTTGTGTCAATCTTCAAGGCAATTCCCTTGGACTTATTTTCTTGATTTTTGTGCTTCTCGAGCCTTCCAAGTTCCAATTCGTGCTCTTGAAGTTTGCCAAATAAGGATGCGGATGTCATCGTTGAGAGACTCTTATTTTCCGAAATAGAGGTCACTTTCGGTTGCCATTCCCTTGTCAAGGATCTTAGGATTTTTAGATTGAGATCACCATTGGTGAAGGTTTTCCCGAGAGCAATCAAGTGATTTGTTATATGAACAAATCTCTTTTGTAAGGAAACAATAGATTCACCGGGCTGCATACGAAACATCTCATATTCTTGACTCAACATGTTGAGCCTCGATCTTTTTACTTATGTGGTTCCTTCATGCGTTTCCACCAAGTTGTCCCAAATCTCCTTTGCCGATTTACAATGTGATACACGGAAGAATTCATCCATACTGAGAGCGCTTTGGAGTATGTTGATTGCATTCTTCTCATTAAGGATCTTTTTCTTATCTTCTTCGTCATACGTGCTTTTCAACTTTGCGGTTCCAACGCCATTGACCACATTTACTGAATTATGTGGTCCTTCTTTGATTGCTTCCCATATACCTTCTCCTTGAGTTTTAAGATGCGCCTTCATTCTGATTTTCCAAAAATCAAAATATTCTCCAGAAAACAGTGGTGGTTTGTTACTACTTCCACCGTGTTTGAAAACTGGGTTGGTGCTAGCAGAAGCCATACTGGATCGATAGGAACAGGTTACCTTAACCTGCTCTGATGCCAATTGTAATTTATATGTATGCCTAAGAGGGGGGGGGGGGTGAATTAGGCTCTTAGACACTTTTTCCGGTTTTTATGATTCTTGGATTTTTCTTCTTTAAGTTCTTCTATATGATGAAAAACAGTAAAGTGCATAAGGTAAAAGGACACACCGATTTATAGTGGTTCCCCTCACAATCCGAGAGTACTCCACTCCCCGTTCAACATGAAAGAAAATTTTACAATCAATGTTAGATTTCTACACAAGACAATTCTAACAACCAAGAACACCCTTCTTAGATTTACAAAATATTTAAGTCCTACCAAGAATGAATATCTCACACAAGGACCTCTTGTATCCACAATCCGGATTACAAGGAAAACCCTACAAAATTATCTTTTATAATTCTAAGAATAAGTTGTAGTCAATTCTGAATTTGTATATAAGTAACAATTGAATGTATATCAATATTAAATATTGGTCTTCTTCTCAAAACAAAGATTACTCAGAAATTATACAAGTGTTCTTTATGTGAAAACAAGATGTAAAAATGTGAAAGTGTATTTCAATGGTTTGTTTCAAAATTCTAATTTGAACACTTTTGAAAATTCAAAAAGGTTGAAGATAATGAGTAATATTTGAAATTTGCTTCTTGAAGGTTTATTTGATTTTGAAAACTGAAATCAATTTATAAGAGTGAAAAACCTTTTCAAAAAGGTATGATTATGGGACAAAAAAATAGCCAGTAAGAAAATCATAGAGCAATGCAATTCTCCATGATCAATTGCTATTTTTGGTTGTTGCTTCAGTGTTAATCGGTTAACCAAATGGGTTAATCGGTTAACACCTTTCCAACGTACAAAAAATTCAAATTTTACATGTCTTAATCGGTTAACCAATATGGTTAATCGGTTAACACTGTAAGAAATTTCCAAAATCATAGTTTTAACTTGTGTTAATCGGTTAACCTCACAGGTTAATCAGTTAACACTGAAAGATTTTCCAAAAATACTTAATTTAAAAATTCAAGAGTATTTTAAAATAGATTTAAAATGGTTTGAGTTAGTGGTGTAGTGAAGTGAGATCAAAGAACACTTGCATACATAATTCTAAGTAAACAATGTTGTACTGTGTCTTGAATCTTCAATACCACTTGAAACTTGATAGATGAAACTTGATCCAATATTGATAAATGTGACTTTTCCTTGATCTTGATAACTTATACTTGATGATATGCTTGCACCTCTTGCTTTTTGTAAAGAGTTCAGAATAGAGATGCTTCAGATTTTATACTCAGTATATATACCCCCACGGGTATATAGTGTAAGCAGCTTCACAGTACATATACCCCCACGGGTATATAGTGTAAGTATTTTGCGATCCAAGCTGATATGAGTTGTCTTCATCAAAACGATAGAAGCTTTTGAATCTTGATTCTACATGATCCAATGGTCATGAAACTTCATGGATAGGTGTAATATGTTACTAGGAACATTCTTGCTTTGTATTTTGAGGTCAAATTCCTTATGATTGAAGAGTTGACTTTTCCGTCAACCGAACGATCGACCGATAACTACCGAGTCGACTGTTGATGTTCTGGGTCTTCTGAGGCCTTGAAACTCCTTGAGTGGACTTGACTAAGCCATATGAACTCCATGGACCATAGTTCCATCGTTGGAACACCTTTTAAGTCAAAAGTCAAACTACGGTTGACTTTTCCTGATTGAAAATCCTAATCGGGGATCCTGAACTGCATTGTCTTTAATCTTTGGGTGGTAACCTCAAATTGGATTCATATTTGACCCAATGGAGTATCTTTGATGATGTAGAAACTTGTTTCATGGAGAATCAATCCAATACATTGACCGATTAAACCGTCAAAACCTCGATTCCTGACTGTACATAACCCTAATTCACCTGTATCTTAACAAAGACAAACTTGGAATAGGTTAAGGTTAGATAATCAAATAAAAGTGACCCTAGAATGATGATGAAGATCTAAGGGGTCAAAATTTGGGGTGCAACAAATATAAAAGGGGATCATCCACATACAAATCTAGACAGCAATCATGAACACCAAAAATCCCAAATTCAAAACCTAGAATACAGAAGGTAGAAAAAACTTGAGGACTTATATCATGATGGTTTTCAATCCACGAATCCATTACATTTGAGACCCTTGCCACCATGATTCCACCATCAGTAGTGAACCACCCCTTTTCGTCCATGCCCTTCATTGCGAATCCACCGTTGAAACCGCAAACCCTGTCGTTGCCGCAAGAACCTTCATACCACCGTCATCGCCATTTCTTCTCAACCATCCACTGGAAAACTGCCGTCGCCGCAAGAACCTTCATACCACCGTGAATCGTCCCTTCCACCCATCAAAATCCTATCGGAAATCGTCGTCGTCATCCAAAGGACCTGCGAAGAACATGCAAACCATAAGTTCGCTTTCTAACATTATTAATCTTTTTTATTTGGTTGTCTCTCTGTTTTTTTTTCTTTATAATATATAAGAAGAAGAGAGAATGATAAAAGATAGATGGAAGAAGAGAAGAGATTGAAATCGCAGGAGAAGGAAATCGGAGATGGGAGAGAAGAAGGCGCAATCGGCGGAAGGGGGGAGAAAATTGGGATTTTGGGATTTTGGCTTTTCAGTTTTTATGTTGTAATGTAATCTCACGCGCACACACCCACCATATCATCATGCACCCATGCTATCACGACTGTCCATCACCCCTGATCATCATGATGCGATCACCCTTTTGCAAGCCTACCGTGGACCATCGCCAGCGTACCACACACAACCATGCGCCACCCCCTTAATTTCTTCATTATCCCATTAATTGCCACCCTTAACCTTTAATTAACCACCCACTACCCATTAATCTGCCATTAACTAATTTAATCAATTAATTTAATCTTGTCTTAATTAATTAACCTAATTAATCATTGTCATAATCAACCCTTTTTTATTTAAATTAATCCTCTTTTTTTAAAATAGCTTACTAATTAATTAATCTTTTTCTTAATTAAAAAAATACTTCATATACTTGGATCAATTTGTATTTACTAATAATAATAACTGTAAAGGCTTTTTTAATAAGAAATCCATCTCATAATTTAATTAATTTTTATTTTATTTACTAATCATAAATAACAAACTTTTTTAAAAATATTAAAACCTACCTATTTTGTAATAACTCTTTTAAATAATTGAGTATTTGTATTCATGTTCTTGATAATATAACCAAACTTTCATTTAGTCTATTAACCAGAGCTATCATAATAAGTTTTTTATAATTTAAATTCAATACTTATCTTTTATGATAATAACAAAAAACCCTTTTCTTAAGACTTCTCTTTATTTAACAAATAATTATATTATTTAGAAATCTAATTAAAATCAATCAACACCCCTTAATAACCATCGTGCACGCTTGTGTCTCCGCCCCGCTCTGCTTCACGTATTCACAATACACACACTTGTATGTCTTAGCGCTTTCATGCGTTTGTGTATACTTTTACTTTATCTTCCGTTTATATTTATTGTCTTTTACCTTCCCGCAATTTATCTTGTCATATTGCATAAACGTCCAAAGGAAGAACCTGCGCGTAACGTAAAACTTACGCGTATGCATCGCATTCGCATCATAATGCCCATTTGATCCTTGATGCCATTCAAGTCGATCTCTTAAGTTAGATCCTACCCCATACGGAGGATCTTTGTCTTTTTTCTTTACAACATAGAAACAAAAACAAATCAACTCAATCAAACATTATTCAAACATGTTAGAGAATAAGATGTTAATCATCTTAAGGCGATAAAACTTCTACCCCATAACAATTCAATCAATATGTAGGTACTTTTCCGCTTAAGAGAGATATAGGCGTACTTGTTGACAATCCGAGGACTTGAGCCCTTCTCTTAAGACGATGCAAAGACTATTTTCCTACGAAATTGTGGCGGTTAAATTAAGTAATCTCCCTTAAAATGACAACTCGTCTTTTCTCCTAGACCCAAATAATCAACTACCCTTATCTCTTAGGAACTTTGACCACAATCAAAGAACTCCTCAAACCCTTTAGGGGAACTACAAATACTTTCATTCTATTCCCGTCAAGATATGTAGGCACAAGATGCAACGTCTTGGCGAGTATACTTAGAAATAAACCCCTAGGTCCCTCATTCTTAAGCAGATAACCCTTAGCAATAAACAAAATCAAAACAAGAGGTTCCTGTAGAGTACTACAGAAACTTAGGATGCTAGCACCTTCCCTAAGTTTAAACCAACCCCCGAACCTATAACTCTCTAGCTTTTGCATTTGCATTGCATTGTGGGTAATTCGATCTTTTTCCCTTCCTTTGGACAAATTAAAGACCGGTTGTAATGAATTTAGATTCAAGCTATTCAATAGCTTGGTATCCAATTTTCACCGCGACAAAAGGATAATAATTTGTTGTACGCTATGAGCCTTAAGTTCATGAGGAATGATGAGTGGGGGGCCTCCTCTCACCTTGTCTAGAGTGTTTAGCGTATGTCGTTTAAACGATATGCAACGCATTCGCTCTCGAGTCATAGTCTTTAGTGCAACATGAGTTACAAACTTAACTCAAGTCACTTATTTTTAGAAAAAAATACAAAACAAAAGCTCCAACCTTTTTATCCTTCGGGATTGTTTACAAATCATTTTCAGAAAGAGTGTGTTATATTTTGGTTCTACCGCAAACATGCATCGTCCCTAACTGTTTGAACAAAAATTTAACCCTACTCATTAAAACACTTGAACCAACCAGCATTCATGTCAGCCCGAACTACGTTTGCTCTGACTTTCTCATTGCACGAGGGAATACGTAGGCATAGGGCGGCGATTTCCTATCGAGACTGTTCTTTTTCTTAACCCCCGTTTAGCAGTAGCCTTAGATAGTTTTCACCCATAGATTAGACAACACGCATGCATCCCGTTGAGTACAACAGACGTGAGAGGTGCTCATACCTTCCCCTTGCGTAACCAACTCCCGAACCCAAGATTTGGTTGCGATGACATTGTCTTTCCCTTTTTGTCAGGTTTTCCTCTATCGTTTCCTTTCCCTCTCCTCGGGATAAATAAAGAACGTTACTCTTCTGTCTAGTTTGTTGGCTCTTTTTTTTGCAACAATGCGACAACTGGAATTGCTTAAAATCCAATTGTCATTATTATTATTGATTTTGTTATCACCATATCTACCTAAATTCCAGTAGTTACTGGCATTGCTTAAAATCCAATTGTTATTATTGTTACTGATTTTTTTGTCACCATATCTATCTAAAGTCCAATAGTTACTGACATTGCTTAAAATTCAATTATTATTGGTATTGCTGATTAGGTTATCACCATATCTACCTAAAGTGTAATAGTTACTAGCATTGCTTAAAATCTAATTGTTATTTGTATTGCTAATTTGGTTGTCACCATATCTACCCTAAAGTCCAGTAACATTTTGACTGGCATTGCTTAAAATCAAATTATTATTGGTATTGTTGATTTATTTGTCACCATATCTGCCTAATGTCCAGTAGTTACTGGAATTGCTTAAAATCTAATTTTTATTGGTATTGTTGATTTGGTTGTCACCATATCTACCTAAATTCTAGTAGTTACTTTAACAGCCCAATTTTCGATAACTGATTAACCGTACTAATGGATTGGTTTAGGTGGTTCATCTGATTTAAATAAGTTATGAGATTTATTTAATATGAGTTAATGGATTTAACTAATTTATTCTATTTGGTGGAATAAGGTGGGCTTAGTATATATATTCCAATTAATGATAAAATGAGATAATTGTGAAGAGAGAAATGGAATGGAAAGAAAATAATAGAGAGGAAGGAAAAAAGAAAAGAAATAAAAGGATATAAAAAGGGGATTGGAGAGAAAGAGAAAGATAGATAGAAAGAAAGAAAAGAGAAAGAAAGAAGAAGAGGAGAAATGAAGAGGAAAAAGGGAAAAAGCTTGGAGAATCTTCAAGAACCAATTTCGAAGCTCCGATAAATCGAGGTAAGGGTGAGAAACATTGCTATTTAATCATTGTATGCTATTATGTATGTTGGGTTTGGGTTTGTGGATGTTTTTCATCACTTTCCATTTTAGGGAAAGTTGGATTAATCGGTAGAATGATGATTTAATCGGTTGAAACTTGGAAATAATGCTGTAGAATAGTCGGGTAACATGAGGGTATGTTGTTTGAGCTGATTTTGATGATTAAGTGGTTGGTTAATGGTGGGATAAAGGGAGAAGACAGAATGGGGTTCTGTTCTGCGCAGGTTCGCTGGCTCTCGCCAGGCGAGTGAAGGCGAAGCTTCGCCGGGCGAAGCCCAGCGAATGCTGGCGAATAAATATGATTAAGTCCCAGTGGACTTCGCTGGCGGGTTCGCCAGGCGAAGGGTTGTTGGCGAATGTTTGCCGGGCGAGCATGCTGGCGAATGGTGGCGAACCAAGTCAGTAGCTACTGACTTCGCTCGCTGGGGAGTTCGCCGGGCGAAGGTCCAGCGAGTATTCGCTGCGAGGGTTCGCCAGGCGAATGAAGGCGAATCAGACAACATTCTTTTTTTTATTGTGTTGTTCATGTGGTGATTGTTTGGTTGATTCACATAGGTTAATACCTCTATGATATGAATAAGTATGTGATCCATGGTGATGATATGTGTTGTGGGTAGCCTTTGGGCGTGAATCCTAGACTTGTGGTATGAGTATTAATCAGATCGATTATAAATACATGAGAACATGATAATGATTATGTGTGTATTATTTAATAATGGTAATGTGCGTATTATTTGATGAGTTTGTGAAGGTTTGATGTAGTGTACAATTAGGTAATAAGTATGCATGAGAACATTGTGGATATATGTGTGCATAGCTTATAATTGTATTATTGGTACTGTGACATGTATACCTTGTATGAAATGGCATGAGATGAATAATAAACATAATACAAAAATGTATTGTGGATGTATATTGTTTATATGCGGTTGTATGTTAAGATACATGAAGAATGCATGAGAGCATATTGATGGATATGCGTGCATCGTTTGATAAATATGATGTTTGTATTGATTGGATGCGATTATGTATGAACAATGCGTGAGAATATATCGTGAATATATGTACATTGCGTGGTAAATGTGTTATGCGTGTAAGCATGATGTAATTCTTGTATGATGAATTACTTGAGAATGCATGAGAACATATTGTGGATATGTGTGCATTGTTGATAATGCGGTGATGATATTGAATTGTGAATGTATATTGTTGGTATATGGTGGTATGAATAGAATGCATGAGAACATGTCATGGATATGTGTGCATTGCTTGATAGATGTTGTAAATGCATATTGTATGTATGTGATTAAATGTGAATAATGCATGAGAACATATCGTGGATATGTGTGCATTGTTTGATAACTGTGAAGAATGCATGAGAACATATCATGGATATGCGTGCATTGTGAGTGATAATATGGTGATAGTGTTGAATTATGAATACATCGATGAATGTTATGTGAATATGTTGTGTGTGCAATCAAAATGTAATTCTTGAAGAGATGAATTATTTGAATGCATGAGATTAAGATGTCGGTCTTAAGTGCATTTGTTGTGGCTGATTGTACATGCATCATTTAGTCAAGAGGCAATGTTTGTTAGTTTCGTGGAAACTAGTGGCTTGTCCCAAACCTAGAAGAGTGGGTTTGAAGGCTTAGAGGACGGGCCTTTGTTGTTATCGGTCTAGAAGAGTGGACCCGGTTTAATGTAGAAACCGAAAAATGATAACGAGTTATCGATCTAGAAGAGTGGACCCGGTTTAATGTAAAAACCAAAAAATGATAATGGAAGTCGGTACCGCATTGCATTGAGTTGCATTGAGTTGTTGAGTCACATTGTATAATGTCATTGATATATGAAGTATGCATGTGAATGATATGTTTGTTGAATACTTATGAAGCGTGCATGAAGAGATGCTTACGTGTGAATGTTAAGATTGTGGAATTGTGGATGTATGCATGATGTAAAATGCTTGGTGAATATTCATGTTGTATATATATATATAAGTGACGATGTAAATGACTATGAGTTGAATTGTGGTGAGAAATGACTATGAGTTGAATTATGGTAATATTTCTCACCCTTCTGCTATTTTATAATGCTCTATGAGGCATTGCAGATTAGGTTGCTGGAGGCCTTTATGAAGTTCTGCTTGTAGTTCGAGGTTGCTACGTGTGTAGCGGTTTAGTAATTATTTATGGGTCGAGTCATGCTCTGGTCGTGTAACACGGGGATCGATTGCTTATGTTTTAGGATTACATTATGTAACCTAAGTTATGTTTTCATATTTGGAGTAATTGAGATAATGAGATGTTGGCTTAGTGCCTAGAGATGTTGATTTTATATGATGAAAGTAAATGTTTCTTTTAAAGGATATTCATTAATGAATCCGCTGCTAAATGGAAAGGTGTTTATGAGCATGACAGATTGTTTTAATGTGGTGCAAGTTTTGTGTGATGCCCTTTTATGGATGCATGTAAACTTTTACTCTGATTATGCATATATTATTTGCGGGGTTTAGAAGGGTGTTACATCAGTGGTATCAGAGCAGGTCGGTCCGTCCGGCCAAGTTGTCTAATGTTATTTGTTCCCTTGTATGCGACATGTGTGTGAAAACACTGTCGATACATGTTGTTGCTTAACCTTGTCTGGAGAAGTGGGAATGATCTAAGTGGGGGAGAAGTTGTGCTTCTCCAAGATGCTGCAGGTGTAGAAGTTGTAGCTCAGTAGGTGGTTAACACTCTTGTGGTTTGGTAAAGATAGTCTATACTCCATCATGATTTTCAGCTGCCTATTGACAAATTGAGGAACTGATCACCCTTAATCTCTTGTTGATAGTAGTTGGAGTTCTGTTGGATGGGATGGACGTGTCTTGCAAGCTTAGGTGGCGTGAGCAGAGAATTGTTTGGAGCTAAGCCAGGTGCTTAAGAAGTGTGTTGATGAGTCGGCACGAGACAGTGAGGAGACGGTTAATTTTGATGGGAATTCGGGGTGCTAATGAAAGTGGGAAGATGGCGGTTTTGCCGACTAATTATATCTGTTTGGACAGTCGAAGAATTAAATTGATTGAGTAGTGTTGAGAATTATGTCTGGTGTGTGTGCTACGGCAACAGATTGTGGAGTTGAGTATAAGGGTGGATAATGACTTCTAGTGATTACTAAAGGAAATGAGATGTGGAATACATGGTTGGTATAATTGGACCCTTAAGCATTTCAAGAGTTGGAGAGGTATTGGATGACCTTTAAGTGTGGAAGGGTTGTTTCCGTGATTTTGTCGTAACGGAAAACCGTAATTCGGAATGACGCAAGATTAGAAGCGTTGGAAGATATTACAGTGCTCTATGTGATGGGAAAGTAGTGACATGAAATTAAGTATTTATTGGCGAAAAATGTTTGGATGTTATGGTAAGCGCGGAGAGTGCGGTTTGTGTTATCACCATAAGTTCACAGCTGAGTGTCCGTTTGATATAATGATTTTCCACACTTGATTGAGAGAGTCAATGGTTATGTAACCGATGGTGTTTGGATATGTTTGGAGAGTATAGGGGTTCATGT
This sequence comes from Lathyrus sativus, assembly GCA_963859935.3. Taxonomy (NCBI): domain Eukaryota; kingdom Viridiplantae; phylum Streptophyta; class Magnoliopsida; order Fabales; family Fabaceae; genus Lathyrus; species Lathyrus sativus. The sequence goes on along the minus strand of OZ012737.1, from coordinate 112,445,993 downwards.
TGAGCGTCGGGAACTTGAGTTATTAGTATTGGGGAAGAGGCAGTGATGTACTACTGTGAAGAAAGTTCAAAGAGTTTTGAGAAAGCTGTCAACAGTTCGTGTATTAGTTTTGCCAAGTCCGACAGGATTGTCGTTGTGTTTTGAGATACTTTGTTGATATGATTAAGAGATGTGTTAAGTACAACATTAATGAGTTTTGGTTATGCTTGAAGGCAATATAAAGTACAGAGAGGGATTATCTGACAAGTAATTTGGAGTGGGTTGCTGTTGTGTGTTTGTACCGGAGTTTGGAAGCCTCAATTGTTTAGTTGAGATTTGAGATGGTTACTGACCTTAAGGTATTTGTTTTATTTGAGAGAGAGTCAAATATGAGACAGAGAAGTAATTGGAACTCCTGAAGGAGTATGGTTTTGGTTAAATTACCATTCGGATGAGACCAAGTGGTAGCTAAGATATCGAATCGGGAATTTTGGTATACACTAATGAAGATGGTAAGGAAGTTAGAACTGATTAAGCAAATTCAGATATGAGTTTGGCCTGTGAAGAGACTTCTTATGGAGTTGAGCCTTGGATGTTGAGATTGACTTTTGGTATTCTGATGAGGTTCGAGGAAATCGGAATTCTGAGTTGAGTTGATAGATTAATTGAATTTAATGGATAAAAGTCAGAGGGCTTATTTTCGGATTAAGGGAAATGGTATTGTAAGATGTCGTGATGAAGTGTGTATTCTGAATAGTGTGAGTTGGATAAGAGTACTCAGGGAGAAGTACATCGAGAAAGATGGAGTATCCGTGCAGGTACTAGGAAGATGCGACCGAATTTGAGAAATAGTTTTGGATAGCCATAGATGGAGAAGGAATTGATTGAGTTTGTATATGTTGATTAGACTTGCTGGGAATTGAAGTATGGACATTAGAGATGGTTGGATCTGATACAACTGTTGAGTATTTCGAGTGGGATGGGATAGTATTCCCATGGGCTTTGTGCCGGGTTTTCTGATGAATTTGAGGAAGTATGATCCGATTTGGACAGTTAAGAATGGATTAACAAGAGTAACTCGTTGCCTACCAGTGAAGATGAATCATTCTGTTAGATGGGAACTCAAGTTTTTCGTTAAGATTATGGGAAAGATTGCGAAAGCGGTTGGGTGCCATGTTGAAGATGAACTCTGACTAGCGTCCGTGAATGGCATGGACAAACGAAGAAAACTATCCAGTATGAAGAGGACTCGTTGAGAGCTTGTGTGTTGGACCAAGATGGATCTAAGGGTAGTTAATTGTCGTTGATGGATTTGCCTACAATAACTGTTGCCATTTCGTATCGGAAACAACATCGTATGAAGTTCGTTGGGTAAGAGGGTATGACTCCTTTGTGTTGTTGCATGTCCAACGGGAGTGTTGTACTCGGATCAAAGACCGTGCAAGGGACGATGGAAACGATCAAAGAATCCAAGTAAGGCCGTGTTTTGAGAGTTATGGTAGTAATTGGTGTTGGTCGAGCTTGAAGTCTCGTGAGCACCCTGTGTTTTATTGATCTGTATCAGAGTAGCGCAGCGGAAGCGTGAGGCGGATAGCATGTTAGACTGTTTTATCGCTGTCGCTTGAGAGGATTGCATGAGGTGTTCATATGTCTAAGTTGAAGAGGTACATTGATTCAGGTGGATGGTGTACAAGTGAGAGAGAATTTGACTTCGGAGGCGTGGCTAGTTCTAGTTGTTGATAAGAAACAACTTCGAAGTATAGAGATTCCTTTGGTGGAAGTAGTTATGGGAGAATTGGATTTGGAAGAATTGGAATGCGAGAGTCGTATCCAGAGTTGTTTGGATCAGATAACATTTTCGAGGACGAAAATTCCTAAAGTGGGGGAGGGTTGTAACAGCCCAATTTTCGATAACTGATTAATTGTACTAATGGATTGGTTTAGGTGGTTCATCTGATTTAAATAAGTTATGAGATTTATTTAATATGAGTTAATGGATTTAACTAATTTATTCTATTTGGTGGAATAAGGTGGGCTTAGTAGATATTTTCCAATTAATGATAAAATGAGATAATTGTGAAGAGAGAAATGGAATGGAAAGAAAATAATAGAGAGGAAGGAAAAAAGAAAAGAAATAAAAGGATATAAAAAGGGGATTGGAGAGAAAGAGAAAGATAGATAGAAAGAAAGAAAAGATAAAGAAAGAAGAAGAGGAGAAATGAAGAGGAAAAAGGGAAAAAGCTTGGAGAATCTTCAAGAACCAATTTCGAAGCTCCGATTAATCGAGGTAAGGGTGAGAAACATTGCTATTTAATCATTGTATGCTATTATGTATGTTGGGTTTGGGTTTGTGGATGTTTTTCATCACTTTCCATTTTAGGGAAAGTTGGATTAATCGGTAGAATGATGATTTAATCGGTTGAAACTTGGAAATAATGCCGTAGAATAGTCGGGTAACATGAGGGTATGTTGTTTGAGCTGATTTTGATGATTAAGTGGTTGGTTGATGGTGGGATAAAGGGAGAAGACATAATGGGGTTCTGTTCTGCGCAGGTTCGCTGGCTCTCGCCAGGCGAGTGAAGGCGAAGCTTCGCCGGGCGAAGCCCAGCGAATGCTGGCGAATAAATATGATTAAGTCCCAGTGGACTTCGCTGGCGGGTTCTCCAGGCGAAGGGTTGTTGGCGAATGTTCGCCGGGCGAGCATGCTGGCGAATGGTGGCCAACCAAGTCAGTAGCTACTGACTTCGCTCGCTGGGGAGTTCGCCGGGCGAAGGTCCAGCGAGTATTCGCTGCGAGGGTTCGCCAGGCGAATGAAGGCGAATCAGACAACATTCTTTTTTTTTATTGTGTTGTTCATGTGGTGATTGTTTGGTTGATTCACATAGGTTAATACCTCTATGATATGAATAAGTATGTGATCCATGGTGATGATATGTGTTGTGGGTAGCCTTTGGGCGTGAATCCTAGACTTGTGGTATGAGTATTAATCAGATCGATTATAAATACATGAGAACATGATAATGATTATGTGTGTATTATTTAATAATGGTAATGTGCGTATTATTTGATGAGTTTGTGAAGGTTTGATGTAGTGTACAATTAGGTAACAAGTATGCATGAGAACATTGTGGATATATGTGTGCATAGCTTATAATTGTATTATTGGTACTGTGACATGTATACCTTGTATGAAATGGCATGAGATGAATAATAAACATAATACAAAAATGTATTGTGGATGTATATTGTTTATATGCGGTTGTATGTTAAGATACATGAAGAATGCATGAGAGCATATTGATGGATATGCGTGCATCGTTTGATAAATATGATGTTTGTATTGATTGGATGCGATTATGTATGAATAATGCGTGAGAATATATCGTGAATATATGTACATTGCGTGGTAAATGTGTTATGCGTGTAAGCATGATGTAATTCTTGTATGATGAATTACTTGAGAATGCATGAGAACATATTGTGGATATGTGTGCATTGTTGATAATGCGGTGATGATATTGAATTGTGAATGTATATTTTTGGTATATGGTGGTATGAATAGAATGCATGAGAACATGTCATGGATATGTGTGCATTGCTTGATAGATGTTGTAAATGCATATTGTATGTATGTGATTAAATGTGAATAATGCATGAGAACATATTGTGGATATGTGTGCATTGTTTGATAACTGTGAAGAATGCATGAGAACATATCGTGGATATGTGTGCATTGTGAGTGATAATATGGTGATAATGTTGAATTATGAATACATCGATGAATGTTATGTGAATATGTTGTGTGTGCAATCATAATGTAATTATTGAAGAGATGAATTATTTGAATGCATGAGATTAAGATGTCGGTCTTAAGTGCATTTGTTGTGGCTGATTGTACATGCATCATTTAGTCAAGAGGCAATGTCTGTTAGTTTCGTGGAAACTAGTGGCTTGTCCCAAACCTAGAAGAGTGGGTTTGAAGGCTTAGAGGACGGGCCTTTGTTGTTATCGGTCTAGAAGAGTGGACCCGGTTTAATGTAAAAACCGAAAAATGATAACGAGTTATCGGTCTAGAAGAGTGGACCCGGTTTAATGTAAAAACCGAAAAATGATAACGGAAGTCGGTACCGCATTGCATTGAGTTGCATTGAGTTGCATTGAGTTGTTGAGTCAAATTGTATAATGTCATTGATATATGAAGTATGCATGTGAATGAGATGTTTGTTGAATACTTATGAAGCGTGCATGAAGAGATGCTTACGTGTGAATGTTAAGATTGTGGAATTGTGGATGTATGCATGATGTAAAATGCTTGGTGAATATTCATGTTGTATATATATATAAGTGACGATGTAAATGACTATGAGTTGAATTGTGGTGAGAAATAGGGAGTTAATTATATGATACCTATGTATACATGATTTTATGCTTTGATTAGTATGGTAATATTTCTCACCCTTCTGCTGTTTTATAATGCTCTATGAGGCATTGCAGATTAGGTTGCTGGAGGCCTTTATGAAGTTCTGCTTGTAGTTCGAGGTTGCTACGTGTGTAGCGGTTTAGTAATTATTTATGGGTCGAGTCATGCTCTGGTCGTGTAACACGGGGATCGATTGCTTATGTTTTAGGATTACATTATGTAACCTAAGTTATGTTTTCATATTTGGAGTAATTGAGATAATGAGATGTTGGCCTTAGTTCCTAGAGATGTTGATTTTATATGATGAAAGTAAATGTTTCTTTTAAAGGATTTTCATTAATGAATTCGCTGCTAAATGGAAAGGTGTTTATGAGCATGACAGATTGTTTTAATGTGGTGCAAGTTTTGTGTGATGCCCTTTTATGGATGCATGTTAACTTTTACTCTGATTATGCATATATTATTTGCGGGGTTTAGAAGGGTGTTACAGTTACTGGCATTGGTTAAAATCCAATTGTTATTGGTATTGCTGATTTGATTGTCACGGTATCTACCCAAAGTCCAGTAGTTACTAGCATTTCTTAAAATATAATTGTTATTGGTATTGCTGATTTTCTTTCCACCATATCTACCTAAAGTCTAGTAGTTACGGAATTTCTTAAAATTCAATTGTTATTGGTATTGTTAATCTGGTTGTTACTAGTCTATTTGAAGTCTAGTTGTTACTAGCAATCTTTTCCTAAACCCAATTGTTATTGGTATCATCAATCTGGTTGTCACCAGTCTGTTAAGCCTAGTAGTCCCTAGCATCATTCAAAGTCCAATGGTTATTGGTAATGTTCACCTAATCCTGGTCTTAGAATGGTTGGTTATTACCAGCATCCCCAGTGAATTTTAGGATGGTTGGTTGTTACCTGCATCCCTAGTCATTTCCTAAAGATCCCGTTTGAACTCTTCGTTGTAAGGAAATTCCCCATTTTGGTTTAGTCCTCTGTAGAGTGTAGTTCATCCTATTATTGTCTCTTGTTAGAAGTCAGCTTTTTGATTTAGCCATTTCCCTTGTGGAGTTGTTTCCTACCCCTGTTAGGAAGTTCTTTTCTCTAGAGCATCATACTGGTCAAGCTTGAACCACGTCCATGATCACTCTAGACTCCCCCCGTGTTTGTCTCTCCTAATGAGTGGTTAATCGTTGTGTCAGCCTTATCCATGTTTGTTGTGGTTGTCTATATTCATACATTTCTCATCATAAAGCATCAGTGTAGAGTTCATAGCATGGAAGCACTTGCATGTTTTTGTCGTCTTTAGAATATCATTGCATCTATGGGCAAAATTTCTGATTTGCTATTTCTAAATACCTTTCACCATGATTTTATGGATATTGTCATTTCTCATACCATTTGAAAAAGCTACTTAAATAGGGGAAACTATCATAATCCAAATTTTGATCCTAAGATCCCATTATCATTTTAGAGCAACAAGCATTGTTTCCTAACCCTAACTTTGTTTCAAGCTTGTTGTTGTTAAAGTTCATCTGAAGTAGGGTTTTGCACATGTGGAATCAGGAGGAATTTTTCTTGACCAGTCAATATTTTAGATTTATCATCATCAAATCAAGGCCGTATGTCCAAGAGGCCTATATTCAACAAAAATCAAGTGCAAGTTGAACTCACTACAAGTCAATTGAAGCCCAATTTCATCATACCCCAAATTAGGGGTTTGTCAGGAAAACTCAATTGTGCCTTTGACTTTTGATTCAAGCATGATCCTAAGCCTTGATAAATGAGTCCATATCTTCATGTACATCATTGGAGCCTACCTATGATGTTTGAGAAGTACTAAGAGGCAAATTCATTGAATATCACACAGTTGAATTCAATTGATTCAAAGTTCATCTAACAAAGTCAACTCTTTGACTTTTAGGTTTTTTTGTTCAAATTGGAGCATCCAAGCCATATTTCATCAATATATGTTAAATCCATGAGTTTGATCATGAAGAAATCAATATTTGAGATATTTCTTGCAAAAGAAGGAAACTTGGATAAACTTGAAATTTTTTGTGGAAAAACCCTAGGTTTGGAGCCAACTTTGAAAGGTCATAACTTCCAATCCACACATCAATTTTGTGAGTTCCAAATATCAATTTTTATATATCCTCATGTAATACCAAAGTGTACTAGTGACATATGAGCAAAAGATGCTTACATTTTGAGTTAAGAAGCTTCAAAGTTTGGAAGAATTTCAAAACACTTAGAATTTTTCAAGGCAACCTTTGTTCCTTCATTTTTCAAACAATTTCAAGGATAGTTTTCACCATGATACCTTTTGATTCAAGAAATTCTTAAAACATGAACATTGAAGAGCATGTCTAGGGCTTTCCAAAATGTACAAGAATGCATTCATAGCATTTGTGAGCTTGGAGTATCAAAGAAAAGAATTTGAGGTCCAAAGACTTAAAATTCAAGGTTCTAACTTGGCATGACATGATGCATAATCAATGTTTTACTGCAAACCTTGGTGTTTTAAGTTGTTTAGTGGCAATATACTCTTTGATCAAAGTGTTACACGAAATTTCAAGTGATTACACAAAGTTTTAAGGCATAAAGCAAGAAGGTATTTTGTTTATGGCATAAAGTGCATACTTCCACTTTGCTAAAGTATATCCTTTCCTTTAAATTTTCCTTGAGCCATTCCCCTACTCTCCTTATGCACTCCAAAGTACACTCTATTCTTAGAAGCATGCTTGTCGCATCACTGCGAAGACGGGCCGACAAAGACAGAAGAGTCGCCACCGTTCGTTATTTATCCTAAAAGAGGGAAAGGAAACAATCAGAGAAAACCTACGAGAAAAGGAGAAGACAGGTCATCACAACCAAGTCTTGGGTTCGGGAGTCGGTTACGCAAGGGGAAGGTATTAGCACCCCTCACGTCCATCGTACTCGACGGGATCCACGCTTGTTGTCTATCTAAAAGGGTGTTTATTTATCTACGCTACAGGCCATAGGGACAAAAGAAAATAAAAAGAGACTCGATAGAGCATCGCCGCTCTATGCCTACGTACTCCCTCGTGTAATGGGAAAGTTAGAGTCAACGTAGTTCAAAAAACTACGGTTAAAGGTGGGGAAAGGTTGCTCGCCAATACATCACCGTCTTGTGCCTACGTATCCTCTTCTGGTACGAGAAATTAGAGAAAACGTAGTTCGGGATAACAAGACCACAGGTTGGTTCAAGTATTTTACCCGAGTAGGGTTAAAACTTAGTTCTAGCAGTTAGGTGTATGTAGCTCGACCATTGGAGAATTAGGCGTTACCTGTTTGCGGTAGAACCAAGAGTTAACAAAACTCTCTTTATGAAAAAAGTTTCTAAATTAATCCTGAAGGATAAAAAAAATTTGATGTTTTTTTTTGAAGTCTTTTAGAGAAGAAGTGAATTGAATTTGATTTGTAATTCATGTTGAACTAAAGACTATGACTTAGGAGAGAATGCGTCGTATATCGTCCAAAGGACATACGCTAACACTCTATACAATTGAGAGGAGGCCCCCCAATCATCATTTCCCAAATGCTTAAGGCTCGTAGCATACAACATTCATTATCCATTATTAAGTGTTTGAAAGAGTTTGGAGATGAGAAGAGAAAGACACAACTCTAAGGGTGACTAAACTCAACCTAATGTTCTCATGCAAAGTACACCTATGATTGGGATGAAAATGGAATGCTACCCTAACGTTATCATGCATGGGTTCAAACCTAATGTCTATCATAATCAATCTTGAACAAAAAATATTAGAGGCCCTAAGGGAACATGGCAAAGGAATACAAAAGAAGAAGAAGAAGAAGAAGAAAGCAAAAGTGAAAGAAGAAAGAAGATGCAAACATGCAATGCAAAACAAAGATGAAGAAAGAGGGAGGAACAAAGTATGGGGCAGTGGCCACCACAATCACATCTAAACCTCAAGAATGCAATCAAGAATATGCAAACCAAAAATAAAAGCAAACCAAACAACTTAAACAAGTTCAAGCCAAAAGTGAGATGAAATGGGAGAAATAGAATTCCTACAACCACTTGTACATCAATCACTAACCAAGGCAAAGCAAACAAGAAGAAGAAGAAGGCATGACCAAGATGAGGATGGGAGATAAGGTTTAGGCAGCAGGCAACAACAAATGAAACTCAACCAAAGGCGTCACCATGATCATGCAAGAAAAGAACAAAAGAAGTTCTCAAAATGGCCTCTCATCCAAGTCAAACCCAAAGTGCAACCAAGAGGTACCAAATCAACTTGGATGAGTCCCCAAGGTCCTAGGGCAGAAGTGATAACAAGAGGAGAGGATAGACAAATGCAAGAAGGAAGCAAGCCAACACAAGTTGCAAGATGAGGCATGGTAAAGAACCTAGGTTCTAAACACTTTCAACATTCAACATCAAATGGAAAGCCTCAAACAAAAGCAACTTACAACATGAACCAAACAAGTGTATGACCTAAAAATTGGCAACCAACCACTTCAACATGTTAGGAATGTGAATCAAAAAGAGTTGGAAGCATATGAGACCCACAAGGGTCATTTCCCATCAAAACTAGGTCAAGTGTGTATGAGAACCATCCTTAGGAGTAGCTTGACTTGCAAGGCACACCAAAAATAGTAAAATTGTTCAAATAAATCCAAATAAAATCCCAAAAGCACATAGAGATGTTGGAAACCATAGGCCAAAACATCACAACCAATGTCTAATCGAAACATCACCAAAGGAGTTGATCCACAAGGGTGCACCATTTTGAAGGAGGGTTGTCGAGGGTCAAAAAGAAGCTCATAAAAGTCAACCAAAAACGAGTCAAACATTGATTAAAACCATCCTCAGAGGCACGTCAACTCATCATCAAAATGAGGAAGAAGCCTCATTCGTAGGTGATTAAAATTGGTTAAGTATCAAGCATGAAACAAATAAGAACATGTAAAACATAATTAAAAACCCTTCCAATCATTTAATTCCATTTTAATTGAAAAATAAAATAAAAATGAAATTAAAAATTTGAGAAAATTAATTAACACATTAAAGTTTCAGAAAAAAGTTTGTGCAATTTTTAAATGATTGGAACTATTTTTAATTGATTAAAATCAAAACAGAAAAGAAATAAAAATAAAATAAATAAATTAATAGAAAATGGTGCAAATAGCAATGATTTGCATTGAGAATCATTGGGCTGAACAAAACAAGGGTGTGGAAACAAACTTTGGCCCAAATCCACTCAACTCAATTCACATTCCAAAACGCCCCGTTTCAATAATTGACGTGGCATTCAAACTCTCCACACAGGCCAGTCAAAACAAACTGGATCGTTCATCTCGCTCAGTCAACATGTCAACCAAGGACAACTAAGCCTCACCTGAGTTTGAACCAGATGTCGGAGCCCTAGCTCTGGTCTTCTTCTCCGGCGAGGTGGCCGGAGTTCAGGTCTAAAAACCTCACCAAATCTTGCAAAATTTTATATCAAATTGAAGGTCTCATCACATACTATCCAAATCCAGTGTTTATTTTCACTTATCATGCAAAAATTGTGAGATTTGAACGAAGAAAGTTTCAATTGCTCAACTGAAAACCTCATCAAACATAGCAATTAAGATGTCAAACATTGCCTACAAGATGTAGCGCTTCAGATGTAACCATAATGACCTAGATTTAGTGCCTAACATGAGAGAAATATGGAATTGAAGATTACCTAACGGAGACACTCTGTTGGTGCTTCTACAGCTTGATTCATTGATTCAAAAGGTGCAGATCCACTCCACTAAGCTCAAGGAAGAAGAAGATTGCTTCAATTTGCTTTGAAATGGCTTGGATCTTGATTCAAGATTTTAAAATTTGCTCTCACTTTCCAAAAATGAAATATGAGCTCCCTCCACCAATTTCACCTTCTAAGCTCTCAATTTTGATTCTAAGCTTTTATATTATGGATATCTAATGCAAATGGAGGCCCATGAAGCTCCAATTTGCTGAATTTGAGAAATTCCCAATTTGGAAACCACTCGCATGCACACGTGATTTCAAAATGCTACACACTTGTAATTTGTTTCATTCTTCAGCTGGGAACCTGGATTGCTCATGTGGGTTGAATTTAAGCTTTGAATTGGTCCAATTATGAAGATTGGAATGAAAACTTCTTTGTGAATCAACCTTCATTTTCACGTGTTTTTCCTTGCATACACCAAAGTTTCTTTGTGCATCTTACTTGTGAGCACATTGTGAGCAAAGTTGGATTAAAAGGAGTCATGAAAAAGACCTACAATCACTTCAATTGAGATCACCTTTTTAATGTCTATTTTCACTTGAAATTCTTCACCAATGTCCTTATCCATGCATAATTCATGCCAACCTTGAGTTCCATGATGGAACTGAGGTCATTTGGAGTAACTTTCATGTTGGTGAAAGTTTCATTTGAAGTGGACAAGTGTATGTAAATGACCCAAAATCAAAATGACCTATAACCAAAGTTTCCCAAAATACCCTTACCTTGCAAGCTACATAACTTGAGTTCCACAAATGATATGAAGGAATTCTAGGACTTTTTGGAAAGCTAAGATCATGAGGAAAAACTTTCATGTTCATCAAAAGTTGAGAAGAAGCATGATTCTAGGTCAAAAGTGCCATGGAAATGAGTTGACTTTTGTTGACTGAAAAATATGTTCAACAACACCCATAACTTGATGGCATCATAACTTGAGTTCTACAAACCCAATGGATGAGTTCTAGTACTCAAAAGAAATCTTAGGACATGCCCTACAAGTCTGATGTTTATAAGAAAATGATATTTAACTTGTATCTTGAGATAAATGGTCCTTGAAGTTAGCTTCAAACTAGGGGATTTTACAATGACATCCTCTGAAACCCTAATTTAGTAACTTCTCACACTCTTGATTCTTCTTGATTTGAACTTGAAATTATATCCTAGATGTCACAAAATGACTTCTCATGACTCTAATGACTTAAAACTAACTCTCAAACTCCTTTAAGTCCTCAGTTGACTTTGCACTAAGCAGATGAAACCCTAGATGCACAAACTTTGATTGCACCTTCTTGCAAATGATATGACCACTTGTGTAAGCTCCTCCATGACTTCAAAAGAATTCAATGAGCTTCTCTACCATCTCTTGTCCATAACCATGGCATTGTGATCCCCTGATGATCTTCAGTTGCCCTCCAAGATAGGAGACAAGCAACACACATCTATCATCTTTCTCAAAGAGCTTTGACTACCTCCTGATGAGCATAAGCATTGGATAACTTGAGTAAGCCCTCTTGGTTGAGCTTGAAACCTTTGATAACCTTCTCTTGTATGGCACACCTTTCTTGATCCCATGAAAAGGACAATGCTATGCAGATGCAAATGCTAAAGAATGAAATGAAACACAAGTCAAGCAAAGAAAAAGGTTAGGCAAATTTTGGGGTACAACAATGCTCTCTACCCAGCAACTCTTATACTTCATCCCTCAAACCAAGAGAAACCATCATCACAAGCAAGTTGGTTTCTAAGTGGACAAGTTTGCAAAAACTTGGATTCTGACCACACCACAAACTCTCCACTTCCCCTATAAATAGGACATCAATCCTTAGTGAAAAACATCACAAAATACCCTAATAAAACCACTCAAAACCCCTTGCATACTCAGATCCACTTGCTCTTGCAAAAAACCATCCAAATTTGTAAGAACACCTCAAACACGTAGTTTGCTCGTGCATTTCCAAAAACAACTTCACAAACCACCTCCATACATTCAATAGAGTCCATTCAAACCATTGAAGCAGTTCTATAACACTCTAAACACCTCCTACCATTTTCAAACCTCCATTTGAGCAAAAGGACTGTGTTCTGTTCCTCTGACTTATTCCAGGTCATTTAACCATTCCAGCAAGTTTAAAAAGGCTCAAGGAAGCTCTAAGGATCATTTTCTTGTAGCTACAAGCTTTGAAGAAGAAACCTTGGATTTTATCCAAGAGGTAAGGTTTCTGACTTTTGAATATTCATATGCATGCACTGTTTTGATGCCATTTAATTAGCAAGATATATTGTGTAATGTTGTTTGTTATCTTGATTCATTGTTGGCTTCATCTCATTTGGTTATCTCATGTTGTAACATGTTGATTATTTTTGATGTTGCACTATTGTTGAGTGATTTGTGAATTGCTCAATTATTTTTAAGACAAAATATTATCATATTCCTATTCCTTATGAAAAATATTGTGGTTTTGGTTTTTACATCATTTGATTTGGTTGAGAGTTGAGGAACATATGGATTGAAGACGTTCAGGCCATGGTGATGGTTCTAGGGCATGAGTGAGAGAGAAAAAAGCAGAAGAAGATGATGTTGAGTTAGGGATGACTTGGAATGAGGTGGCATTGAGGTGGCCATTTTAAGGTATCTCTAATTTAAAATAATTGTGAACATATACTTACTGGATGAGGGCGTAGCACCGCTGGTCATGGAAGAGAGTTTATGTGTTGTGTTTAGCGAAGGTTATGGGGTCTGACCCCCCCCCCCCCAGACCTTTTGATATTTGTTATCTTCTAATTGATCAATTTTTTTCTATTTTATTTCATGCTTTCCTTTAGTATTCACAATGCGCGTGTAGCTCAGTTGGTCTTTATTTTGAGCCTGAATGCCTAGGGCATGGGTTCAAACCCCACTAGGTGAATTTCATTATTTTTTACTATTTGAATTTTATGGTTTCCATTGAAAATTGATTTAATCATAACTTCTTTGATTTTTATCATTTTGATCCCATTCCTTTTGCATTTTGTTAATGATGATGCCTATTTTCCATTTGTACGCCCTTGTTGTTACATGATTGGTTATTTCTTTTTCAAGTTCATGTTCGTAAGTGAATGCATGTTTGAATTTCTTGAAAACCTTGGTTGTTACCTTGCCCTTGACATGTGTTTCTCTTCCATGATCAATTGATTTGAATGTGCATATGCTTCATGTCTTCTCATATCTTGCTCTAAATGTTCCTAAACGTTTGTTGTTTTTTCTTTTACATGTTTGGTTATTATCCACTTGTTTAACATGATTCACCATAATTCACATGTTGTTACACATGTCACACCTATATTCAAGGATGTTTGGTTGTTACCTACCTTGACTTGTATACATGCCTTAAATATTTATGCATATTAATCTTAAGTTATGAACTTTTCCATGATAAGTAATGTCTTTATTTATGCATGATCCTACTTGACTTCATCATGATGAGTAATGTCTTGACTTATTCATGATTCCTACCTTGACTTGTATATATGCCTTAAATATTATTATGATTTATGCATGTTAATCTCAAGTTGTGAACTTTTCCATGATAAGTAATGTATTGACTTATGCATGATCCTAATTGACTTTATCATGATGAGTAATGTTTTGACTTATGCATGATTCCACTTGACTTGTATACATGCCTTAAATATTGTTATGATTTAGGCATGTTAATCTTAAGTTGTTAACTTTTCCATGATAAGTAATGTTTTGACTTATGTATGATTGTTTATACTTCAAATTTCCATCTATGATGTTTGGTCTTGTAAGAACCTTACTTCATAAACTTCTTAGATGTTGTAACATCTATGTTTACCATTTGGTTTGATTCTTATATGGATGAATACATGGTTGTAACCTTGTTATTATCTTTGTTTAATGTTGTTACATGCTTTCCCTTATCTTCACTGGTTGTTACCATCATTTTTATATCTTCATCATGTTTGAACGAATGTATGTGTATGCTTAAGTTTTCTAAGTTCCCCCACGTGATGTAGCTTGTTAGCTCTCATCCTAAAGAGTTGCCTTGTGTCCCTAAGTCCAAAGGAAATTCTCTCTATTGACTTAATGTCATAGATAGCTCATTTTGTTCACACCTCCCTTTGACCTTGTTAGAGTCATTAGGACCTTCAACTTAACCTTAAGTAAGAACCACATCCCTTTGACTTTGTCAAGTCAAGATCTTTAGCACACCTTGTTAGGAATCCTACAATTTAGAGCTTAGGACTAGATTTTGTTAACTATATGTTTGATCCATTATTATGGGTACTCACATTTCCCTCTTTGACTTTTGTTAAAGTCAAATCCCCATTTAGGTCTTTCAACTTAGACTTAGAGAGTTTGTTAACTCTACATAAGTATCATTATTATGGATGCTTATTCCCCTTGAACCTTGACCATAGTCAAGAGTTCTTTCACCCTAGTTAGGAAAACTACGGTTGATATGATTCCATCCTTGTTAGGATACCTAGGCACGAGATGCGACATCTTTGCAAGAATACTTAGTGTACAAACCCATAGGTCTTTACCTTTAGCATATCTACCATTATGATTCCTTACCCTAGCACATAACCATTAGCAAACAAACATTAGCAAAACACATTTACCAAACAAGAGGCTTATGTAGAATACTACAGATACTTAGGGTGTTAATACCTTCCCTTAGTATAACAAACCCCTAAACTCCCAGATCTCTTAGCTTCGTTGTTACATAGCACACTTAGGGTTTTCTTTGATCTATACCCTTTCCTTTGGATAAATCAACGTTTGGTGGTGAATATTTAAAGATTTGCGATTCAAGTTAACTAATAGTTT
This sequence comes from Lathyrus sativus, assembly GCA_963859935.3. Taxonomy (NCBI): domain Eukaryota; kingdom Viridiplantae; phylum Streptophyta; class Magnoliopsida; order Fabales; family Fabaceae; genus Lathyrus; species Lathyrus sativus. The sequence goes on along the minus strand of OZ012737.1, from coordinate 112,430,978 downwards.
GATATCTGATTCTCACTAAAACAGTTGCTTATGCTAGAAATGAAAAGTTTATGATTCATTACTTCCAAGACAACTTGTCTAGAGCATCTCTCAAATGGTATATGAAACTGGAGTGTAGCAGTTTACGCACATGGGCTGAACTAGCTAAAGCTTTTGTTAAGTAGTACAAATACAACACAGACCTTTCTCCTAACTGTACTCAACTTCAAAGTATGACTCAAAAGGACAATGAATTTTTTAAGGAGTACGCACAACACTAGATAGAGTCATTTGCAAGAGTGCATTCACCATTGGTTGACCGAGAACTGATTGACATCTTCGTGGGTACTTTGCATGGCCAATACTACGAAAAGATGATTGGTAGTGTGTCTTTTGGATTCTCTGACTTAGTGATTATTGACGAGAGAATCTAAGAGGGTCTGAAAAGCGGAATGATCGAAAGAGGTTCTAGTAGTCAAATTGGAGCTAATAAACCTTTCAACGGATGCTCAGAAAGGACAAGCACAAGCTCCTGCTCCAATGCCTGTTCAAATCACTTACTTTCAATATTCGTATGTTGCTGCTGTGCAATACGCTCTAATGCCTTATCAACCAGCTGTTCAAGCTTCAATTCTTGCCCAGATACCTCAACAATAAGCTCCTCAACAAAGGTCATATCATCAGAAAGGGTATCAGTATCCACGTCAGAATCAACAATAGCAAGCTGCTCAACAACAGCGTCAACTAAATCAGCAAAGGATGAGAAGGCCAGAAAGAAACTTTGATCGCCTACCAATGTCATTTGCTCAGATCTTCGTTGAACTGCTGAAGGACAAAGTGATTACCCCGAGAGACCTAGCTCCTCCAACTGTCATTCCTCCAGATTATGATACCAATGCTCATTGTGAATATCGCTGCGGAGCCTTCAAACGCAAGGTTCAAGACCTGGTCGATTCGAATTTTCTCACATTCAACAAGAGGACTCCAAATGTCACGACCAACCTTATGTCGCCGCCGAGTTAGTTCCAACATCAAGTCAAATTAAGTCAAGACCAGCATCCCCAAAGAAGGAAATCATCATGTCATTCTACCATTTGCATTCTTGTATTTTTTCTTTGTTTGTTTAAGTATTGTATGCTTCAAACATTGTCGTTTTTATTTAGTTTTATTAATGTAGTGATTATGCATGTTTTGAATTAGTTATGTCGTATTCACTCATTTTTTCCATTTACTGCAAAGCACCGACACACACTATTCATTTCACTCTCTTTACCAATTGTTGTTTAGCAATGAGGGAGGATGACAAAAATGAAATACCCATAATTGCAAACTGTATTCTTTTAGACAAGATTCTGCTAATGATTTACATGCATTTTTTCAATCCTCTAAACACTGGAGAGATAAGGAGTTAATCCCTGGTTAACCACTTAGAGATGAGAAGTAGGAGTTTCCATCAGATATTCACACCCTTACACTTAATCTGAGGCAGGGTAGTGTTTAGTTAATCCAATTACGCACTCAAACCACAAAGCAAAAATCTAAGACATGAAGGGTTTTTTTCAAAGACCAATGACTTAGCAGTCACAATCCTCCAAAAAATAAAAAAAATAAAAAATTAAATCAAAAGCCTGCTAAGTCGAACACCTCAAAAGGAGACTTAGGCAAAAATCAAGACAATCCTGATGGACTCGAAAAGAAAACCCAGTCCATGCAAAACATAGGGATAAAAAAAAGCAAAACAGACCCTCAAACCCTCAACATAGACAAAATAAGATTCAATTACATTTCGAGCAATAGGTCACTGACATCCATCTAAAGAAAAATAAGGTGACTGCCATTTTGAGCAAACATTGAATCCTCAAATTTAAATCGTCAACCCTTTTGGAAGTCAAACGTGTGTAGAATTAACTAAACAGAGGACTGGAGGTCATCACGAAGAAGGGGTAGGTACAAACCAATTTTTTAGCCTTATATCCTTAGTTTTGTGAGCCATGAGTGTCGCTACCGCGAAAATAAGGTGTCGGCAAAACAGAAGAGTCGCCACCTTTCGTTATTTATCCCTCAGAGCGGGAAAGGAAACGATCGGAAAAAACCTGACGAAAAGGTATAAGACAAAGTCATCGCAACCTTTGTCTGGGTTCGGGAGTCGGTTACGCAAGGGGAAGGTATTAGCACCCGTCACGTCCATCATACTCGATGGGATCCATGCTTGTTGTGTTTATTTGACGGGTTGGTTTACTATCTACCTATCAAGGCCGGTCTGAAAAGAAAAGAAACTGACTCAACAAAGCGTCGCACTTTGTGCCTACGTATTCTCATCAGAGAATGAGAAATTAGAGTCAACGTAGTTCGCCTAACTACGGGTTACGGGGGAAGTGGCTCGCCAATACGTCAGTATTGTGCCTACGTACTCTCAACAGGTATGAGAGATCAGAGCTTACGTAGTTCGGGATAATATAGATTACAGGAATTCAGATTCATCTGTTTTTTCGAGTAGGGTTAATAAACAGTTCCAGCAGTTTGGTGTACACGGCTCGACCCTTGGAGACTTAGGCGTTACCGTTTGTGGTAGAACTGGGAGTTAACGACACTCTTTTCTTCAGAAAAGCTTTCCTTTGAATTACGGGCCCGTGGGGCAAAAAGGTTTGAAGTTTGTTTTCGGTCTTTTAAGGAAGAACTATTTTTTATGGACGTTTGCAACCAATGTCGCACTAGAGACTATGACCTGAGAGTGAATGCGTCGCCTGTCACCCAAAGGGTACCATACTAAACATCCAGACTGTTGAAAAGAAACTCTCCAACAATCCTTTCTCAGATAGCTTAAGGCTCGTAACGTACGATGTCAGTTAACCATTATTATTGTATTTTAATTTGTTTTTAGATGAGAAGAGAGAACGAACAGGTTCAACTAAGGGGAGACTATCAAGTCATAACAGTTGTCATGCCAAGGATTCATCCTATGGTTGAAGTTTGAAACAGGGAACTCCTAGAAGTTATCATGCATAGGTTTCAACCTTAAGTTCTAATCATCACTTCCTTATCAAAGGAAGTGAGATTCCTAGGGGATCATGTCAATGATAAACAGGAACAGATAAAGCATCAGCTTAAACAATAAACAAATATACAGTAAACGACTGTAAAATGCATGCAATGCAAGTGAGAGAGGAAATGTGTGTGGGGCATCAGCCTCCACAAGCTCATCTCAACCTCAAGCCAGATATGAATAAATGAAATAACATGCTATCAAGCAAAATATAAATTGCAATCATACAGAACAGAAAATGCTATCAAGCAAAGTAGAATAACTGCAATCATACAAAATAAATGAAATAAAGTGCCATCAAGGAAATCACAATCCACATAGGCAAGGGAGCAGGGCTCTACCAAATACCCGCAAGCAAAGCCACACAGTAAAATACAAGCAGAGGGAGCAACTCAACCTCTAATGCAATCATGCTCCTAGCTTAAAAGAATCTAAACATGAACTTATTCTAATGCATCAAGCAACTCAAACAAGTCACATCAATACAGTTGCACAGAAAGAAAACAGACAGGAAAGCAGATCCACAGCTCCCTACAGCAAAGCAACCTTCTGACAACAATTCAGTCTTCAGTCTTCAACAGCTCTTCAAGACTATCCTCTTCAATAGCAAGTGTCAACTTGCTTCTCCAAGCTTTCAATACATCAAACATAAGTATCAACTTATTCCCTCTTCCTCAAGCCTCAGCTCTTCAGTAATTTCCATCTTCAGGCTTCACTCCTCATATCAAGTATCAACTTGGATCCTTCAGGCTCTCAATGTATCAACAAAAGTATCAACTCAATCTTTCTTCTTCAAGCCTCAGCTCTTCCCTCAATTTCAATTTGATTTTCTTCACAAGTGTCAACTTGTTCTTCTTGATCCTTAAGCTTCAGCTCCAAAGGTAGTCTTCAAACACAGGGAAGTATCATCTTCTAGCCTTCAATCTTCTTCAAGCAAGGAACTACATCCTCTAGCAAGGGAGAAAGATTCATCTAACAAGAGCAAAGTTTGGATGATTGACAGCAGAGTGAAGACCAAAGGTCACCACTAAGCATCCTATCATCTGAGAAAGGGACCCTCAAAGGTTCTACCAACTTGTAAGAGCCACACATCCTACCAAAGGAGGGATGAGGCCTTTACAAAGGGACCTTACATCACAGGGAAGAATGGAAGTGATCAACATCTTCCATGTTTATGAAGGAAGAGAATCTATCTAGAAGCTCTGCCTACAATCCCTAATCTTAACACCTAATCAATCACTACACCAAAAGAAGGGAAAATCTTCACATCCAAGCTTCTTCATGCACTCCATGGTAGCCCCAAGCTTGTCTTCAACATCAACCAAGAGCAAGCAAAGCAAAACCCTAATCTAAGGGAACTAAAGAAGTCATTCTAGTTGAATTAAGGCATTAGAATCATCCAAAGTTAGCACCTAAACTAAAATCAAGAAAAAATAGTAAACCACATTGTAAATTCCTACAAACATTTCTAAGGGAGCCTAATTCAATCATGAATCTACCCTACAAAAATCAGAGGTTGAATCATTCACCAAGTTCTAGAAATAAAACCTAAATCATAAGGTATCAACCATAAACCCTAAAAATGGAGCTCCTAAAGTTTCAACCTAAAACTACCACTTACATTCATCAAAAAAATGTGAGAAAAATCTAGGGGGAGCATGCATATCTATGCTAGCTACACACAAAAAATCAAGGCAAGAATTATCATCACATGATCAAACCAAATTCAACAAAATCAAGCATCAACCATGATCATTTTAATATCAATTAAAATTCAATAAATGCTAATAAAATCAAAATGCATGAAATATTAATATTTTTTCTCTAAAAAAAACTATATTCAATCATGAATCCATGGCAAAAAGAATGGAATTAATTGAGTCATTTTTCAATTTTTTTTGAATTATTCAATAACCATGAATGAAATGAAAAATTAAAAGAAAATCAAAAGAAAATGACAAACGCGTGGTGCAGGTAGCAAATTAATTCAGTTCATTGGAGGGTTGGGCCCAAAAAGGGGGTGCGAGTATTAATCTATACTAAGCCCACCCAGATTACATTAATGAAACGCTGCGTTCCAAGTACTCAGAGATCCTTCACAAAATTTCCACCGCCCGTGGCCGTTAGATCCCACTTTGGTCAAAGGTCTCAGCCCAATCCAATGGCCATGAGGTTGTCTTCAACCTTTTGAATTTCTGAAACTTCAATCACCTGCGCGCGCTAGAGTCACCGCCGGTGACTTCTCCGATCAACCACCTTCAACCCTAACTCTCTCTAGAATCCACCATTGGCCACGATTCCTTGATGAATCTTGTCCCAAATTTCCTTAGGAATTCATTCATGCCACTAATTCATGCTAAAAACTCAAGGTTTGCAAAAACACGATCTCAACCGAAAATTACATCAACCCTAATTGGTCACTAATCTCCAAATTAACGATCCAGAAACCTTCCTACATCAATCTACAATGCATCTAAACTAACAATTCCCATTGATTCTACTTAAATTAAGCCATGGAAGGAGAATTGCATACCTGGTAAAATTGAGTGAACAGAGTGCTCAAACCTTCAAATCAACCCTCAAGAACTTCCAGACTCCTTTACTAACATCCAAGGAAGGTTCTGTATGCAACCAAATGGATTGAAATACTATGAATCTTTGAACCCGACTATGAGTTGCAGGTGAAGAAATCCAAGTGCCAACTCCCAATTCTTCCACGATCTTGCCTTGAATTTGATCTGGAATTGATCACCAACCTCAGAGCAAGCTATTGGGATCAATATCTTGGATTGAAATGGCTTCAAACCTTGTAACAGATTTTGATTTGCAAGAAGAAAGTTCACAATGAAATCTCACTCTCCTCTCTCAATTCTCACCAACCTTCACTCTGAACCACTTCATAATCATATATAGGACATGACTGAATGATTTAGAAAGTTCTGGATCAATCCAATGAGTATTTCAATATCTCATCTCACTTAAAATCTCATGATATGCTATGTGTATGACAGTCCTTGCAGCAGCTTGTATTCACTATCCTTTTCATCCAAATTCTCTCCAAATGAGATTATGAAAGTGCTAGGATGTGTTTGTACCTTGGTTTTGATCTTATGAGAAGTTTGGCATATGTTACTTAAGTCTTAAGTAACAAAATGAAACTCCATGATTTTGACCTCACATGAGAAAAGTAATATTGCCAATGTCTTTAAAATGTCATTTATGATCAAAATGACATATTACATGCCTTATCTTGGCCTTAAAATCAAAAATCCCAAATTTGGTCCTTTTAATGAACTTTAAATCTTCCTTTTTAAGTCAATTTTGCAATTTTGAGTTACAAGCAATTACAACCTCTCATGACCACTTGGCTAGCCTTAAAACATCATTTTGAACAAGTTTGATGTTGAACATTTTCCCATTTGAAGCTTGCAAATAGGAGTTATGGCCTTATGCTAGAAATGACCTATAATCTTCAAATACCCAAAATACCCTTGACTTGTCAAAGCCATAACATGAGTTCTACAAATCCTATCAAGGACTTCTAGTACTCTCTAGAAATCTAAGAGGATAAGGAACAACATTCGTGTTGACCAAAAGTTCATAGGAATCATCCTTCTAGGGCAAAGGTTTCATGCAAGTTGGACAACTTTCCAACTCCAAATTCACATGCCTCAGATGACTTGTAACTTGTCAAAGCCATAACTTGAGTTCTACAAATCCTATCAAGGACTTCTAGCACTCAAATTAAAGCTAAGATCATGCTCTAAAACAATCATGTTGGGGGTAAGATGAGATGACAATCATATCTTGAGCTACATTTCCTTGAAGATAGGGGTCAAACTAGGGGATTTACACTGTCAAGCCTTGGAAACCCTAGCTTGAAACTTCTCAAACTCTTCAATCATGATGAGTTGACATTGGAATCATCCTTATAGCATCTCAATGCATCAACCCATGATCACATGGCTCTTGGATTAAGTCTCAACCTTCTCCAAATCATCAGTTGACTTAGGGTTGACCCAGTCAAACCCTAACTGCATCACTCATGGCTGAGCCTTCTTAATCTTGCACAATGACCTGTATAGGCCTCAAAGTGATCTTTAACATCTCTCATGAGCTCTCTCAAGACCTCAAGTCCATCTTCATGGCCTCAGAATCATCTGATGACTTCCCACAACTCTCAAGTTAAGAGACACACCCTCTTGGTTTCAATCACTCTCTCTAAGGATCTTTTAACTTCTCTGACAAGGATATCAACCTTTGCACATCTGAATAACCTTCTAGCTAGCTTCAAAGTCTTGTGTAGCCCTTGATTGGTAATCATACCTCTTGATCTCCTGCACACATGTCAATGAAATGCAAATGATAATGCTAATGTGAATGAAATGAAACACAAGCTAGGTGAAGAAAAGTTGGTCAAATTTTGGGGTGCAACAGTTGCCCCTATTCAAACGGCTTGGACCTGACTGGGTGAGAAGCGAACGACTCTCAAACAATCAAGGTAAAAGACGGTTGAATACTAACAAACCCGGAAATTTGCCAACTGCGCAAGTACACGGTACTCTGATGGGGACAAATCTCTTCGGAAACCGAAATAGTAGTTGCACGGCAACTTGCTGGAGAAATACTGATATGAACCTCCGTCAGGATGATTCTCTGATTTATCTGATATCATTGCATCCTCAAATCATCGAGGGATCACTGGCTACACGGTAACAGGCGATCTGCCACCGCTAAGGTAAACGATACTTTGATTGGTAGGCACATCTTCAAAACTGAACATGACAGTTGCACGGCAACTTGCTGGGGGAATCGGTCACACGATAACCGGTGCAGGGTCTAATCTCAAATCTCCGTCAGGATGATCATCTGATTTTGCTGTAGATATTCATCCTCAAGTCATCAAGGGGTCACTGGTCACTCGGTAACCGGTGATAAATGGTCGATCATGCCGTCAGGCATCAGAATTCCTCGGGATTCATCAGGTCATTGGGAACTTTTCAACAATCAAGTTAATCATGCCATCGGGCATTCAAAGAAATTTTCAGGCATCAGCCGGATTTCATCAGTAAGTCGGGAACAGAACCCTTGGTCAATCCTGAACCAAGTAGGGATATCCAAACTTCTACGGTCAGGCACTCTACATCAGCTAGGCAAGCTACTTTGACCTCGTGGTTAGACTTCATCAGTAAGTCTGGGGTTTTGGGCACCGCTTCCAGACTTCAATCATCAAGTCTTCAAGGGAAATCTCAACTTCTCTACTCAACAACCTGTTGGGGATGACACATCTCCGCTGGGGATTCTGGAGAACTATCGAGTAACTCTGCTTCGGGGATTCAGAAATCATTCTGGGTGAATCAACTCTGCTGAGGACTTCAAGAATCATCTTGGACAAATAAATCCATCGGGAACTTCAAGAATCATCTTGAACCAATAAGTCTGCTGGAGATTTCAGGAATCATCCTGAGCACACACTCTGTCGGGGACTCTGAGCATCAACTTGATCAATCCGCTCTGGCGACTTCACTGGGGATTTTAAGGATCATCTTAAGCAATCAACTTCACTGAGGAGTTCAAGAATCATCTTGGGAAAATGACTTTGCTGGGGAATTCAAGAATCATCTTGAGCAAACCATTCTGCGGAGGAACACCTGCAAAACAAGAACGGTAACAACCTAGCTCATGATTCATATGCATATGTTTAACAATGGCGCAATGCTCCACACGGTGGAAATGCTATGCGTTTAGGGTAGATGTTATGCAATCATCCAAAATTCTATGACCCCATCAGCAAAAGAAATGCTGAAGGAAGAATCCTCCTGTCAAGGAGGAAGAATCACTCTGGGGGAGAGGAGGAATCATCCTACCAAGGAGAAGAAGTTACACCAATCTCAATTGGATTCCGCCTGGGGAAACGAACTTCAGTCGACTACTATAGGGGAATAAAGCTCTACGAGAACCTGAACCTGCTCATCTAGGTATTCAAACCACAAGCTGCTGAGGAAAACGATGTCAGTCGCAGAAATAAACTACACAACCTTCGCGACAAAACTTTCCTGGAGATAACGACTCCGGTGAGGAAATACAACATCAGCTATTCAACACTCTACTAGGGAACACCAATCATGGCCCCCACGGCTTCCAAGGGCTCGGCTCTCTTGGGGTTTGCATACTCGGTTGGGGAAGAAGGAATCGTCCTGCTTACTGGGGAGAGTACGACTCTGTGGGGAATTTCAGTTCTCCTGGAGACTTCAGTCTGTACTATCAGGTGCTGCACGCTTCAGTATGACTCAGCTGGGGAGATGACATTCCTTCAGGATGCATCTGATTGGGGAGAGAGTCTTCTCTGCTTGGGGATATATATCAATGCCTACGATCTCATGTTCAAACTCCACGGGGAGGTGCTGCTGAACTTGCTAGAAAAGAAGGAATCATCCTGCTTGGGGATGCATACGGCGTACTGCCTGGTATATGCTACACCTGCAACAATACAAACAAACAGACAAGATACCCTTCTCAAAGGGACCTATCAAGGTTATCATCTTGTGACAATGTTCAAGTAATTCATTGTTTCAACAATCAGTGGCCTAGGCCAGTAAGTTTATGTATGCGCATTTTATCAAAAACATCGGTGTTCTTTTTCGCAAACAAAACAGATAGATGCTAAACAAGCAAACATAATTGCTGAATAGTATATATTTTATTGATAATGAACCCCTGAATGGGTAAAAATGTTTTACAACAGATGCAAGCTCCTGGAATGAGGAAGCTGCGCAAATATAAACATAAATATACATCAGTATATACACAAATGTCGGCAATGCGGCGTAGACGAACACCATGAGTTGATCCCTCTATGACCCACTCGACTTCGATACTTCTCTGACGCTTTGGCTTCGGAAGAGATTGATTCAGATTAACGGCCCTCAGGTTTTCCAAACCACTAAACAATGAGAGTCCATACGCAGAACGCAGTCATTTGCTTTTTCAAATCCCTAACTTTTGCCTGAATCGCCGTTCCGGGTTTTCGATTCACCGGGATACCCTTTTTTGCCAAAGCCGCCCATCCGGGTTTTCGACTTTGCGGGTGTACATTTTTCCTTTTATATCCCTAATTTTTGCCCGAACCTTTTTCCTTTTTTATGGTTCGCCGGGATGCCCCGTTTTTGCTTGGATATTCTTCTTCTTTCCAGCGGGTCATTTTTTAAGCAAAGTATTTTTTAACTGCGTCCGCGTTCACCGGGGATGCAAAATCTTCACCATCCATCGTGGATAACAGCAAGGCTCCTCCCGAGAAGACCTTGCTAACGACGTACGGACCTTCGTAATTGGGAGTCCACTTGCCCCGGTGATCGGAGTGTGGAGGAAGAATCTTCTTCAGGACGAGATCACCCGTCTGAAAGCTTCTAGGACGCACCTTCTTATCATAAGCTTTCTTTATTCGGCTTTGGTACAGATGACCATACGCAATCGATGCTAATCTCTTCTTGTCCATCAGGATGAGTTGGTTTAGTCGGTTCTTAATCCATTCTGCCTCGTCGAACTTCACGTCAACCAAAACTCGTAAAGAAGGAATCTCGACTTCTAATGGTAGGACAGCTTCCATACCGTACACCAGTGAGAAAGGAGTTGCCCCGGTTGATGTACGCACCGTGGTACGATAACCATGCAATGCAAATGGCAACATCTCGTGCCAGTCTTTATAGGTCACAACCATCTTCTGTACGATCTTCTTGATATTCTTATTGGCTGCTTCAACGACGTCATTCATCTTCGGCCGGTAAGGAGATGAGTTGTGGTGTTCAATCTTGAAACTCTGGCACAGCTCCTTCATCATCTTGTTATTCAGATTGGAACCATTATCAGTAATGATCCGTTCGGGAACTCCGTATCGACAGATGATGTCCCTCTTTATGAACTTAGCCACCACCTGCTTGGTCACGTTAGCATACGAGGCTGCCTCCACCCACTTGGTGAAGTAGTCGATAGCTACTAGAATGAAGCGATGACCGTTAGATGCAGTGGGCTCAATCTTTCCTATCATGTCGATGCCCCACATGGAGAACGGCCACGGGGAGGACATGACATTTAACGGGCACGACGGCACATGAATCTTATCAGTATAAATCTGGCATTTATGACATCTCTTCGCGAATTTAAAGCAATCCGATTCCATCGTCAACCAGTAGTATCCTGCTCTCAGGATCTTTCTCGTCATAGCATGCCCGCCGGAGTAGGTACCAAATGTGCCTTCATGGACTTCTTCCATGAGCATACTCGCTTCTCTCTCATCTACACATCTGAGTAGCACAAGATCGTGATTTCTTTTATACAAAACTCCATCAGGATTGAGATAAAAATTTGTAGACAACCTCCTCAAAGTCTTCTTATCCTGGGTTGACGCTCCCGCAGGATACTCCTTAGTCATAAGGAAAGTCTGGATATCATGGAACCATGGCTTGCCATCGGAGGCTTCCTCGATTGCAAAAACGAACGCAGGTCTATCAAGACGAGAAAGGATAATCCTTGGAGCTTCATTCCAAAAATTGACTTTATACATCGAAGCCAACGTGGCTAGGGCATCAGCCATTTGATTCTCGGCCCTGGGCACATGATGGAGTTCCACTCGATCAAAGAACGGAAGCAGCCTTCTGGCATAATTCATGTACGGCACCAAATTCGACTGACGAGTCTCCCACTCCCCTTTAATATGGTTGATCACAAGCGCCAAGTCACCATATACATCTAGGTTCTTGATTCTCAAATCAATCGCTTCTTCTAAACCCATGATGCATGCTTCGTACTCCGCTTCGTTATTGGTGACCGGAAACGTCAGTCTCGCAGTAAACGGGATGTGGGATCCATGAGGAGTTGTGATGATCGCCCCAATGCCACTTCCATAAGAATTAACCGCCCCTTCAAATATCAATTTCCATTGGGATTTCCTATCTGGCCCCTCGTCGGGCAACGGTTCATCGCAATCTTTCGCTTTGAGAAACATGATATCCTCATCAGGGAATTCAAATTTCATCGGTTGATAATCCTCGATCGGATGTTCGGCAAGGTACTCAGACAATACGCTTCCTTCGATGGCCTTCTGGGAAACGTATTGAATGTCATATTCCGTCAACACCATTTGCCATCTGGCAATCCTGCCCGAAAGCGCTTGCTTTTCGAAGACGTACTTGATCGGATCCATCTTCTAAATTAGCATGGTCGTGTGATTGAGCATGTACTGTCGTAAACGTTTGACAGCCCAGGCTAGTAAACAACACGTTTTCTCCAGCATCGAGTAACGAGATTCACAATCTGTGAATTTTTTACTCAAGTAGTAAATGGCATGCTCCTTTATGCCCGTGTCGTCTTGCTGACCGAGAACACACCCCATACTATTCTCAAGAACTGTCAAGTACATGATTAAGGGTCGTCCAGCCACAGGGGGTATCAAGATTGGAGGTTCCTGTAGATACTATTTTATCTTATCAAATGCCTTCTGGAAATCCTCGTTCCAGATAATCGCCTGATCTTTCTTTAATAGTTTGAACATCGGTTCACACGTGGCCGTGAGCTGAGAAATAAACCTTGCAATGTAGTTTATTCTTCCCAAGAAACCACGAACTTCTTTTTCTGTTTTTGGCGCTGGCATTTCTTGTATTGCTTTTATCTTCGCAGGATCAACCTTGATGCCTCTTTCACTCACGATAAACCCCAGTAGTTTTCCAGACCGTACTCCGAAAGTACACTTGTTAGGATTCAGCCTCAACCTGAACTTCCTAAGCCTCTCAAAAAGCTTCAGCAAATTGACCAGGTGTCCCTCCTCCGTTTGGGACTTCGCAATATCAACATAGACTTCAATCTCATGATGAATCATGTCATGGAACAAAGTAACCATTGCTCGTTGGTAAGTGGCCCCTGCGTTCTTCAGACCGAAAGGCATTACCTTGTAGCAAAATGTTCCCCAAGGTGTAATAAACGTAGTTTTCTCCATGTCCTCCGGCGCCATCTTGATCTGATTGTAACCGGAGAAGCCATCCATGAACGACAATACGGAGAACTGAGCTGTATTGTCGACCAACACATCGATATGAGGGAGCGGGAAATCATCTTTAGGGCTCGCCCTATTCAAATCCCGATAATCGACGCACATCCGCACCTTACCGTCCTTCTTCGGTACATGCACTATGTTGGCGACCCACGGAGGGTAAGTAGTGACCGCTAAGAAGCCAGCATCAAGCTGCTTTTGCACTTCTTCTTTGATCTTAACGGCCATATCTGGTCGCGTCCTTCTAAGCTTCTGCTTAACGGGAGGACAATCTTCTCGCAGCGGCAAGTGGTGGACCACAATGTCAGTATCAAGTCCGGGCATATCTTCGTATGACCAAGCAAAGACGTCACTATACTCTCTTAGCATCTCGACCAATCTCTGCTTGACATCACTCTGCAATGCAGCCCCTATCCTGACGTTCCTGACAAGTTCTTCAGAAACCAAATTCACAATCTCAATCTCTTCTTCGTGAGGCAGAATAACTTTCTCTTCTTGTTTCAACAAGCGGGCCAACTCTTCGGGAAGGTCTTCGTCTTCATCAATCTCTTCTTCGGCTTGATAGATCGGGTAATCGAAGTCGAAGTGAGTCATAGAAGGTCCAGAGTCGATGTCATCTGCTATGTGGATCCTGCAATAACAAGGGTTAAGCTTAAAACAAGGATATGCAGGTTAGCACAAACCCCATTGCCATTTCATTGTTTTTCAAAACAAATATAAAACAGGAATAACAGAGATCACAATATTTGAATACAAAGAAAAACGCCTTTTGATTTATTGGTAAAATGCATGTACATAATCAAACAAGGCCCTGACAATAAAATCACTATGCCCCGGGTAGGACATATGGTTGTACAATGATTGGAGAAAGTAAATCATTACTCTTTGCCTGTCACTTGGATGGTATCCCTGATAGACCAGTTGTTGAGGCTCTGGCCTGGTTTGCTTGGATGGATCCAAGAGTCCAGATTGCAGTCGCTGTCTTCGCCGTCTTCAAACACCGCGTTGACACTTTCAAATATCACCCCGCCACTGATAAACCGGATCGGCCCTTTACCTCGCGATGCACTGCTAGAAGAGGAGGCTTCAACCGTAGGAGAGTATCCTAACCCAAACTTGTCTTGCTTGTTAGGTATCTCCAGAATTCGCCCCCAGCCTGGGGTGGATCCAGCTTGAACAACGGCCCGGGCTTCCTTGAAGGAAGAGAGAGTCATCTCTGGTTTCTCAGTGATTACAGGGGCCACGTTCTTGACTTTAACAGCTTCAAACGCCTGACATAGAGTTTCGTGGATTTCCCCATCCATCTCAACATACTTGAAGGACGACAAATGGATCACCATTATATCCTCCTCGCCACATACGGTTACGATGCTGCCTCCAACAGCATACTTGAGTTTCTGGTGCAACGTGGAGGTCACGGCGCCAGCAGAATGGATCCATGGCCGACCTAGGAGACAGTTGTAGGCAGGCATGATATCCATAATGTAGAAGACTGCGTCGAATGTTTCCGGCCCAACTTGGATTGGCAAAGTCACTTCCCCGAAAACATGACGTTTGGTTCCATAGAACGCTTTCACAACCAGATCACTAGGTGTGCAAATCAATCCCCCGGTATCTAACTTCATCAATGCTTTCTTTGGAAGAACATTGAGTGACGACCCCGTGTCCACCAACACATGAGACATAATTGTTCCCCTACACTCTATCCAGATGCGCAGAGCACTATTGTGGTTTCTTCCCTTCGGCGTCAGCTCCAGGTCAGTGAACCCTAACCTGTTTCCAGCATTTACGTGGGCTACGACCCCTTCCAATTGGTTGACCGATATTTCCTATGGTACATACGTGGCATTCAACACCTTCAGCAGCGCGTTGCGATGTGCCTCAGAACACATCAACAAATTCAGGATGGAAATTTTCGAGGGTGTTTGATGGAGGTGATCCACGATCTTGTAGTCACTCTTCTTAATCAACCTCAAAAACTCTTCAGCGTCTTTAACAAGTAAGTCCTTCTCTACCCCACGAGGGGTTTCTTCAACGACTTTACTCTTTCCTTTATCAGTTACATCAACTTTGTCCGCTTTGTCTGCCACGGTCTCAGGTGGAGCAAATATTCTTTCGCTGCGAGTAATTCCACCGATTCCCACTAGGTTATCCACACATGACCCTGAGGGTTCTAACTCTAACTTCTGTCCGTTGCAGTAGACGTCTGCCCCATAATGCCATGGGACAGCATTGGTGCTTTCGAAAGGTATCGGCCCAGCTTTGGTGATGGTAATCATGGGCGGCCTGGGTGCAGAGATAGTTATCGTCCGACGAGGGATGGTGATGGTGGCAACCTCATCATCTTGCTTCAGCATTACCTCTCCCGATCCACTTTCGGCCCTTCGGCTAAACTGCAGGATTCCTTCGGTCATTAGACTCTGAATCCCCTCTATCAACTATTCACATCCATCAGGACAAATCGCACAGCCCATACACAGTTCTCCACAGCCTGGGAAGAAACCTCTTTTCATCAGCTTGGCTTTAACGAAGCTAAGCGGTGTCTTCAGATCCTTGACATCAGTCAACAAATCCAAGCTCTCGTCTTCAAAAATGGCATTTACCCCACCTCCCTTATGATTCGGCATAGGGTTCTTCGTGACATTTGGCACATTATCTGAGAAGTTGATGATCTTAGCGTCCACCATATCCTGCACCTTGTGCTTGAAGGCTTTGTAGTTTTCTATCGTGTGGCCTGGTGCCCCTGAGTGAAACTCACATGTTGCATTCTCATCATAACCTGGCGGAGGTGCCCCTGTCAAGGGAGCCAGGGTTCTCTTCTGGATTAGCTGTAATTGAAGCAAAGTCTGTAACAGCTGAGCATAAGACATGGGCGGAGTCTCGAGGTGACGGCTCGACAGAGGTGCCCTGTTCTGATACTTTCTGTACCCTTACTGATTCGGCTGTTGCTGCTGTTGTGGCTGTTGGACCGCGGGGATGGTTATACTGGCCACCTGCTGGTGCTGGCCTTTGCCTTTCCTTCGAGCGTTGGACACGGCGCTCGTCTCTCCTTCCCGCCTTTTGCCACCATATGGTTTCTTTCCTCCTCCAGCTGAGGACAGATCCCCCTGAATTTTCCCCAGTTTGATCCCATTTTCAACGTGCTCACCCGTGATAATGAGATCTGAGAAGCTCCCAGACATACTGCTGACCAATTTCTCGTAATAGACCCCTAGGAGGGTGGCCACAAACATTTCGACGAGCTCCCGTTCAACCATCGGCGGCTGAACCCTAGCTGCCAATTCACGCCACCGTTGGGCGTATATTTTGAACCCTTCGTTGTTCCTCTGCGACAAATTCTGCAGTTGAACCCGGTTCGGAGCCAAGTCACTGTTATATTGGTAGTTGTGCAAGAATGCTTTAGCAAGTTCCTTCCAGGTGCGCACAGTGGTAGGTTCCAGACTCATGTACCATTCCAGGGAGGGCCCGGACAAGCTATCCTGAAAGAAGTGCATCAGCAACTTCTCGTCTTCAGAGTAAGCGGACATTTTCCGGTAGTATGATCTCAGGTGGACGCGAGGGCAAGTGGTACCCTTATACTTCTCAAAGTCGGGTACCTTGAACTTGGGAGGCACCTTGAAATCAACAATCAGTCCCAACTTGGACATGTCAACGCCCATAGTGTTCAAGTTTTTGAAATTCCTCATCTTGTCCTCGAGTGCCTTAAACCTCAGACGTGCTTCAGCATTCATCTCTCCCTCAGCACCTCTCTGTGAGAACACATCATCTTGACGGTCTTCTAACCATGGCTGAGGCCCATACAGATTCCCAACACCTGTGTTGCCATTGCCCAGCCCAACATTGACATTAGCTTCGAAATTCCCATTACCGACACCAGTCGTATTACCATGGAGTCCCATGTTAGCGATCACATTGCCGTTGGCACTACCGTTCCCCCCAGTCACAGGGACGCCATTCTGAGGAGTTTCAACAGGTGGAGGGGTTGGAACAGTCCCACCATGGAGTACACCATTGTTGTCAACCCTTGAGATCAAAGGCTGGACCAAAGTTCTGAGCTGATCTTTGCCATTGGCGACCACTTGCATGAGTTCCATGAAGCGGTCCATCCTCTCTCGGAGTTCTTGGACGTCAGTCTGCACTTGCTCCATTGCTCTAGCTCGATTTGCTTTGGTCGGATAGTAGTGGATTGGCCTTTGATCAATCCTGGAACAACCTGCATACACAAAGGGTTAGAAGAAAACGAAAAAGTGCTCATTATGCAAATGCTTCATGCAAATGCAAACGTGTGTTTGTGCGTTAGGGAGATTTCCCCCGATCCTAGTGCCTGAGTTCCAGTGCTGATAATAAGAAGTCCAAGTCCAGTCATGGAAATAACATCTCATATATATAAAGAAAGCCCATCAAGGCGGTACACAATGTTGCTGAGTACAAGCTGAATCAAAAGCATGACCTCAACCAATAAGCCTGGTGATGGTCAGCGTACAACAATGATCAACACAAAAGGATTACAAATAGTCAAGCACGACCACGGACACGAAACTCTTCTAACAACCCCTTCGTTTCTGGACGATCAGGCCGAGTGAGCAACCTTTCGACGAGTAACTCTCTCTGCATAATGGTGTATTGAAGACCTTCAACCGAATCTTCCCATGATCCTTCGCAGAAACAATCTTCCAACTTCCGCTTCTTGGATTCAAACATCAGCTTGCGCTCCTTCAGGTTAGCAAGAGCTTTATTGAGCTGGCCTTCAGCGGCATATCTGCGAGCGGTTTCTTCATCAAACCTTTTCTCACTAGCCTTCACCTGGGCCTTCAACTTGGAGATCTGTTGCTTCAGCTTATCCTCCCGTTCTTTGTCGTTGGCTAGGGTGGCCTTCCAATGACGATTAAACTTGGATATTCTCCGGTACGCTTCATCCAAGTGCTGCTTCTTAGTGGCCAGTACGTCATTGACAACTTTGAAGTCTTGACCCAAGTGCTCACGCTCAGCCATCTGCTTAGTCAAATCTGTCCCTAACTGGTTCACCAGCTCTGTCTGCCTCTTGAAGGAATGGACGACTTCGCTTCTCTCACTTCTGAGTTGAGCCAATTCTTTCTCCACTCCTTCATTTTCCTTCTTCAGCTCATCTCTCTCAGCTAACACCTGATTATGCTGCTGAATAGGCACGGTGGTAGGCTCTTCAACCACTGGAGGGCTTTCTGGCTTGGCAGGAGGAAACGACATCCCTATAGCATCTGCTCTGGCTCTGATCCAGGTCACGTACGGAGCGTAGGCTTGGCTATTACTTTTCCCTAGCAACGGCTTGCCCCGCTTACAGATACCATTCCAAGCGTGCTGAAGCTTAGATAACATATCCCCCTCTAGAAGACCAGTGAGGTACAGAGATTCCTGCACCTCTTCCTCCTTCGGCGGAGCTCTCAAAGCATAAGCAAATTGTCGGACCAGCAGAGATGGATTATAGTTTATACAGCCCTTCCTGCCTATCAAAGGCACGTTCGGAAACCCGCTGCAGCTGAAGATAATCTCAGTACCCAACCTATCTCTATCAAACCAGTCAATATCCTCCGCTGACAGACTCATCAAATGCTCGGACCACTCAGCTGTGGCTGCAGACGAAGCAAAGGGACCCCTCTTGGGTAGGTGACTATCAAGCCATCTATAGAGCAGGGGTACACAACACGAGACATTCTTACCCCATCTGTTCTCGTTTTTGTAGTGGACGGAATGGTAGACATCTCCTATCAAGGTAGGGACTGGATTCCCTGATGCAAAGATGTGAAAGGCGTCGAAGTCTACAAAGTCAGGCATATTGGGGAACAGAATGATGCCATATATGCACAGAGCAAGAATGGCGTTGAACACGACCCAACATCTGTCTTTGGCGCACTGCTGAGCTTTTCCCACTAAGAACTGCAAGGAGAAATCAGGAACCCTGTTCCAACTAGACAAGATCAACTCGGAGGCATCTAGGTGGAGTGAAGGAGCTAGGCTAGCCAGATTAGGCTCAGCATCCATATGAACAAAGGGCATCTGACTCTTGATAGGCACACCTAACAAATCAACATACTCCTCTAGTGTGTGTGCGAGAATAAAGTCCTGGAAAGTAAAGCATCTCAACAGAGGATCGTAGAACTGCAGCAGGGCGTGCAACCCATTCAACTCAAACACGGGGGTTTACGAACCAGGCTAAGCAGTTTCCCGTAAGACTTTCTGAATTCATCTCTCACAGAATCATCTGCCAAAATAATCAAACCAGTCAGCTGAACAACATCAGGAGTGGGGAGCTTGTAAGCCACTGTCTTCCTCAGAGAACCCATAGAAGCACAGTAGAAGGCAAGAAAACCTGAATCGGGGGAAACGGTACCTGCAACACAGACACACGTTAATGAAATGCAAATGAGTATGCAAAGCAATGTAAAATGCAATCATGCAGGAGGAGATCAAGACAACTGTGTTGTTGAAGAGATGAAGGTTCTGTGTCAACAAAACCACAATACTTCTCTGTCAAGAACAACCATATCTCTGATGAGAAGAAAACCCTGATATCGGACCATAAATCTGCTCTGTCAAGAACATACACACATCTGATAATAAAGACCTCTGATACAGGACCATAACTCTGCTCTGTCAAGAACACATACACATCTGATGATGAGAACCTCTGATACCAACAAAACTGATTCACTATCAAGAAAACCAGGTAGTCTGAAGGTTAAGGTTTCCTGCAACAAACCCGACCCTGCTCACAGGTATGGACCTAAACTGACACAAGTTCGGCATCCTATGTGGTCATCAGCGTCACAGGCATTCAAGAGGGGTGATACGATACCTAGAAGGTGTGGCATCACCATCTCCTGAAGCGGCCTCACTCAGCTGAATTCCAAATGATCGGTCCCCAGAGTCGACAATCCTCCAAACCAACAACCCCTCAGGCCCAAAGGGTCGGAAAAGAAGTCAACCGGGAGAACCTCGTCTGAGCGTGGATTTCATGAGACACTAGTGCCTGCAAAGCAAGCACGCGCCCACTAATTTCCACAACTAATGCTAGGTACACTCAAGCCTGGGTCTGGCTTCTCACTCATCAGAATGCCCCTCCCACAACAGCACAGATAATCATATCATACTAAAAATAAAATGCGGGAAATAAAATGCGATAAATAAACACAACCCGACAAGTAATCATACAAGCGCTAGGATTGACTCTCGCAGGGGACGTTGGATCCCCACACTGACTCACATAAGGGACGTTGGATCCCTAGGAAACTATGTAGCCCCAGCAGAGTCGCCAGCTGTCGCTACCGCGAAAATAAGGTGCCGGCAAAATAGAGGAGTCGCCACCTTTCGTTATTTATCCCTCAGAGCGGGAAAGGAAACGATCGGAAAAAACCTGACGAAAAGGTATAAGACAAGGTCATCACAACCTTTGTCTGGGTTCGGGAGTCGGTTACACAAGGGGAAGGTATTAGCACCCCTCACGTCTATCGTACTCGACGGGATCCACGCTTGTTGTGTTTATCTGACGGGTTGGTTTACTATCTACCTATAAAGGTCGGTCTGAAAAGAAAAGAAACTGACTCGACAAAGCGTCGCACTTTGTGCCTACGTATTCTCATCAGAGAATGAGAAATCAGAGTCAACGTAGTTCGCCTAACTACGGGTTACGGGGGAGGTGGCTCGCCAATACGTCAGTATTGTGCCTACGAACTCTCAACAGGTATGAGAGATCAGAGCTTACGTAGTTCGGGATAATACGGATTACGGGAATTCATATTCATCTATTTTTTCGAGTAGGGTTAACAAACAGTTCCAGCAGTTTGGTGTACGCGGCTCGACCCTTGGAGACTTAGGCGTTACCGTTTGCGGTAGAACTGGGAGTTAACGACACTCTTTTCTTCAGAAAAGCTTTCCTTTGAATTACGGGCCCGCGGGGCAAAAAGGTTTGAAGTTTGTTTTCTGTCTTTTACGGAAGAACTGTTTTTTATGGACGTTTGCAACCAATTACGCACTAGAGACTATGACCTGAGAGTGAATGTGTCGCCTGTCACCCAAAGGGTACCATACTAAACATCCAGACTGTTGAAAAGAAACTCTCCAACAATCCTTTCTCAGATAGCTTAAGGCTCGTAACGTACGACGTCAGTTAACCTTTATTATTGTATTTTAATTTGTTTTGAGATGAGAAGAGAGAACGAACAGGTTCAACTAAGGGGAGACTATCAAGTCCTAACAGTTGTCATGCCAAGGATTCATCCTATGGTTGAAGTTTGAAATAGGGAACTACTAGAAGTTATCATGCATAGGTTTTAACCTAAAGTTATAATCATCACTTCCTTATCAAAGGAAGTGAGATTCCTAGGGGATCATGTCAATGATAAACAGGAACAAATAAAGCATCAGCTTAAACAATAAACAGATATACAGTAAACGACTGTAAAATGCATGCAATGCAAGTGAGGGAGGAAATTTGTGTGGGGAATCAGCCTCCACAAGCTCATCTCAACCTCAAGCCAGATATGAATAACTGAAATAACATGCTATCAAGCAAAATATAAACTGCAACCATACAGAACAGAAAATGTTATCAAGCAAAGTAGAATAATTGCAATCATACATAAGAAATGAAATAAAGTGCCATCAAGCAAATCACAATCCACATAGGTAAGGGAGCAGGGCTCTACTGAATACCCGCAAGCAAAGCCACACAGTAAAATACAAGCAGAGGGAGCAACTCAACCTCTAATGCAATCATGCTCCTAGCTTAAAAGAATCTAAACATGAACTTATTCTAATGCATCAAGCAAATCAAACAAGTCACATCAATACAGTTGCACATAAAGAAAACAGACAGGAAAGCAGATCCACAGCTCCCTACAGCAAAGCAACCTTCTGACAGCAATTCAGTCTTCAGTCTTCAATAGCTCTTCAAGACTATCCTCTTCAATATCAAGTGTCAACTTGCTTCTCCAAGCTTTCAATACATCAAACATAACTATCAACTTATTCCCTCTTCCTCAAGCCTCAGCTCTTCAGTAATTTCCATCTTCAGGCTTCACTCCTCATATCAAGTATAAACTTGGCTCTTTCAGGCTCTCAATGTATCAACATAAGTATCAACTCAATCTTTCTTCTTCAAGCCTCAACTCTTCCCTCAATTTCAATTTGATTTTCTTCACAAGTGTCAACTTGTTCTTCTTGATCCTTAAGCTTCAGCTCCAAAGGTAGTCTTCAAACACAGGGAAGTATCAACTTCTAGCCTTCAATCTTCTTCAAGCAAGGAACTACATCCTCTAGCAAGGGAGAAAGATTCATCTAACAAGAGCAAAGTTTGGATGATTGACAGCAGAGTGAAGACCAAAGGTCACCACTAAGCATCCTATCATCTGAGAAAGGGACCCTCAAAGGTTCTACCAACTTGTAAGAGCCACAAATCCTAACAAAGGAGGGATGAGGCCTTTACAAAGGGACCTTACATCACAGGGAAGAATGGAAGTGATCAACATCTTCCATGTTTATGAAGGAAGAGAATCTATCTAGAAGCTCCGCCTACAAACCCTAATCTTAACACCTAATCAATCACTACACCAAAAGAATGGAAAATCTTCACATCCAAGCTTCTTCATGCACTCCATGGTAGCCCCAAGCTTGTCTTCAACATCAACCAAGAGCAAGCAAAGCAAAACCCTAATCTAAGGGAACTAAAGAAGTCATTCTAGTTGAATTAGGGCATTAGAATCATCCAAAGTTAGCACCTAAACTAAAATCAAGCAAAAATAGTAAACCACATTGTAAATTCCTACAAAAATTCCTAAGGGACCCTAATTTAATCATGAATCTACCCTACAAAAATCAGAGGTTGAATCATCCACCAAGTTCTAGAAATAGAACCTAAATCATAAGGTATCAACCATAAACCCTAAAAATGGAGCTCCTAAAGTTTCAACCTAAAACTACCACTTACATTCATCACAAAAATGTGAGAAACATCTAGGGGTAGCATGCATATCTATGCTAGCTACACACAAAAAATCAAGGCAAGAATCATCATCACATGATCAAACCAAATTCAACAAAATCAAGCATCACCGATGGTCACTTTAATATCAATTAAAATTCAATAAATGCTAATAAAATAAAAAATGCATGAAATATTAATATTTTTTCTCTAAATAAAACTAGATTCAATCATGAATCCATGGCAAAAAGAATAGAATTAATTGAGTCATTTTTCAATTTTTTATGAATTATTCAATAACCATGAATGAAATGAAAAATTAAAAGAAAATCAAAAGAAAATGACAAACGCGTGGTGCAGGTAGCAAATTAATTCAGTTCATTGCAGGGTTGGGCCCAAAAAGGGGGTGCGAGTATCAATCTGCACTAAGCCCACCCAGATTACATTAATGAAATGCTGCGTTCCAAGTACTCAGAGGTCCTTCACAAAATTTCCATCGCCCGTGGCCGTTAGATCCCACTTTGGTCAAAGGTCTCAGCCCAATCCAATGGCCATGAGGTTGTCTTCAACCTTTTGAATTTCTGAAACTTTAATCACCTGCACGCGCTAGAGTCACCGCCAGTGACTTCTCCGATCAACCACCTTCAACCCTAACTCTCTCTAGAATCCACCATTGGCCACGATTCCTTGATGAATCTTGTCCCAAATTTCCTCAAGATATCATTCATGCCATTAATTCATGCTAAAAACTCAAGGTTTGCAAAAACACGATCTCAACCGAAAATTACATCAACCCTAATTGGTCACTAATCTCCAAATTAACAATCCAGAAACCTTCCTACATCAATCTACAATGCATCTAAACTAACAATTCCCATTGATTCTACTTAAATTAAGCCATGGAAGGAGAATTGTATACCTGGTAAAATTGAGTGACCAGAGTGCTCAAACCTTCAAATCAACCCTCAAGAACTTCCAGAGTCCTTCACTAACATCCAAGGAAGGTTCTGTATGCAACCAAATGGATTGAAATACTCTGAATCTTTAAACCCGACTATGAGTTGCAGGTGAAGAAATCCAAGTGCCAACTCCCAATTCTCCCACGATCTTGCCTTGAATTTGATCTGGAATTGATCACCAACCTCAGAGCAAGCTATTGGGATCAATATCTTGGATTGAAATGGCTTCAAACCTTGTAACAGATTTTGATTTGCAAGAAGAAAGTTCACAATGCAATCTCACTCTCCTCTCTCAATTCTCACCAACCTTCACTCTGAATCACTTCATAATCATATATAGGACATGACTGAATGATCTAGAAAGTTTTGGATCAATCCAATGAGTATTTCAATATCTCATCTCACTTGAAATCTCATGATATGCTATGTGTATGACAGTCCTTGCAGCAGCTTGTATTCACTATCCTCTTCATCCAAATTCTCTCCAAATGAGATTATGAAAGTGCTAGGATGTGTTTGGCATATGTTACTTAAGTCTTAAGTAACAAAATGCAACTCCATGATTTTGACCTCACATGAGAAAAGTAATATTGCCAATGTCTTTAAAATGTCATTTATGATCAAAATGACATATTACATGCCTTATCTTGGCCTTAAAATGAAAAATCCCAAATTTGGTCCTTTTAATGAACTTTAAATCTTCCTTTTTAAGTCAATTTTGCAATTTTGAGTTACAAGCAATTCCAACCTCTCATGACCACTTGGATAGCCTTAAAACATCATTTTGAACAAGTTTGATGTTGAACATTTTCCCATTTGAAGCTTGCAAATAGGAGTTATGGCCTTATGCTTGAAATGACCTATAATCTTCAAATACCCAAAATACCCTTGACCTGTCAAAGCCATAACTTGAGTTCTACAAATCCTATCAAGGACTTATAGTACTCTCTAGAAAGATAAGATGATAAGGAACAACATTCATGTTGACCAAAAGTTCATAGGAATCATCCTTCTAGGGAAAAAGTTTCATGCAAGTTGGACAACTTTCCAGTTCCAAATTCACATGCCTCAGATGACTTGTAACTTGTCAAAGCCATAACTTGAGTTCTACAAATCCTATCAAGGACTTATAGCACTAAAATTAAAGCTAAGATCATGCTCTACAACAATCATGTTGGGGGTAAGATGAGATGACAATCATATCTTGAGCTACATTGCCTTGAAGATAGGGGTCAAACTAGGGGATTTTACACTGTCAAGCCTTGGAAACCCTAGCTTGAAACTTCTAAAACTCTTCAATCATGATGAGTTGACCTTGGAATCATCCTTATAGCATATCAATGCATCAACCCATGATCACATGGCTCTTGGATTAAGTCTTAACCTTCTCCAAATCATCAGTTGACTTAGGCTTGACCCAGTCAAACCCTAACTGCATCACTCATGGCTGAGCCTTCTTAATCTTGCACAATGACCTGTCTAGGCCTCAAAGTGATCTTTAACATCTCTCATGAGCTCTCTCAAGATCTCAAGTCCATCTTCAGGGCCTCAGAATCATCTGATGACTTCCCACAACTCTCAAGTTAGGAGACACACCCTCTTGGTTTCAATCACTCTCTCTGAGGATCTTTTAACTTCTCTGATAAGGATATCAACCTTTGCATATCTGAATAACCTTCTAGCTAGCTTCAAAGTATTGTGTACCCCTTGATTGGTAATCATACCTCTTGATCTCCTGCACACATGTCAATGAAATTCAAATGATAATGCTAATGTGAATGAAATGAAACACAAGCTAGGTGAAGAAAAGTTGGTCAAATTTTGGGGTGAAACAATGAGCTAGACCACGTTACAACCCTCGAAAGACCTCAAAATAGGATCTTGCTCTTTTCTTTTCCCCTGTGGAGTCTGTCGCGGTGAAAATCAGATACCAAACTATTGATTAGTTTGAATCTTTAATTCATTTTGCAACCGAACTTTGATTTGTCCAAAGGAAGGGATAAAGATCGAAATTCCCACAATGCAATGTGTTGCACCCCAAAATTTGCTCAACCTATTTCACCTGGTTTATGTTTCAATTGCATTGGCATTTGCATAATAAGTCATGTACATAGTCTAATCATTTGCATAACATAGCATAACAAGTAATATAACAGGGGATCAAGTGCCTTTCTTATCAGAAAGAGGCCCATCATGGGGTTTTATTCAAGTTCAAGACCATCCAAGTAATCAAGAAATGAGTTGAAGCTTTGAAAAGTTTAAAGGTCAACCAGTGGATTTCTCTCCTAACTTGAGGGGTTAAAGATCATCAATGAGTGTATGAGCTATGACTGAGGCCATGGAATGTGTACAAAGATCATGGAAGACCTAGAGGGTCATTTTGAAGATGAGTCAAGTCATTGGTGTGATTACAAGAGCTACAGTTGAATGCAGTCAACTAGGGTTTCATCTGGGTCAACCCCAGGTCAACCCTAAGTCAAATGGTTGATTGGAGAGCATCAAGGCTTAATGGAAGGTTGTGGAATTCATTAATTGATATGTGTATACATGTGTGCTGTTGTGCCAAGGAGAAATCAAAAGGAATCAAGAAGAAGAGGAGTTACTAAATTAGGATTTCAGTGTAAAAAACCCTAATTTAGGCCTAACTTCCAAGCCAGATATGTCAAGATGCAAGTTTCAAATGAAGTCTTGGTCAACATGAAACTTGTAGAGCTTCTCATTAGCTTTAGTTTGAGTACCAGAAGTCTCCAAGAAGATTTGTAGAACTCAAGTTATGGTTCTTGCAAGTTATGGGTCCTCAGAGGACACTGAAATTTATTTGTGAAAGTCACTTGACTTCCAAGCCACTTTTGCCCATGAAGGAGTTTTCAAATGGATTCTTAGCCAACATACGAGTTGTAGATCTTTATATTAGATTTAATTTTAGTACTAGAAGTCCTCAAGAGGATTTGTAGAACTCAAGTTATGGTCTTGGCAACCCAGGGGTATTTTGGAAAGTTGAATTACAGGTCATTTTTCAACATAGGTCCAAATCTCTATCTTCCACTCCTCAAATGGAAAAATGTTCAACATGATATGTGTTCAAAATGTTGTTTTTAGGCTAGATAAGAGGTCATGAGAGTTTGGAATGGCTTGCTTCACAAAATCACCAAAATGGCCTCAAATGAAGGTATATTTTAAATGAACCAAAGTTGAAAATTAGGGTTTTTGACCTACACAACCAAACCAAGGCATATGACATACCAATTTGATTGTAAAATGCATTTTGAGAGCATTGACATTGCCACAATTTTGAATTGAGGATTATTTTTAGGACTTGCTTTGTAAATGGCTTACTTGAATCGTAAGGCACCGTTGCAAAACCACATTTCCAAGCAAATGTAAGGCTCCTTCCCATCCATACACCTCCAATATCTCATTTGGAGAGAATTGAAACTCAGAACAAGTGCAATTACAGGCCAAAACATGAGCTGGTGTGAATGCATAACATGACATGAGATGATGAGTTTCTCATTGGATCAGCCTAGAACTTTCTAGAGTCTTCATTCACACTCTATATATGCATATGAAGTGATCCCAAGCAAGATTTGGTGAGAATTGAAGGAGAGAAGAAAGATTGAGATTGAAAGTTTTCTGTTGCAACTCAGATTCGGTTACAAGCATTTCATCCCTTTCCATCCAATTTCTTGATCCCATTTGCTTCCATTGATGCTAGTCAGCGTTTACAGATCAAGATCATAGCAAATTGGTGGCTGAATTGTGTTATTGCTCTTGGATTTTCTCACCTGCAACTCAGAATCGGTTTCCATAATCCAAGCCTCCTCAACCAATTATTTTGCATACAGAAGCAAGATTGTGACTCATTGAAGGTGTATTGGAGTTCTCAAAGCTTGATTTGAAGATTTCATACCTCTGTTCATCTCAAATTTGCAGGTAGGTAAACTTCAATCCACAGCTTGATTTAGGTAGTTTCAATTGGTTTTGATTAGTTAGATTCATTGTAGATGATCATGTGGAGCTTTCTTGTAGCTTTAAGATTGATTTAGATACAATTAAGTGAGTGACTCAATTTCTGTTCATGCTTGTATCTTGTTGTTCTTGGTGTTATAATCATAATTTGATGGATACAAATGTTCAGTGTAAAGTGGGGAAGAGATTGGCCACTCAATTTCAAGATTTGTGAGTTTTGATCATGGACCAAATTCTGAGGTTTGATTCGTGTTTTGAGTTAGGTTATGTTTCAATGATTGTGGATGCCTTAGTCAGATTCCTGGTGAAATTCTGAGTGAATTAGGGTTTTGAATTTTTGCATTTGATGGAGATTTGAGGGAGCACGATTGGGAAGAAGATGAAGTTCATAGCTGTTCATCCATGGCTTTTCCCTCCATGAGAGTTCAAAGGAAGAAGACGATCTGAACACCCTTGGATTAGAGCAAGACTTTGACCCAAAACGAGATCTCACGGCCACAATTTGTTTTCAATTTGTGAAGGAATTCAGAGTTATAAAACGCACCATTTCATTTAAAACGTGGTATTGGGCTTAAGTGATAACTGTTATCCACACCCCTAGTTAGAGGTCCACGTGATATTACACTGAATTGCATTGCTTCCTACACCAAGTTTTTTTTATTTCCCAATGTTTTTTTCATTTTATTTATGATTAATATTTGGGCTTAAGCGCACTTACTAGCCACACCCCCTTTTGGGCCCAGATGTCTGTTTACATTGCTTTTCAATTACTATTCAACACACATCTTTTTCATTTTCTCATATTTTTCTTTATTTTCACATATTTCTTTTAATTCTTTGAAAATTCATAATAAATTCAAAAATAGGTATTTTTGTATGGGAGTTTTTTCTCCATTCTCATAATTGTCTCAAGAAAATTATAGAAAAATAAAATTATAATTTTAGTCTTTTTTCTATTTCTGTTGAATTTTTACATTTAGTTGCTTTTATTGCATTTTATTTTGTATATCCATTTTGCTGAATTTTGTTTGGCCATTTTATTTTACATTTTGATGTGATTATTTTTGCCATGATTAGTATATAGTATTAGGTTCCCCTTGGAATTTTATCACATTTTTGAGATTTAATTTTGGTTAGTTTTGAATAAGGAACATTAGGTTGATCAAAATTAGGGTTAAATTTGACATAGGTGCATTTCAACACAGTTCTTGGGTTTTTAGTTTGATTTAGACCTTGGGGTTTATGTGGGGTATAGGGTACATAGCTAGGGTCCCTTAGAAATAAATATAGGATTTTATGATGAATATTTCCATTTTATTTGATTTTTGCAAATTGATTGATATTGGTGTGTTTCCCTCTTGGGATGTTGTTTTGTTTGTTGAGTGTTGGGCCTTTTCTTTGGGTGTTGGGGGCTTGTGCTTGGCTTGAGGATTATATAAAGACTTTGAGGATGATTGAAGACAAATAATGATGCTTGGAGCTTGAAGTTGCTTGTGCTTGAAGATTGCTTAATGAAGACTTTGGAGATAGGAGATATAGGGAGAGCTCTAGAGTAGACTGATTTCTTCTGTCAAACATAGAGAGCTTCTTGTGCCTCTATTCCATCCTATGACACAAGGTCCCCTAAAAAGAGTTCCATCTCTCCTTAGGAGGGATGTATATCATGCTTTGATTGGGTAGAACCTTGAGGATAACTTTCACTAGCTGTGTTAAGATCTTAGTGATTTCCCTGGGTTATCATTAAGTCTCTTAACATTCCAACTTCCTCTATTACTTATTCTCTCCTGTGAGTGTGTGCATTGAAGTTGAAGACCTATTGAGGATAAGAAGTGCATTAAAGATTGGAGAAGATGAAGCTTGTGCCTGTCAAAGCTAGGTATCTGTTGAAGATTAGGGTGTGGCTGTCAGAGCTATGGTTGGGTGTGGTTTTCTCTGCTGTATTGTTTGTTGATTTTCCCTTAGGCTTGAGGTGAAGCTGTTTCACTTTGCCTATTGTTTGTTGCTGCATCTCATGCATCTTACGGTTTATTGTATTTTTCTTTTTTCTTTTCCGTTTATCCCCTAGGATCTCTGATTTCCTCTATGCAGGAGGGAATTATGACAGACAATAGGTTGCAGTCCATGCATGATAACATTAGGGTAGTTTTGATTCCCCTTTCAGACCCTAGGTTTTTAGACTTCTCTTCTATCTCAGAACAATTCAAAACACAGTAATAAGGATAATCGGTGTCGTATGCTACGAGCCTTAAGGTATTTGAGAAAGGTTGCTGGAGGGTCACTCTTCAGTAACCTGATTGCTTAGTGTGTTACCCTTAGGGTGACATACGACGTAGTCACCCTCAAATCATAGTCTCTAGTGCGTCATAGATTGCAAACATCATAAAAGACAGTTCTTGCGTAAAAAACTGATAACAAACATCAAAGTGTCATTTTTGTCCGCTTGAACTCTTAATTAGGAAAAACCCTTTCATAAGGAGATAAAAAACACTCAGACAAGCTGGTGTCTTCCGTGGCCCGAACTACGTTTGCTCTGATCTTGCATGTTGTATGAAATTACGTAGGCATAGGATGCGATATCCTAGCGAGCAACCTTCCCCTCCTTTCCCGTAGGTAGGCGAACTACGTTGACTCTGATTTCTCGTTCCAGACGGGAATACGTAGGCATAAAGTGCGATACTTTGCTGAGTCATTTTATTTTCTTTCAACCCCGAACCTGTAGAGTAGATAGAATACCAATCCGTATTAGAAAACAAGCATGGATCCCGTCGAGTACGACGGACGTGAGGGGTGCTGATACCTTCCCCTTGCGTAACCGACTCCCGAATCCAGGATTTAGTTGCGATGACCATTCATTTCCCGTCTTTGCGGTAGGTTTACTTCGCGCGTTTCCTTTCCCTCCTTTGGGATAAATAACGCACGATGGCAACTCTTCTATTTAGCCGACGCCGATTTTCGCAGTAGCGACAGCTGGCGACTCTGCTGGGGACAGGAATATCCCTAATGCGAGTCAATCCTAGCGCTTGTTTTCCTGTCCTGGGTGGTGTATAGATTTACGTTTCTGTCTTTACTTTCCGCATTTTGATCATCTTTATACTGTTATTGCTGCTGTGGGAAGGGGGTAATCTGTTGAGAGATAAGTCGGACCTGGGCTTGAGGTTACACATAGACTTAGAAGTAGAGAGTAGTGGTTATCCTGCTTGCTTAGCTCGCACCAGCTAGCCACAAAATTTACGCTCGGACGAGATTCTCTTTGATGCTTCTTGCCTGGCCCTTAGGGCTCGACAAGTTGTCTGACCCGAGGATTGTCGACTCTGGGAACCTATCAATTGGGATTCAACTAAGTGAGGCCGCTTCAAGGGATGATGATGCCACACCTTCTGGGTATCGTATCATCGCTCTTGAAAGTCTGTGACATTGAACCCGCATAGGATACCGTACCTCGTCTACGAGTTAAGTACACAACTGTGAGGGGTAGGTGGGTCTGTTTGCAGGAAACCTTTGACCTCAGAATACCTGGTTTATCTCTGTCAGTGAGATGTGGTTACAAGGTTCATTTGAGTGGTTGATTTGGTTTGAGATAAAGATTGGATGGTTCTCAATCTTCAGTACAGAGCACCTCAGTCTATCAACATTGCACTTGGTCCCTTGTTTGCATATGCATGTGCATTTTCATGATGGCATTTCATTATCATGTATTTATGTTGCAGGTGATCATTCCCCTATGATTCTAGTATATCTTCTAGCCAGACATGGAGTCCCTGAAGAAGACAGTTGCTTACCGGTTGCATTCACCAGGCATCAGTTCATAGTATCTTATGGGAGTGTGAGGGCTGAGTTCAGAGTATCTTATGGGAGATTGCTTAGCTTGTTATACAGACCTTCGGCATTTGAGACAACTGGGGTATATACTTAGTTGCTGTTTTATGAGCCGCAGCTGAAATGTTTCTTATTTCCTGACTATATTCTGGCACCCACCTTGGAGGAGTATTCTGCAATGTTGGGAGTTCCTGTTGGACCAAATGCCCTTTGTACATGTTGATGCTGAGCCTGAGTTATCTGCACTTGCTGAGATTGTCAGTTTGAACGCTTCTGAGTTTCCGGGAGGCTTGGTTAAGCTGAATGGAGCTTATGGTTTTCACCTATCTGTCCTAGTTGAGAAGGCTACGCAATGCGCGAAGAGTGGATGTTGGGTGGCTTTCAGTGCTATTCTAGCTGTCTGCATCTATGGGATTGTCCTGTTTCCTAATGTGCCAGACTTTGTCGACTCAGATGCCTTCCTGATTCTTGCCTCGAAGAATCCAGTTCTCACTCTCTTGGGCGATATTTATCACTCCATTCATTACAAGAATGAGAAACGTCGTGGCAAGAATGTTTCCTGCTGTCTTCCTCTCCTGTACAGGTGGTTCCAGGGGCACCTTCCGAAGACAGGGCCTTTTGTTGATGCTGTTGATACTTTGGATTGGCCTTCCCGGTTGATGGGGTTGTCTGCTGAGAATATCATGTGGTTTGAGCGGAGTACGCTTGGTACTGATGTTATATATAGTTGCAGCGGCTTTCCGAATGTCCCCTTGATTGGACGGAAAGGCTGTATCAACTATAACCCTTCATTGCTGGTTCGAAAATTCGGTTACGCTTTGAGAGCCGCTCCTATTGAGAAGGAGATACAGGAATCTCTGTATCTCACAGGGTCACTAGACACAACTGTTTTGATCAGATTAAGACATGCATGGGCTAACATTCATAGGAGAGGGAAAGCTTTGCTCGGCAAGAGCAACAACAGAGCTTATGATCCTTATTTGGCGTGGATCCGCGAGAGAGCTAGTACTTCTTTGATGCCTTATCTTGCTGTGGAACCCCTGTATCTTCCATTGATTGAGGTACCTCCTGCAGAAGAGAGTGAGAAGTATAACAAATTGTTGGCTGAAAACGAGGAACTGAAGAAAGCCAATGAGGTGTTAGAGAAAGAGATCTTTTAGTTACGTCGTGAGAAGAAGGAAGCCACCTTCACTGTGAAGGAACAGACTGAATTGATTAACAGGTTAGGATCAGAGCTTACGGAAGCAACCAACAAGAAAGAAAAAGTGGGGATAGCCTTGAACGGTGTCAGCAAGGTGCTTACTTCCAAGAAGGAACTTCTAAGCAAAGCTTATGCTCGTATCAGCAAGTGGGAAGCATTGTGGAGTACCACGCTTACCAAGCAGAAGGAGCGGGAAGAAGAATTGAAGCTGCAGATAGCCACGCTAGAGGCACAGATTAGAGCCCAAGATGCAAAGATTACTGAAGCGACATCCCTTAGGAGCGCTGCTGAGCTCAGAGTAAGTGACATCGACGAGAAGCCTAGAGGTTATGAAGAGAAGGCCGGTCTCAAGAGGTACAGATTTGACGACAGTTCTGGCAAAGGAACTCACCAGGACGATGCCAAAAAGCTGAGGTCCACTACCGAGCGGCATGCCTTACTGATTCAGGAGCTGATCTACCGACTAGGGCACTCGGAGACGATGAGGATATTGGAGGACGTCAGAGCCCGCCATTTGGCCTGATTTATCTTTGCCTTGTCTTTGTTATTTGTACTTGTATTTGGACCATCGCTAAGCTTGTTGGCCGAGGTCTCTTCAGTTGTATTCAGTTGTACTCTTGTATTCAGCCTCTTGGCAGGTGTTTATATATGAGGATTTTCTGATTCCTTGCTTGCTGGATAGGGACTCCATTGTCGTAATGGATTTCTCTCCGAAACTAGAATCGGGGGGAACATAACCTGTAGCATATTTACACATTTGCATCCGCATTTGTATTGCATAACCGGTATTCGTGAATCGGTATCTTATTTCCTTTGTCTGCAGGTTTCCAGGATTGAAGAACAAAGAGTTCACCGCTACTTAACCTGAAACAACTGCAAGAGAATCATGGATCAAGTCCAGGTGGAGATGCAAGAAATTTGCGATAAGTTGAACCTGTTCATGCAGGCCATGGAGAGTATTGCTAAAGGCCAGGAGAATCTCCAGACATTGGTGCAGCCGCTGCTGACGCGGGCTAATGGGAACGACAACAATGACCACAACTCTGTGCATGTCGAAACTCTTCATGAGGATGGGCCCCCTACGCCTGTGGTTCCTCCTGTGGTGACCCCACCTGTTGTGGTTGTGAACAATGACGCTGGCGCTGGCAATGGAAACGCCGGGAATGGAAATGAGATTATGGTTAACAATGTTGGAATTGGAGATGCCAATCTGGGCGGTGGTAACTTCAATGGCGGTAATGTTTTTGGTAATAATGGATTCGGCTATAACGACCAGGGGTTTGAGTACGGCAATCAGGGCGGAAAGTTTGGCTTCAACACTCAGGGTTTTGGTTACGACGGTTTCGGTAACGCTAACCAGGGTTATGGTGGAAATGGTGCTGGATTGATTCCTGTCAACACTGGTTTCGGGCATGCTGGGGTTAATCTAGATTATGGTAATGGGGGACGAGGTCCCATGACTAATCAGCAAGGGTTTGGTCACAACACTGGTTATAACGGGTACGGAAGTGAAAAATGTGAACTGGGGCGAAGACTGTCAAGAGGACGCCTTTTCTGGAAGAGGTGTGGGATTTGAAGGACCCGTTGACAATACTCAGAGAATCAAAATGCTTGAAGAACAGGTGAAGGGTATGGCTAATCAGAATTCTACCGGACTAGACATGACTACTATGGGCTTGGTGCCTGGGCTGAAGGTACCGCTGAAGTTCAAAGCACCCACATTCGACAAGTATAAGGGGGACACTTGCCCTAAGGTGCATGTCCGCGCTTATTACAGAAGGATGTCCGCGTATTCAGATGACGAAAGGATGCTTATGCATTTCTTTCAAGACAACCTGTCAGGACCGTCACTCGAGTGGTATATGGGGTTGGAGCCGCTCAAATCAAAACCTGGAAGCAATTGGCGGATGCTTTCGTCCTGCATTATAAATATAACAGTGATCTGGCACCGAACCGAGTTCAATTGCAAGGCTTGTCGCAGATGAAAGAGGAAAGCTTTAAAGAGTATGCGCAGAGATGGCGCGATATGGCAGCAAGAGTACATCCTCCGTTGGCTGAAAGAGAAATGAATAGCATGTTCATTGGGACATTTACGGGGATATATTACGAAAAATTATTTAATGTTTCGTTGAGCAGTTTTTCAGATTTGATTCTCATGGGTGAGATGGTCGAAGACAGTATTAAGGTTGGAAGATTCCACGCAGGTGAGTCTACCCCCGCAGGAGGTACAAGAAAGGCATTCGGCGGTAGACGTCAAGGTGATTCTAGTGTTGTGTTTGGCGGCAGAGGCCGGGGCAGAGGGCGAAGTCAGTATGCTCAGCATCAACAGGTCGCTAGTGTTACCATCCCTTTTCCACAACAACAACAGCAACAGCAGCCGCAGCAGCAGCAACAACAAAGGCAACACCCCGCCCAACGTAGAATCCTAGAGGGCAAGCCCAGGCGAGTATTTGAGACGCCTCCATCAACATACGCCGAACTGCTCCAAACATTGCTAGGATTGAAGTTGGTTGAGAAAAGGACCATGGCACCGTTAACGGGCAATCCTCCGTTTGGTTATGATGCTGGTAAGCACTGTGATTTCCACTCCGGGGCGCCCGGACATGATATTGAAGGCTGTCATGCGTTTAAACATAAAGTCCAAGACTTGTTGGATAGCAAAGCTATTAACTTTGGACAGGCGGGTCCAAATATAGTACAACAGCCTATGCCCAATCACGGGGCAAACACTGTCCTGACCGAGGAAAATTTGAATCTAGTGACGGATGTCAATGAGCTGAAGACACCGTTAGGTGAGATCAAAAGCAGGTTGTTAAAAGGGGGTGTATTCCCAGGGTGCGACGAATTTTGTTTGGATTGGTGGATACAGCCAGAGGGTTGTAATGAGTTGAAACAGGGTATTCAGGCGTTAATGAACGAAGGAACATTGCAGTTTGATAGAACCGCGGTTGAAGAGCCGATGGAGGCATTGTGTGATGAGCTGAACGATGTTGCTACGGTAACAATTCCAAGGAAAACAATAACAATAACGGCGCCCGCCAGGCGGCCAACGATCACTATTACTAAAGCAGGACCGATCCCTTTCGAAAGTACCAAAGCAGTGCCATGGACTTACGGGTTGGAGGTATATTGCGATGGTGAGAAAATTGAAGTCGATGGACAACCAGCTGGGGTTTTAGATAATGTTGTTGGAACAGGAGGTATGACCAGAAGTGGGAGAATCTTCGCATCGCCTGAGGTAGAGGCAGAAAGATTGGCAAAGGGGAAAGCTAAGGTAGACGAGAGTGGCCCTTCGCAGATAAAGGAAAAGGAAACATCGCTTAAGGATGTGGAAGAGTTTATGAGGCTCATCCGTAAAAGTGATTACAAAATTGTAGAGCACCTCCAGTAAACACCATCAAAGATCTCGATCTTGTCACTGCTATTATGTTCCGAGGCCCATCGGAACGCTTTGCTGAAGATCCTAGACACGTCATTCGTTCCTCAAGATGTTTCTGTGAATCAGTTAGAAGGGGTGATGACGCACGTTAATGCAGGCCATAGTTTGGGATTTACAGATTTTGATTTGACCCCGAGGGAAAGAGAGCATAATATGGCGTTACACGTGTCAGTTGAATGCAGGGGCACGGTCATGTCCCATGTTTTAGTGGATACTGGATCTTCCTTGAATGTGCTTCCGAAGAAAGCCATGATGAAGTTGGATATCAGGGGGATTCTTTGCACGCCTAGTGACTTGGTAGTCAGGGCATTTGATGGTACGCGGAGGTCAGTTTTCGGATAGATAACACTACCATTACAGGTGGGGCCTGAAGTATTTGAAACTGAATTCTATATAATGGACATCCAGCCAACGTATAGTTGTCTTCTTGGGCGCCCATGGATCCATGCCGCCGAAGCAGTCACATCCACGTTGCACCAAAAGTTGAAATATATGGTTGGGGATAGTGTCGTTACTGTTTGTGGAGAAGAAGATATTCTGGTTAGCCATCTGTCTTCATTCAGATACGTGGAGGTCGACAGCGAGATTCATGAGACACCCTGTCAGGCATTTGAAGGGCTAAAGATTAAAGACAACGCTCCAGTACCCAAGATATCAGATGTGGCAGTATCATCGTACAAAGAGGCTCAGGCTCTAGTGCAGGCAGGCAAAACCAAAGGCTGGGGTCAGGTGTTGGAGATTCCCGTGAAGAATGACAGGTTCGGGCTTGGATATCATCCTTCGTCATCAGCATCCTCTTCAGGAGTGCCCAGGTTCAGAGGACCAATAACCATCACACCGAGCGGGGTGAGCTTCGAGGCTATCAATGTTGTTTCCGAGTCGGAGGAAGGGGATAGTGACTGTGATATGGACGCATGGATCAAGCCAGGCGTGCCAGGACAAAGTCTCTGCAATTGGTCTATCCAGGAAACTGTTCCTGTGACAACTAAACAGTAATGATTTGTTTTCTTAATTGTTGAATAATCCTGTGTCCTACCCGGGGCATAGTGATTTTGCTTAGGGCCATTTGGTTATGTACAGTACATTGTTTAATCATGAATAAAGGCGTTTTTTTCATATACAAATGTTGTGATCCCTGTTTTTCCTGTTTTTATCTTTTACAATAAAATGGCAACGTGGTTATTTGCTTTGTACGCGTTTTGAAGCATTTAACCATTTCCTTTGCAGGATTACTATTTCAGATGACATCTATGAACCGCCTATGACTCGCTTCGACTTCGAGCACCCGGTATTTCAGGCTGAGGAAGAGATTGTCAAAGATAGCGAAGTACCAGAAGATTTGACCTGGTTATTGAAACAAGAAGAAAGAATCATTCTGCCTCATGAGGAGGTCATCGAAATCGTCAACTTGGGGTCGGAAGGGGTTGAAAGGAACATCCGTATAGGGGCTGCGCTGCAAAGCGACGTCAAGCGAAGGTTGATTGAGATGCTCAAAGAGTACAGTGATATATTCGCTTGGTCGTACGAGGACATGCCGAGATTAGATACGGATATGGTTGTTCATCGTCTGCCATTAAAAGAAGAATGCCCGCCGGTTAAGCAGAAACTCCGAAGAACTAGACCAGACATGGCTGTGAAGATTAAGGAGGAAGTTCAAAAACAGTGGGATGCTGGTTTCCTAGCTGTTACAAAATATCCCTCATGGGTCGCTAATATTGTGCCAGTGCCAAAGAAAGACGGTAAGGTGAGAATGTGTGTAGACTACCGTGATTTGAACAAAGCGAGCCCGAAAGGTGATTTTCCACATCCTCACATCGATGTGCTGTTTGATAACACTGCTCAATTCTCTGTATTCTCCTTCATGGATGGCTTCTCGGGCTATAATCAGATCAAAATGGCGCCAGAAGACATGGAGAAGACTACTTTCATTACTCCCTGGGGAACATTTTGTTAAAAAGTGATGCCCTTCAGATTGAAAAATGCGGGGGCAACATATCAACGTGCTATGACGACTCTCTTTCATGACATGATGCATAAAGAGATCGAGTTTTATGTTGATGATATGATTGCCAAATCCCAAACGGAGGAGGAGCATTTGATTAATCTGCTAAAACTGTTCAAGAGGCTTAGGAAGTTCAAGCTGAGACTAAACCCTAACAAGTGCACCTTCGGGGTGAGATCGGGTAAACTACTAGGGTTTATCGTGAGCGAAAAAGGGATAGAGGTTGATCCTGCGAAAATAAAAGCAATAGAAGAAATGACGACGCCTAAAACAGAAAAAGAGGTGCGTGGGTTTTTAGGGAGGTTGAACTACATCGCCCGGTTCATATCTCACTTAACCGCAACATGCGAGCCATTATTCAAGCTGTTAAAGAAAGACCAGGTTGTGACCTGGAATGAAAATTGTCAAAAGGCGTTCGACAAGATAAAAGAATACTTGCAGGAACCTCCTGTTTTGATACCCCCAGTGGCCGGGAGACCATTGATTATGTATTTGATGGTTCTTGAGGAAAGTATGGGTTGTGTTCTCGGACAACACGACGAGACTGGGCGCAAAGAGCATGCGATCTACTATTTGAGTAAGAAGTTCACAGACTGTGAGTCCATATACTCAATGCTCGAGAAAACATGTTGTGCGCTCGCCTGGGCCGCCAAACATTTGAGGCAATACATGCTAAATCATACAACCCTGCTCATTTCAAAGATGGATCCAATCAAATACGTGTTTGAGAAGCAAGCACTCTCCGGAAGAATTGCCCGATGGCAGATGGTGTTAACCGAATATGACATCCAATATGTTTCTCAAAAGGCTATTAAAGGTAGTGTGTTGTCAGAGTACCTTGCGGAGCAGCCTGTTGAAGACTACCAATTGATGAGGTTTGATTTTCCTGACGAGGATATCATGTACCTAAAGATGAAAGATTGTGAAGAACCGTTGCCGGATGAAGGACCAGAGTTGGGTTCCAAATGGCAGTTAATATTTAATGGAGCTGTGAATTCCTATGGTAGCGGAATAGGTGCAATTATTACTACTCCTCAGGGGTTGCACATCCCATTTACTGCTCGATTGACCTTTCCGGTTACCAATAATGAAGCAGAATATGAGGCTTGCATCATGGGTCTTGAAGAAGCTATTGATTTGCGAATCAAACATCTGGATGTATACGGAGACTCAGCTCTAGTGGTAAATCAGATAAAAGGAGAACGGGAGACACGTCAGCCCAATTTGATACCATATATGAATTATGCAAGGAGACTATTGCCTTTCTTTGACAAGGTGGAATTGCATCATGTGCCGCGAGCAGAAAATCAAATGGCTGACGCCCTGGCGACATTGTCTTCCATATATAAAGTTAACTTCTGGAACGAGGCTCCTCGGATTGTTATATCTCGGCTTAATAGGCCTGCGTTCATATTTGCTATTGACGAAGCATCTGATGATAAACCCTGGTATTTTGACATCATGAATTTCATGAAGAACAAGGAGTACCCGGCTGGGGCATCCAGTCGAGATCATAAGACTCTCAGGAGATTGGCTGGAAATTTCTATTTGAACCCTGACGGTGTCCTATACAAGAGAAACCACGACTTGGTATTGCTACGTTGTGTAGACGAGAAAGAGGCGAAGTTGCTCATGGAAGACATACATGAGGGTACGTTTGGTACACATGCTGGTGGGCATGCTATGACGAGAAAACTGATGCGGGCAGGTTATTACTGGCTAACTATGGAAACGGACTGTTTCAAGTTTGCAAAGAGGTGTCATAAATGCCAAATTTACGCGGACAAGGTCCATGTACCCCCAAGTCCTCTGAATGTGATGTCATCACTGTGGCCATTCTCGATGTGGAGAATTGATATGATTGGAAAGATCGAGCCTACGACATCAAATGGACACCGGTTTATCTTGGTGGCAATCGATTACTTCACCAAGTGGGTAGAAGCAGCGTCATATGCCAATGTCACCAAGAAAGTGGTCGCCAGATTTATCAAGCGAGATATCATTTGCAGATACGGAATCCCTGAGCGGATTATCACCGACAAGGGTTCCAATTTGAATAACAAGATGATGAAAGAGCTGTGCCAGAATTTCAAGATCGAACATCACAACTCTTCTCCTTACCGACCCAAGATGAATGGCGTTGTCGAAGCGGCCAATAAGAATATAAAGAAGATTGTTCAGAAGATAGTTGTGACATACAAGGACTAGCACGAGATGCTACCTTTCGCTTTGCACTGTTATCGTACGATGGTACGCACATCAACCGGGGCAACCCCTTTTTCATTGGTATACGGAATGGAGGCAGTGTTACCATTGAAAGTAGAGATTCCTTCCTTGAGGGTTTTACGAGATGTCCAACTTGACGAGGCAGAATGGGTTAAAGACAGGTTGAATCAACTGAGCTTAATGGATGAGAAGAGGCTATCTTCTCTCGCATACGGTCGGTTGTACCAAAGACGGATGAAGAAAGCATACGATAAGAAGATATGTCCGCGAAGCTTTCAGACGGGCGACCTTGTGCTGAAAAGGATTCTCCCGCCACAAACAGATCACAGGGGCAAGTGGACCCTAAATTACGAAGGGCCCTACGTTGTCAGAAAAGTCTTTTCTGGAGGAGCTTTGCTACTATCAACGATGGATGGTGAAGACTTTACGTCTCCTGTGAATTCGGACGCAGTTAAAAAATACTTTGCTTGAAAGTGACCCGCTGGACAGTAAAAAGAGAGTCCAGGCAAAAATGGGGCATCCTGGCGAACCAAAAACAGAATAAAAAGGTTCGGGCAAAAGTTAGGGATAAAATTGAAAAGATGTACACCCGCGAAGTCGAAAACCTGCATTGGGCGACTTCGGCAAAAAAGGGTATCCCGGTGAATTGAAAACCCGCAAAGGGCGATTCACGCAAAAGTTAGGGATTTAAAAAGCAAATGACTGCGGTCCGAATTAGATACCTGCAGTGCTTAGTGGTTTAGGAATACCTGAGGGTTCGTTTATCCAACACAATCTCTTCCGAAAATTGAATACCGGGAAAGCGCCAGAGTTAGACGAGTCATAGGAGGATCAGCTCACGATGTTTGTCTGTACTACATTGCCGACATGTGTACAAATTCGAGTTGTATTTGTATTTTTATGCTTCTTGTGCATATATGTATGTGTGTGTACGTAACTTCCTCTTTTCAGGAGTTGCATCCGATGTACAAATCTTTGCCTATTTAGAGGCCCAATCAATAAAACATGTTATTCAGTATTTGATACTTGTTCTTTACTGTTTTGTATATGGAAAACGCCGATGTTTTGATAAACTTGCATTTGCATAACTTTGTTGGCCCTTGCCAATAATTGCTAAAACTTCGAATTGACTGAAGTAATGTCACGGACACTAACCCGAATAGATTTGGTTGTATAGATTTGTCTTGTCTCGTTTGTGTTTTGTAGGGTTCTCGCCTTTAAAGCCGACGATCAAAAAAAAAATTTGTGGCCACCAGCCGGAGGTTCGTGGTGAAAGACTTGACTTGGTGTGACGCCAATCCCCATGCAGGTCGCACATTGTCTTCCAAAGTTAGGATGATTGTTGTCCCTTACCGAAGAGATCAATTTCCACAGCTAGTCGCAGTTTATCCCCAGAGGATATCCCCAGCAGGTCAAGATCAGTATCCCTTGCAGAGGTTGCACTCCCCAGAGAGTCGAGTATGTGAATGATTAATCCCCAGCCTGGAGGATTCCCGCAGAGTTTAACCAAGTCATAGTTGGTTCAGAAGGATTATTCCCATAGAAGATGGTTTTCTTCCCGCAGGTCGTCATGCCTTCATCAGGATGATTATCCCCAGCGGAGCGGTAACTCCGAGTTGGTAAGCTGAGTTCAGGCAGCATCGTTTCCTCCAGAAGGATTTCCTTGTTCCCCAGCTGAGTCGTCAGTTTACTTTCCCCAAGAGAGTCGATTCCTCCCCAGCGGAATTACTCTCCTCAGCAGGTGTTCTTTCCTCCTAGTGGAAATCAAGGTTTAATCTCCCCGGCAGAGTTGGTTGTATGTCCGACATTTATTTTGCTGGAGGACTTTATAATACCCGTTCATCCCTAACATGGTGATATTCGCTCTCAACAGCCGTGTTGAAGCGAGCTTGTCAGAGTTTCCCCAGCAGCTTGAGCCTGCATTTGCATTTGCATATAGTGTCATATTTGCATCTACCCGAAAACGTGTAGCATATCCGTGTTGTACGGAGCATTACGCCATTCTCAAACATGCGCATTTTGAAACATAAGTCAGGTTGGTTAACCTTTTGTTTTCAAGTGTTGTTTCCCTTGCAGGTGGAGAGAGCTCTTGCTCAGATCAATTACCAAGTATTAAAAATCTCAGCATGAGACATGTGGCGATAATGTTCGTCTCGTCATTATTCCCCACAGAGTTTCTCGTTTAAGTTTCTCTTACCCCTCCAGCAGAGTATTTCTTCAAGATTGTTGTTATGTCGTTATCAAAAGATTTCGTGAATCAATTTTTGGAAATTGACGCCTATGTCAAAGTAGGTGTCTGGCAGTTTGAGTTTAGAAAGTCCCTGGTAGAGTCCTTCTCAGAGTTATTGCCGTGTCAGCATTAAAGATTGAAAGATTGGACCATTATGTGTTACCCATTTGATTGATGGAGTTAGCTACTGCAAAGATAGGCAGGGGAGCTGTATTCAAGATTATTACCCGTAGCGATGGCGGTGTTATGTCCCTGTAGCGATGGCAGAGTATTACCCGTAGCGATGGCGGTGTTACGTCCCTGTAGTGATGATAGAGTATTACACGTAGCGATGGCGGTGTTATTTTCCTATAGTGGTGACCGAGAGTTATTACCCGTAGCGATGGCGGTGTTATGTCCCTGTAGCGATGGCAGAGTATTACCCGTAGTGATGGAACTGTTACGTCCCTGTAGTGATGACAGAGTATTACCCGTAGCGATGGCGGTGTTATTTTCCTGTAGTGGTGACAGAGAGTTATTACCCGTAGCGATGGCGGAGTTATTTTCCTGTAGTGGTGACAGAGAGTTATTACCCGTAGTGATGGCGGTGTTATTTTCCTATAGTGGTGACAGAGAGTTATTACCCGTAACGATGGCGATGTTATCTTCCTGTAGTGATGACAAAGTATTACCCGTAGCGATGGCAGTGTTATTTCCCTATAGTGATGACAGAGTATTACCCGTAGTGATGGCGGTGTTATATCCTGTAGTGATGACAGAGTATTACCTGTAGTGATGGTGGTGTTATTTTCCCGTAGTGGTGGCGGAGTTATTACCCGTAGTGATGGCGGTGTTATCTTCCCGTAGTGATGGCGGAGTATTTCCCGTAGCGATGGCGGTGTTATTTTCCCAGAGTATTTCCCGCAGTGGTGGCGGTGGTATTTCCCGTACTGATGGCAGAGCTCTTTTCCTGTATCGTTGGCAGAGTTATGTTTGTTGACAGAAGTACTT
Source organism: Lathyrus sativus (assembly GCA_963859935.3). Classification (NCBI taxonomy): domain Eukaryota; kingdom Viridiplantae; phylum Streptophyta; class Magnoliopsida; order Fabales; family Fabaceae; genus Lathyrus; species Lathyrus sativus. The sequence goes on along the minus strand of OZ012737.1, from coordinate 112,387,130 downwards.
CCCCAGTGAAGTCGTCCAAGTTATTCCTATATTGACAAGTTTAGTGCTGCACAGGCAGTTAGTGTTGAAACCAGATCTGTATCAGGTGGTTGATCAGGTGACCATAACAATCAAGTTCAGTTGATGAATGGGGTTCCTCAAGTAGTGGTGCAGTTTATTTCTGCGGTTGGCAAATTTCCGGGTTCTGGGTATTCAACCGTCTCGTACCTCGAATGTTTGAAGGTCGTTCGCTCTTCACACAGTCGGGTCCAAGCCGTTTGAATAGGGGCAGCTGTTGCACCCCAAAATTTGCTCAACCTATTTCACCTGGTTTATGTATCAATTGCATTGGCATTTGCATAATAAGTCATGTACATAGTCTAATCATTTGCATAGCATAGCATAACAAGTCATCTAACAGGGGATCAAGTGCCTTTCTTATCAGAAAGAGGCCTATCATCGGGTTTTATTTAAGTTCAAGACCATCCAAGTAATCAAGAAATGAGTTGAAGCTTTGAAAAGTTTGAAGGTCAACCAGTGGATTTCTCTCCTAACTTGAGGGGTTGAAGATCATCAATGAGTGTATGAGCTATGACTGAGGCCATGGAATGTGTACAAAGATCATGGAAGACCTAGAGGGTCATTTTGAAGATGAGTCAAGTCATTGGTGTGATTACAAGAGCTACAGTTGAATGCAGTCAACTAGGGTTTCATCTGGGTAAACCCTAGGTCAACCCTAGGTCAAATTGTTGATTGGAGAGCATCAAGGCTTAATGGAAGGTTGTGGAATTCATGAATTGATATGTGTATACATGTGTGGTGTTGTGCCAAGGAGAAATCAAAAGGAATCAAGAAGAAGAGGAGTTACTAAATTAGGATTTCAGTGTAAAAAACCCTAATTTAGGCCTAACTTCCAAGCCAGATAAGTCAAGATGAATGTTTCAAATAAAGTCTTGGTCAACATGAAACTTGTAGAGCTTCTCATTAGCTTTAATTTGAGTACTATAAGTCTCCAAGAAGATTTGTAGAACTCAAGTTATGGTTCTTGCAAGTTATGGGTCCTCAGAGGACACTGAAATTTATTTGTGAAAGTCACTTGACTTCCAAGCAACTTTTGCCCATGAAGGAGTTTTCAAATGGATTCTTGGCCAACATAAGATTTGTAGATCTTGATCTTAGATTTAATTTTAGTACTATAAGTCCTCAAGAGGATTTGTAGAACTCAAGTTATGGTCTTGGCAACCCAGGGGTATTTTGGGAAAGTTGAATTACAGGTCATTTTTCAACATAGGTCCAAATCTCCATCTTCCACTCCTCAAATGGAAAAATGTTCAACATGAGATGTGTTCAAAATGATGTTTTTAGGCTAGATTAGAGGTCATGAGAGTTTGGAATGGCTTTCTTCACAAAATCACCACAATGGCCTAAAATGAAGGTATATTTTAAATGAACCAAAGTTGAAAATTAGGGTTTTTGACCTACACAACCAAACCAAGGCATATGACATACCAATTTGATTGTAAAATGAATTTTGAGAGCATTGACATTGCCACAATTTTGAATTGAGGATTATTTTTAGGACTTACTTTGTAAATGGCTTACTTGAATCATAAGGCACCATTGCAAAACCACATTTCCAAGCAAATGTAAGGCTCCTTCCCATCCATACACCTCCAATATCTACTTTGGAGAGAATTGAAACTCAGAACAAGTGCAATTACAAGCCAAAACATGAGCTGGTGTGAATGCATAGCATGACATGAGATGATGAGTTTCTCATTGGATCAGCCTAGAACTTTCTAGAGTCTTCATTCACACTCTATATATGCATATGAAGTGATCCCAAGCAATATTTGGTGAGAATTGAAAGAGAGAAGAAAGATTGAGATTGAAATTTTTCTGTTGCAACTCAGATTCGGTTACAAGCATTTCATCCCTTTCCATCTAATTTCTTGATCCCATTTGCTTCCATTGATGCTAGTGAGTGTTTATAGATCAAGATCATAGCAAATTGGTGGCTGAATTGTGTTATTGCTCTTGGATTTTCTCACCTGCGACTCAGAATCGGTTTCCATAATCCAAACCTCCTCAACCAATTATTTTGCATACAGAAGCAAGATTGTGACTCATTGAAGGTGTATTGGAGTTCTCAAAGCTTGATTTGAAGATTTCATACCTCTGTTCATCTCAAATTTGAAGGTAGGTAAACTTCAATCCACAGCTTGATTTAGGTAGTTTCAATTGGTTTTGATTAGTTAGATTCATTGTAGATGATCATGTGGAGCTTTCTTGTAGCTTTAAGATTGATTTAGATACAATTAAGTGAGTGACTCAATTTCTGTTCATGCTTGTATCTTGTTGTTCTTGGTGTTATAATCATAATTTGATGGATAGAAATGTTCAGTGTAAAGTGGGGAAGAGATTGAGCCACTCAATTTCAAGATTGGTGAGTTTTGATCATGGACCAAATTCTGAGGTTTGATTCGTGTTTTGAGTTAGGTTATGTTTCAATGATTGTGGATGCCATAGTTAGATTCCTGGTGAAATTCTGAGTGAATTAGGGTTTTGAATTTTTGCATTTGATGGAGATTTGAGGGAGCACGATTGGGAAGAAGATGAAGTTCATAGCTGTTCATCCATGGCTTTTCCCTCCATGAGAGTTCAAAGGAAGAAGACGATCTGAACACCCTTGGATTAGAGCAAGACTTTGACCCAAAACGAGATCCCACGGCCATGATTTGTTTTCAATTTGTGAAGGAATTAAGAGTTACAAAACGCACCGTTTCATTTAAAACGTGGTATTGGGCTTAAGTGATAACTGTTATCCACACCCCTAGTTAGAGGTCCACGTGATATTACACTGAATTGCATTGCTTCCTACACCATGTTTTTTTTATTTCCCAATGTTTTTTTCATTTTATTTTTGATTAATATTTGGGCTTAAGCGCGCTTACTAGCCACACCCCCTTTTGGGCCCAGATGTCTGTTTACATTGCTTTTCAATTGCTATTCAACACACATCTTTTTCATTTTCTCATATTTTTCTTTATTTTCACATATTTCTTTTAATTCTTTGAAAATTCATAATAAATTCAAAAATAGGTCTTTTTGTATGGGAGTTTTTTCTCCATTCTCATAATTGTCTCAAGAAAATTATAGAAAAATAAAATTATAATTTTAGTTATTTTTAGATTTCTGTTGAATTTTTACATTTAGTTGCTTTTATTGCATTTTATTTTGTATATCCATTTTGCTGAATTTTGTTTAGCCATTTTATTTTACATTTTGATGTGATTCTTTTTTCCATGATTAGTATATAGTATTAGGTTACCCTTGGAATTTTATCACATTTTTGTAATTTAATTTTGGTTAGTTTTGAATAAGGAACATTAGGTTGATCAGAATTAGGGTTAGACTTGACATAGGTGCATTTCAACACATAGTTCATGGGTTTTTAGTTTGATTTAGACCTTGGGGTTTATGTGGGGTATAGGGTACATAGCTAGGGTCCCTTAGAAATAAATCTAGGATTTTATGATGAATATTTAAATTTTATTTGATTTTTGCAAATTGATTGATATTGGTGTGTTTCCCTCTTGGGATGTTGTTTTGTTTGTTGAGTGTTGGGCCTTTTCTTTGGGTGTTGGGGGCTTGTGCTTGGCTTGAGTATTATATAAAGACTTTGAGGAAGATTGAAGACAAATAATGATGCTTGGAGCTTGAAGTTGCTTGTGCTTGAAGATTGCTTGATGAAGACTTAGGAGATAGGAGATATAGGGAGAGCTCTAGAGTAGACTGATTTCTTCTGTCAAACATAGAGAGCTTCTTGTGCCTCTATTCCATCCTATGACACAAGGTCCCCTAAAAAGAGTTCCATCTCTCCTTAGGAGGGATGTTGAGCATGCTTTGATTGGGTAGAACCTTGAGGATAACTTTCACTAGCTGTGTTAAGATCTTAGTGATTTCCCTGGGTTATCATTAAACCTCTTAACATTCCAACTTCCTATATTACTTGATTCTCTCCTGTGAGTGTGTGCATTGAAGTTGAAGACCTATTGAGGATAATAAGTGCATTAAAGATTCGAGAAGATGAAGCTTCTGCCTGTCAAAGCTAGGTATCTGTTGAAGATTAGGGTGTGGCTGTCAGAGCTATGGTTGGGTATGGTTTTCTCTACTGTATTGTTTGTTGATTTTCCCTTAGGCTTGAGGTGAAGTTATTTCACTTTGCCTATTGTTTGTTGTTGCATCTCATGCATCTTACGGTTTGTTGTATTTTTGTTTTTTCTTTTCCGTTTATCCCCTAGGATCTCTGATTTCCTCTGCGCAGGAGGGAATTATGACAGATAATAGGTTGCAATCCATGCATGATAACATTAGGGTAATTTTGATTCCCCTTTCAGACCCTAGGTTTTTAGACTTCTCTTCTATCTCAGAACAATTCAAAACACAGTAATAAGGATAATCGATGTCGTACGCTACGAGCCTTAAGCTATTTGAGAAACGTTGCTGGAGGGTCACTCTTCAGTAACCTGATTGCTTAGTGTGTTACCCTTAGGGTGACATACGACGTAGTCACCCTCAAATCATAGTCTCTAGTGCGTCAGAGATTGCAAACATCATAAAAGACAGTTCTTGCGTAAAAAACTGATAACAAACATCAAAGTGTCATTTTTGTCCGCTTGAACTCTTAATTAGGAAAAACCCTTTCATAAGGAGATAAAAAACACTCAAACAAGCTGGTGTCTTCCGTGGCCCGAACTATGTTTGCTCTGATCTTGCATGCTGTATGAAAGTACGTAGGCATAGGATGCGATATCCTAGCGAGCAACCTTCCCCTCCTTTCCCGTAGGTAGGCGAACTACGTTGACTCTGATTTCTCGTTCCAGACGGGAATACGTAGGCATAAAGTGTGATACTTTGCCGAGTCATTTTATTTTCTTTCAACCCCAGACCTGTAGAGTAGATAGAATACCAATCCGTACTAGAAAACAAGCGTGGATCCCGTCGAGTACGACGGACGTGAGGGGTGCTAATACCTTCCCCTTGCGTAACCGACTCCCGAATCCAGGATTTAGTTGCGATGACCATTCCTTTCCCGTCTTTGCGGTAGGTTTACTTCGAGCATTTCCTTTCCCTCCTTTGGGATAAATAACGCACGGTGGCGACTCTTCTGTTTAGCTGGTGCCGATTTTCGCAGTAGCGACAGCTGGCGACTCTGCTGGGGACAAGAATATCCCCTATGCGAGTCAATCCTAGCGCTTGTTTTCCCGTCCTGGGTGGTGTATAGATTTACGTTTCTGTCTTTACTTTCCGCATTTTTATCAGCTTTATACTGTTATTGCTGCTGTGGGAAGGGGGTAATCTGTTGAGAGATAATCCGGACCTGGGCTTGAGGTTACACATAGACTTAGAAGTAGAGAGTAGTGGTTAGCCTGCTTGCTTAGCTCGCACCAGCTAGCCACGAAATTTATGCTCGGACGAGATTCTCTTTGATGCTTCTTGCCTGGACCTTAGGGCTCGACAAGTTGTCTGACCCAAGGATTGTCGACTATGGGAACCTATCAATTGGGATTCAAATAAGTGAGGCCGCTTAAAGGGATAATGATGCCACACCTTCTGGGTATCGTATCATCTCTCTTGAAAGTCTGTGACGTTGAACCCGCATAGGATGCCGTACCTCGTCTGCGAGTTAAGTACACACCTGTGAGGGGTAGGTGGGTCTGTTTGCAGGAAACCTTTGACCTCAGAATACCTGGTTTATCTCTGCCAGTGAGATGTGGTTACAAGGTTCATTTGAGTGGTTGATTTGGTTTGAGATAAAGATTGGATGGTTCTCAAGCTTTAGTACAGAGCAGCTCAGTCTATCAGCATTGCACTTGGTCCCTTGTTTGCATATGCATGTGCATTTTCATGATGGCATTTCATTAACATGTATTTATGTTACAGGTGATCATTCCCCTCTGATTCTAGTATATCTTCTAGCCAGACATGGAGTCCCTGAAGAAGACAGTTTCTTACCGGTTGCATTCACCAGACATCAGTTCATTGCTGGGTTTAGTTGCTCTGGCAGATGAGAGTGTGAGGGCTGAGTTCAGAGTATCTTATGGAGGGATAAGACGCACCTAAACACCCAGGGATAACTACAGCCAAAGCGATAGAATAAAACAAACACAAAGAATGCAAAAAATGCAAATGCCATGTTGTCTACTTATATGTGATGCATATGCTGACGGACCGGGAGAAACGAAATAAACGCCTCAAACGGAGGGGTACTCAGGAAAAACCTCCAAACATCAAACATTGCTTGGAGAAAGTACACTCGCTTTAGGAAACCAAAGCTGTTGAATATGTCGGAGTTGAGCTTCGTGGGGATGAAATAAACATCTGCTTCGCCGGATAGGTGAAACTACTCAGCCCATTGGGAATTCTCAGGTCACTTAACTGAAGTTTTCCTTTTACTCTCTCATGCCCTAAGTCACATGGTTTATGAGAAAGGGTCGTCTCAAGATGATTCTATAGAGAACATGGCGTCTAGATGCCCCACTGTCTTCGAACTCTCGGAGAGATTTGCCGAATCTCGACGTAACTGCCCCTGATTGACGGTATAACCGAGTCTTCAAACTTGCGTTCTAGGTGAATCCAAACTTGTATGGATCAAAACTCTCGGACGAAATAATTTTCCCCAGGTCAGCAAAGTCTTCAAATTTAAATCGGTGATTTCTTCACGTAATCTTTCTAAGACATCAGGCAAATCTAGCAAGTCAGAAATGTCAATTCTGAAACTGTTAATGCAACACATATGTTTGTCTTGTAGTTTTGAAAATAGATATCGCGATAACTTGTGACAAAATCACTAGTTAAGATATTAATTTAAATTTATAATGCCAACGTCAAATTGAGCATAGCTCATAGGAGTCAGGAAACGATATTTCGTCGAGTATGCTTTTGAACTAACCTTACTTCAATTAGGACTTTGTGGGTCATGTATATGGGTTTAGTTTATGATTTGTAACGCAGAGGAATAAAGGTCAAATTATATTTGTGCCCACCCAATTTTTAGAAGGTGTTTATTTTTGATGATACCCTGCCCCAGGTTAAAAACGAGGTTTTGATTGGGAGAGAAAAAAAACAGATCTTTTCTCAAGGCTTAAAAGAAAGGTTGACTATTTCTGGTGTTTTAGGAAGCCTGCAACAAGAATGCCTTACATCATCAGTAGGGTTTTTTATTCAAAGGCATACAACGAGAGACCCTGCGTTTTACTTCATCACCCTCCCTCCAATTATTCACCAAAGTGAGAGACTTGGGTATAGTCAGCATTATAAACTGTGAGAAATGTTTTACGAGTGAAACGAATGGATTTCTTCAAGACAAACATTTTTATTGCATTAATTATTCAAAATAAACAAGCCATACAAGCCAAACATGCTTTTAATCAAAGAAATGAAATATGCATAAGCAAACACCCTAATAAGACTTTCTTAGGATTTTATTCAGCCTTTGCATGGAATGGAGAAGCTTGCAGAATTGTCTGATGTGTCGCCTTCGGATCCATTTTCAGGCACTATATTGATATGAGTTTCCTGAATAACCCTGGATCATGTTCGCGGAGGACGAACCATGCTGAGGTGGGGGATTATCTTGCATATAAGGAATGGAACCTTTAAAGGATAAAATTCCATCTTTGACCAACCTTTGAACGTCTGCCTTCAAACCGTAACAGCTCTCAGTATCGTGGCATGGAGCACCTTGATGGTATAGGCAAAATTTGTCAGCTTTGTACCAATACGGAAGTTTCTTAGGTACTTTAGGTGGAGCTCTCGTCTGGATGTGACCCTTTTGAATCAAAGATGGGAACAAGTCAGCGTATGTCATCGGGATGGGATCAAAGTCTAATCTTTTGTGTACACGACCCTGATTTTGTTGATTTTGTTGATGTTGCGGCTGATGAACCGCAGCAACCTGATGTGGTGGCGGATACCCTCTCTTGGATCGTCCTTGCTGCACAACACTTGCCTCATGTTCTCTCTTTTTCACAAAACCACTCCCATACTTTCGAGCATTACTAGAGGTACTCCCTTCCTTGACTAGTCTTCCTTCGCGAACACCCTCTTCTAAACGCATTCCCATATTAACCATTTCGGTGAAGTCACTGGGTGCACTTGCTACCATTTTCTTATAAAAGAATGGACCTAGAGTCTTCAGAAAAATTTTGGTCATTTCCTTTTCTTCTAATGGCGGTATGACTTGGGCGGCTAACTCGCGCCAACACTGAGCGTATTCCTTGAAATTCTCTTTGCCTTTCTGAGCCATGGTCATCAACTGATCACGGTCAGGAGCCATGTCTACGTTATACTTGTACTGCTTGATGAAGGCTCCACCCAAATCATTGAAAGTTCGAATCTTCGCACTATCTAAGCCCATGTACCACTTAAGTGCAGCACCAGTTAGACTGTCTTAGAAGTAATGAATGAGCAATTGGTCATTGTTAGTCTGTGCAGACATCTTTCTAGCATACATGATGAGATGACTCTGAGTACAAGTATTCCCTTTGTATTTCTCAAAATCGGGGACCTGGAATTTTGGTGGAACCTTGACATTCGGGACCAAGCATAGGTCAGAAGCACTCTTTCCAAACAGGTCTTTCCCACGAAGGGCTCTCAATTCTTTTTGTATCTCAGAAAATTGGCCTTGGAATCCATCCATTCTCTCTTCCAAACCCACAGTTTCGCTGGGTACCCTATGGAAAATTGGCTTGTCTAGGATATGTGGAGTAATATTCATATGTGGAGGTGCACTGGTCATTACAGCAGTAGTTGCAGGAATAGCTTGAACGGTGGTCACGGCAGGGACCTCGGGAACAGGTGGACAATAACCGGCCGGAGTGAAATATGGAGGCATCCCCCACGGGAATCCTGGCGGCATATTGTAGGTCACTTCAGCAACAGTAGATACCACTGGGATCGGTGTTGATACTATTTTGGAGATAACGGTCCCTTGAACTTCTTGATTGTTGAGTGCAGACTGGTTAGACAGAGCTTCAACTATACCATTCAACCTTTCCAAACTCTCTTTCAGAGTTGCAACTTCGTCACAGAGCACTCTGTTCTCTTGTTCCAATTGATCCATCTTTTGGCGTCGACTGGCTCGAGTGTTGTATTTGTGATTCAGATTGTCTATGAAGATGAAGCAAGAGTGAGATCCCCCGGAATGCAAAGGATGCTATGCTGATGCAAAATGCGAAATGCAAAAAAATGCAAGAATGCAAAACAAAATGTTTCATGGAACTCAAGTATTTATAAACGTTACAGAATACCAAGTAAAATTATTTTTTTGATATTGGATCACAAGTGAATATTCTTATAAGAGTCCCAATATAATAGCTAAATAAAAGCTAAATAAAGCCCTAAGGAAGTCCTTCATCATGCTTGTTGATTTGTTCTTCTAGCTGGATATTCTTGAAGATAAATTATCCATGATCAACGTCTAAAGATTAGTTTGATGGAGGAAAATAAATCTTCCATCTCTTCTTTTGTTCTTGTTGGAAGTAAAGGGAGTCCCTTTGTTTTCTTGGATCTTCAATATTGATGAGAGTCTTCTGAATTTCTAATAATCCTCCATGATAAGGGAAGTCTCTCGTATTTGTCTTTTGAGTTTTCTTCAATTTGAACTCCTACTTTCTTAGGCCATCCAAGTTAGGACTCTTAAAAGAATATTTCCAAAATACTTTTGTAATCCATATTGGTTTCTGTAATGTTTATAACTAATCTATGAATCCCATGAAACCTAATGTAATATGATGCTATATGGATGCAACAAACACAAGTAAGCACATAGATAAACAAGGATAACAAACAAGGGGGCCCTAGGATTGCAACGAGCATGGAGCCAAAGGGTATACCCATTCCCAAAGGTTGTGGGCTAATGGTTGATTGTACCTGCAGAACAAGGTTCTAAAGGGACTCAAAATCATCAGCCCATCTTTTGGATATTATCAATTTCCCAACTAACTCGGGGATTAATAATATTCTCAAGAGAACTTCTTTTAAGTGTAGCTTCGCGTAGCACTATTTCGGGAGTACTCCCTCATAGTCCCGCACTACGTCCTAATAAAGGCCAAAGTAGGGTTAAAGTAACTACGATCCTCAATATCATAAGCTCCAAGGTCGAAAATAGTGAGTGTCTTCACGATTACTCGTTCAACAGTACTATCTCGAGAGGGCCTCAATTGAGCGGGATTCTCGATTTAACTTAGTCGGGATTCAACTCCCTATAAGCCTCGTCGAATATATCACCATCCTATCTTAATTTCTCTCAAGTTCGGGTGTAGAACTTTATCTCACCTCTCAAGGGTAACAACCCAAAAAGACACAAGAGAAAGTATACAAATAAACAATTAATCAAGTAAGCAGATATATAAAGCAGTAAACAAATAAAATAAGATAGGGAAACCCACTAGAGATTCCCCAGTGAAGTCGCCGTTTCTGTCGCGGTGAAAATCGGATACCAAACTATTGATTAGTTTGAATCTTTAATTCATTTTGCAACCGAACTTTGATTTGTCCAAAGGAAGGGATAAAGATCGAAATTCCCACAATGCAATGCACATGCAAAGGTTAGAGAGTTTTAGGTTCGGGGGTTGGTTAAACTTAGGGAAGGCACTAGCATCCTAAGTTTTTGTAGTACTCTACAGGAACCTCTTGTTTTATATTGTTTATTGCTATGGTTTATCTACTTAAGGGTTGAAAGACCCTAGGGGTTTATATCTAAGTATACTCGATAAGATATCGCATCTTATGCCTACATATCCTTACGGGAGTGGAATCAGAGTATTTTGTAGTTCTCCTAAAGGGTTTGAGGATTTCTTTGATTGTTGTCAAGGTTCCTACGGGTTTAGGGTAGTTGATAGATTGAGTTTAGGAGAAGAGATGAGTTGTCATTTTAAGAGAGATTTAACCGCCACAGGTTGTAGGAATGTTGTCTTTGCATCGTCTTAAGAGAAGAGCTCAAGTACTCGGATAGGGATCGACGAGGTACGTCTTTATCTCTCTTAAGGCAAAGTCCCTACATGTTGATTGTATTGTTGTGGGGTAGAGATTCTATCTCACTTAAGATGATTAACATCTTTCTCTAATGTGTTTAAATTTTTTGTATTGTGTTGATTGAGTTTGTTTGTTTTCTATGTTGTAAAGATAATGGTTCTTCCTATGGGGTAGGATCTGTCCTAGAGATCAACTTGAATGGGATCAAGGATCACATGGGAAAATGATGCAAATGATGCACTACACACAAGTGTTGACTTATGTGTAGGTTTTTCCTTTGGACGGATGCAGTGCGATGAAATAAATTACGATAATGTAAATTACTGTAAAATAAATTGCGGAAATGATAAAGCCATACACATACGCATGAAAGCGCTGAAGTGTGTGAGAGTGAATGTGTCGTGAATGTGAGTGTGCACGATTAGATTGTATTTTACGCTGTTGATTGTTTTTAGTTGGGGTTGAATTTGTTTGAATTATAAGAAAATGTTGATTTGAGTGAATTGATTTGAGGTGAGATAATTTTAATATGAAAGATTAAATCATTTTGGTGAAAGTAGATTGGGTTATATTTTCGGTGATTTTAAAGGGGTTACAAATTACATTTCAATTAGATTATCAGTTGGAAATAAGAATAAGTAAAAGGTTAAAAATAAAAAAGATTCTCCCCTTAAAAAAGTTGTTATTAATAATAATTAGATAAGACGGTTATCGAATAAAAGGGTCTTTATTAAAATAGTTTTAGTAATTATAGATTATTTATACATGAAATGGTTTCTTATTAAATAATTTGGTTATCATTGTTAAATACAAGTTAATTATATAAAAAGTTTTTTTATATATTGGACGATTATAAATTATAAAGTTAGAAAAAAAAGGGTCTTAAATTATTAATTAAGAAAAGTTAATAAGTTGGTGATATAAAATAAATAAATTGATTTATAAAAGGAACTAATCACTTAAAAGGATAAATTAGTTGAAATTTGATTAATGAGTGAGGTGGCCGATCAAAAAACAAATAAATGGGTTGATTAAATAATTAATAATTAAATAATGATAATTACCAGATTAATTAGGAGAAGATTAAGGGTTTGTTTATATTAAAGAAGGTGTTAAATAAATTAATAGTTAAAGATTAACTTCGTTGGTTAATTAATTAAAAGGTGAATAATTTAAGTTAAATAAAATGCAGATTAAGATTTTAATTAAGAGGTTAATGGGGATTAGGTTGTGATTAGGAATCAGGCGTTGGACCCGGTGTGGCGCGGGATAGGAGGGTTTATGGTGGAGCTACGATGTGGATCGTTGGATTGTGTGATAAGTGGTGTACATGGTGCTGATGTGGGAGGTACACGTGAGCTTATGGTGTGGTGTGCGCTTGTGATTACATGGCGTACAAGACAAACAGAAACGAAAAAAAAAGAAAGCTGAAAATCCAAAACCCTAGGGCCCCCATTATCCCCTTTTCGTCGTTCATCTTCCCCCTCCGTTCTCTGCTCTGCATATCGCCATCGTTCGATCTTCTCAAATTCTAACATCTTCTTCCCCATTTTCGTTTGCGAACCCTTCCTGAAAAAAGAACACAAAAAAGATCAAAGCTTTCACCAAATCCAAAGCGTGAAATTTACCTTGAGGTGTCGGCGGTGGTGAATGGTTTTGACGGAACATCGGCTTCGGCGACGGTTAGCGGTAGAGGATATGGACGAGAGAAGCGAGATTTGTGATGACGCAGTTGAAAGCGATGAGTTCGAGGGTTCGTGACAAAAGTGCGGCGATTCACGGTCAATGACGGAACGTCGAAGAAGATAAGCTCCCCTTCACAATTTCTAGGTTTTTGTTAAATTGAGATTTCTTCGAATATTGTGATCGTTCTTTTATGAGTGTCTGAACCGTTCTTATATAGGGTTGCAGGGATCATTGTGGATTGAAGAATGATAATGAGGTTTCCATATCCGTCGGAACATGCTGGGACTATTTGGGAAGGGAAATAAATTTGCCTTAACAGGTTCAAAACCTGTCTCGAAGATATGGTAAATGCCCTTCAATTTCTGCTTCGATATGTTGGTATTTTTATTCTTTCTCTTTTTAGTTTGAGCACATCCGCATCTATTTTGGGAATGTCTTAAAAGAAACTTTTCGTCTGTTGCCTTGATTTAGGTGTATTTCCATCATATTCGTTAATACTCTGCTCTTTTGATGGCTCAAAGCTATTCGCACTGGTTGAGGTTTTGGAGATGTTTGAAGAAAGAGTGATCGAGGGGGCTGCTGGAATCGTGTTTCAGATGAATGGCTGCTGAAGTTGGTGCCTTCCAATTCTGCTGCTTTGTTTGATTATGGTGTTTTCGATTATTTTGCCGGTGCTTCAGATAAATAGGTAGTTAACCGATTTGGTTGCGGAAGGCTCGGTTGTTGTCATTGTTGTGGACGTATTTTGATGATGTTGTTGTATCGTTTCTTGTTATGCAGGTTGTTAATTTTAGGCCTTCATGAGGTGTGCCTAGAGTCGACATACCGTGGCGGTAGTGTGAAGTAGCAACAACAGCTTGAAGATTTTGTAGGTTTGAACTGGTGTTTTAGTTCCTTCCATTCATCATGAATTAATGTCGTATTCTGAAGATCGAATAACCATGTTTATTTTTTTTAATGGAGTGGTGGTTCTAGAATTGGAGAGCGGAGGTTTGCGAGCCCAATGGCGAGAAGCTAAAAGGAACTCAACCGACATGAGATGCGAGAGACATGTTCTGTCAATTCTTCAAAGGTATAACCAATGCACATAATAAGATTTGATTATGATTGTTGACGCAAAAGTTTTATAAATACTGTCTCTGTTTGGCTATGTGCAGAGATTCTCCCGATGGAGTTTCAATCTCCTTTGTGAAAAGTTGTAAACAAGTCATGCTTGAACGCCGACTAGCCTCAAGAACAAAATGGAATGTCCAGTTGTTTCAACGATTAGACGGTCTGCGAGTAGTGCATCTGCTTGTGCATAATGTACTACTTTTATTGAGGGAGGGCGATGTCTCCAATCTTCACGCTCACGTGCCTTTGAAGTATCAAATAGATTAACAATTTTTGTAGCCAGAGAACATCATTGTCGGCCCCATGGAACACCTTACAAATCGAAGGTTTGGCGGAAATTGGCCAAAGAATTTCCATAGAATCAAGAAATCTGGACTAATCCTGTAAGGCTTAGAAAAGAGTGCAAGCTATGTTGTTCTGTATCCACACCAAAGAACCTCTCCTTGCTCAATACATCGACCTGTTCCTTTCACTGCATGAATCATTCATTTCTAACTTCTCAGTTTCAATTTCAGGCTGGTGATTACTTAACAATGCAAATCTGGACCATTCTCGTTACTTCTGGAGGCCTTCATGCTCAAATGTTTAAGCGGCATGTAGGGGTCATCTGCTAAGACTCTCTTAAACGCCAATTGTGGCTTCCCTTTGGTTTGGCAGGTTTGACAGCTCTGAGAACTGCTGTTAGTTTTGACAGGTTGCATCGTGTTGCCGCAGGCTTAGTTCAAGGTCCGTGCACGATAGACATAATCCTACTGTTGCTGCAAGGTGGAGTAATCTTAGAGGTTGTGGCTTAATATTATTCTGAGTCAGTTTAGTTGCAGATTTCATCCTTGAATTTCTTCTCAAAATTAGTCATCTGGTAGGACCTCTCATTTTGAGTTTCTTCAACAATTCTCATTACTCTTGAAGTGTGCATATTAATGTCATCAAATAATTTTACAGTTGCCTCTGAAACCGCATGCGCCAGAAGTGTATTTTGTTGTAATCCCTCCTCTTGTTGTTTAACCGAGAACGCTACTAGCTGTTTTTTGTTCATCAAGAGAATCATGGATGCTGACTGCATTGTTAGTTTTGCAGGTCAATTGATATTGCTTACAGGACGGCGTAGATAACGTCCTACGACAGCTTCCAAACCGGGATGTGTATCTTACTCTCTTAGCTAGAAATATGTCCATCACTTGGTATTTGTAGTAAACTCCTTCATGGCAAGATTAAAGTATGAAATATGGCAGAAATTTGATCCTGATTACAGTGAGTGAATATCTTTGCCAATGGTTCTCATCATGGTTCTGACTTCTACATGTTTTTTTTAATGTTTTGTTGTCTGTTGAGTTGCATTTGTTTTGGTGCAGCTAGCACCCTGAAGATCTTGTCTTTGAGCATCCACGCGGTTCGCTGAGTGATATGGTGGAGGTTTACCGAATTGCGGAACAGAGGCTTGCAGGGGGCCGTTGGCGTTTTGGAATTTAACCTGCACACGAGCTGTTTCCATCCTTGTCAACATATTTCAACGTAACGGAGAAAGTTTGAAACGGTTTTGGTGGATCCATTATGGATGTCTGGTTCTAAATGGAAGTCAATGAATGAGTTTTAAAAGGATAAGTCCGAGGAACACTTCACTATCTTCGGTTAATTCTTTCTTCATTTTGTCTGTTGGTCCATATGGGAAAGTAGAATCTAAACCGGATCATTTGCGACTTATTTTCAGCTGAATGTGTAATTTGGTTTCTAGGTTGGATGAATTATTGACCTTTGTTCTTTTGTGTGTTATGCGGGTAGTTTAAGGGTTGAAGTTGTCACTTGAGTCCAGACGCACTACCGTTATGGAGAGTTTGGTTTTAGGCGGTTCTGATGGATGCCGGCATGAAGAAATCTCGGTTGAGCTTTCAATATATTCAAACTTCAACAGGCCTTAATAAATCTTGATAGTCCCTTTTAAACCAGTCACATGAGTAACATTCTTGTTTGCTTACTCTTTAGGAAAACATAAGTCCATGAAGGATGGCATATCAAGATGTACCATTATTTTCTATGTAGTAAATGTATGAACACGATACTGAATTAATATGGAACATGTACGGTTGTTTGATTAAATCTCATGAGTTCCTTCGTATTAAACACCTTGTTTTGACTTTGTAACTATCCTCATACTAATTCGGTCCTTTACTCTCACCGTCAAAGCGTGGGTAGAAAAGATACGGTGGACTAGGAACCCAAACACCTTCTTGTTGAATTCCAGGAAATTGTAAAATAATGCTCACAACTGTACCTGGATAATTAACCATGCAAACTGGTGTAATAGAGTAATAGAATGATCCTTATGCAGCTATAAGCATTCTTCAAAAGATCTAAGATATTGCCAAGTTGTAAACCGCGGGGTCCTAAAATAGAAAAGCTGGAAAAGGTATCCTCAATATAAGCTCTTCAATAACTTAAGCGATAATAGAAAGTATTTATTCCTTCTATATTGTTATGAACCAATCTCACTAATGATAAAACGAACTCCTTGTAAACGAAACTCGTGAACAAATGGCAATCGGGCGAATCCTAGTATAGCCGGAAGTTTGAGCACTTAGACCTTGTGAGGATCAAGATTCATGGGCTCCTTAAAAGTGTTCTTATCTCATACAATCTCAACATCTCAAAACAAATTGATCGTGAACCACCATTAAGAACATCCTCGTTTTTCTCTTTGAAAGTAATGACGCAATTCGTGATGTAGCCACCCAATGAGAGTTATAACGGGCCTATAATATTTACGCCTTGAAGTACCTGGCTGTGGGGGTCTACACTCGTCATTATCGCACCTGCACCAACTGGTTAGCCGAATAAAAATAACAAGCAAAAAAGAAAACAAGGAGGCGGGATCTTATGGTCAAAAATTAGGGGGCGACAGAGTCTCTTTTCTTCTTTTACTCCCTAGTGTATATTTGTCTCCTGTGGAATTTTCTCCCCATAGAAGTCATGTGTTTGCATACCATACCATTAGCATAATCATATCAATTTGTGGCCTCTTAGGGCCAAAACTTGGGTTTATTTGTTATATTTAAGTCTCTTCTATCTGGTCGAGACAAAGATGTCAATCTTCACATCCCCGAATAGAAGAAACTTAAATAGAGGCAGCTGTAATACCCTAATTTTTACCCCTAAAATCCCACATATCATTTGCATCTCATCCCACAAACAAGATTGCAAGTTTTGGTTCTCTTGCATTCCTCTGCAGGTTTGTTCTTGAAAGATCATCGGGCTCCTTTGTTTACTTGTTTGTTTGATATTTGTTTATGTTTATGTTTAATAACCATTTAATAAAATCCAAAAAAATGTTTGTTTTTCCTTTCCTAAATTCTTTAGGAAGAATTTGGAGCAAAGATATCAAATATCAACCCCTCAGCTCAAATGAATTACATCTGAACAAAGTCGAAGTTGATCTGAAATGATTTCAAAATCATCTGATCAAGAGTCTCCCAAGATTTGATTGTCTTTTATTCAAGATACTCCAAGTTTCATGTGCTTATTTCCATGCCTTCTTTGACAAGCAAAAGAATTGAGCCAGAGCCAAGACAACAGATCAAAAAGGCAAATTTTCACCATTTTTGCTTGTGGTAATCGATTACCGGTATTGGGTAATCAATTACCCTATGCGAATTTTGTGAAAATTAGGCAGATTCAAATTCTGCAGGATTTTTGGCACCAAATTCAAATATTGCAACATGAGAATATTCTAGATTACTTCATTTTAATTCCCCTACCTCATCATAATTAATTCCCACCATACACCTTCACTAATCACCACTTGATCATTAATTTCCCTCCAAATTCAAATTCCAAGTCTAATTTTGATTTCAAACCAAACTCCAACTCACCAAATTTTATAATCCTAAATCCTATAAATAGAGGTCTCATTTCTCTCATTTGATAAGCTTTTGATAGCCAAATTCACCTTGTCAAATTCTTTCTTGACTCTAAATTTTTCTCCAATTACCAAATTCACGAAAGCTCTTTCTTCCTTTGAAAGTTCGTAAGTTCATCATTATAACTTACTAATCTTTGAGCTAAACCCTTCATCCATTCACTTTTTTATCATCAATTCTAATAGATCAAGGCTTTGAAGTGTGGTTTGTGGAGCTGATTTGAAGAATTTCCATATTTGGAGTGGTAATTTCTTGATCTACCATTCTTGTTCTTTATACATCTTCCACAATGTGATCTATTATTGATTCTTGTTGCTTGATTTTTGGATCTTGCAAATTATGTTCTATTGGTGTTTATTGATGTTATTTTACTTGAGTTTTCGTGATCAAATGCATCCTTGATCATTAGGTGTTTGAAGAAATGATTAATCCATTTCTGCACTTTTTTAAGCTTATTTGATGTTGTTTTAGCAGTGGTATTCGATTACCTCGTGGTGGTAATCGATTACCCAATGTCCATTTTGAGTTTTTGGCTCTATTTTGGGACTATTTTGGTTCCTTCTTCTTCTTCTTCCATTTCATTTTGATTTTTTCCTTGGAATGCACTTTTAAAGGTTTTTTTCCTCTTTAAATTCATTGGACTTAGGGTGTAGATGAAGTTGGATAAATATTCACAAATTTAAATCTATCTTTAAAGTGAATTGTTCAATTTATTTTAGGTGCTTTGAGTTAATGATATGTTTAGTGCTTTAATCCACCAAGAGGAGTGGGTGAACTTAAAGACGAAATGACCTTGAACTTGTAATCCAATTTGGCATTCCCTTTTCTCTTCTCTTTTTTCTTTTGATCGATGAAAATATTCAATATCTTTTGAACTTATTTCAAGTTCTTGATGAAGATGAGATCGATACCTATTTTATTTTTGTGTGATATTGCTTTCGGGGAGTGATCTACATATCACTTCTCTAGCATGCATTAGCACTAACATTGTTATTGACCGACCTCAGGTAGTCATGGATTCTATATAAACCCGATAACGATTGCTTAACATAGTGCTAAATTGTCTCGTAATCGTAAAGTGATCATTCGTAGCTCAAATTTACGTTTGAAAGTCCAAGTATAGTTGATTATTTTTCTTAGGTCCATCACCTATGAAACTTGTTATTAAGAGGCTTCGATTTTATCAATCCTCTAATAAGTTTTCATCAACTTTGGCTTATGTGCATGAGTTAACCGTCGTTGATCATTTATTCTAATAACTAATCACTAACTCACTAACGATATCATTGTATTAATTTTGTTTATGTTTCCTTTTTGCTCCCTATCTCTCTTTATCTTTATGCTCCATTATTATCATCTCATCTCATATTATTGTTTATATTTCAGTTATTTTTCCTTTGCCCGTTGGACACATGTTTATGTTTCCACTCTTTTCTTTTGTCCACTTGGACCATATCTTGTTTAAAATACTAATAAAGGATTAAACCTCTAAAAAACTTGGTGCTCTTAACTTTGTGGTTATGCTCGTAGACTATTCTTATACCTTGAACTTCTTGGACTATTCTTGGACCCTTTGACTTAGAATTAGGACTTTTTCCCTATGCTTGGAGTATTATGGATCTTTTCCTTTATTTGGCTTTCTCATTTGCTTATGCTTTAAGATGGGTGGAATTCTAATTTGGCTTGCTATGGATTGTGCTATAAGTTGGTTAGATCCTTCTTATCTCTAGCTTTTATTTTGCTTTCTAGGATAGTCACTTCATCTTCTCCCCTTCTTAAATTTTTAAAATCTCCTCCCTATTATAAAAACTTTCTTGCTTTCATACTTAAAACCGCTTTCATAATAAAACATTGACTTTTGTCAAGTGATTTTCAAACTTTGTTTTCTTTAATAAATGTCAATCAATGTTAATCATATTTTGACAAATTTCAAAAAGATTTTAAAATAGATCAACCTCGTTCAAACTTCTTGTGCCTTTGCGCACTTTTCATTTGAAGACTTTTCCTAAAGTTTAGACATAAGTCATTTCGATAGTTGAGATATAATTCTCCTACTACCCATAGTACTTAAGATGTTGACACTTTCCACTTAAATGTTGAGTGATAGACTTGTTGATTTTAATCCAAGCAAAATCCTCCATCTTTTGGTGATGCAAATGTTGTCTTATACTTGTGGGCGACTAATCGTTATTTTCTCCTTAAAATGACGACTTGTCTTTACAGTTAAAATCAATCAAAATCAACAAAAAAAATTTATTTGTACCACGAACTACTAAGCTATGATCCTATATTGCACTTTGTGGGTACGTAGGCATGAGGCGATAAGTCTCTCCAAACACAAAAATCTTAAAAAGAATTCTCTTCTCATTTCCCTAATCTCTTTTCAAGCAAACCTTTTCAAACCAAAAAACGTAGATATTTCAAAGGGTTCCTATAAAGTACTATAGACGTTTTGGGTGCTAACACCTTTCCATTGCATAACCAACCCCCCTTACCCTAATCACTGTTTTTGTTCTTGTTTTAGAATTTTTAGGTTTTGTTCACTCTTTTTCCTTTCGTTTTTTAGGATAAAATAAAAATGTGATGGCGATTCTTGCATTTTTTGAGTTAAGTTAATCAATTGCTTACACTGACAAATTTCTCCGCTACACATACTACTGCAAGGTTGCATAAACTGAATCCCCACATATTTGCTAATCTTCATCATTGGTGTCATTTTCCTTGCTATATGTTTCACACACCAGCAAAGTCAGCACAACATCTGGACTAAAGGTCCATTCGTCTCACGCTATCACAACACTCCAATAAAATGACTTTTTCAAAGCTTGCATGAACATTACATTAAGATTACCATTTGTGAATGAGAAATTTTCACTTCAAATCAGTGCATGATGTCAACGCAACTCCAATAAAGGGCAATCAAAGAGGAGCTTGAACTTTCATTGGTGCCAACCTGAATCAAGACGGCCCCAAAACCCTATGAATCAGGGGAAAATCCTTCAAAACCTCAATTAGGGGCAAGTCGTCTCAAAGACATCAAAGCTCAACTTCCAGAGATCAGACTATGTAAGAATTGGTTAATCAGGGGCAGACCATTATCATATTCAAATACTGGGGCAGGACCATTAATAGAGGAAAGATCCTCTCTATACTCTCAAGTTGGACAAGCATATCTGGCCAGACAATAGCAATCATTTAGTTCATAGCAAAAGCACGGTCTTCATGAGTTGATCACATCGCTACGCTCATTTCTAGGTCATCCTGGCCCTCAGGTACAAAGTTGTGGTTCTCTCGAAATGGACATCACAACAAATCAACAAGTGATTATACTTGGGGCATTAAGAGAATCTTTGTCTACTATAATCATGGCATCTTCAACGAACTGAGTGTCAAGGAAATCAAAGCCTCCCACCATCCAAATTCCAATTCTCATTGGCAACCACGAAAACTCCACCATGCTGGCATCCCCGCAGGACATATTCAATCACCCATTTGCAATCATATGCATCATACATATCATATACATCACATTCGACATCATAAGAATCATTTGCATCATATGCATACAAAAAACCAAATTACACTTCCCCAACACTTGCATCTCCATGTATCAGCATTTGCATTGCATTTTCATTTGAAATGGATCATCATAAATCAAGCATTCATACATGTATAAGTCAATATCCACATCCAGGGGTATCCTCTTCAAGTTCGTGGGTGTTCCTCATGGAGTTGTATTAACCTTTTGTTGATGAAGTTACGATCTTCAGCCTATCCAGAGGCATTTTCTTCAGTCCATGGGCATTCCTCATGGGGTTATTTCAACCTTTTTTTTTCGAAGTTATGATCTCTAAGAAATTCAGTGGGCGTTCTTCATTAAGTTGTTCTCCTCAACCTTTTGTTGATGAAGTTGTCATCCCCGGCTCAACCAGTAGCATTTCTCTAAGTCAGTGGGTGTTCCTCAATGAATTGGTTCTCTTTGAACTTTTGTTAATGGAGTTATTATCCTCAAATCAGTCAATGTTTTTTCCTCCAAGCAAGTTCAGCCTCCCTCTTGGGTGTTCCCCAGTGAGTTGGTTCCTTTCCACCTTTTATTGATAAGGGTCGTCTTCCTCAGTGACTTCTTTGCTTCAACCTTTTGTTGATGACTCTAATAAGCCTCACTTATCATACATCCATCAAACTTGACCTTTTGTCAGTAACCTTACTATCATCCTTTTGGTGATAGCCAAACCCTGTCAACTCAATTCAACCTTCATCCTTTTGGTGTTAGCAATTTACTATCATCCTTTTGGTGGTAGCCACTCATGTTGTTTCAGTTTAGTCTTCATCCTTTTGGTATTGGTGAATCTCAAAATCGAAAATTTACTACTATCCTTTCAATGGTAGTCATTCTTGTTGTTTCAATTTAACCTTAATCCTTTTGGTGTTGGTGGTTCCCAAATTTTGGAGGTTCATATCATCCTTTTGGTGGTAGCAACGTGTGTTGTTTGATCTTACCGTCATCCTTTTGGTGTCGGTGATTCGTGAACCTTTGGTCTGTGCATCATCCTTTTGGTGAATAACAATATGTGATATCGTTTTTCTTACTATTATCCTTTTGGTAATAGTATGTTGTGGCCTCACTTTTATCCTTTTGGTGAAGGGTCATTGTGTATGCGTTTACTATCATCCTTTTGGTGATAGGCCCGTCATCCTTTTGGTATCAAAGTCATGTTTTCTATCATCCTTTTGGTGATAGATCTATCATCCTGTTGGTGTCGGAAATCATTGATTGCTCACTGTTATTATTTTGGTGGTAGTGAGTTACGACCTCATTTTCATCCTTTTGGTGAATGGTCGTCGCGTGTGTTTCACTATCATCTTT
Source organism: Lathyrus sativus (assembly GCA_963859935.3). Lineage (NCBI taxonomy): Eukaryota > Viridiplantae > Streptophyta > Magnoliopsida > Fabales > Fabaceae > Lathyrus > Lathyrus sativus. The sequence goes on along the minus strand of OZ012737.1, from coordinate 112,364,534 downwards.
TTGGTGATACGTTTGTCATTCTTTTGGTGTCAGATACCTCTGTGTTCACTATCATCCTTTTGGTGATAGATCTGTCATCCTTTTGGTGTCGGAGTCGTCTGTGTCTTCTATCGTCATTTTGGTGATAGGTCTGCCATCCTTTTGGTGTCGGAGTTGCGTGTGTTCACTATCATCTTTTTGGTGGTAGATCTGTCATCCTTTTGGTGTCGAATTCGTGTGTCGTCTATCATCCTTTTGGTGATAGATCTGTCATCCTTTTGGTGTCGGAAAGCTATGGTTTTGCTTACTATTATTCTTTTGGTAATAGCGAATTTTGACTTCATTTTCATCCTTTTGGTGAAGGGTCTTCGTGTATTTTCTTACTATTATCCTGTGTATAATAGTGAGCATTGACCTCACTTTCATCCTTTTGGTGAAGGGTCTTTGTCTGTGCCCTTACTATTATCCTTTTGGTAATAGCAAGTTTTGACCTCACTTTCATCCTTTCGGTAATTCGTGAACCTTTGGTCTTTGTGTGTGTGAGTTCTCTATCGTCCTTTTAGTGTCGGAAATCCGTGTGTATGGTTACTATTATCCTTTTAGTAATAGAGATTTTTGACCTCACTTTCATCCTTTTGGTGAAAGGACGTTGTGTATGTTTAACTATCGTCCTTTTGGTGATAGGTCTGCCATCCTTTTGGTGTCGGAGCTGTGTGTTTCCTATCATTCTTTTGGTGGTAGATTCGTCATCCTTTTGGTGTTGGATTCTCATGTCATTTATCATCCTTTTGGTGATAGATCTATTATCCTTTTGTGTCGGTAATTCATGGATAATTAGTTTTGTGTATCATCCTTTTGGTGAATGACAACATTTGATACCATTATATGCTTACTATTATCCTTTTGGTAATAGCAAGTCGAGTCATGTGTTCACTATCATCCTTTTGGTGTCATATATCCATGTGTGTGTCTTCTATCATCCTTTTGGTGATAGGTCCTCCATCCTTTTGGCATTGAAAATCAGTGTGTTTGCTTACTATTATCCTTTTGGTAATGTTGTAACCTGAAATTTGACCTCCTCTTTTGCCTTAACATGAGCATGTGCATTTGCATCGCTGGCATACGCATTCGCATGTTTTCTCTACAATCTTTGTTGCAAGAACTTTCTGGTTTTACGAGCTCGATTAATCACATCCTCCCAAAGATATCACATTATCAAAACAAGCATAAAATGAAGGTTTTTATACCTATTCATCAGAGCAAGAGGTCGAAAATCAGAGCCATGACTACATCACTATTTTTCAAGCAAAATTGGGCAAGTTTTAGCCTGGTTAATCGATTAATCATTTGCTAGTGAAATGGGTTAATTGATTAACCCTTACAAATTTGCAGAATCTGTTGCGTTTTTAGGACAACAACTTCCACTTCTTATTTTTAGGGTCTACATTGTTCTAGCATTGTGTGGAACATTCTAGACAGCTCTAGACACTTCAAGACATTTCTAAACACTTTAAGGCATTTGCTCCAATACATTAGTTGGGATCGAGATCACCATGTTGCTTCATTTCCAAGCATGTGAGCCCTTAGATTCAAGTTTGCATTGGGATGGTTACCGAGTCAACTACCTAACTAACTGAGTTAACCTCCAACTCAGTGAGTTGAGACTAACTAACTCCAAAGCTAGTTCCAAGGCTACATCCAAAGCTCACTCCGAACCTAGCAACTCCAAAGCAAAACTCTATATAAGAAAATCATCACCATTTCATAAATAGTCCAATCATTCTCCTAATATTTCACACTTGATCACTCTCAATTCACTCACACTCTCTCTGAATTTTCTGCAACTTCTACTCATAATCTTCTTCACTTTCATCGCAAACCACACTAGAGCTCAAAACCTCCATTAAAGAGTAGCAACTTCTTCAATGGAAGTTCTTTCTCTTGAGCTTATCCATCATCACATTGCAAATTCTTGTTTCTTTTCTGGAGTTATATCGCATTCGGGTTCATCTCAAGTGATTACTTCAAGCTTATTCTATGTAATTTCAATTTTGGAGTTTTCGTCGAAATTTGCTCGGTTTGACTATGTTTCGATTGCTAATTCTGTTTTATCTGGATTTCTTTGTGTAGCTTCATCACGTTCTCTTTGCAACAATATCCAAGGAAAATCTCAGCCTTGTAAGTTGGTTGATTCTGACTTTTTTCACTATTTTAATCGTTACCGTATCATTTGCGATGTAGTTTCAACATTTTTCTCGTTTGTGAATTGATTATGCTATGATTTGATCTTCAATCTTGATGTGATAATTGATTTCATAAGTGATTATTTTTTGTACTTGATTTTAGTGCATGATTGTTCTCCCTAACATGTGAAGGATTGCACATATCAAAATTGGACAAAAGTGTTTTTGAAAACTCAATTTTCAGGCTCTGTCTCAATGTTAATCTATTAACACTTGCACTATGTCGCAACTACAAAAAATAACCGACGGAAAAAAACAGAAGAGTCGCCATCGAACGTCATTTATCCCAAAGAAAGGGAAAAGAAACCATCGAAGAAAACCTAAAAGAACAGGAGAAGACAAGGTCATCACAACCAAATCTTGGGTTTCAGAGTCGGTTAAGCAAGGGGAAGGTATGAGCACCCCTCACTTCCGTTGTACTCAAGGGATCCATGCTTGTTGTCTAATCAAAAAGTGAGTTATTTAAAATCTACTTCTAAAGAGTGACGGGAAAAGAAAAAGGAAATTCGATAGAACATTGTTGCCCTATGCCTACGTGTTATTTGTACAATGGGAAAGTCATAGTCAACGTAGTTCGAGAAACTAAGGGTGATGGAGGGAAGGTTGCTCGCCAAGACATCGCCATCTTGTACCTATATAACCTCATCTGATATGAGAAATCAGAGCAAATGTAGTTCAGATAACTAAACCACAGGTTGGTTAAGTGTTTTTTATGAGCGACGTTCAGTTCCCATTCCAGTAGTTAGGGACAATGCTTGTTTGCGGTGGAACGGAAAAATAACGTAATCTTTTCTAAATATGATTTTCAAACAAATCCCGAAGGATAATAAGGTTTGAATTTGGTTTAAAAGTTTTAGAGAAGTGAATTGAATTTGTTTGAGATTCACATTTCACTAAACACTATGATATAGAAACGAATGCGTCGTATATCGCCCAAAGGGCATACACTAAACACTCTAGACAAGTGAGGAGAAACCCCCACTCATCATTTCCCATATGCTTAAGGCTAGTGGCGTACAAAATTAATCATTCTTTATTAAGTTTCTTAGAGTTTCCTGAGATGAGAAAAGGAGACTAAAAAATAAAACACTAAAGGGAACTGAAAAACCATTATGTTATCATACAAATGATGGACCTAAAGTTGAGGTCAGAGAGGGATATCCTAATTGTTATCATGCAATGGATTGAAAGCCTAATTTCTCTCCTACTTCCACCTTAATAAGAAATTAAGTGGGGCTAGTAATCCTAAGGGATCATGTGAGCAAGCACAAGTAAACACTATCTAATTCAATCACATAATGAGAACAAGCTCAAGACTTAAAAAGTCTCAAGGAAAGAAAAAAAAAGAGGAATGCAAGATGAAGAACATACATGAAAGTACAAAGGCAAAGCATCAAACAAGCATTAATCAATGATCCCACATGATAAATATCAACAACATGTCAAAGCAACAAGAATGGGCTCACATGCAAAACCAAACTCAAAGATGTGAATCCAAAACAAAAGTGGCAAAACAAAGTGCCCAAACACACACAAATGACTCAAAGTCCAACAAGAGGTATTATCAATCATCAAGCTAGGTTGAATGGATTCAAATGAGTTGATACACAAGGTAGGAAATTAGAAACATCATTTCATGTCAAATCAATTCAGAGATCAAAGAAGAAGCACAAAGAGTGTCAAGCATGCATCTCATCAATATCCAAACAACTAGCAACAACTAGCTCATGCAAAACACAAATCAAATAACCAAACATGTGAGACTAGGGTATCAAACCAAGTGGGGGCAGAAACATCATAATGAACATCAACTTAAACACCAAGTCATGAATAACAAGAAGTGACATCAAGATTCAAGTTCAAAGCATGCGTCAAAACTAGGCAAGCACACACCACAGTTATCTTCAAATGAAAAACAAATACTCAAGCAATGCACAAAGTGAAATTTGATAAAATAATACACACCATAACATCAAGGTCAGAAGCATTTTCAAGTTATGCACATAATACTCACTTCCAAAATATCTAACAAACTCAAGGAGGATCATGCTTAAAATGTGTTCAAGAAGACACTCAAAACACTCATTCAAAGGAACCACAAGATCAAGTGAATAAAGAGATGAGAAGTGATCATATAATGGATATCATATCATGAAAATAAAACACTTAAACATGTCATTTAAATAATATAAGAGCCCACAATCATTCATTATACCATACAAGAAAATACCTCAAAGAATTAGGTTAAGAACGCCAAAGAAGTAAGAGCAAAACATCATCTACTTGGAAATTCAACCATAAATTGAAAAATAAACAAATGAAAGTGAATTCAAAGCTCAAACCAAGCATGTTATCATATTCATAAATTAACTCAAACTTCACTAAAACACAAGTAGGAAAAATGGATTCAAACTAGGTCAAACCTTATGCATACACAATCCAAAACCAAGTCACAATTTGGCATCACTCAAAAATATAAACAAAAATCACCTAATAAATTCCAAAAATAGGCTCTAACTCATTTTATATACATCAAAAACAAATCTGTAAAAGATCTCAAAAAAAATTGCATAAATGCACCACCAATTGAACCAAACAAACTCGAGTATGAAGCTAATCGGGCATAAATCAAAGTTCAAATGAAACCACATGAAAAGTAATCAATACATGACCACCAAAGCATCAAAACTACACTCAAACAATTATCAATCATATGTCAAAACATGGTAAAAAGATTGGGTCAAGAAGTATCTCAAAGGTCATCAAACAAGAAACCCTAATTCAAGGGTAAATAAGAAAAATCACCTTTCAAATAAATCAATTAAAAATAGTAAAATAAAATGAAAAATAAAATAAAATTTAAGAAAAATAACTTGAGACATTAAATTAACAAAAACATATTTTTGTATATTTTTAAAATAGTTTTAACAATTAAAATAAAATAAAAAGAACAAAAGAAAAAAATAAAATAAAATAAAATAAATGAAAGGAAAAGGTTGGTGAACTAGTAAAAGACAGAATGGACTAAGTTCAGTGTAAAGCGCATATTAGGCTTAAAACAGGATGGTGTAAATAAATAAAAAATAAATCCCAACACGTTGAAACCCAAAACTCAAAAGGCCAGATTTGGCATCCACATGATACACCCTCAGCACATCACAACCATCTGATGAAGATCAAGCGTACCCAAGGTCTTTTGATCAAGACCTTGCTCCACCCTTGGATTTTATTTAAAACAAAATTAAACAAGATGGCCTAGGATCCAAATTCAAACAAGGTCCAAAATAAACTAACAGACTGAAAAGAGAAGAAAAAAACATGTGTGGCATGACTAATCCAAGTGCCTTCCACCTCACCACCACATAAGCAGTCAAATAAGTCAGATGGCCATGCAAGCAAATCAGAGAGGCCGGAGCCCTAGTTCCAGTTGTCGTCTCCGATGAGTCTCACCGGAGCTATTTGTAAACCTCATCAAAAATTAAAAAAAATTGGACATCATTTTGAAGGGAATTTCCAATAGATCACGAATCCACCCTCAAAAATCATTTATCACCACTGAAGCACGGTGAAAATAAGGGACAAAATTTGTACATCAAAACTTAAACTAGCTCTAACTAACACAACATCAACACAAACATGATCTATCTTGAAATAACACCTCAAATACAACAAGAAACAGCTCAAAACATGCATGAAATGGGAGAACAAAGTTGGAGAAACTTACTTAACGGTGCAAGTCAGTTGCTTCTTCGATGCTTGCAAACGCTCCAGAAAACTCGTCTAAACACTTTGGCAACCTCCGAAGAATGTAGGCTAAGTAGGAAGCAATAGGAAACTTGAAGAAAGTGTGCAGCACGAATCTTAAAATTCGGTGTGAAGGAGAGCTTGCTTTTATCTAATTTTATGCAAAAATGAGGTTGCCCTTGCCTGCTAGGGTTTGTGAGTTTATATATTAAGGTTTAAGGTGGTAAAAGTAAACTTACAATGGTTAACTCTTTGTGGTTAGTGGCATGTGCAAATTTTGAAAAAATGAAGTGTGGCACGAGCTATACATCATGGTTGTGGTATTATTATTTTGTCTATTATGGAATGAGGATCAGAATAGGAGAGGTATGTCGAGAAAAAACTTGGTGAGCGATTCGTTTTCCTTTTCCTCTTTTTGCAAAACTTGTATATGAAGCATTAGAATGGTACAAGAATGGTTGGCACTTTTATGGAAATGTTTTGGGTATGAGAAATAAGACATGATGTATGATATAGTGAGGCAAGTATGCTACAAAAAATGATTCACAATTGTTCCAAGAAATACATCATGTCATGCTTTGGAAACAAACTCAAATAGCCTAGTTTGAATCCTCGCAACTTGGTGAAAATGGCTCAAGTTCATGAACTTCTTTGTCCACAAGAAAGTAGGAAGAGTAATGATTAAGTTCTATGTTCAAAATGTATTGAAATGAGGCTTGGGGGAATGAGCAAAATTGAGTTGGAATTGTGTCCTCATAACTGTCCAAAGTAACTTAGAAAAAATTCTAATTTATTGAACTTTTGACATAATTGAGACCTCATTTTTGAATCCACATAACTTGAGGAGTTTTGATCCAATCGAGATGTTATAGTAATGGATAGAAAGCTTGAATAATGATCTTCAATTTTAATGTTCAAGGGAAATTTATTTGAGGTCAATAACATGGTGAAAAGTGTCTTGGGAAGTAGCTCCAAAAATCTGCCTAAAACTTGTCAAATCATGACAACTTTGAAACCCTACTTTGGAGATAACATAACTTGAGCTCTACACATCCAATGTATGTGATCTAGTACTCAAAAGAAAGCTTGGAGTATGCTCTACAACTTTAATTTTCAATGATAATTTATTTGAAGCTTTCATCGTCATGCAATATAGGCTTGAAAACATGCACTTCAAGCTGAATTTCCATACTTAGAAAATTTTCTAAGTGTTGGAATGTTAAAACCTCCATTTTCTCAACTTTAGCCCATCATATCTCTCAAACTATGGATCTTTTGGACTTGATTTCTTCTATAAACTTGTATTTCATGATGTCTTCTTTAATTTGATCACAAGTTTGATTCCATTAAATCAAGGATGAGAAAGTTATGGAAGTTGCAAAATGGATAGAATCAGAGTTTTCTACACTTAGAAAAAATCTCAATCAAACCCTAATCCAACCAAACTCCTGACTTTATGTTTCCTCTTGAATTTTCTTGTTCCAAACACATGAAAACAATTTAAAGAATGTAACATACCCTTGGTTGACCTTGAGATCCAAGATTTTGACCCCATTGAACCACAATTGACTTTTGTTGACCAGATGAAACCCTAGCATCATTCCCACTTATTAAAGCTCTTGCAATAGCTTGTGATGAAATATAATCCATGTAGAGGACCCTCAATATGTTTATTGATCCTTAGAATCATGTCTTGCCCAAAGAACTAGCCACAAATGCCTTTTGAACCAAAACCTAATCTAGTTGCCCACAAGATAAGAGGAGTTGATCAATGCTTGAATCATTGACTCAAGTGGTTGTGTGACATGTCCTGATGATGAGGTAACATAAGACTTGAGATTTCCACAAAGTTTAAAATGAACCCTTGCTTGAGCTTTGAAGATGAAGCTCATGTCTTGGGTGTTGAACCAAATACTTTGATCCCCTGTCTAGAACCAATGTTATATACCAATGCCAATGCAAAATGATATGAAACACAAGCCAAGATATAAGAAAGGGGATGGGGAAATTTTAGGGTTCTACACACTAGCAAAGTGTTAATCGATTAACCATGCAGTTTTCAGCAAAAATTGACTGTTTTAAAAAGGTTAATTGATTAACACTGGTCTAGAAGGCCATTTTTGTACATTTTTCATGTATGTTTGGTTTTTCTTCCTCTTTCAACTCCCATGGATTGATATATTGATGTTTATGGATGTTTTAACTTTTGTTTGAAGCATGCTTGTGCATTTTCCAATGCCCGATTTTATTGATTTCGCATTTATTTGCATTCTTGGCATTGTTTGATCATGTTCATTCTTGCCTAATCTTTGATCACATGATTACTTGGTTTGGGATGCATGTTAATTGACTTCGGTACTATTTTACACTTCCATTCTTGATTGCATTAATATTTGTTCCTCTTTGGAATGAACTTAATCTTGTACAATCAATAATTCCTCTTTTTGCTTTAACAATTTCTCATTCCTTTGGAAAATCGTTAGCATATTTTTGCCCTTTGATTAATTAATAAAAACTTATTTTTGATTAGTCGATCTTCCCTTTTTCACCTCCTTTGGATATTCTAGATCTTTTTCATCTCTTTTCCCCAGCGGAGTTGAAGATTTGCAACGCATTGGAGCACTATAAAAATTTTGCGTCGTTGTGCTGCCTGTTTTGTTTCTGACACCGGACTTTGGTTTTAGAGAAGGAATGAGAGAGAAGAATTCGTACACTCATTATGACTACTTTGGGTAGGGGATGAATGACCTTGTGCCTAGAATAGTCACCTCTATCTTCTTACTGTGGTTTCATCGTTTCCCCGTCTGAGTCGATCCTCGATCGCTTGCATCCCAAGTTTTGTCTCTTATCTTGAATTCCTCTTATGAATTCTGTAACGCCCTTTTCTACCCCACAGTTATTACAGAAAAATAACACAGATTTCAGAGTAAAATATTTAACTCAATAAAAATCACCTCAAAGGGCGTACATTTCTCATGTTACTCAAAATAAGTCAATGCTCCGTGTACAACGGGTTTTGCCCAAAATACATAAAACTACACAAAACAGCGGAACTCAAAAGGCATAATCAAGGTTTTCCTCATCCGGGAAGATAATCAAAATAAACTCAATAAACATAACTCAACTCAAAGACCCCGAACCCGATGTTACACTATCAGAGCAAGACCCTCTAAGTTGACAAAGGCCAACAACTCAAAACTTCAAAAGTCCTCAACGGCATCCACGGCTAAACCTGGTATCTGCATGTTACCCACATGGAGGTAACATTCAAACAGGCAGGGTGAGTAAAACAATTCATAATAATCAATGTATAAAAGTCAACGTATAAAACAGCTTCATAATCATATTCAACACATGCATACCTTTCAATAGGTCTCGAAGGCCTCAACATAATAATTTATACAAAAAGGCTCATAATGCAATTGCAACATAGACTCAATGCATGTGGTACCAGTCATCACAGCACGATGGACACTGGGCCATCAACCCTCCATAGATCCCCATCAATAGGATCGATTCTACTAGAGAATCGTAGCACATCAAAACACTTCACATCCATACAATGGGATTGAAGCCAAAGTAATCGAGCTCCTGAACCAAAGTCCGGATGCACATGAATGCATGATGCACACGTTATAAATTATCCTCATAATAACATCATAGGTGCATCATCATTCATCATATTCATCATCATCAAACGTCATAGCTCATCATCATACATCACGTCATCATAGCACATCATAATAATCATCATCACACATCATGTCATCATATAATTCCTCATAATAATCATCATCACACATCATGTCATCATATAATTCTATCATAATAATCATCACCACACATCATGTCATCATATAATTCATCATAATAATCATCATCACATATCATAGAAATCATCATATAATCATGTATAAATCACATAGACCTCATATTCATACTCATATTAACCCATCATGTTATCACATATTATCACATATTAATTCATAATATTATCTGTTGCACCCTAAAATTTGACCAACCGATTCTCCTATCTGGCTCGTGGTTTAAATTCATATTCGCAAATCAGATGCATGACATGCGTGCACAGACAGAGGATATCAGAGTTACAGCTTGTTTTCCCTTTACCGGATATGGCAGATCCAATATAGATCATCAGGGTTTTATTTTCGGGAGATTGTGCGCTTTTCAGATTACATGGTGGTTTTCGGGATATTCTGATACCAGGGGTTTACTGTTCGATTCGATCTGGTCTCGCGCGCTCTTTTATGGTGGTCATTTGCATTTGTCTGCATTCTTTTAGGGTTTAATAGCTTTCTGTAGATTTTAAATAGGCTTTAGGGATTTTTTAGGATTTAAATAGATTTTTTTTAACATTTTTAAATAGTTTAAATCTTTTTTTCTAGAGCTTTATAAGTTTTTTTAAGAATTTAAATAAGTTTTTAACTTTTTTTAATAGTTTGAATCTTTTTTTTTAGAATTTTATAGAATTTTTTTTTATAGATTTAATAGTTTTTTATCATTTTTAGAATATAATAGATTTTAAAAAATTGTTTTTAATTGTTTTTAGATAATATAGAAAGAGTATAGTTTTTTTTTCTTTTATTAATAATAGAGTTTGTTTTAATATAGATTTAATCTCTTAATAGATTTTTCTTTTATTAGTAGGATTTTAATAGATTTTCTTTTAAATAATATTAGAGATTAAATAGAAATTAGTAGAAGTTTTAGGTTAGATAGATTTTAACCATTTAGATTTAATTAGTGAGGTTTTAATTAGCTAATTAGGTTTAAATCTGTGCTTAGTTAATTAGGTTTAGTGTTAATTAGTTTAATATGGTTTTAATTAGTTTTAAGTAGGTTTAATGTTTTAATTCAGTTTTTTTCAGGGTTTGGTTATCATTTTCGTGTGGGCCCAAGCAGATTTTTGGAGGCCCATTGTATTTTTTGTCCATTTTTTTGGTCCAGAATTTGCAAGGGACACTTGTCACTATATAGCCGTGCCACACGTTCACTTCTGGACCCACCACCTCACAACTCTCTGCACCCAGAACCTGACACCTGCCCCACTATCTCTCCACTCTCTCTCCACGCAACACCACGCGTCCTCCATGCATTAACCCACCGTGCCACTTGTCACCGCACCAAGCTCCACCGGAAACGCCTCTGACCGGCATGCAAATCCGGTGACCGCCCCAACGGCCACCGCCCAACCAACTCCGGCCGCCGTCCCTCACCGGAAACTGCAAACTTGCAAAAAATCCCTAGGAATCCTTCGTTCTTCTCCGATCTTCCTCCATCCACCTTCACCAACGGTCACCGGAAACTTCATCCGTGACTGGAAAATTCAAGGAATTGCCCAGATTTCTTCAGAACATCATCAAATCTCCTTCGTTCTTCAAGAACTATTTTCCATAAAATCATCGCACCTTCATCGTGTCGCTTGCGCGAAAATAAGGTGCCGGCATGACAGAAGAGTCGCCACCTTTCGTTATTTATCCCTCAGAGCGGGAAAGGAAACGATCGGAAAAACCTGACGAAAAAGGGTAAGACAAGGTCATCGCAACCATTGTCTGGGTTCGAGAGTCGGTTACGCAAGGGGAAGGTATTAGCACCCCTCACGTCCGTCGTACTCGACGGGATCCTCGATTGTTGTGTTTACTTGGACGGGTTGGTTTTATTCTATCTACCTATCAAGGCTGGCTGAAAAAGAAAAGAAAAATGACTCGGCAAAGCGTCGCACTTTATGCCTACGTATTCTCATCAGAGAATGAGAAATCAGAGTCAACGTAGTTCGGCCTACGAAGGGCTACGGGGGAAAGGTTGAAGGTTGCTCGCTAGGATATCGCATCCTATGCCTACGTACTTCCGCACTGTATGGAAGATCAGAGCAAACGTAGTTCGGGAAACTACGGGTTATCTCCTGAAAGAAGTATTTTTATTATGTTTGCGATTTCAACCGCACTAGAGACTATGACCTGAGAGTGAATGCGTCGCATGTCACCCAAAGGGTACCATACTAAACATCCAGACTGTGGAAAAGAAACTCTCCCACAATCCTTTCTCAGATAGCTTAAGGCTCGTAACGTACGAAAGAAATCATTCATGATTACTGTATCTTAAACTGTTTTGAGATGAGAAGAGAACAGGCCCAACTAGGAGGGAGACTATCAAGTCCTACTGTTATCTTGCCATGGATTCATCCTATGGTTGAGGTTTGAACAGGGAACTCCTAGAAGTTATCATGCATAGGTTTCAACCTAAAAGTCTATCATCAAATCCTTATCAAAGGAAATGAGAGTCCTAAGGGATCATGTCAATGATACACCAAAACAGACAAAGCATCAGCTTAACAGTAAAATGCATGCAATGCAAGTGAGGGAGGAAATGTGTGTGGGGCTTCAGCCTCCACAAGCTCGTCTCGACCTCAAGCCAGTCATGAAATGACAGTAATCATACTAAAAAATAAACAACATGCTATCAAGCAATAAACAGTAAACTGCAGTCATACAGATAAAAGAAATGAAACTATGCTATCAAGCAAACAAACCACATGAGCAAGGGAGCTGGGCTCTACCGAATACCCGCAAGCAAATCCACGCAATAACAATACAAGCAGAGGGAGCAACTCAACCTCTAATGCAATCATGCTCTTAGACTGAACTTATTCTAGATGAACTTAATCTAATGCAACAAACAAATCAGACAAAACACACAATACAGAAAAGAAAACAGAAGAAAGCCTCAGCTCCTCCAGCAGCGACTCAGTCTTCAGACTTCAATCATCAACTGCTTTCTAGGTATCAACCCTACAACATGAGTATCAACTCATCTTCTCCCTTAAGCTTCAGCTTCTTGATCAGCTCCACCTTCAGGCTTCACTATCTTCAGGGATACTCAGGTATCAACTTGATCTTCACAGAGTCTTCAGACTTTAACAATCTTCAAGGAATCATCCTCTTCACAGCTTCAGCTTCTATCTTCAATGGCTCAAATGCTCCAGCAAACAAGATTCAGTCAACAAGATGAGGTGAGGATGTTACAGTGCTCACTGACTTCCAAAGGATGCCATTGAGGACTTAACATCAAAGGGGAAAGGCTCTCTCAAAGTTCTACCTCAGAGGGAAAGGTCACTAATCCCTCCAAAGGAGAGAGGTGAATACCCTTAAGGGACTTTATGTCACAGAGAAGGAAGGAGGTGAACAAAACACTCCTTGTTTATTGAATGGAATTATGCTATCTAAAGCTCTACCTATGCACTTATGATCCTATAACCAAAACAAACAAAAAGCTAAAACTAAGCTCCTCTACAAGGTCTTCAAATCTTCAATGATGATCCACAAGGTCTTCAACTCCATCTCAAGGCTCACACACTCAAAAGAGAAGAAAAGAAAACAAAACAATACAAACTATGCCTTTAAGCAACACACATACTAACCATACATTCAAAAATCAATTAAAAATACTAAAATACCATACAATATTCTAGTAAAATTCTAGGGGATTCTATACATACTTACCCTTAACCCATATATTCCCCATACACTAATTTGGCCTATAAACCCCAAAATAAGATTGCTAAGTCTACTTATACAACCTAAAACCCTAATTTGAGCACCCAAATGCCAAACAAGCAAACTATGTCAAGTTTTAATCTACAAATTGTGAATTAAATCCTATATGAACTATGACCCAATACCTAACTATTCCAAAAAGAATGGCTCAAAAATCCTAAGGGAAAGTCCTAAAAGAAATTATACAAAATTGAGTATCAACTAAATCAATTAAAAATACTATTTACAAGAATAATATGCTAAAAATATTAAAAGAAAAATAAAATGGGATTTTATTTATTTACATTTTTCTAGACATGATTATGAATATGTGAAAAAAACAAGAAGTGAAAAATATTAATTTTTGAATTTTATATGATTTTTATAAAATGCAAGAAATATAAAAGAAATTGAAATAAGAAAATAAAATAAATGGGGGGAGGGGGTGTCAAGAGCAAGGCGCTCTAGTTGTTTTATGATTGGGCTGAGAACCTGGGGGGTGCAGATATTAAATTGAGATAGGCCCACCTGCGCTCAGAAAATGACTTGAAAAATTAAAAGAAAAATAAAGGGGAGACGGTGCAGAAAGCAACAAATTCCAGTTCGTTTTTGGATTTGGGCCGCTGGTGGGGTGTGAATAGCGAGATCTTTGCTGAGGCCCAGGACCTGGCTTTAATGAAACGGCAACGTTTAGCTTCAATGGAATTCCCTCCGTTTCTGAAATTGAATCTTGGTCGTGCGATGGAATTAAAAGGTCAAACATCCAGAATGATCCAATGGTGGGAGTTCATCGTCCCCAAATGTCATCTAGGGTTTCAGAAACCCTAACTCCATGCAAGAATTTCACCTCCTTCGTTCTCCTCCATTACTCAATGAATCCACGAACTTCCAAAGGCAAAAATGCTCTACGTGTTACCAGGAATCCAACCCCACTCATATCTTCCACTGAAACCTCGTGTAACTCCTAACCCGATGGCTCAAAGTTCTGGGTTCAACTTCTTTTCTCTGTGATCGACCTTAACCAAACTCAGATCCAATGATCTAAACTTGCTCCTTAGGTTACCCTCATCATTCTATACTATCACATACCAATTAAAACCTAATATACAGATGGTTCTTAATCTTGCAAGAAATGATGATCTGCTATCAACCTTCATGGAATTAACTCAAACTTGCCAGGATTGGTAACCTATTGGTCTCTAGTAATCCTACACTAACCACCTAGTCTAGAAGTGCATAAATAAGGAGATACAAGTGCTTTTGCAAACCTGTTGCTTGATGATGGCAGGGGTAGTTCTCTTGCAATTCAACTCGTGCAGCTCTCCAAAATGGATCTTTGATTGATGATAAAGGTACTGTATGCAAAAGAGTTGAGAGAGAGTGCTTGTGTCTTGAGTTTGAGATCAATTTGCCTTCTTTGCAATTTGGATATTACACCTTCAATCTTCCATGGATTTACCTTCAATTTGGTATGCAATTGCTCATAAAGATCAGAATAATGTGTTTGTGGAGAAGAAAAGAATGAAGAGGGAAGAGAAAGAGAGTTTGTTGTGATTTTGCAAATGGGGGAATTTCACTTTTTTACACTCTAATCTCACCACTCACCAACAATCATCACCAACCTTGACCACATTGTGATCTAACCAATATATAGAAACCAATGGAAGAGTCTAGATTCATCTAGAAACTTTGAGAATCATTTAGAAAGTCATGGAACTTCTCTTGTTATGACATATTGCATTATCTCCTTTCATGCCTTAAACCTTTCAATCTTGTGTCAAAAACTCCTTACATGAGATATTGGGATTGAATGAGTGAAAAAACAAGCTAAACCTTGCCTTATGCCAAGTTTCTCAAAGGTTCCTTAATATGCAAGCATGAACTTTACAAAGCAACCTCCATTTTGAGGCCTCAAATCAAAATTCTACTTGAACCATTGTTTTTAAAATAATGTTTGGAGTCAAAATGACATATTGGATGACCCATTTTGGATTTGTACATCTCCTAAACCAAAATTCCATTTCAACTTTTTCAACTTATAAGCCATTTTTAGGTCATTTTTACCCAATCATGAAAATCCTTGCTACAAGCTCTTCCAACAATTCATGACCTCTTTTCTAAGCTTAAAATCCCATTTTGAACAACTTTGATGTTTTGAGTTTTTTCATTTGAGGCTTCGAAATAGGAGATATGGCCCTTGCTTAAAATGACCTATAACTTCCAAATGACCAAAATACCCCTGTCTTGTTCACACCATAAGTTGAGTTCTACAAATCCTATCAAGGACTTCTAGTACTCTCTAGAAAGCTAAGAAGATGATCTTCAACATTCATGTTTACCAAGAAACAATAGGAATCATCCTACTAGGGCAAAAGTTGTCTGCAAGTTGGGTGACTTTCAAGGACCCAGATTCACACACCTCAGCTGACCTGTAATTTGTCAAAACCATAACTTGAGCTCTGCACATCCTATCAAGGACTTCTGCCACTCAAATTAAAGCTAAGAACAAGCTCCACAACATTCATGTTATGGGGAAGATGAGATATCAATCACATCTTGAGCTAAAACTGCCTGGAAGATAAGGATCAAATTAGGGTTTTTTCACTGACAATCCTTGGAAACCCTGACTTGAAACTTCTCAAACTCCTCATTCATGATGAGTTGGTCTAGGAATCATCTTTATAACATCTCCATACATCATTCCATGATCTCATGGCCCTTGGATTGGGTCTCAACCTTCTCCAAATCTTCAGTTGATCTGGGGTTGACCCAGTCAAAACCCTAATTCTACCATTCATGGTTGAATCTTCTGAATCCTTGCATAATGACCTCTCTGAGCTTCATGATGGCTCTCAAGACATCTCATAACCTTTCTCAAAGCTTCCAGTCTATTCTTCAAAGTCTCAGAATCATCTGAGGGGCTCCCACAACTCCCAAGCTATGAGGCACATAACTCTAGTCTCAAACAGTTACTCTGAGGATCTCCTGAACTTTCTGATGAAGATATCAACCTTCAAACACTTGATGGATAAATAAATGTTGGTCAAATTTTAGGGTGCAACAGCTGCCCCTATTCAAACGGCTTGAACCTGACTGGGTGAGGAGCGAACGGCTCTCAGCCAATCAAGGTGCGAGACGGTTGAATACCGGTAAACCCGAAAATTTGCCAACTGCACGAGCACACGATACTCTGCGGAGAACAAATCTTCGAAAAACTGCGATACTAGCTGCACAGCAACTAGCTGGAGAAATACTGATCCGACATCGCCGTCAGTTATCCACGTTAACTTCTTCTGATATTGCCTTCAGACAACCACAACACCCAACATCGCCGCTGGAAGACTAAACCACCTGACATCACCGTCAGAAGCAGACAAAATTCTGAGGAACACTCAACATCGCCGCGGGGAGGCCAAACCACCTGACATCACCGTCAGGAACAACCCTACCTCGGGGAAACAAACATCCAACATCGCCGCCGGAAAACTAAATCTGACATCGCCGTCGATCACCTAAAACACCCCGCCTCGCCGCTGGAGAACTAAATCTGACAAAATACCCCGCATCACCGCTGGAGAACTACATCTGACAAAATACCCCGCATCGCCGCTGGAGAACTAAAGGATCTGCATCACCTAACATCGCCGCTGAAGAACTGGATCAACTTGACATGCCCAGCATCACCGCTGGAAAACTGAATCTAACATCGCCGTCGGAAACAAACATCGCTCTGAGAGACACTCGACGTCGCCGTCGTACAAACACCATCTCTGCTGGGGATTTAAAGAGTCTGACATCACCGTCGAACATAAACCTCTAACATCGCCGCCGGAAACCAACATAATCTGACCTTGCCGTCGAAACAAACCTAATCTGACCTCGCCGTCAAAACAAACATCCAACCTCGCCGTCGAACCAATCATAATCTGACCTCGCCGTCAAACAAATATCCAACATCGCCGTCGAACACAAACCTGATCTGACCTCGCCGTCAAAACAAACATCCAACCTTGTCGTCGAACCAATCATAATCTGACCTCGCCGTCAAACAAATATCCAACATCGTCGTCGAACTAATCATAATCTGATCTGACCTCGCCGTCAAACATCCAACCTCGCCGTCGAACATATTCAACATACTCTGACCTGGGGTTCACCCCTGGTAAATGGAACAAAAGGTACACTTGCGTATTTGAAACTACTCCGCTGGGAATGAGAGACTTAACCGAGCACACTCTGATCTGGGGTTCACCCTCAGAACCATAACGAACATCGGGGTACTACTGCACAATGATCCCACTGTAGAACTTCAACATCAGAGCTATATGAAACCCTGGCCCCTAGCCACTTCCATCTTCAGCTAGAAAAGATCTTCAAGTACTTCTGAAGATAAGCATCATTGGCCTTCAAGGATGGCAACTCAGCAGGAGGTATCTTCGACTTCAGTCTGAAGAAATGGTCCTTGGCCTTCAAGGATACATGGATCTGCCTTCAGGCAACTCCACCTCTGCTGTAGAGTATCCGTGACTTCAGTCAGGGATATACTTCGGCCTTCAGTCCGAAAAATGAATCCTGGGTCATTCATAACCTTGGGGGTAACCTTGCCTTCAGGCACCCTCGCTTCAGCTGGAGAAACATCTTCGACTTCAGTCAGAAGAAACACTATTCACTTGATCGCGATCAATCATCACCTTAGGATAACTGACTTGGTCTTCAGGCCAACACGGATTACCCTGAATACAAAAGCTGCATCTACAAACTCTTGAACTTTGTCTTCAGACAAGCGCTGATTCATCAGCACGGAAACCTGAATCCACAGGAACATTCTGGTACCGCCTTCAGGCGTTTACGAAGTCAATCTTCAGATTAGACAACACTGTTGGAGCACACATATCACTCTGCTAAGGACTTCAAGAGTCATCTTGAACAAACAACTCTGTCGGGCACCTTCAAGAATCATCTCGAACTGCTGACCTTTCTGGAGACTTTTATTCTGCTAGGGATATTCCAGGAATCCTCCTGGGCAACTCTTGCTGGGGACGCTACTGGGAAGCTCAAGAATCATCCTAAGCAAACAACTCGGGAAACTGCGCTGAGGCCTTAAGTATCATCTTAAGCAACCAACCCTGCTGAGGAATCCAAGAATCGTTTTGAACTGCAGACTTCGCTGGGGATCTCAAAAATCATCTTGAGCGAGCGACTGTGGGAATTACACCGGGGTCCTAAGAATCATCTTAAGAAAACGACCTCGTTGGGGAGAGCATCAGGAATCATCCTGAGCAACTGGTCTTTTGGTGGAGGACCTGTAAAACAAGAATGATAATAACCTAGATCATGCTTATGATGCGTATGCTTCGGTGCCCTGCCCCACACGGTGGAAATGCTATGCGTTTATGCTAAATGCTATGCAATGTTAAATGCTATGCAGTCATGCACAATGATGCGATCCCATCAGCAAAATAAATGCCGAGGGGGAAATCCTCCTGTCAAGGAGAAAGAACCACTCAGGTAGAGGAATCATCCTGCTGAGGAGAACGTGGACACGCCAATACCAATCGGACTCCGTCTGGGGAATTGATCTTCCGTTGATTGCCGCAGGGAAAACAACTTCGGTTGCTCACCGCAGAGGACGAGGCTCCACGAGAACCTGGACCTGCTGATATCAATCGCGAGAATAACCTGTGCGGCCGTCTCGGCTACTCTTCTGGGGATAACAACTCTGTGGGGAAACAACTTCAGCTGCTCAACACTCCACTGGGGAAAAACCAATCTTGATTCGATCAACTTCCAAGTATTCGGCTCTCTTGGACATCTGCAAACTCGGCTGGGGAAAGAGAAATCATTCTGCTTCGCTGGAGAGAGTGCGACTTTGGGGGAATACAGCATCAGCTGTTCAATATCTGCTAGGGAAAACCCACTCATGGTCCCAACTGCTTTCAAGGACTCGGCCCTCCTAGGGGTTAGCGAACTCTGCCGAGGAGGGAGAAATCATTCTACTTCGCTGGAGAGTACAACTCTGATGAGGAATTTCAATTCCGCTGGGGGAAGAAGGAGTCATCCGACTTCGGGGGAGGGTACAACTCTGCAGGGGCATACAGTACCAGCTGTTCCAACACTCTGCTGGGGAAGAGGGAATCATCCGACTTCGGGAGAGAATACGGCTCTGGTGGGGAATCTCAATTCCGCAGGAGACTTCAGTCTGGCACCATCAGTCGCGGCATACTTCGGCGTACGAACAATTTCCTACGAAACCTGCACTTGTGACCCGGTGCGGGGGGGCATACGAGCTTCGGCGACTTTACTGGGGAAAACATGAGCTTTGGTACCCGACCGTTTCTATGAAACCTACACTTGTGACCCGGTGCTGGGGAAAGAAGATATCGTTCTTCGGTGCTTGACTCAGCTGATGAGGTGACGTTCCTTCAGGACGCGTCCGCTTGGGGACGAGAATCCTCTCTGCCTGGGGGAGACATATCAATGCTCACTATTCTGCGTTCAGATTCTGCGGAGGAGAGACTACTGAACTCTGCTGGAGAGAGAGGACTTGCCCTGCTTCGGGGATGCGCACGGCACATCTTCTGGAAGGCGCGACACCTGCAACAACACAGACAAACAGACAAGATACCCTCCTCAAAGGGGCCTATCCGGGTTATTATCTCGTGACAATATTCAGGTAATTAATTGTTTCAACAATCAATGGGCCTAGGCCCGCAAGTTTATGTATGCGCATTTTATCAAAAAACATCGGCGTTTTCATTCGCAAACAAAACAGATAAATGCTATACAGGCAAGCAGAACTGCTGAATAATGTGCATTTTATTGATGGTGAACCCCTGAATGGGAAAAAAATGTTTTACAACAGAGGCAAGCTCCTGGAATGAGGAAGCCGCGCAAAAATAAAACATAACTATACATCAGTATGTACAAATGTCGGCAACGAGGCGTAGACGAACACCATGAGTTGATCCCTCTAAGACCCACTCGACTTCGATACTTCTCCGACGCTTCAGCTTCGGAAGACATTGATTCAGGTAAAACGACCCTCAGGTCCTCCAAACCACCAAACAATGAAAGTCCACACGCGGAACGCAGTCATTTGCTTATCCAAATCCCTAACTTTTGCGTGAACCGCCCTTTACGGGTTTTCAGCTCACCGGGATAACCTTTTTTGCCGAAGCCGCCCAGTGTAGGTTTTCGACTTCGCGGGTGTACATTTTTCAATATATCCCTAATTTTTGCCCGAACCTTTTATTCTGTTTTTGGTTCGCCGGGATGCCCCTTTTTTTCCTGGGCTCTTTCTTTTTTGCCCAGCGGGTCTCTTTCAAGCAAAGTATTTTTTAACTGCGTCCGCGTTCACCGGGGATGCAAAATCTTCACCATCCATCGTGGATAACAACAAAGCTCCTCCGGAGAAGACCTTGCTGACGACATACGGCCCTTCGTAATTCGGAGTCCACTTGCCCCGGTGATCGGAGTGTGGCGGAAGAATCTTCTTTAGGACGAGATCACCCGTCTGAAAGCTTCTGGGACGCACCTTCTTATCGTAAGCTTTCTTCATTCGGCTTTGGTACAGGCGACCAAATGCAATCGATGCTAACCTCTTCTCGTCCATCAGGATGAGTTGGTTCAAACGATTCGTAATCCATTCTGCCTCGTCGAGTTTCACATCAACCAAAACTCGCAAAGAAGGAATCTCCATTTCTAACGGTAGGACAACTTCCATACCGTACACCAAGGAGAAAGGAGTTGCCCCGGTCGACGTACGCACCGTCGTACGATAACCGTGCAAGGCAAACGACAGCATCTCGTGCCAATCTTTGTACGTCACAACCATCTTCTGCACAATCTTCTTGATGTTCTTGTTGGCCGCTTCAACAGCGCCATTCATCTTCGGCCGGTAAGGAGATGAGTTGTGGTGTTCAATCTGGAAGCTCTGGCACAGCTCCTTCATCATCTTGTTATTCAAATTCGAACCATTATCAGTAATGATCCGCTCGGGAATCCCATAGCGACAGAGGATGTCCCTCTTTATGAATTTAGCTACCACCTGCTTGGTCACATTAGCGTACGAGGCTGCCTCCACCCATTTGGTGAAGTAGTCGATTGCTACCAGAATGAAACGATGACCATTGGATGCAGTGGGCTCGACCTTGCCTATCATGTCGATGCCCCACATGGAGAACGGCCAAGGGGAGGACATGACATTCAATGGGCACGGCGGCACATGAACTTTATCAGCATAAATCTGGCATTTATGACATTTCTTCGCGAATCTGAAGCAATCCGACTCCATAGTCAGCCAGTAATACCCTGCTCTCAGGATCTTTCTCGTCATGTCATGCCCGCCGGCGTGCGTACCAAATGTGCCCTCATGGACTTCTTCCATGAGCATGCTCGCCTCTTTATCATCCACACATCCGAGTAGCACGAGATCGTGATTTCTCTTATACAGCACTCCATCAGGATTGAGATAAAAGTTTCCAGATAGCCTCCTCAGAGTCTTCTTATCCTGGGTTGACGCACCCGCAGGGTACTCCTTAGTCAAAAGGAAGGTCTGGATGTCATGGAACCATGGCTTGCCGTCAGCGGCATCCTCGATTGCAAAGACAAATGCCGGTCTGTCAAGACGCGAGAGCACAATTCTTGGAGCCTCATTCCAATAATTGACTTTATACATTGAAGCCAACGTGGCTAAGGCATCAGCCATCTGATTTTCAGCCCTGGGTACATGATGGAGTTCCACTCGATCGAAGAACGGGAGCAGCCTCCTGGCATAATTCATGTACAGCACCAAATTCGCTTGGCGAGTTTCCCACTCCCCTTTAATCTGGTTGATTACGAGCGCTGAGTCACCATATACATCTAGGTTTTTGATTCTCAAATCAATCGCCTCTTCTAGACCCATAATACATGCTTCATACTCTGCTTCATTGTTGGTAACTGGAAACGTCAGTATCGCAGTAAACGGGATGTGGGATCCGTGAGGAGTCGTGATGATAGCCCCGATACCACTTCCATAGGAATTAACCGCTCCGTCGAATATCAACTTCCACTGAGACTTCCTATCTGGCCCCTCGTCAGGCAATGGCTCCTCGCAATCCTTCGCTCTGAGAAACATAATATCCTCGTCAGGGAATTCGAACTTCATCGGCTGGTAGTCTTCGATTGGCTGTTCGGCAAGGTAATCAGACAATACGCTTCCCTTAATGGCTTTCTGGGAGACGTACTGAATATCATATTCTGTTAACACCATTTGCCATCTGGCAATCCTGCCCGAAAGAGCCTGCTTTTCGAAGACGTACTTGATCGGATCCATCTTCGAAATTAGCATAGTGGTGTGATTGAGCATATACTGTCGTAGACGTTTGGCAGCCCAAGCTAGTGCACAACACGTCTTCTCCAGCATCGAGTATCGAGATTCACACTCAGTGAACTTTTTACTCAAATAATAAATGGCATGCTCTTTTCTACCCGTCTCGTCGTGCTGACCGAGAACGCACCCCATACTCTTCTCCAGAACCGTCAGGTACATGATTAATGGTCGTCCAGCCACTGGGGGTATCAAGATTGGAGGTTCTTGAAGATACTGCTTTATTTTGTCGAATGCCTTCTGGCAATCCTCATTCCAAGTAATTGCCTGATCTTTCTTTAAAAGCTTGAACATCGGTTCACAAGTGGCCGTGAGCTGAGAAATAAACCTTGCAATGTAGTTTATTCGGCCCAAGAAACCACGAACTTCTTTTTCTGTTTTCGGCGCTGGCATTTCTTGAATAGCTCTTATTTTTGCAGGATCAACTTCAATACCTCGTTCACTAACGATAAACCCCAATAACTTTCCGGACCGCACTCCGAAAGTGCACTTGTTAGGGTTCAGCCTCAGCCTGAACTTCCTAAGCCTCTCAAAAAGCTTCAATAAGTTGACCAGATGCTCGTCCTCCGTCTGGGACTTTGCAATCATGTCATCAACATAGACTTCGATCTCATGATGAATCATATCATGAAACAAAGTGACCATTGCTCGCTGGTAAGTGGCCCCTGCGTTCTTCAGACCGAAGGGCATTACCTTATAGCAGAATGTTCCCCAGGGGGTGATAAACGTTGTTTTCTCCATGTCCTCCGGTGCCATCTTAATCTGATTGTAACCGGAGAAGCCATCCATGAACGAAAACATGGAAAACTGGGCTGTGTTGTCGACCAACACATCGATATGAGGCAATGGGAAATCATCCTTAGGGCTCGCCCTATTCAAATCCCGATAATCGACGCACGTGCGTACCTTACCGTCCTTCTTCGGTACAGGCACTATGTTGGCGAACCACGGAGGGTAAGTGGTAACGGCTAGAAATCCTGCGTCCAACTGCTTCTGGACTTCTTTGATTTTTACAGCCATATGTGGTCTCGTCCTCCTAAGCTTCTGCTTGACTGGAGGGCAATCTTCTCGCAACGGTAAGCGATGAACCACGATGTCCGTGTCAAGTCCGGGCATATCCTCATATGACCAAGCAAATACGTCACTATACTCTCGAAGCATCTCACCAGTCTATGCTTGACATCATTTTGCAGCGCAGCCCCTATTCTGACATTTCGGACAAGCTCTTCAAAACCCAAATTTACGATCTCAAAATCCTCCTCATGAGGCAGAATAACCTTTTCTTCTTGTCTCAACAAGCGGGCCAACTCTTCCGGAAGGTCTTCGTCTTCATCAATCTCATCCTCGGCTTGATAGATCGGGCAATCAAAGTCGTAGTGAGCCGTAGAGGGTCCAGAGTCGATGTCGTCTGTTATGTGGATCTCTTCACTTGTCAGCTGGATAATCTCCTTGATGGTCCAATTGTTGAGGCGCTCGCCCGACTTGCTTGGTTGAATCCAGGTGTCAAGATCACAATCACTATCCCCGCTGTCCTCAGACGCTGCGTTGATGCTTTCGAAAATTACTCCGCCCTTGGTGAATAGGATCGGCCCCTTCCCACGAGACGAACTGCTAGAAGAAGATGAAGCTTCAGCTTCAGGAGAATATCCCAATCCAAACTTATCCTGCTTGATTGGTATATCCAGAACATGCCCCCAGCCTGGGGTGGAACCGGCTTCGACGACGGCCCGAGCTTCCTTAAACGAGGAGAGATTCATCTCTTGCTTCTCTATGACGACAGGAGCTACCTCTTTTACCTTGACGGTTTCAAATGCCTGGCAGAGAGTTTCATGGATTTCGCCATCCATTTCAACATACTTAAAGGATGACAAGTGGCTCACCATAATGTCCTCCTCGCCACAGACAGTTACTATGCTGCCCCTGACAGCATATTTGAGCTTCTGATGCAGCGTGGACGTCACGGCACCAGCAGCATGGATCCATGGCCGACCTAAGAGGCAACTGTAGGCAGGCATGATATCCATGATATAGAAAACCGTATTGAACGTCTCTGGACCAACTTGAATTGGCAGGGTCAACTCTCCGAAGACGTGGCGCTTAGTTCCATCAAAGGCTTTCACCACCAGATCACTGGGCGTGCAAAGCAATCCACGGGTATCCAACTTCATTAGTGCCTTCTTCGGAAGCACATTAAGCGACGAACCCGTATCCACCAGGACATGCGACATAATAGTGCCTCTGCACTCGATCAAGACGTGCAAGGCGCTGTTGTGATCTCTCCCTTTAGGAGTCAGCTCTAAATCTGTGAATCTCAGCCCATTGCCAGCATTAACATGGGCTACCACCTCTTCTAGCTGATTTACTGATATCTCCTGCGGCACGTAGGCAGCATTCAACACCTTCAGTAACGCGTTGCGGTGCGCTTCAGAACACAACAACAAGTTAAGAATAGAGATCTTTGACGGAGTCTGATGAAGATGATCTACAATCTTATAGTCGCTCTTCTTGATTAATCGCATGAACTCTTCAGCATCTTTAACTAGCAGATCTTTTTCTGCCCCAGAAGGGACCTCCTCGACAGCTTTTCCTTTACCCTTATCTACAGCGTCAGCTCGGACCACTTTCTCTGCTGCAACCTCTGCTGGCGCGAACACTCTACCGCTTCGAGTAATGCCACTGACTCCGGCAAGATTCTGCACAGTCGATCCGTATGGCTCCAGCTCTAACTTCTGACCATTGCAGTAGACTTCGGCGCCGTAATGCCATGGGACGGCGTTAGTGCTTTTGAATGGGATTGGCCCGGCCCTGGTGATAGTGATGGTAGGCGGTCGGGGCGCAGAAATAGTAATAGGGTGACGAGGAATAGTGATGGTGGCGACTTCATCTGCCTGCTTCAGCACGACCTCCCCTGATACACTCTCAATGCTCCGGCTGAACTGCAAAATACCCTCGGACATCAGACTTTGGATACCTTCTACCAGCTGCTCACACCCATCAGGAAGTGTAGCACAAGCCATACATAACTCTCCGCATCAAGGAAAGAAGCCCTTCTTCAGCAACTTAGCCTTGACAAAACTAAGCGGCGTTTTCAAGTCTTTGACATCAGTCAGCAAGTCCGCACTCTCCTCAGTGATAACGGCATTCACTCCGCCTCCCTTATGATGAGGCATAGGGTTCTTGGTGACATTGGGCATACTGTCAGAAAAGTTAATAACCTTGGCGTCCACCAAGTCCTGCACTTTGTGCTTAAAAGCTTTGCAATTCTCAATCGTATGGCCTGGTGCCCCGGTATGGAAATCACAAGTAGCGTTGGCGTCATACCCTGGCGGTGGTGCCCCTGTTAAGGGAGCCATTGTCCTCTTTTGAACTAACTGAAGCTGAAGCAACGTTTGCAAGAGTTGTGCATACGACATAGGTGGAGTTTCAAAATGACGATTTGTCAGAGGAGCCCGATTCTGATATCTTCTATACCCCTGCTGATTCTGCTGCTGAGGCTGCTGCTGTTGCGGTGGAGCTGCTGGGATATTTATGCTAGCAATCTGCTGCTGAGGGCCCTTGCCCTTTCTCCGAGCATTAGTGACAGCACTGGCATCTCCTTCTCGACGCTTGCCAGCGTAAGGTTTCTTACTACCTCCTCCAGCTGAGGATGATTCGCCTTGAATTTTTCCAATCTTTATACCGTTCTCGACATGCTCGCCCATAGTGATGAGAGCCGAGAATGTCCCAAACATGCCACTGACCAGCTTTTCATAGTAGATTCCAGGAAGAGTAGCCACGAACATTTGCACTAGCTCACGCTCAACCATCGGCGGTTGAACTCGAGCAGCCAACTCGCGCCAACGCTGGGCGTACTCTTTAAAGCTTTCATTGTTCCGCTGTGAAAGATTCTGAAGCTGAACTCGGTTGGGGGCCAAGTCGCTATTGTATTGATAGTGGAGGACGAACGCTTCAGCGAGGTCTTTCCAGGTGCGCACAGTAGCAAGCTCCAAACCCATATACCATTCGAGTGATGGACCAGAAAGACTATCTTGAAAGAAGTGCATCAGCAACTTCTCATCGTCAGAATAGGCGGACATCTTTCTATAATAAGATCGGAGGTGGACACGGGGGCAAGTAGTACCCTTATACTTCTCGAAGGCAGGCACCTTGAATTTATGAGGTACCTTAAAATTAGCAATCAAACCGAGCTTGGACATATCAACGCCCAATGTGTTCTGATTTTCAATGTCTCTCATCTTGTCTTCCAGTGCTTTGAATCGGAGTCGAGCTTCAGCATTCAACTCTGCTTCCACACCTCTCTGGGAGAATACGTCATCCTGATGGTCCTCCAGCCACGGTTGAGGCACCAACAGATTTCCTACACCAGCATTGCCGTTGACCGGCCCTATGTTAACATTGGCTCCCAGGCTACCATTGCCGACGCCTGCCGCGTTGAGCCTGATATTAGTCATTAGATTGCCGTTAGCACTGTCGTTGCCCCCGGCAACAGGAACAACATTCTGTGGAGCGTCCACTGGAGGAGGAGTAGGTACGGCCCCGCCGTGAAGTATGCCATTACTGTCAACCCTGGAGATCAAAGGTTGAACCAAAGTACGAAGCTGGTCCTGACCGTTAGCGACCACCTGCATCAGTTCCATAAAACGATCCATCCGTTCCCGGAGCTCTTGAACATCTGACTGCACCTGGTCCATTATCCTTGTTTGATTAGCGCGAGTCGAGTAGCGGTGGATGAGTCTTTGATCAATCCTGGAGACCGGAAACAGCTCGAAACCTGTGAACCTGCAAAACCTGTCAACAATAAAGATTAGGAAAAGCAATAAGATATACGCCATGCAAATATGCTTCATGCAGATGCATGCATGTGTCTGTGCGCGTGGGAGGTTTTCCCCCGATCCTAGTGCCTTAGTGCCAGTGCCGATAATAATAAGAAGACGAAGAAATCCGAGCCCAATCATGGAAACATCAATCTAATATATATATGAAAAGGCCTGTCAAGGCAGTACACAGTATCAGCGAGTACAAAACAAATCAACAGCATGACCTCAGCCAACAAGTCTGGTGATGGTCAGCATACATCAAAGATCAAAACAACAGGAATGCAACTAGTCAAGCATGGCCACGGGCGCGATACTCTGCTAATAATTCCTTCGTCTCTGGATGATCTGGCGAAGTGAGCAACCCCTCGACGAGTAGTTCCCTCTGCCTGATGGTATGCTGAAGCCCCTGAACTGAACTCTCCCAAGCTCCTTCGCCAAAGCAATCCTCCAGTTTCCGCTTCTTAGACTCAAACATCAGCTTATGCTCCTTCAGGTTAGCAAGAGCTTTGTTGAGACGGGCTTCAGCGGCGTACCTGCGGGCGGTCTCCTCATCAAACCTCCGCTCACTGTCCTTGACTTCGGTTTCCATCTTAGAAATCTGCAGCATCAGTTTGTCCTCTCGCTCCTTCCTGGTGGCCATGGAAGTCTTCCAATGCTGGTCGAACTTAGATATCCTCCGATATGCCTCCTCCAGATGCTGCTTCTTCGTAGCTAGTACATCATTAGCAGCCCTGAAGTCTTGACCCAAGCGTTCCCGATCAGCAATCTGCTTTGCCAAGTCTGCACCCAGTTGGTTCACCGACTCTGTTTGCTTTTTGAGAGCATGCACGGCTTCATTCCGTTCACTTCAAAGCTGAGCTAACTCCTTCTCTAATTCTGCGTTTTCCCGCCTTAGTTCACCCCGCTCAGCTAATACCTGGTTGTGCTGATGAATGGACACAGTGGTAGGCTCTTCAACTGGTGGAGGACTCTCTGGTCTGATATGAGGGAATGGCATCCCTATAACGCTGGCTCTGGCTCTGATCCAAGCTGAATAAGGAGGGTAGGTTTGGCTGTTGCTCTTTCCCAACAAAGGCTTTCCCCTCTTGCTGATATTGTTCCACGCACGCTGAAGCTTGGACAACAAATCCCCCTCTAGAGTACCCGTGAGGTACAGAGATTCCTGTACCTCTTCCTCTTTCGGTGGATTCCTCAAAGCATATGCGAACTGACGAACTAGCAATGACGGATTGTAGTTGATGCAACCCTTCCTACCTATCAGAGGTACGTTAGGAAACCCACTACAACTGAAGATCACCTTGGTGCCTAACCTGTCTCTGTCAACGAACCAATCAATATCTTCTGCCGACAAACTCATCAGACGCTCAGGCCACTCAGCTGTGGCTGCAGACAAGACAAAAGAACCCCTCTTGGGCAAATGACTATCAAACCATTTGTACAGCAACGGTACGCAGCATGAGACATTCTTCCCTCTCCGGTTCTCATTCTTGTAATGCACTGAGTGATATACGTCTCCGATCAGAGTAGGGACTGGATTCCCTGAGGCGAA
Source organism: Lathyrus sativus (assembly GCA_963859935.3). Taxonomy (NCBI): domain Eukaryota; kingdom Viridiplantae; phylum Streptophyta; class Magnoliopsida; order Fabales; family Fabaceae; genus Lathyrus; species Lathyrus sativus. The sequence continues at coordinate 112,335,279 of OZ012737.1, read as the reverse complement.
GATGTGGAATGCATCAAAGTCCACGAAATCAGGCATGTTGGGGAACAGGATAATGCCATATATGCATAAAGCAAGGATGGCATTGAATGCGTCCCAACATTTGTCCTTAGCACACTGCTGTGCTTTAGCTATCAGAAACTGCAGGGAGAATCCAGGAACCTTGTTCCAACTTGTCACCACTAACTCAGAGGCGCTCAAATGGAGTGAAGAAGCTAAACCAGCCAGATCAGGCTCAGCATCCATGTGGACAAAAGGCACCTGCCCTTTGATAGGCACACCCAGCATATCAGTATACTCTTCCAATGCCGGCGCGAGAACGAAATCCCGGAAAGTGAAACACCTCAGAGGAGGGTCATAGAACTGCAGAAGAGCATGTAACCCATTCAACTCGAACGTAGAAGGTTTGCAAACCAGACTGAGCAACCTGCCATAAGACTTCCTGAACCTATCCTTCACAGAATCCCCTGCCAGGGCTATCAAACCAGTCAACTTCGACACGTCAGGGGTCGGGAACTTGTACGCAACAGTCTTCCTGAGCGAGGCCATAATAACAGTAGGAGGCGGGAAATCCTGGATCGGGGAAACGGTACCTGCAACACAGACACACGTTAATGGAATGCAAATGGATATGCAAACTAATGCAAAATGCAGGCATGCAATAATATATTCGGATAGCTGCTGTGGAGATTCTGTATTAACAGTCACTGATGAGAAGAAAACCCCGGTGTAAGACCACTAATCTGATCTACTGAGAATAACCATCTGATAGGACCGAGATCAAAATTCCGCTCTGTCAAGAATAAGTGCCTGATAATAAGGACCCCGGGTGTAAGATCAAGGAACATCTGCTGATGAAGTCTTCAGACCCCAAATCAAAATCTTCCCTATCAAGAACAAACACACAGCTGCTGATGAGATCTTCAGATCCCACTCAAAATCTGCCCTATCAAGAACAAATAACATCTGCTGATGAGATCTTCAGACCCCACTCAAAATCTGCCCTATCAAGAACAAACCACTGATAACAATATTCTGATCAAAACCTGCTCTATCAAGAACAGACAAACACCCGATGATAAGATCCTCTGATCAAAACCTGCTCTATCAAGAACAAACATATCTGCAACTGAGAACCCTGGTACCAACATAACTGATTCACTGTCAAGAAAACCAGGTAGTCTGAAGGTTAAAGTTTCCTGCAATAAACCCAGTCCGCTCACAGGTATGGACCTAAACTGACTCAAGGTACGGCATCCTATGCGTTCATCAGCGTCACAGACTTTCAAAACTGATGATACGATTCCCAGAAGGAGTGGCATCATCAAGTCTCGAAGAGGCCTCACTTAGCTGAATCACAAATGATCGGTCCCCAGAGTCGACAATCCACCAAACCAGCAACCGTCTCAACCCAAAGGGTTGAAAGTGAAGCCAACCAGATGAACCTCGTCTGAGCGTGGATTTCATGAGACACTAGTGCCTGCAAAGCAAGCACGCGCCCACTAATTTCCACTCTAAGTCTATGGTGCACTCAAGCCTGGGTCTGGCTTCTCACTCATCAGAACTCCCATCCCACAACAGCACAAATAATCATATTATACTGGAAAAAAAATGCGGGAAATAAAGTGCGAGAAGTAAAATGCGATAAATAAGTGCAACCCAACAGGTAAACACACAAACGGTAGGATTGACTCTCTTAAGGGACGTTGGATCCCAAAACTGACTCGCTTTCAGGACGTTGGATCCCTAGGAAACTATCATGTCCCCAGCAGAGTCGCCAGCTGTCGCTTGCGCAAAAATAAGGTGCCGGCATGACATAAGAGTCGCCACCTTTCGTTATTTATCCCTCAGAGCGGGAAAGGAAACAATCGGAAAAACCTGACGAAAAAGGGTAAGACAAGGTCATCGCAACCATTGTCTGGGTTCGGGAGTCGGTTACGCAAGGGGAAGGTATTAGCACCCCTCACGTCCGTCGTACTCGACGGGATCCTCGCTTGTTGTGTTTACTTGGACGGGTTGGTTTTATTCTATCTACCTATCAAGGCTGGCTGAAAAAGAAAAGAAAAATGACTCGGCAAAGCGTCGCACTTTATGCCTACGTATTCTCATCAGAGAATGAGAAATCAGAGTCAACGTAGTTCGGCCTACGAAGGGCTACGGGGGAAAGGTTGAAGGTTGCTCGCTAGGACATCGCATCCTATGCCTACGTACTTCCGCACTGTATGGAAGATCAGAGCAAACGTAGTTCGGGAAACTACGGGTTATCTCCTGAAAGAAGTATTTTTATTATGTTTGCGATTTCAACCGCACTAGAGACTATGACCTGAGAGTGAATGCGTCGCATGTCACCCAAAGGGTACCATACTAAACATCCAGACTGTGGAAAAGAAACTCTCCCACAATCCTTTCTCAGATAGCTTAAGGCTCGTAACGTACGAAAGAAATCATTCATGATTACTGTATCTTAAACTGTTTTGAGATGAGAAGAGAACAGGCCCAACTAGGAGGGAGACTATCAAGTCCTACTGTTATCATGCCATGGATTCATCCTATGGTTGAGGTTTGAACAGGGAACTCCTAGAAGTTATCATGCATAGGTTTCAACCTAAAAGTCTATCATCAAATCCTTATCAAAGGAAATGAGAGTCCTAAGGGATCATGTCAATGATACACCAAAACAGACAAAGCATCAGCTTAACAGTAAAATGCATGCAATGCAAGTGAGGGAGGAAATGTGTGTGGGGCTTCATCCTCCACAAGCTCGTCTCGACCTCAAGCCAGTCATGAAATGACAGTAATCATACTAAAAAATAAACAACATGCTATCAAGCAATAAACAGTAAACTGCAGTCATACAGATAAAAGAAATGAAACTATGCTATCAAGCAAACAAACCACATGAGCAAGGGAGCTGGGCTCTACCGAATACCCGCAAGCAAAGCCACGCAATAACAATACAAGCAGAGGGAGCAACTCAACCTCTAATGCAATCATGCTCTTGGACTGAACTTATTCTAGATGAACTTAATCTAATGCAACAAACAAATCAGACAAAACACACAATACAGAAAAGAAAACAGAAGAAAGCCTCAGCTCCTCCAGCAGCGACTCAGTCTTCAGACTTCAATCATCAACTGCTTTCCAGGTATCAACCCTACAACATGAGTATCAACTCATCTTCTCCCTTAAGCTTCAGCTTCTTGATCAGCTCCACCTTCAGGCTTCACTATCTTCAGGGATACTCAGGTATCAACTTGATCTTCACAGAGTCTTCAGACTTTAACAATCTTCAAGGAATCATCCTCTTCACAGCTTCAGCTTCTATCTTCAATGGCTCAAATGCTCCAGCAAACAAGATTCAGTCAACAAGATGAGGTGAGGATGTTACAGTGCTCACTGACTTCCAAAGGATGCCATTGAGGACTTAACATCAAAGGGGAAAGGCTCTCTCAAAGTTCTACCTCAGAGGGCAAGGTCACTAATCCCTCCAAAGGAGAGAGGTTAATACCCTTAAGGGACTTTATGTCACAGAGAAGGAAGGAGGTGAACAAAACACTCCTTGTTTATTGAATGGAATTATGCTATCTAAAGCTCTACCTATGCACTTATGATCCTATAACCAAAACAAACAAAAAGCTAAAACTAAGCTCCTCTGCAAGGTCTTCAAATCTTCAATGATGATCCACAAGGTCTTCAACTCCACCTCAAGGCTCACACACTCAAAAGAGAAGAAAAGAAAAGAAAACAATACAAACTATGCCTTTAAGCAACACACATACTAACCATACATTCAAAAATCAATTAAAAATACTAAAATACCATACAATATTCTAGTAAAATTCTAGGGGATTATATACATACTTACCCTTAACCCATATATTCCCCATACACTAATTTGGCCTATAAACCCCAAAATAAGATTGCTAAGTCTACTTATACAACCTAAAACCCTAATTTGAGCACCCAAATGCCAAACAAGCAAACTATGTCAAGTTTTAATCTAAAAATTGTGAATTAAATCCTATATGAACTATGATTCAATACCTAACTATGCCAAAAAGAATGGCTCAAAAATCCTAAGGGAAAGTCCTAAAAGAAATTATACAAAATTGAGCATCAACTAAATCAATTAAAAATACTATTTACAAGAATAATATGCTAAAAATATTAAAAGAAAAATAAAATGGGATTTTATTTATTTACATTTTTCTAGACATGATTATGAATATGTGAAAAAAACAAGAAGTGAAAAATATTAATTTTTGAATTTTATATGATTTTTATAAAATGCAAGAAATATAAAAGAAATTGAAATAAGAAAATAAAATAAATGGGGGGAGGGGGTGTCAAGAGCAAGGCGCTCTAGTTGTTTTATGATTGGGCTGAGAACCTGGGCGGTGCAGATATTAAATTGAGATAGGCCCACCTGCGCTCAGAAAATCACTTGAAAAATTAAAAGAAAAATAAAGGGGAGACGGTGCAGAAAGCAACAAATTCCAGTTCGTTTTTGGATTTGGGCCGCTGGTGGGGTGTGAATAGAGAGATCTTTGCTGAGGCCCAGGACCTGGCTTTAATGAAACGGCAACGTTTAGCTTCAATGGAATTCCCTCTGTTTCTGAAATTGAATCTTGGTCGTGCGATGGAATTAAAAGGTCAAACATCCAGAATGATCCAATGGTGGGAGTTCATCGTCCCCAAATGTCATCTAGGGTTTCAGAAACCCTAACTCCATGCAAGAATTTCACCTCCTTCGTTCTCCTCCATTACTCAATGAATCCACGAACTTCCAAAGGCAAAAATGCTCTACGTGTTACCAGGAATCCAACCCCACTCATATCTTTCACTGAAACCTCGTGTAACTCCTAACCCGATGGCTAAAAGTTCTGGGTTCAACTTCTTTTCTCTGTGATCGACCTTAACCAAACTCAGATCCAATGATCTAAACTTGCTCCTTAGGTTACCCTCATCATTCTATACTATCACATACCAATTAAAACCTAATATACAGATGGTTCTTAATCTTGCAAGAAATGATGATCTGCTATCAACCTTCATGGAATTAACTCAAACTTGCCAGGATTGGTAACCTATTGGTCTCTAGTAATCCTACACTAACCACCTAGTCTAGAAGTGCATAAATAAGGAGATACAAGTGCTTTTGCAAACCTGTTGCTTGATGATGGCAGGGGTAGTTCTCTTGCAATTCAACTCGTGCAGCTCTCCAAAATGGATCTTTGATTGATGATAAAGGTACTGTATGCAAAAGAGTTGAGAGAGAGTGCTTGTGTCTTGAGTTTGAGATCAATTTGCCTTCTTTGCAATTTGGATATTACACCTTCAATCTTCCATGGATTTACCTTCAATTTGGTATGCAATTGCTCATAAAGATCAGAATAATATGTTTGTGGAGAAGAAAAGAATGAAGAGGGAAGAGAAAGAGAGTTTGTTGTGATTTTGCAAATGGGGGAATTTCACTTTTTTACACTCTAATCTCACCACTCACCAACAATCATCACCAACCTTGACCACATTGTGATCTAACCAATATATAGAAACCAATGGAAGAGTCTAGATTCATCTAGAAACTTTGAGAATCATTTAGAAAGTCATGGAACTTCTCTTGTTATGACATATTGCATTATCTCCTTTCATGCCTTAAACCTTTCAATCTTGTGTCAAAAACTCCTTACATGAGATATTGGGATTGAATGAGTGAAAAAACAAGCTAAACCTTGCCTTATGCCAAGTTTCTCAAAGGTTCCTTAATATGCAAGCATGAACTTTACAAAGCAACCTCCATTTTGAGGCCTCAAATCAAAATTATACTTGAACCATTGTTTTTAAAATAATGTTTGGAGTCAAAATGACATATTGGATGACCCATTTTGGATTTGTACATCTCCTAAACCAAAATTCCATTTCAACTTTTTCAACTTATAAGCCATTTTTAGGTCATTTTTACCCAATCATGAAAATCCTTGCTACAAGCTCTTCCAATAACTCATGACCTCTTTTCTAAGCTTAAAATCCCATTTTGAACAACTTTTATGTTTTGAGTGTTTTCATTTGAAGCTTGGAAATAGGAGATATGGCCCTTACTTAAAATGACCTATAACTTCCAAATGACCAAAATACCCCTGTCTTGTTCACACCATAAGTTGAGTTCTACAAATCCTATAAAGGACTTCTAGTACTATCTAGAAAGCTAAGAAGAGTCTCTTCAACATTAATGTTGACCAAGAAACCATAGGAATCATCCTACTAGGGCAAAAGTTGTCTGCAAGTTGGGTGACTTTCAAGGACCCAGATTCACACACCTCAGCTGACCTGTAATTTGTCAAAACCATAACTTGAGCTCTGCACATCCTATCAAGGACTTCTGCCACTCAAATTAAAGCTAAGAACAAGCTCCACAACATTCATGTTGTGGGGAAGATGAGATATCAATCACATCTTGAGCTAAAACTGCCTGGAAGATAAGGATCAAATTAGGGTTTTTTCACTGACAATCCTTGGAAACCCTGACTTGAAACTTCTCAAACTCCTCATTCATGATGAGTTGGTCTAGGAATCATCTTTATAACATCTCCATACATCATTCCATGATCTCATGGCCCTTGGATTGGGTCTCAACCTTCTCCAAATCTTCAGCTGATCTGGGGTTGACCCAGTCAAAACCCTAATTCTACCATTCATGGTTGAATCTTCTGAATCCTTGCATAATGACCTCTCTGAGCTTTATGATGGCTCTCAAGACATATCATAACCTTTCTCAAAGCTTCCAGTCTATTCTTCAAAGTCTCAGAATCATTTGAGGGGCTCCCACAACTCCTAAGCTATGAGGCACATAACTCTAGTCTCAAACAGTTACTCTGAGGATCTCCTGAACTTTCTGATGAAGATATCAACCTTCAAACACTTGATGGATAAATAAATGTTGGTCAAATTTTAGGGTGCAACACATCGCTCTTCAAAGAAACCCAGAAAACTGTCAAACCTTCATCGTGTTCATCTGGATTTTCCAGAAATTCACCCGTTGTTCTTCATTTCCTTCAAGATCCTCAGCAATAATCTCCAGAAATCCGCCTGATATTTGACTATCTTCAACGAGCAAGAACACTCGCGTTCGTCACCTTCAATCTTCCCTCTGTTTCCAGATCGTGAGAATCAAGATTCTCAGAACTTCTCCAAAATCTTCAGAACGCCTTAAGAACATTCATCCCTCAGAAGATTCCCAGAACTTCAACTTATCATCAACACGCGCTTCTAAGATCTTCGTCCTCCTCAGTTTTTTCCCAGAAAGATTATTGCTCTTCAAGCGCACCTTCGAAGAACTCCAAAAACGTCATCGTCTCCAGGTTCGTTCTTCTCGCCTCCATTATTGTACTTTCATGAATTTAGGGCTTTTGTTTTGAGTTTTGAATGATTAGATTTGAGGATGAGGGTTGAGTGGATCTGAGTATGGTAAGGGTATTTTGTTTAAGATCCGTGAGAGGGTTTTGAGAGGGAATCAGAGAGAGAGTAGGGTTGCGAGCGGCGTTAGGGTTTTTGGTGATGAACAGTGATCAGGGAATTGGAGAAGATAGGTTTTGTTGTGTGATCGTGTGGGTTAGGGTTTCAGTTGGGCCCAAGCCCAAGTTGGTTTTGCTGATAGCATACAATATGTTTGCTCATTCACCCCCCTGCGTGAGAGCAGAATGAATTGGATTGGGCCTTAGGCCCCACTGCACCCCCCCCCCCCCCCCCCCCCGTTTGTGTTTTTCTTTTTTATTTTGTTAATTTCTTTGTTTGTTCATGTTAGAAACAAATGCATTAAAAATAGTAGAAAAATCCAATTTAACCCATTCTTTTTTCCATCTGTTCACAATTCAATGTAGAGTTTTATAATGCAAAAACATTAATTTGATCATGCATTTTATTTTTATTTGGCATTTTTGCATTTTAATTGATATGGAATAATTGGTTTGTGGCACGTCTGCCTTGTTGATTTTCGTTCTCTCATTTGGTAATGGATTTTGCTCTGGTTTTTTAGTATGTTGCACTAGACTAATGCATGTTCCCCGTAGATTTTTCATAGATTTTTAGAGGTTGATTGATATTGTTTTAGGGTTAGGGAATAGAGACCTCGCAACTTGTTGGTAACCCTTGACCATTCATATATTAGGGATTGTTTAGTAGCATTAGAAGTTGACTTAGGCTTTGAGATTTGATCTTGGGATCATAGAGCCGTGTAGGTTTCCCCTAGATTTTTGGTAGATTTTTGTAGGGTGTCCTGTTATTTTTGTCTGAGCTTAAAGATAGGAGAAGTCTTGATGGCTTCTGACTTTGAAGTTCAACTGTGGTTGAACTTCAGAGATAGTTTCTTGTGGTTTGAGGATCTGTGGTTTCTTCTTGGAGATGGAGGCTGGATGAAGTCTTGATGGAGCTTGCAAGGATGCATGGATTGAAGACCTAGTCTAAGAGCTTGCTCTCTGTTTGTGAGGTTTGAGATCCTGAAGTTTGAGGGAAATTTATGGTACTTTCCTGAAGAAGGCACTATGAATAACTTTCATTCTTTCTTCTCACCTCTTTCCCAAGTATCCAATGATGTTGGAGCCTTCATGTGAGTTTAGTTTTTCCCGAGGAGGAATGTAAACCGATCACAGTTGTTGAGCCACATGGGATACGATTCCTAAGTGGAAGCCTCCTAGTACTTTCCTGAGGAAGGCACTATGGGTCTGTTCACTTAGTTCCCTTAGATTCATATAGGCTTTCTTAAGTATCCAATGATGTTGGAGCCTTCATGTGAGTTTAGTTTCTCCTGAGGAGGAATGTAAACTGATCACAGTTGTTGAGCCACATAGGATACGATTCCTAAGTGGAAGCCTCCTAGTACTTTCCTGAGGAAGGCATTATGGGTCTGTTCACTTAGTTCCCTTAGATTCATATAGGCTTTCTTAAATATCCAATGATGCTGGAGCCTTCGTGTGAGTTTAGTTTCTCCTGAGGAGGAATGTAAACCGTTCACAGTTGTTGAGCCGCATAGGATATGATTCCTGAGTGGTAACCTCCTGGTACTTTCCTGAGGAAGGCACTATGGGTTTGTCCGCTTAGCTCCCCTTCTTTGGTAAGCTTGTTCTGAAGCTTGAAGACTGGGATTGATTTCTCTTGTGTTAGGGCTTTGCTTAGATATTTGCTTTGTTTAGGGTTTTGCTTGGATATTTGATTAGGGTTTTGCATAGGGCTTTGTTCAGGGGTAGATCAGGGGTTTTGTTTCAGGGTTGTTTAGGGTCTTGCTCAGGGGTAGTTTCTTGTTTTGGGATAGGAGTTTGTCAAGCTGGTTTGCCTTCTCTTTGTGTTGTTTGACTTGTGTGGTGTTGTGCTGTATTAGACTTAGGGGTTCATCTAGATATTTCTGAGGTAGGTGCATCTTAGAAGTAGGCTTTCTGTGCATGAGAAGTTGAGGTGGGCCTCCTTCTGCTTGTTTGTTATTGAGTGGCTTTGCTTGCTGGTATTTGGTAGAGCTGAGCTCCCTTACCTCTGTGGTTTGCGGCCTTTGCGCCTTGTTTGTTTGATTGTTGCATTCATGCATATTTCCAGTATTTCTTTACTTTGCAGTTGATTCCTGTTTGCTGTTCAGTCTTGTTGCCATGATCCCTTAGGAGCTCTAACTTCTCCGTTGCGGAGTCGTTATGATAGACATTAGGATGGTCAACCAGGCATGATAACATTAGGTAGATTCCCCTTTTCAGCCGTAGTTTTAGGGTGTCTTTTCCCTTTCTCAGTAATAGGAGCCTTTGAGTAGCTTGTGTCGTAGTTAGCCGAACTACAGCTGCTCTGATTCCTCGTACCAGACGAGGATATGTAGGCATAGGATGCGATATCCTAGAGAGTACACTAACAACTAACCTTTGTTCTCTCGCGGCTGTGCGATCGAGACTTTCCCGCTGACGACTGATTGTTACCCTTTTCTCTTGCCCGAGTGCATTTGAGACCAGACCGTAGTTGTAGGTTCCCGAACCTTTGAAACCAGTTTGTTTTCTCACTGCTGTGTGAGAACCCCCTGGTTAGCCGTGGTTAGTCGAACTATGTTTGCTCTGATCTTCCATGCTGTGTGGAAGTACGTAGGCACAGGACGCGATGTCCTGGCGAGCAACCTCCCCCCGTCTAGGCGTAGGTAGTCGAACTACGTTGACTCTGACTTTCCCATTGCATGAGGGAGTACGTAGGCCCAGAACAGCATATGTTCTGTCGAGTCCTGTCCTTTTCTTTTCTTTTCAGACTGACCATTAGCGTAGATAGATAAACACACCCTTATCCTTATAAACACCAAGCGTGGATCCCGTCGAGTACGACGGACGTGAGGGGTGCTAATACCTTCCCCTTGCGTAACCGACTCCCGAATCCAGGTTTTGGTTGCGATGACCATACCTTTCCCCGTCTTTGCGAGGTTTACTTAGAGTGTTTCCTTTCCCTCCGTTGGGATAAATAACGCACGGTGGCGACTCTCCTGTCATGCCGGCGCCGATTTTCGCAGTAGCGACAGCTGGCGACTCTGCTGGGGACTTTATAGCATCTAGGGACTTTTCCCATCCCTTATGCTGGGACCGTTTCCCATCCCCTACGCGAGTCAATCCTAGCGCCTGGGTGTTTATCTGTTGGGTGTTGTGCATATGTGTTTTATCTTTTCGCACTTTACTTTTCCGCACCTTTACCTTTCCGCATTTACTTTCAGCATTATATTATTATGATTATTGTTGTGGGCAAGGGAGGTTACTATGAGTGAGAAGTCGGACCTGGGCTTGAGTATGCACCTAGATATAGTTGTGGAGAGTAGTAGACGAACCTGTCTGCTGAGCAGGCACAGTTCCCTACGAAATCTGCGCTCAGACGAGGTTCTCGCAGAGGTGCTCCTTTCCGGTCCTGAGGATCTGAGGGGAGTCCAGACGTGAGGATTGTCGACTCTGGGGACCGATCATTTGGAAGTCAGCTAAGTGAGGCCTCTTCATGACTTGATGATGCCACTCCTTCTGGGAATCGTATCGTCACTCATGAAAGTCTGTGACGCTGATGACCGCATAGGATGTCGTACCTTTGTCCGTGGATTAGGTTCATCATACCTGTGAGGGGGATTGGGTTATTGCAGGAAACTGGCATTCAGAAACCATGATTCAGTATTTATCAGACGGTGTTCTTGATTCATCTCCAGGTGTTTTGTTTGGATCAGATGGGTTTCTTGTCTGAGGTTGATACTATTATCAGATGGTTTTCTCGTCAGATACAGAGGTTCAGATGGATTTCTTACCAGGGGATTGGTATCTTGAGTATCAGATGATAGTTAGTGTCATGAGGTTCTGGTGACTGTGGTGGTTTTCTGTTCTGGATATCACAGAGATGTTCCTCTTCAGGCTACAGCATAGCCTCTGTGTTCACTGATTGCATTATTTATCATACTGCATCATTGCATTACCATTTGCATCCAACTAACGTGTGTGTATTGCAGGTACATATTTTCCCTCCCAGTTCTGGTGTCTGTTTCCTAGCAAGACATAGAGGCCATGAAGAGAGTGTTACCCTACAAGTTCGCGTCTCCAGATATCAGTCTGTTGTCAGAGTTGGTTACTATTGCTAAGAAGAGGGTGATGGGAGATTTTAGGAAGACATATGGGAGAATCCTGACCTATGTTTACCAGCCTTTGGCCTATGAGATCAGCGGCATTTACACCCTGTTGCAGTTTTATGATGCGGAGCTTAGGTGTTTCGTATTCCCTGACTTTGTCTTGGCTCCTACCCTGGAGGAGTATTCGGCGCTCTTGGATATACCGATTCGCGAGCAGATGCCTTTCTATCATACGGACGCTAAGCCTAATCTGGCTGAGCTTTCTGCTATTCTGCACTTAGGAGAGTCTGACCTGACAGGGAAGATGATCAGAAGAGGAGATGTGTGGGGATTTCCGTTGGATGTTTTGGTGGAGAAGGCTCGGGAGTATGCTAAGAAGGGTGGCTGGGTTGTTTTTGACGCCATCCTTGCTGTATGTGTTTATGGCATCGTATTGTTCCCAAACATTCCTGATTTTGTGGATGCAGATGCTTTCTATATTTTGGCTGCAAAGAACCCAGTTCCTACCTTGCTGGGAGATATCCACCATTCCACTCACTACCAAAATGAAAAGCGGCGAGGAAGGAATGTCTCTTGCTGTGTACCTCTCCTGTGCAGGTGGTTCACCAGTCATATGCCTAAGTCAGGCCCTTTTGTCACCTCTATTGATTCTTTAGGATGGCCGGAGCGCTTGATGGGGTTGACTTCCGAGGATGTGGTATGGGTTAACGAAGAGGTATTCGGAGTTGAGGTCATACTCAGATGTGAAGGATTCCCTAATGTTCCTTGAATAGGAAGGAAAGGGTGTGTCAATTACAACCCTTCCTTATTGATCAGGCAGTTTGGGTATGCACCTTAGGGAGCGCCGAAGCCCGAGGAGATACAGGAATCTTTGTATCTCACTGGGGCAATAGGGAAAGAGATGTTGATCAAGCTTGAGAAGGCATGGAAGAACCTGCATAAGAGAGGGAAGCCTTCAGGTAGCAGAGGGGATACCCGAGTTCTTGGTCCGTATGTGGAATGGATTCGTGAACGAGCTACAAAATTCCTTATGCCTTATCCTGCAGTTCAGCCATTGTATCCTTCTCCGGTGGAGGGGCCTACCACTATAGACATACAGGCATACAAGCAGCTGATGGCGGAGAAAGAAGAGCTAGCAAAGGCTAAAGAAGCTTTACAGAAGGAGAATGCCCAGCTTCGTCATGAAAAGATTGAAACAGGATATTTTTCCAAACAACAGGCCGAAACTCTGAAACATCTGAAGACTACTTTATTGGAGTTGACTGAAACCAAGAAGCGTCTGGAGTTAGATGTAGACTCAGTTAGCAGTGTATTGGCTACTAAGAAGCAAGAGCTGGAAAGGGCCTACACGAAGCTAGCTAAGTTCAGAGAGCACTGGGATCTCACTATGGCCAAACGCAAAGAACGGGAAGAAGAGCTAAAGACACAGGTTGCTCAGCTGGGAGAACAGGTCAAAGTGAAGACTGAAGAGCTTGAAGAAGAAGCATGCCGTCGATACGAGGCCGAACGCCAACTGATTGATGCCATGAAGAATCTGGAAGATTGTCAGCACAGAGCAGACGCCAAGAGACCCAAACCTGGGGATGGTGCCCAGGATAAGGCTTAGGAAGATTTTGTCAGAGATATCCAGGGAATGGTCAGGAAGAGGGATTAGTTGATAGAAGACTTGATTTACCGACCGGATCACGCAGAGACGAAGAAGCTGGTTGAGGATTTCTGCAACCGTACTCGCACTTGATTTCTCTCTTGTATTCTGTGTATTGAGATCACCACCAGGCATGTTGGTTGGGATCCTCCTTTATCATCTTAGTTGTATGGGACATAGTCGTGTAACGTCTTGACAAGACTGTCATTCCAATAAATATATGAGGGTTTTTCTAAATCTTGTCTTTATGGTTTATCTTGTCTCACTACCACTGACACTGGAATTGGAGGGGAAATATCCCCAATGCACACATGCACGTTAGCATTTTTTGCATTTCTGTCTGCATAAATCATATTGCATAGCATTTCTCTAGCTGGCCAGAGCACTTATCCGGCCATTGTTTTTCACCAGAGGGTGATTCTCGGGGATTGTTCGAGGCAAGAGTGGAGTGTTGAAGACGACCAAGGGGCTGAAGCAGATTTGAGCAGAATCAAGCAGGGTAGTCAGTTACAGGTAATTGGTAGTTGTGTCTGAAGGCAATTTCCAGGCTCCTAACACCTTGACAGGGTTTACTATGACGTCCCACCCTCGGTATGATTCTATGGAAGACTTCCCGAACAACGTTACTGCAGACCAAGTGGTACAGCCTACTGTCGAGAACCGAGATCGACATGAGCAGTTTGTTGCCCGAAATGAACGTCCTCCTCCTGCTAACAATCAAGGTGTTGCTTTCCCTGTGAGGAATTACCGAAGAGATATTCCAATGGTCGGGATGGTAGATACAAGCGCTCTTGAAAAGGATAGAAGACTCCGAGCATTGGAAGAAGGAATGAAAGCCTTGAAAGTGAAAGATGTTGTTAACCTGGATGCTGTAGACATGTGTTTGGTTCCTGATCTGGTGTTGCCTTACAAGTTCAAAGTGCCGGAATTTGAGAAGTACATGGGAGATAGCTGTCCGAAGATGCATGTGATGATGTTCTGTCGAAGAATGACTGCGTTTGTGCGAGATGACAAGTTGATGATCCATTGCTTTCAGTATAGCCTGACTGGGGCATCCTTGAGGTGGTATGTGCAATTAGGGAGTAATCAGATTCGATCATGGGTGGATTTAGCCAGAGCTTTCATGAAGCAGTACGATTACAACCTGGATTTGGCTCCTAGTCTCGTACATCTGCAAGAATTATCTCGGGCGGAGAATGAATCATTCAGAGGGTATGTGCAAAGATGGAAAGAATTAGATGCTAGTGTTCAACCACCGCTTCAGGAAAGAGAAATGGTTGACATCTTCTTGGGTACTCTGAAAGGCCATTATTTTGACAAATTGTTCGGTTGCACAAGCTTTGTGGGCCTGATGAGAATGGGAGAGCTTGTTGAGAGAGGACTCAAGAGTGGAAAGCTTCGAGATGCTCCTTATTACCCAGTTGATAAGAATGAATCAGTCGTCAATTCTCAAGAAGAGTGGGAAGGAGGAAATGACGTCGTCTCAGAATCTCTAGCATCTCAGGACCGGTTTTCAGACACTTCAAGTCAACGGTCATCCTGTCGTCGGTCGCGTCAGCACGTCCCACGGAGACCAAGGAAACCTGAAAGGCAGTTTACTCAGCTACCGGTGTCGTACAGTCAGTTGTTGCCAGATCTGATCAGAAGTGGATTGATAGTGCCGAAAGAGACTAATCCAGTGATTCCACCGTATCCTCCAGGTTTTGATGCCAGCGCCCGCTGTGAGTACCATGTTGGGGCACAGGGGCATTCAACAAATGATTGTAAAGTGCTTAGAATCCAGATTCAGGATCTGTTAGACTCTAACCGGATTTTCATCGCGCCTCAGGGTTTTGTTCAGATTAATGATTCTCCGTCATCCAGTTGTGTGGGTTCGTTAGTTAATGTCATGGAAGACTCCACAGGAAGTGTGTGCTCTGAAGATTGTCAAACGGAGAGTTCATTTGAGTATGAGAGAAATTTCTAGAGGGTTCTATGCCGGGTGTCGCATCTGTTTTCTCTGCCTAATCTGCTTAGCTTTTGTGCTAGTGTTTGCTGACCACCACCAAGATTGTTGGCTGGGGTCATTGTATTTGTACTCATCTGCGCTTACGTGCTGCTTTTGTTGGTTATACATGTGTGGGAGATGTTCGTCTGTGTGCTTATAGCTTGAGTTTCTCTATGCCTTGTCTTGAATATGTGTTTGCTTTCTGCATTTCGTTATCATTTAACAGGTACCTCAGAACCGTGGGTCTTATTTCCTCATGCTCCAGTTTGTTGCAGGAATTCCTTCAGAGAGATGGAACAGAATCAGGTTGAATTGGTTGAAGTCCGAAGCCAGCTGGGGCAGATGATGAGAGACATGCAAGATATGCGTCTGGAGCAGAAGATCCTCAAGGAGGAAAATAGTCAGCTGAAGACCCAAATGAGCTTGATCATGGAAGTAGTCAAGAGTGTGCTTAGGAAAGAGGATGATCAGCTATTTGAAGCCACAGTGAAAAAGCTCGTGCCACCTGTGCCTGTAGAGCCTGAGCAACAGCAACAGAAGATACATCCAGCTCAACGGAGGATTCAGGAGGGGAAGCCAAAGAGGATATTTGAGGCGCCACCTACAACATATGCTGAGCTCTTGCAGACTTTATTGAGGTTCAGAATGGTTGAAAAGAGAACGTTGGACCCACCCACAGGAGCACTTCCTGATGGGTGCGATGCCAGTAAGCAATGTGAATTTCATTCTGGGGCACTCGGACACGACATCGAGGGTTGTCATGCTTTTAAGCACAATGTTCAAGACTTGATTGACTCGAAGGACATTGAATTCACGCTGAGCGGCGTAGCTGTACGTATTGCTCCTGTCCCAGTTGATGTTAAGATGACGGATGTTTCTAAAACTGCAGTAGGTCAGAAGCGTATCCTGGACTCCACGGTGTCAGAATCTCCATGTCCACAACTGTTGCCTATTCCTGGGGCAGATCTGAGAAAGAAAATGGCTAAACATAAGGAGTGTCTTAATCAGTACGGTGAAAGTCAAGAAACCGATGTTGCATTTACTACGAAGGTTGTTCAACCGTCAACCCGATACCAGCAACAACAGCAACGATATCAACAGTGGAAAAGGCAACAACATCCCGATCAGCGAAAAGCTCAAAATCAGAGGCCGGTGAGGGTATTTAAGGTGCCTCCGATGCCGTATGCCGAACTTCTTCAGGTGTTGCTACGATTGCAGTTGGTTGAGAAGAGGAAGTTAGCCCCGCTGACAGGTACACCTCCAGCAGGTTATGATATCAAGGAGCGTTGTGATTTCCATTCAGGAGCACAGGGGCACAACATTGAAGATTGTCTGGCCTTCAAGCACAAAGTACAGGACTTACTTGATAGTGCAGCAATCAGCTTCGGGCAGGAAGGTCCCAAAATCATCTGAATGAAGGAGAAGGGGCTCTATAATTTGGTTGAGTCGTTGAAAGCAGATCAGGACAGCATCGAATTGTCTTTAATAACTGATTGTGAAGGTAGTTGGTTCAGCAACAGGAGAGATGTGAAAGCCCGGTTCTAGGAAGCTGGCATTTTTTTTCTTTGTTTTATCTTGTCATTTCTTTACATTTGTAGTTTCTTTCCTGTTTAATTTGCAATCTTGTTTGTAAAACTTGTTGTTTTCATTCAATTGATGATAATGGAATAAATATGCATGTTTTGATTGAATCCATTTGTGTTCACTAATTGTTTTTACAAATGTCCAATGCTTGGTTAAGAGGGATCCGGGGAGGATGACGAAAATGAACGACATACAACTTCCGATATTGTATGCTTTTGAGATAAAACCTGCTGATGATGTACAGGCATTGTTTCAAATCCCTAAACACCGGTGATATAAGGAAGATAATCCCTTGTCAACCCCTTTGAGCCTTGTAGTAGGAGTTTCCTTCTGTGAATGAAAAACCCTCAATCTTAACCTGGGGCAGGGTAGGTGTTAGCTAATTTGACTGAGCGTTCAAGTTGCAAAAGGAGTGTCCGTTTGAAGATCAATCACACCTCTAGAGGTCGTGCCTAAAGGACCACAATGGTTAAATCAAGAGTGAGACAGTCACATCATTCTCCAATGAGTCAAGCAACCAGTGTCACACGACTTGTTCGAAAAAAGAGAAAGAGAAAAAGAAATCAAAAGCCCGCTAAGTCAAGAAAAGAAAACAATTGACTTAGGCAAAAATGAGGGTATCCCGCTGGACTTAAAAAAAATCAAAAGAAACTCAAAAAGAGTCAGTCCAGGCAAAAGTTAGGGATATGAAAAGAAAAAAAGATGAAAGGATGACAAAAGAAAAATCCTCGGATCAAATACGAGTCGTGTGATCCTAGGTGTCCAAGACGAAGAATGAGTGGCCGTCACTCCCAAAATCATAATTTCTCGAACTATCACTCCTATCTTTCAGCCTCTGAGAGGTGAGCGCTAAGGTCGAATTAGATGAACATAGGATCAGAGAACATCAAGGAGAATGGGTGGGTTAAAATAAACTTTGAGCCTTTATCCTTTCTTTCAAAACCGTGAACTTGACCACGTTACAACCTTCAAAAGTCCTAATTGAAGCAGGTCGTTTCGAAAGCGTACTTCGGTGAAGGTCGCGTCGATTCTGACTCCTAGAAGGGTTCCTCTTACCATGTTGGTACTGATGTTGATAAATGTTTTGTGCATTTTATGCCATAAACTGTGTTTTCCTAATCCCAGTGAACAGATTGGATGTCAAAGCTGTCATATGTGTTGCATTAGTATATCTTTTACGCAGAACAACTTGTTTTACCTGCGAGTAAGCGCTTGACAGCAGGAAAGTTTCCTACAATGGAAAGTATGGTCAGGATAGAATACAGAACGCCTGAAGGTTCCGAGAGCAGGGGCAAGCTATTATTATGATCCCCAGTCAGGTCAGCCATTCAAAGTCAGTTATCCTGGGGCAATCAGGTTAAGATTTGGTAAATACCTCGTAGTCAGGGGGCACTACTCTGAATCAGATAATCAGGGGCAAAGTCAGTGCAATCAGGGGCAGACCATCTTAAGCGCGCAGAGGTTATTCGAGGAGCATTTGATGGGAAGTATCTCTCCGAAGTTCAGAATACCGGGGCATTTCATATCAGACCGTCAGGGTACAGATTTGCAGATTTCCTTTCAAGGACTATCCCCACAGAAGTCCTGCAGGCTGGGGCATATCAGAAGCGAAAGGATTGGTGTTCTCCGTATCAGCAGGGTTATTCAGAGTTATTCGAGCAGATTCAGCCAATTTTCAAGAGTGAGGCGAATGTCGGGAAGTCGTGTCGCTATCCTTTGACTCTTCAACCAGAAGGTTGTGTAGTCAGACAAAATGTTTTCCAGCGTCATTTGTACCTGACCCATCGCAGATAGCCTAAAAGTTCAAATTCATGTTGGCGATCACTGTGAGGCCCATCCGTGTTGGCGCATCAGTTTCCAAGTCCGAGCTTCGTCAGTACGCAGGAAGACTCCGTCTATTTTTCTCCAGCAAAGTCCAGTTTTTCATTGGTATGGGTAAGCTATCACCAGAAAAGTCCAATCATACTTGGCACATCCGCTATTCCCCAGCAGAGTTATATTCCCTAGCAGGGTGTTACTTCAACGAGGTGTTTGGTTAAGTTCCCAATTTCCCCAGCGGAGTTGAGTTCACTCTTCCAGCATTTATTTTGCTGGAATGATTCTGCGATATCGGGTTATCCCCAGCGGAGTTGGCTTCGTCTTCAGCATTTATTTTGCTGAAGTGGTTTTCTGTACCAAGCTTTCTCCAGCAGCTCGAGCCTGCATCAGCATGTTGCATGTCATCATATTTGCATCATACTTGCATTTCATTTTCAAAATGCGTAGCATTTTCATCCTGAATGGAGCATTACGCCATAGAAAATTCAAGCATATGCATATGCATACGAAGCATGAGCCAGGGTTTCTATCAGCCTCGTATGGCGCGTGAACTACGCTGTGATCAGTTCAGGGGCATTTATCCAGCAGCAGTGTTCAGACAATTCATTGGTTTATTTGTATTCCAGATCATACAACAGTTATGCTTTGATCAATCAGTCATTTGGTCAACAAACTTCTCTTCCCGTCAATTCATATTGATGATGGGTCCCTCCAATAAGTGGATTTCTCCGTCTATCATTAGACGTCTTGAGTTTGAACGTGGTTTTCTTTCCGTCTATCCTTAGACGATGTGAAGTCGCGGGTGATTGCAGTAGGGTTTCAAGATAGGGTTTCTCCAGGATATGCTTTTCTTCCCGTCTATCAGTAGACGATGTGAAGTTTCGGTTAATTTTCCAGATGGGGTTTCAATATGGGGTTTCTCTAAGTGGTGTTCTTTCCGTCTATCAGTAGACGATGTGAAGTTGCAGGTGATTTTTCAGCGGGTTTCTTATTGCCAGATCATGCGGATGATGTGTTTCCCCAGCAAGTCTTCTCTGTCTATCTCTAAATGTTGAGGGGTTTCAAAGTGATATTTCGGATATTTGTTTTCTTTCTGTTTATTGGATGAGATGACATTTCGAGAGGGATTTCCTGACTATCGATTCTTATTGACGTTGAGGCTCTTTGAAGAATGTTCAATTTTCCTGATTGTCGAATCTTATTGACGACATGGCTCTTTCAAGGTGGTTTTCTTCCCGTCGGTCCATACTGATGATGTGGCCCCTTTAAGGATATTGTTCTTTCCATCAATTCCCGTAGACGAAAGGATTCTGAAATATGATGGATGGTGTTGAAGTGAAGATGGGTGTCTTTCCGTCTATCCTTAGACAATGTGAGTATTCGATCAGGGTGTCTTCCCGTCTATCCTTAGACGATGTGAGTATTTGATATGGGTGTCTTCCCGTCTATCCTTAGGCGATGTGAGTATTTGATTTGGGTGTCTTCCCGTCTATCCTTAGACGATGTGAGTATTTGATATGGGTGTCTTCCCGTCTATCTTTAGACGATGTGAGTATCGATTTGGGTGTCTTCCCGTCTATCCTTAGACGATGTGAGTATCAAGCAGGGTGTCTTTCCGTCTATCCATAGACGATGTGAGTATTGAGGTTTCCTTCCTTAGATTATGGGTTCTTTCCGTCTATCCTTAGACGATGTGAGTATTGAGGTTTCCTTCCTTGGATTATGGGTGTCTTTCCGTCTATCTTTAGACGATGTGAGTATTGAATTTTGGGTTCTTTCCGTCTATCTTTAGACGATGTGAGTATATTTCTCTTCCTGCCTATCCGTAGACGATGTGAGAGGATCAGGTGTTTTGTTGCAACCCTCGGGTTTGTTATATGGGGTATCACAGGTAATTGGCATTAAAATCAGGAGTTCTTTATCAGATGATTGATCAGTTTTGTTGCTGTGACGGCTGGGCTCGTTTCAGGATTTTATTCCCTAAGCAGTTTTACAGTATATTCTACGGTTGGCAAATTTTTGGGTTTTATTGGTATTCAACCATCTCGTACCTCCGAATGATTGAAGGCTGAGCGCTCTTCAACCCTTCAGGTCCAAGTCGCTTGAATAGGGGCAGTTGTTGCACCCTAAAATTTGACCAACCGATTCTCCTATCTGGCTCGTGGTTTAAATTCATATTCGCAAATCAGATGCATGACATGCGTGCACAGACAGAGGATATCAGAGTTACAGCTTGTTTTCCCTTTACCGGATATGGCAGATCCAATATAGATCATCAGGGTTTTATTTTCGGGAGATTGTGCGCTTTTCAGATTACATGGTGGTTTTCGGGATATTCTGATACCAGGGGTTTACTGTTCGATTCGATCTGGTCTCGCGCGCTCTTTTATGGTGGTCATTTGCATTTGTCTGCATTCTTTTAGGGTTTAATAGCTTTCTGTAGATTTTAAATAGGCTTTAGGGATTTTTTAGGATTTAAATAGATTTTTTTAACATTTTTAAATAGTTTAAATCTTTTTTTCTAGAGCTTTATAAGTTTTTTTAAGAATTTAAATAAGTTTTGAACTTTTTTTAATAGTTTGAATCTTTTTTTTTAGAATTTTATAGAATTTTTTTTTATAGATTTAATAGTTTTTTTATCATTTTTAGAATATAATAGATTTTAAAAAATTGTTTTTAATTGTTTTTAGATAATATAGAAAGAGTATAGTTTTTTTTTCTTTTATTAATAATAGAGTTTGTTTTAATGTAGATTTAATCTCTTAATAGATTTTTCTTTTATTAGTAGGATTTTAATAGATTTTCTTTTAAATAATATTAGAGATTAAATAGAAATTAGTAGAAGTTTTAGGTTAGATAGATTTTAACCATTTAGATTTAATTAGTCAGGTTTTAATTAGCTAATTAGGTTTAAATCTGTGCTTAGTTAATTAGGTTTAGTGTTAATTAGTTTAATATGGTTTTAATTAGTTTTAAGTAGGTTTAATGTTTTAATTCAGTTTTTTTCAGGGTTTGGTTATCATTTTCGTGTGGGCCCAAGCAGATTTTTGGAGGCCCATTGTATTTTTTGTCCATTTTTTTTGGTCCAGAATTTGCAAGTGACACTTGTCACTATATAGCCATGCCACACGTTCACTTCTGGACCCACCACCTCACAACTCTCTGCACCCAGAACCTGACACCTGCCCCACTATCTCTCCACTCTCTCTCCACGCAACGCCACGCGTCCTCCATGCATTAACCCACCGTGCCACTTGTCACCGCACCAAGCTCCACCGGAAACGCCCCTGACCGGCATGCAAATCCGGTGACCGCCCCAACGGCCACCGCCCAACCAACTCCGGCCGCCGTCCCTCACCGGAAACTGCAAACTTGCAGAAAATCCCCAGGAATCCTTCGTTCTTCTCCGATCTTCCTCCATCCACCTTCACCAACGGTCACCGGAAACTTCATCCGTTACCGGAAAATTCAAGGAATTGCCCAGATTTCTTCAGAACATCATCAAATCTCCTTCGTTCTTCAAGAACTATTTTCCAGAAAATCATCGCACCTTCATCGCTCTTCAAAGAAACCCAGAAAACTGTCAAACCTTCATCGTGTTCATCTGGATTTTCTAGAAATTCACCCGTTGTTCTTCATTTCCTTCAAGATCCTCAGCAATAATCTCCAGAAATCCGCCTGATATTTGACTATCTTCAACGAGCAAGAACACTCGCGTTCGTCACCTTCAATCTTCCCTCTGTTTCCAGATCGTGAGAATCAAGATTCTCAGAACTTCTCCAAAATCTTCAGAACGCCTTAAGAACATTCATCCCTCAGAAGATTCCCAGAACTTCAACTTATCATCAACACGCGCTTCTAAGATCTTCGTCCTCCTCAGTTTTTTCCCAGAAAGATTATTGCTCTTCAAGCGCACCTTCGAAGAACTCCAAAAACGTCATCGTCTCCAGGTTCGTTCTTCTCACCTCCATTATTGTACTTTCATGAATTTAGGGCTTTTGTTTTGAGTTTTGAATGATTAGATTTGAGGATGAGGGTTGAGTGGATTTGAGTATGGTAAAGGTATTTTGTTTAAGATCCGTGAGAGGGTTTTGAGAGGGAATCAGAGAGAGAGTAGGGTTGCGAGCCGCGTTAGGGTTTTTGGTGATGAACAGTGATCAGGGAATTGGAGAAGATAGGTTTTGTTGTGTGATCGTGTGGGTTAGGGTTTCAGTTGGGCCCAAGCCCAAGTTGGTTTTGCTGATAGCATACAATATGTTTGCTCGTTCACCCCCCTGCGTGAGAGCATAATGAATTGGATTGGGCCTTAGGCCCCACTGTTATCCACGCCCCCCCTAGCGTGGGCCCAGTGAAAAATAACCAGAGAATTGCTTTTGCTGCACCCCCCCCCCCCCCCCCCCCCCCCCGTTTGTGTTTTTCTTTTTTATTTTGTTAGTTTCTTTGTTTGTTCATGTTAGAAACAAATGCATTAAAAATAGTAGAAAAATCCAATTTAACCCATTCTTTTTTCCATCTGTTCACAATTCAATGTAGAGTTTTATAATGTAAAAACATTAATTTGATCATGCATTTTATTTTTATTTGGCATTTTTGCATTTTAATTGATATGGAATAATTGGTTTGTGGCACGTCTACGTTGTTGATTTTCGTTCTCTCATTTGGTAATGGATTTTGCTCTGGTTTTTTAGTATGTTGCACTAGACTAATGCATGTTCCCCGTAGATTTTTCATAGATTTTTTAGAGGTTGATTGATATTGTTTTAGGGTTAGGGAATAGAGACCTCGCAACTTGTTGGTAACCCTTGACCATTCATATATTAGGGATTGTTTAGTAGCATTAGAAGTTGACTTAGGCTTTGAGATTTGATCTTGGGATCATAGAGCCGTGTAGGTTTCCCCTAGATTTTTGGTAGATTTTTGTAGGGTGTCCTGTTATTTTTGTCTGAGCTTGAAGATAGGAGAAGTCTTGATGGCTTCTGACTTTGAAGTTCAACTGTGGTTGAACTTCAGAGATAGGTTCTTGTGGTTTGAGGATCTGTGGTTTCTTCTTGGAGATGGAGGCTGGATGAAGTCTTGATGGAGCTTGCAAGGATGCATGGATTGAAGACCTAGTCTAAGAGCTTGCTCTCTGTTTTTGAGGTTTGAGATCCTGAAGTTTGAGGGAAATTTATGGTACTTTCCTGAGGAAGGCACTATGAATAACTTTCATTCTTTCTTCTCACCTCTTTCCCAAGTATCCAATGATGTTGGAGCCTTCATGTGAGTTTAGTTTCTCCCGAGGAGGAATGTAAACCGATCACAGTTGTTGAGCCACATGGGATACGATTCCTAAGTGGAAGCCTCCTAGTACTTTCCTGAGGAAGGCACTATGGGTCTGTTCACTTAGTTCCCTTAGATTCATATAGGCTTTCTAAAGTATCCAATGATGTTGGAGCCTTCATGTGAGTTTAGATTCTCCTGAGGAGGAATGTAAACTGATCACAGTTGTTGAGCCACATAGGATACGATTCCTAAGTGGAAGCCTCCTAGTACTTTCCTGAGGAAGGCACTATGGGTCTGTTCACTTAGTTCCCTTAGATTCATATAGGCTTTCTTAAATATCCAATGATGCTAGAGCCTTCGTGTGAGTTTAGTTTCTCCTGAGGAGGAATGTAAACCGTTCACAGTTGTTGAGCCACATAGGATATGATTCCTGAGTGGTAACCTCCTGGTACTTTCCTGAGGAAGGCACTATGGGTTTGTCCGCTTAGCTCCCCTTCTTTGGTAAGCTTGTTCTGAAGCTTGAAGACTGGGATTGATTTCTCTTGTGTTAGGGCTTTGCTTAGATATTTGCTTTGTTTAGGGTTTTGCT
Source organism: Lathyrus sativus (assembly GCA_963859935.3). Taxonomy (NCBI): domain Eukaryota; kingdom Viridiplantae; phylum Streptophyta; class Magnoliopsida; order Fabales; family Fabaceae; genus Lathyrus; species Lathyrus sativus. The sequence continues at coordinate 112,310,798 of OZ012737.1, read as the reverse complement.
TGGATATTTGATTAGGGTTTTGCATAGGGCTTTGTTCAGGGGTAGATCAGGGGTTTTGTTTCAGGGTTGTTTAGGGTCTTGCTCAGGGGTAGTTTCTTGTTTTGGGATAGGAGTTTGTCAGGCTGGTTTGCCTTCTCTTTGTGTTGTTTGACTTGTGTGGTGTTGTGCTGTATTAGACTTAGGGGTTCATCTAGATATTTCTGAGGTAGGTGCATCTTAGAAGTAGGCTTTATGTGCATGAGAAGTTGAGGTGGGCCTCCTTCTGCTTGTTTGTTATTGAGTGGCTTTGCTTGCTGGTATTTGGTAGAGCTGAGCTCCCTTACCTCTGTGGTTTGCGGCCTTTGCGCCTTGTTTGTTTGATTGTTGCATTCATGCATATTTCCAGTATTTCTTTACTTTGCAGTTGATTCCTGTTTGTTGTTCAGTCTTGTTGCCATGATCCCTTAGGAGCTCTAACTTCTCCATTGCGGAGTCGTTATGATAGACATTAGGATGGTCAACCAGGCATGATAACATTAGGTAGATTCCCCTTTTCAGCCGTAGTTTTAGGGTGTCTTTTCCCTTTCTCAGTAATAGGAGCCTTTGAGTAGCTTGTGTCGTAGTTAGCCGAACTACAACTGCTCTGATTCCTCGTACCAGACGAGGATATGTAGGCATAGGATGCGATATCCTAGCGAGCACACTAACAACTAACCTTTGTTCTCTCGCGGCTGTGCGATCGAGACTTTCCCGTTGACGACTGATTGTTACCCTTTTCTCTTGCCCGAGTGCATTTGAGACCAGACCGTAGTTGTAGGTTCCCGAACCTTTGAAACCAGTTTGTTTTCTCACTGCTGTGTGAGAACCCCCTGGTTAGCCGTGGTTAGTCGAACTACGTTTGCTCTGATCTTCCATGCTGTGTGGAAGTACGTAGGCACAGGACGCGATGTCCTGGCGAGCAACCTCCCCCCGTCTAGGCGTAGGTAGTCGAACTACGTTGACTCTGACTTTCCCATTGCACGAGGGAGTACGTAGGCCCAGAACAGCGTATGTTCTGTCGAGTCCTGTCCTTTTCTTTTCTTTTCAGACTGACCATTAGCGTAGATAGATAAACACACCCTTTTCCTTATAAACACCAAGCATGGATCCCGTCGAGTACGACGGACGTGAGGGGTGCTAATGCCTTCCCCTAACGTAACCGACTCCCGAATCCAGGTTTTGGTTGCGATGACCATACCTTTCCCCGTCTTTGCGAGGTTTACTTAGAGCGTTTCCTTTCCCTCCGTTGGGATAAATAACGCACGGTGGCGACTCTCCTGTCATGCCGGCGCCGATTTTCGCAGTAGCGACATTATCCCATATTATCTCATATTAATTCATCAAATTATACTCACGTAATCCTCATACTATCACCTATTAATCACATAAATTTCCCAATCCTACTCATGTTAACTCATCACAGGAATCACATAATCAAACATCACGGTATCGCTGCACACGATCAACATTCGCGAAACTCTGCTACGTTTGCTGGCATGTTCGCTAGGCGAGTCTGGGGGAGTTTGTTCGCTAGGAGAAGCATTCTTCGCTAGGCGAGTCTGAGAACATCATGGTTCTCTAGGCGAAGCTTTCTTCACTAGGCGAACACTGCGATGACAACAAATTTTGCTATGCATCAGAACTTAAATCCACTCAAATACCCATACGATTCACTTACCTAATGCCCCCAAAACATCCCTAAATCATCCCTAAGGTCTTACGGTGATAAAGGCACAAAACCTATGGTTTATTAGGCCAATCTCGGAACATATTCACACCCTAAATCACAATTTCCCTACAATTACCCTGCAGACATCTGAGTTACTCACTATCAAATATTCTTATAGGGTTAAGCAAAGTTCAATCAGCTTTTTGGCCATGAAGGCCTAGGTTTCCGTTTCCCCCAATCAAAATTCACGGTTAGATTTGCAATTACAGGTTTAGGCCACGATGGCCAAAGATCATTATTTCTCATCTCTACCTTTAAAATCCCTACGGTTACAATCTTCATAATAGATTTAGGTCACGAAGGACATAGATCACTTGTTCTCATATCCTTCTAATCTTCCTTAACCCAAATAAATTCCCACGGTCAAAATCTCAGTAACAAATTTAGGCCACGAAGGCCAAAATCCCTTTTTCCAATAATTCTCCATAAAACCCTTAAATCAACCATAATCACATCTAAATCTACACATGGAAAATCATGAAAAGCTATACTCCTCATACCTTAGTTGTCGATCAAAGCCTTCTCAATCTTTCAGGGAATCTCTCGAAGCTTCTGCCTCTAATCTTCTCCTCAGAGCTCCGGCCTCAATACTTTTCACGGTTAACAAAATGAATCCTAATTTCCTTCAGAATTCCTTTTTGTCAAACCTAGTCTTGGGCCACACAATTGGGCTTTTCCCATAACACCCTTACTAACTCCTCTTAATTCCCAAATTACCCTTATTTCACTTAAATTTATTTTAACTAATAATAATACTAATATTTTCATATTGTATACTATTAATTAAATAAATAATTCAAAAATGCATAATTCCCAATAATCCACAAAACCACCGAAAACCACCAAAATACGAATATTCTCAATTAAATTAATTAATTAAAATATTCCAATTAGATTTGGGGTGTTACAAATTCAACATTTTTTTCTCTTGAGGTTGTCACCGTCCCTGGTTTCCTCTGAGATATGTATTCAAAACCCTTGTTTGATTGATTAGTTGTTCTTCGTTTAAAACTCAATTATCTTCTTCCCCAATGAAGTTGACCCTTTTCTCTTCGGTTTAACACAGTCTTTTTGTTAAAACCTAATCCCCACCAGAGTTTGCAACCTTCTCTTGGTTCTCTTTCCTTCCTTTTTGGTTAACCAATGCCTGTCAGTTAAATGTTATTTTCCTTTTCTCAGTTAATCACAATCTGTCTGTTAACACTGAGTTTTCTTCGAGTTAATCACATGTTCTTTGGTTAGTCACGGTATGTTCGTTAAAACCAATTTCCCTTTGGATTAATCACCTTCTCCTGGTTAATCACCTTTTTCTATGTTAAGCTCATTATGTCTGTTAACGTACTGAGTTTTCTTTTGAGTTAATCACCTTCTTTTAGTTAATCACTCATTCTTTTTCGGTCTATCACAGTCCATCTCTTAGATATTGAATCCCTTGTAGTTAGCAGTCTTTCTTTGGTTCAAATAATGCAAGCTTGAGGTTAATAACCTTTGCTAGTTTCGAATACCTTGTCCTTCGGTCGAATGTTGTTTGTTCAATCAATGTACCATTCTTTGGGTCACAACCTTTGTTGGTTCCACACCGTATTCCTTCATTGATCAATGTCTATCGGGTAAAACCACTTCCTTTCTCTTTTTCTTGGTTAACCACAGTCTATCAGTTAATGTACCACAGTTCCCTCGAAGTTAACACCTTTCTTTGGTTTATTATTTCTTTCGTATGGTTCTTCGTAGTCTGTCTATTGGCACCAACATTTTGGCTTTCCCCACAGAATATTTCTCTTGTCGTTCTTCAGTTAATCACTTCCTGTCAGTTAATGCACGAATTCTCTGCAGATCTTATCTTTTATCGATTCTTTTCCCTTATTCCCCATCCATGTCGCCATTCTTTTTTTCCCCATTGGATTCAACTCTAATTCTTCAGTTTTCCCAGTGGAGCTATCACTTCTCTTTTGAGTTCCTTTGTGGAGTTCCCCTTTTGTTTTTTTTGGTTTCGACACCACATCTCTTGCTTCCCAAGTAGGGTCTTGCTTTCCTCTTTTTGCTTTTGGCTTCGACGCTGTTCTTTTTCCTTTCTTTTTTTCAGCGTCGATTCCCTGAACTACGTAGGCTCTGATTTCCTCATTGCACTATGAGGGTATGTAGGCACAAGACTGCGAAATCTTGGTGAGCGACCTTCCTATATCTTCTTCTTCTGTCTCTCTGGTCCGTCTAGATCTTTCTTTTTCCTTGGTTCTTTGAACTATGGAGCTCTAATTTCCTCATTGCACTATGAGGGTACATAGGTACGAGGGCCTCAATCCTCCTCGAGCACTTTCTTTTATTTCTTTTCTCTCTCTCTCTCTCATTTCTTTTCTCTCTCTCTCATTTCTTTTCTTTAGCTAGAAGCCTTTATATAAATAACTCATCCAAGCCTAGAAGTAAGTGAAATGGTTCATGTCGGGCACGACGAGTGCTTAAGGTGCTAGTACCTTCCTTTCACATAACCGACCCCCATTCCCGTTTCTCTTCCCTTTGGGTTTTATCGATATTTTCCCTGTCCTTTGGGACTAAATAAAGTTTGGTGGCGACTCTGTTGTATCTTTGAGTATGTGATTCACTCAAGTATAATCCTGCTAGCTTCAGGTAATAGCGAATTTTGACCACATTTTCATCCTTTTGGTGAAGAGTTTGTGTGTGTGTATGCTTACTATTATCCTTTTGGTAATAGCGAGTCTTGACCTCATTTTCATCCTTTTCGTGAAGGGTATGTGTGTGTACTTATTGTTATCCTTTTGCTAATAGCATGTTGAGTCGTGTGAGTTTACTATCATCCTTTTAATGATAGGTCTGTCATCCTTTCGGTGTCATAATTTTTTGTTATCATCCTTTTGGTGATGACGACCCTTGCAAGTTATTCAGTGTCCACTCGAGTGTTGATATTGATCTGTTATTCCACCTCCCAAGAATTTTCTTTCTTTTCGGACAAATTTGTGGTCTTCTTCATATCTAATTAACTTACACCTTGAAAGAATGAACGTCGTAGCAGTTCATCCTACTATGTCTAAGCCAATTAGATAGGGGAATCTGTCATGCCCCAACTTTGTCCTACCTGTGTATAACTTGCATCTGTATTTCCACCCACTAACAATTATTCAAAAATTTCAAAAATATGTTCCTTCTACTTGTGGTCTAAACTCAGAGTTTTGCAAGGTTGAAATGAATTAAGTCAAGGCTCAGTTGAGGTTTATTCAGGAAAAGGGTGTGTGTAGTGATGTTTTCAGGACAAGTGAAGGTTTGGTATAATCTTATTTAGATAAGAGTTTGTGTCCTAATCAAAGTTAGGGTGCATAATTCAAGTGATGTGTATATGAGGTTCTAATTAGGGTTTGTGTCAGGCAATTCACTTGCGTGTGGGTCAGGTTATCAGGTTGTGCCGGGTCTTCATGACTGAAGATTATCAAGGATTGGTCATCTTAATCACGATTCACAATGGAGTTCATCAAGGGTAATTTATGGCTGAGTCGCAGCTTCTCAAGGGAAGTTCATTCATTTCCATTTTCATTTTATCCACAGTATCTAACCCTATTATTATTATTATTCATTATCTATTTATTTCATTATCTACTCTAAATCCAATATGTCGATTTTAGTCCTTTTTCATTATCCACATGTCCATTTTAAATATCCATTGTTTAATTCAAAATCCATTTTTCTTTACTATCACCCATTCCAATCCATAACAATAATCCAAGTCCATCCTAAATTATGTGTTCATCATTAAATTATATCCACTTCCATTCAAATCATTTTTTTATTATTTTTATCAAAAACATTTACACAAAAAGTCTACAAATAACCATTATCAAGAAACCATGTCATTATATAATAAGCCCATTGTTACTAAAAATAAAGCTCATTACAATAATAAAAAAAAAAAAAAAGAAAAAAATCATTTAAAAAGGGCCATTTACAAGTATTAAAAGCCTGTGTTTTAAAAACAAGTCATTACAGTATGATGCCAACCAATTTCAATACAACATAATATGCTGAAGCATTCACACATCAAGAAATAATCCAAATCTTCTTGCCACCAGCATCACGGCATCCCAAGTTTCACATGACACACAACAAATGCCAAAGGCCACACAAACTTCCCAACCAGTCTAATGTTATGCACCAGCGAGTGAAATATGAAATTCCAATAGCCATTCTATTCAGCCACTTTAATGCAACACAACCAAGCCAAGGAATCTTCACCTGTAAAAAGTAGCAACAGTAAACCTCAAATGACCTCACAAAACGCCAACATATGACCTGCAACCATGAAACAATTTTCACAAATATCATATCTGCTCACACACAAGTCGCATCCAACGTCACACAAAAATGCATACGCTAACCCTACTTGTACAAACGTTATCGTCGTTCCAAAACCATTCTGTAGGACAACACTTTTTTTGCACACAATGTCACCAAAAGAACCTGCAGCAAGAATCGACACACAACAACGTCCCTCAAATTCACAATAATCACACAACGAACTCATTCCACAAATACCCTCCCTTCTCTTATAAATATAACATCATCCTTACTCCATTTCCTCAAGCTCTCTTGAGCCCCAATAACTTTGTTCAAAACCTCCTTAACTTTCTCATTTTCGCGACCCCAAATTGGAAATATATCGCGCATAGATCTTCCCCTCTCAACAAACCTTCTTCTTTGCAAACCTACAAACCTCTCTTTTCTTCAACCCAAAGTCCCCAAATCATCATACCAAAATCACAAATCAAAATGCAGAAGAAGAGAGACAAAGTGAGAATGAAGCGAGAATGAAACGAGACTCAAATGCAAAACGGTACAAACCTGAGCAAGAAACAGTGAAGGGTTGCTTTGTTATTGACGTGGAAGTAGAGACAAAAGCGACACGGACATGATAGAAGGTTGAAAACGAGATTTCTTGGTTTTTGTTTGACGCACAGCGCGATAATGAAGAGGAATTTTTTTTCATTCTTCTGAGCGTGTTACTTTGAAAGCCATAGTTTGGTTTAGTTTTTATATAAAAAAATATATGTTAAAGATGATGACATTCTATGTTGTAACTTTCGTCATCTTCATTAATAGTGCTTCTAACCCTTTTACCTTATTTTGTTAAAAAAATAAAAAAGAAACCGATGTTGTTTTGATCTGTTCCCTTTGTGGATTTACTAATGGGCTTTTTCTTTTTTGAAATATCATTTCTCTTACCACACTTCTTTTGTTTGAAAATGTGTTTTGGTGAATGTTAGACTCATCTTTCAAGCCCGTGATAACATTGATTCATATGCACACACCCACAGTTTCAACGCCCCTCCCCTCTTGTTTTTTTTGTTTTTTTTTTTATTTTAATAATTTTTTTAGTTAGGTTATTTCAAATTTATTCTCAAATGATAATATTTTAATATTTTACTATTGACCATTTGCCTAATTAGTTTTGTGTTTTCTCCATTATTCTTGATCCATTTATCTTAATTTCCATTCTATTTCCTTTTCTCTTTTTTTTCAATTTTAGATCGATGAAGTCTTTTTATTCACGAACGTTAGTTGATTGAGGTTGTTTAACCTTCATTATTTCAAATCTGTAGTGAGTGAACACCGAGATCATTTTCTATACTTTGGGATCGTAATAGGTTACCTTCGATTAACTGAAGAAAGTTTGTGATTAAGACGAGATCATCCGTTTTTCTTTTCGTGTGGCACGATTTCCATATAGAACGATTTTCAATATCATTTCTCTATCTTGTTTTAGCATAAATATTATTCTTGCACGACCTCCTATAGTATGATCTTTGTCATAGATCGTGCTATGATGGTTTAGCGCTATATTCGACCTGATTCATCCGATACAATGACTATTAACGATTAACAATTAACCACTAACTTTAATTTTCACTCGATATTATATTGCTTTAATTTTACGTCGATATATTTTGCTCATATTATTATTGTTTATATTGTTATATATATTGTTATATATATTGTTCATATCATATTCATCTTATCATCTTATTCATACCTTGTTCACACTATTCGAAAATACACTAAAAATATCGAAACCCTAAAAGACTCAATTGGTGGACAGTGGTTAGTTTTTCTGAGCAACGGAACTTGGATTTTATACAAAAAACCTAGCATGGAGCTTTTGTCAGACTCTTGTTTGTGGCTTAGTTTAAGACGCCTTGCAGACATACGACTTCCTCTTGGGCTACCTTACAATGACCATATTTATTTCGTGAATTCCCATGTAACTTACATGTACCCCGCTCCCATTCTGATGTGCGCACTTTACTCGCATTCCTTTGATTGTGGTTTGTTCACTAGAAGCACCCCTAGGTACTAGCATAGACTAAACCATTGTTGAATTAGTTTTGTGATTTCTATTTCTTTGTTAATTGCTTGCTGCTCCTGATTTTCATTATAATGGTTTAAGTATTGAATATATTGATGTTGATGTTCCTTTTGAATTTAAATATGGTTTAATACACTTGTTGCCAAGGTTTAATGGATTTGCAGGTGAGGATCCAAATAAGCATATGAAGGAATTCCAAACTGTGTGCTTTAAACCTTCTGAACCTTCACTAGAGGACCTTGTCAAGCAAATAGCTATAAATGATCTTCAGTTTCAGCAATGAACAAATTCCAGTATTCAGACTTTGCAGACACAGATTGAACAGCTTGCCACTGTAGTGAATGCCATGCAGTAAGCTCAAGAATCAAACCAACTACCCGCCCAAACAGTAGTCAATCCAAAAGAGTTATTGTCTGATTTAGTTGATGATATTTATCCTGAGTTGTTATCTAATTTTCCAACTTTATTAGATTATGATGATACTTACTCTTGTGATTTATGTATTGACAATAACGTTTGCTCTGTTTATGCTGAGATTAATGTTCCTTTGCAGGGTGATGCTTTTCATGATGTCGTTTATGCAGCTAAAACTCTTGATATCCCGACTGCCCCGACCATGCATTCCATTGAACAACCTCCTTCCTTAGAGCTTAAACCACTTCTGGACAATCTAAAATATGCCTATTTAGAGAGGAATGAAAAGTTACATGTTATAATTTCTTCTAACCTTGATTTTGATCAAGATAATAAACTTTTGCAAGTTCTGAAGCTTGCCTAAGATTTATATTTCCCAAGTGGAGTGGGTTTATTTCCCAGTGGACCTTCAGACGCCTTTGTTCTTTCAATTCAATGTGATTCTTTGCTTCCCCAGCGAGATAGATATGCTTATCTATCTTTCCCCTTTGGGTCTCCAAATTCTCTGGCTCTCGTCAGAGCCGGATCTTGCATATCATTAATCATTCGCATTATGACATATCATGTGCATCTATCCTGCTTCCGTCTTCATGGTTGTTACCTTTGTCGTGTTTGTTAGTCCCGTTTGTTACCGACTATCTTGTTTGTTAAGTTTGTTTGTCATGGGCATCCTCTGTCTTTTCAGGTTATTGGTCGTCACCAATGTCTCTACTTCAGTTGTTACTGACTCTATCTTTTGGTTGTGGGTCTTCACCTGTATCCCTTTCAAAGTCTAATTGTTACTAGCACCTTTGGTTGCCTCTATCTGCTATTGATATCATTTGTCTATTCGTTACCAGTCTTTCTCCTTGAAGTATAGTCGTTACTAGCAATCTCCAGTAAAGTCCAGTGTTGACTAGCATTTTAAAGTCCAGTAGTGACTAGAATTGTGGAAAGTTCAATGGTAATTGGCATTATTTAAAGTCCAGTGGTAATTGGCATTTCTTTTGAAAGTCCAGTGGTGAATGGCATTTATTTTAAAGTCTAATGGTAATTGGCATTTCTTTTGAAAGTCCAGTGGTGTCTGGCATTTATTTTAAATTCCAATGGTAATTGGCATTTTTTTTTGAAAGTCCAGTGGTGATTGGAATGTATTTTAAAGTCCAACGGTGATTGACATTTCTATTGAAAATCCAATGGTGATTGACAATTTTATTCTAAAAGCCTAGTGGTGATTGGCTTTGTTTGAAAATCCAATGGTTATTGGTACCAAAGTCCAATTGTTTTTTACGCTCTTATCCCACTTTGCTATTGTTATTCAGAGTGTGTTATTTCTCTGTCTTTTCTGGTGTTTCTTGAAGATCCTGTTGAACTCTTCATTTTAAGAAATTTCCCAAAAGTTTGTTTGCTTTCCAATATTTGCCTGATCTCTTGTAAGAAGATAATTTCTCAATTCCCTTGGTCTCTGGTTAGAAGATCATTTTCTTTGATTCTTTTGTTATGAGCTTAACCTTTTGTTTAAATTGATCCCCGATGAAGATCATATTTCTTTCTGGATTTATTCCCAGTAAAGAGTTTGTCTTTTTGTCTTTATTCTAGTGTGTAGTCTGGTCGTGTCTGAACTTATTGATCCACTACTCTGGATTATTCCCCAGTGTGGACCATTTCTTGGTTTTATCTTCGGGGAGGATCCTTTTCTTCTAAGAGTGTCAGCTGGTCATGCTTGAATCTGTTGCTCTATCGCTCTGGATTTCCCCAGTTTGTTTCAGCTTCCCCTGTGTCGTTGTCTTTCCCCAGTGAGTGGTTACTCATTGTGTTGCTTCTTTCCCTGTTTTCTTTCGTTGTCATCTACATTCTTTGCATTTAGAATCTCATAATTTTCATCATACTAGCGTTCATTGCATGTCAGCATTGTCAGTACATGTCTTTTGTCTGTAGCATAGTATGTCATTGCATCTAAGGGAAACATTTTCAATTATCTGTATTTAAATATCTTCCACCATGATTTCATGAGGGTTTTCGTCACTCATGTCATCCGGTGAGGATGTTTAAATAGGGAAAATTTTCATAGCCCAAATTTTACCCTCAGATTCTTTGATCTTGTGCATATCATTTTAGGTCAAGCATTCTTGTCATCCGGTGAGGATATTTAAATAGGGAAAATTGTCATACCCCAAATTTTACCCTCAGATTCTTTGATCTTGTGCATATCATTTTAGGTCAAGAATTCTTGCATTCAAGCAAGCTAAGCCAGGGAGAGCTTACATCACATGGGAAAGCGATAGCGAGTCATCCAAGGATGATAGCTCTAGTGACGAAGACGAATTTGTCTACCTTTGTCTCCCTGCTCATCAAAAGAAGAAAAATAAAAAGGTACGACATGCAAAATATGATGATTCCATTAGATTGTCTCATTTCGAGTTGCAAACCGCTTTTGATACCTTACATCATGAAGCTAAAGAAGCCTTTAAAAGGCTAGCCTCAAATAAACAAATTTTTGCTCACCTAGAGCAAAAGATTTGTGATTCCGAAAAGAAACTAGAGGCTTTAAAGGATTCCATAGTGGAAGGTACAAAAGTGGACTGTGAGGAAATAAGAGAGTAGTTAACTTCGGGTGTGATACTTGTTACATTTGGCAAAATGAGGTTAGAAATCTCAAGGCTAAACTTAACAAGGCTCTAGAACCAAAAATCACATTTGCTATCGATAAAGCTTATTTTAGGAAGAGTATGGTTAATACATATCAAAAATACACATATCTAGTAAATAATCATGATAGAGAAAGTGATACAAAAGTTAACTTTTCTTGTTTGTATTGTTGCAAGAAGGGTCACACCATTGTTAAATGTCGCTTTATGAGATTTTTGGTTCCTAAAAGGGTTTATCAATGGTTGCCTAAATGCGACAATGTTTTCACTCACAACCTAGGATCCAATAAACATTTGGGTACCCATTCTTGCTAATTGTGTTCATATGTACAACGTCTTGAGACTACCGAGAGAAGATGGGTTCTCGAAGTGGTTGCTCAAGACATATGACAGGAGACATATCTCTCTTCATTGACTTTGTGGCAAAGAAGAAGGGATTTATAACCTATGGAGACAACAACCAGGGTGAAATACTTGGAAAAGGTAGTATAGGTAATCCCGCATCCACTACTATCTCTGATATGTTGTTAGTCGAGGGCCTTAAACACAATCTCATTAGCATTAGTCAATTATGCGATAAAGGATACAAAGTATCGTTTTCAAAAGATTTTTGCCTAATTGAACATGATGATAAAATGAAGAATGTGTTTAATGGTCTAAGAGTAAATAATGTCTATATGCTAGATTTGAGTGAAGTATCATTAACTAGCGATAAATGTCTCATGACAATGAGTGAGGACTCATGGTTATGGAATAGACGTTTAACGCATGTCAATTTTGACTTGCTAAATAAGATAGTTTCAAAAGATCTAGTCATATGCTTGCCGAAAATCAAGTCCACCAAGGATCACTTATGTGATGCGCGACAAATGGGGAAGCAAACAAGGATCGCATTTAAATCTAAAAACATTGTTTCAACTATGAGACCTCTTGAACTTCTCCATATGGATCTATTTGGGCCATCTAGAATTAAAAGTATGGGTGGTAACTATTATGGTTTTGTTATAGTCGATGATTTTTCTAGGTTTTGCTGGACTATCTTCTTGGCTAGCAAGAGTGATACATTCTCTGCCTTTGAAAACTTTGCTAAGTTTTCTCAAAATAAGTTAAACACAAACATCATATCAATTAGAAGTAATCATGGGGGTGAGTTCGAGAATTATCTGTTTGAGGAATATTGTGGTAGACACGGAATTGATCATAACTTCTCTGCTCCGTGTACCCCTCAACAAAACGGGGTTGTGGAGTGCAAAAATCGAATTTTGGAAAGGTTAGGGAGAACTATGATCAACGAAAGTGGGTTACCTAAGTATTTCTGGGCTGACGCCATTAGTACGGCGTGTTACGTCTTGAATAGGGTGCTCATTCGCCCTATTCTAAAAAAAACACCGTATGAACTTTTAAAAGGGCGAAAGCCAAATGTGTCTCACCTATATGTCTTTAGTTGTATGTCTTTCGTGTTAAACATTGGAAAAGAAAGTCTAGGTAAATTTGATTCCAAGGCAGATGAAGGTATCTTCCTTGGATACTCTCAATCAAGTAAAGCTTATAGAATATCTAACAAGAGATTACTTACTGTCGAAGAGTCCGTTCATGTAACATTTGATGAGTCTTATCCGAGAAGTGTCAGAAAAGGTATTTTAGTTCATGGTGCAGGTGTATCTTCTGAAGACATACTCAAAAATGCTGAGACGGGAATTGATCAACTTGACCTAGCCAAAGTTGAGGAGGAAAAAGATGATGGCCATGAAGAGACTTAGGAAGTTCATCCGTCTAACAAAGATGATCTCCTTCCAACTTGGAAGTCTTCCAAAGACCATCCCAACAATAATATCTCGGTGATATCTCAAAGGGAGTGACGACTCAATCAAAGATAAGTAATTTGTGTTATCATTTCGCTTTCGTTTCTCAGGTAGAACCTAAAAACCCAAAAGAGGCTTTACTCGATGAACATTGATTCCTATCAATGCAAGAGGAACTTGATCAATTTAAAAGAAATGATGTTTGGGACCTTGTCCCTCCTCCGCTAGGCCATCGAGTAATTGGCACCCGATGGGTGTTTAGGAATAAACTGGACGAAAACAGAGTAATAACACGTAATAAGGTGCGTTTAGTCGCGCAAGGGTATAACCAAGAGGAAGGCATCGACTATGCGCCTGTTGCCCAACTCGAGGCTATACTTAGAAGGGGGGGGGGGGGGGGGGGGGGGGTTGAATAAGTATATAGAAAAACTTATAGCAATAAAAACTCAAGGATTTTTATCCTGGTTCGTTGAACTCAACTACTCCAGTCCACCCTATCAAGAGTGATTAGCCTTTCCCAACAAGGACTTAATCCACTATTTAATCAACTGATTACAATAGCAAGCACTAAGAGCAATTGTTCTTAGTCTTCTCAAGAACTATTGATCCCAAATGGATCTTCTTAAGGATCTTTTACAATCAAATGTAAGAATAAAACAAGTGTTTAAATGCTTCTAATTAAGCTATATCACAATTGTGATTTTACACTTAAGTTTTAAGAACTTATGAAATAAATTCAGTAAGATGAAGATTTGTATGAGAGCTTGTAATGAATTTCTTTCAAGTATTTCGTCAACTGAAGAAGAGTGATGGAGTCTTGCTTTTATAGACACAGAAGTCCAAGATGTTTTCACGTTGAAGGTTGTGTACTGAAAAGGTCTGTAGCCTTTTTGTCTTTACATCACATGACCTTTCCTAGAAGTAGAATGCACAGATATATCCTTTTTGTCTGTGTTCTTGTGTCTAGCATAAATAAGGAAAGAGTCGTTTAGCCAAACCAACGGACATAACTTTGACATCTTCTTCAACGAGTTTCAGCAAATAACATCAGAGCCTTTGAGTGATCAGAGTCTTTGATGTTCATCAGAGTTTGTTGAATCAGAGCAATGCAGCATGTGTGCTTTCAGCATGTAATAATTCAGAGCAGAGTCTGAGATCAGATCCTCAGTACTAGCAGCGTAGTACTATCAGAGTCTTTTGAAATAAACTAAGGTTGAAACTCTTCATACAGAAGTCTTCAATACTTCAGATGCTTCTGGCTTCTGCTTCACATTCTTATGTAGCTTCTGCTTCAGATCCTTCTGTAGACAGCGCTCAGAATCTTCTGTAGGCAACGTTCAGATTCTTCTAAGAGATGCTTCTGACGCTTCAGAGCCTTGCATATTTTCATGTTCAGATCTAATTTGCTTCCAGAATAATATTCACTTTAATATCTACAGCACAAATTACTTGAACAAATTTTAGAGTATATAATTCTTTAATACAAAATTTCATAAGAGTTATCATCAAAACATAGAGATATAATTAAGAACCAATCTGTGTTCTAACAATCTCCCCCTTTTTGATGATGACAAAAACATAAGAAATTTTGTTCAATAAAAATATAATTATAACTCCCCCTGAGATTATGAATCTCCCCCTGAATTGAATACTTAGAAGGAATAGAAACTTCCCTTTTTGCATGAGTATTCTTTTCAGAATCAGAGTCTGATTGTTCCAAAAATTAGATCTTGACTTTGGATGCACGTTTCAGAATCAGAGCCTGATAGGTTAAAACTTTGATCTGGGGATCTCAGAGTTAGTTTTAAAGAAGTTGTCAGATTTTTCAAATGATCTGAAATACTAAGAGTTCACGTTAGTTATAATTAGATATGTCTGAGTTTCATTTAGGTAGAGTTTATTTGAACAGTCAGATCCATTTTCTCCCCCTTTTTTGTCATAATCAAAAAGTAAAACTTTTAAAGACAAATAAAAGGAAATACAGAAAAGATACATTCATGTAGAGAAAACAGCAGAGTCATTCATTCAAATTAAAAACAGACAAATCATCAGATAAATTCAAGTACATGTGCATAAACATCATATACAGAAGAAAAAAAACATAAAACTAGGTTTGCTTGGACAGAATCATCTTTAGAAGTTGAGTGATTTCAGATGAAGATTCTTGTTGCTTTGTCATCCATTTTTCCATGTTCTCATTCTTCTGATCTTGCTTAGACATCCATTGTGCCATGTTTTCAGTATTCTGATCTTGCTTGGCCATCCATGACTTGATCTCAGATTGCCCAGCTTCCAATACTACAATCTTATCTTCTAGATATGGATTCTCTTTCTTGATCTCAGTAGATGTAGATGGAGCAGATTCTTGTGCATGAATAGAAGCAGAGTCAATTTCCATTGAGGATGCAGAGTCAGGAGCAACAGATCCAGAGGGATTTTCCACAATTGTCATAGCCAGTGGATTTTCTTCAGAAGCAGATTCTGCAAAATCTTCTGTAGCAGATACTCCAGAAGATGAAGGTACATCTTCAAGAAGCAAAGGTGCAGATCTTTTCACATTCCATATCATGCTTCTGGCAGTCTCAGCAAATCTGAGCTTCGCATCATCAGAACAGACATTCTTCAGATTTGAGGCAACATTATTGAATCTTGTAATGAAGTTATTCCAGATAGCATCAGATTCATTTTCATCCATGGTTGACAAGAATATCTTTTGTACAGAGCCTAAATTCATATTTATCTCTTTCAGAAAATTAGCAAATAAAGTATCAACGTTTAGCCTAGTTTTTGGTTTGAGAAGGGTTTCCAAACTGAATGGCTTGGGTTGAGGTGAAGGTGGTATGGTAAATTTTGGAATGATGATCAGAGGATGAGGGTAGAAAGGAAAAGATGGATGGTTAGATGGAGTGGCAGGTTTGGATCTGGATAAGGCATTAACTAGAAATGGTTTTACACGTGATTGTTGCACCCCAAAATTTGCTCAACCTATTTCACCTGGTTTAAGTTTTAATTGCATTATCATTTGCATAGTTACATTATGTACATAGTCCAATCATTTGCATATCACAACATAGCAAGTCATCTAACAAGGGATCAAGTGCCATTCTTATCTAAAGAAGCACATCAAGGGGCCTTATTCAAGCTTAAGACCATCCAAGTCATCAAGTAATGGGTTGAAGCTTTGAGGAGATTTGAGTGTCAACAAGTGGATTTCTCTCCTAACTTGAGGTGTATTGAGGGTCATCAATGGGGTATGGAGCATGGAATGGTGAATTTGAAGTGTGTATGAAGCTCATGGGGTGTCTAGAGGGCATTATTGAAGCTGAAGAGCCATGGTTGAGGTGTGTACAAGTAGGGTTTCATCTGGGTAACCCTAGGTCAAGAAGAGCAAAGAAAGGGCATCAAGACCTAGCTCTAGGTCATGGAAATCATGGATTGATATGTTGAAGCATGTGTATGGATGAGTCAAGATCAAGTTCAAGAGAATCAAGAGTGGTTGGAGGTGTTTGAGACAGGGTTCCTAGGGTAAAATCCCCTGTATAGCACTGGACTTCCAAGCCACATAAGTCAAAATACAAGTTTCAAATGGATTCTTGGCCAACAAGAAACTTGTAGAGCTTCTCAATAGATTTAATTTGAGTACTAGAAGTCTTCAAGAAGATTTGTAGAACTCAAGTTATGGTTCTTGCAAGTTATAGGTCACCAGAGGACACTGAAATTTATCTGTGAAAGTCACATGACTTTCAAGCAACTTTTTCCCATCAAGGAGTTTTCAAATGGATTCTTGGACAACATAAGAATTGTAGGGATTTATCTTACCTTTAATTTGAGTACTAGAAGTCCTCAAGAAGATTTGTGGAACTCAAGTTATGGTCTTGGCAATCCAGGGGTATTTTGGGTATTGATGATTATAGGTTATTTTTCAACATAGGTCAAAATCTCCATCTTCCACTCCTCAAATGAAAAAATTTTCAACATGATATGTGCTTAGAATGGTGTTTCTAGGTTAGATATGAAGTCATGGTGAGATGGATTGGCTTATTTCACAAAGTGCCCCAAAATGGCCTAAAATGGGAGATTTTTCAAATAATTCAAGAGAGGAAAAATGGTTTTTTGACTTGCAAAGCATAAACATGGCAAATGGGTAGTCATTTTAAATGGAAATTGAATTTCAAACACATTGGCAATGTCACAATTTTGAGATGAGCCATTGTTTTATGAGTTACTTTGGAAAATGCTTTCTTACATCATACGTAACATTTGCAAAACACTCCTTTAGATCAAATCCATGGCCCTAACCCTTACCAATCCCTTCAAAATATCATATGGAGAGAAATTGGATCAGAATCAAGGTATTGAAGCAAGCTAAAACTCAGCTGTCATGTATGAACTTCTCATGATAATTTCAAGTGCAAGAGATATTGGATATCTCACATGGATCATTTCAGAAGTTTCTAGAGCATTCCTACAGGTTCTATATAAAGTTTATGACTGATTCAAGGCATTGGTTGGTGAAGATTGAGAGAGAATTAAGAGATAGAATTCTGATTTTGCACCTTGCAAAACAGAATCGGTTACACCAATTGAAGCCATCTCAAAGCAAGATAGTGCATTCAGAAGCTCAATCATGAGTTGTTGAGTGAATTTGGAGGGAATTTTGGCCAAGATTGCTGAAGAATAGAGAGAGAGAACATTGAGTTCATCCATTGCAAGTCAAAATCGAATTTGGTGATTCATAGAGATTCAACACAAATTGATGCATACAGAAGCTTGGTAATCAATCATTGATCATATCTGGAAGAGATTGAAGGGAGATTTGAAGGTTTCATTGTTTTGTTCACTCGATTTTCACAGGTTAGTAAACTTCATCGTGTAGCTTGATATAGGTAGAATTGTTAGGTTTTAAATGGTTAAATGCAATGTAGATCATGGCTAGGTCGTTTCTGGTAAAGAATATTGAGGTTTAGAGAAAAAACATTAGGCATTGCAATTTCTGTTAGAGCTTGGCATTCACGATTTACTGAGTGACAATGGTGTTTAGATGGTGATATTTGATCAGTGGAACACGTAGATGAGGATAGACTCATTAATTTCAAGATTGGTGACAATTGAATTTGAGTGCACTTCTGAACATTCAATCGTGTTTTTGATTAGAGGAAGAATCAATGGAATTGAGAATCATATTCTTGCTCAGGGTGAGAAGACAAGTAGGATTGGATGTTTTAGCGTGTTGTTTGATGCGTTTTGGTAAGACCTGCATTGAGGACGACGGTGGCACAAAGCTCAGGCCACCGTCCACGGCTCTCCCTCTCATTTCTTTTAAAATTGGAGAAGACAATGTTTCCAGCGTTGGATCATGCTTGACTTTGACTGAAATCTAGATCCAAGGGCCTTGATTGCATGATCATTTGTTAAGAGAGTCTGAAATACCAATACTCACCGTTTCATTAAAGTGTCTGATTGGGCTTAATGGAAATTAATGCTATACACACCCCTGACTAAGGCCCAAACCAGGATTACACGTGATATGATTGCTATTTGACACAGGCTTTTGTCAATTTCCATCTCATTTTCTGATTGTATTTTCAATTCGTTTGGGCTTGAAAACTCGCTTGCTGGTAGCACCCCCCTTAGGCCCAAGTCTGGTATTATAACATGAAATGTTTGCTATCTGACACGCTCTTTTATCATTTTTCCATTTATTTTCTTTTTATTTCATGTTTTCATTTAGGTTAGAAATTAATTCATAATAAATTGATAAATGATCATTTTAGGACGAGACTTGTTTCCCTAGTTTCCTTAAGGTCTCTAGAATTTTATAGGATTAAAAAAATATTAATTTCATGCATTTTATATTTTTTGGCATATTTTACAATTTTAATGCTTTTATTTTAATTTTGTTTGATACTTCCTTTTTCTGAATTTAGTATGGGAGTTTGGTGAGGATTTTTGAAGTGATTCTTGTGACGTTGATTAGGTTAGGGAAGCATGCACCCTTAGGAATTTTGTCATATTTTTGTGATTAAAATTAAGGTTAGTTTGAGAGGTGAATAGGAGAGGTGTTAGAATTAGGGTTTTAACACAACTAGTTGTGGTTTAGAACATAGTTTGGAGACTTAATGATTGATCTAGGGTTTGGGATTCCTATGGGATATTGGATATAGGCTTAGGTCCCTTAGAAATTTAATTAGGATTTTATGATGAGTTTTAGCATTTTATTTGTTTTTTACAACTTGTGTGATGATTGTGGGTTTCTCCTTTGGATATTTGGCTTGGTTATACTTGTGTGGGGCTATTTTGGGGGTGCTTTTGGCTTGGGATTTGCTTGTATGACTTGAAGATCAAATGAAGTTGCTTTGGATGGCTTGAAGAAGCTTGGAGTTTAAGATTTCTCATTTGTTGGAGTGCTTGTCAGAGGCTTAGGAGTTAGGATATATAGGAAGAGCGTTAGAGTAGTCTTGTTTCTTCTTTCAAACATAGAGAGCTTCTTGTGCCTCTATTCAATCCCATGACACAAGGTCCCCCTAATAAGTTTCATCTCTCCTTAGGAGGGATGTAGAGCATGCTTTGGTTGGGTAGAACCTTGAGGATACCTTTCATTTGCAGTGTTAAGTCCTTAGTGATTTCCTTGGGTTATCACTAAGCTTCTTAACATTTCAACTTAATCTGTTAATTGATTCTTTCTTGGAGATGGAGCTTACTGAAGATAAGAGCTTATCTAAAGTTGAAGATTGTTGAAGATTAAAGATGGGGTCTTGCTTGAAGAAGTTTGTTATTGTTAACCCTTTGCTGTTGGATCAACTGTAGCTGTCGGAGCTGCTGCTGCTTGTGCTGCTTGCTGTAGGAGCTGGATTGTTGCTGTCAGAGCTGGTGCTGGTGTTGTTTTAATTTTTCTGTATTTCTTGTTGGCTTGTTCAGCTTGCCCCAAAGGTTTGAAGTGAATACTGTTTCACTCTGCCTATTGTTTTCCCAAGTTCGAGGTTGAGCGGGACTCTCTTGCCTTGCTTGTACTGCTGCATTGCATACATGTTTACTGTTTACTGTATATATCTGTTCCTTTCACTGTTTATCCCCTAGGATCTCTGTTTCCCTCTGTGCAAGAGAGAAATATGACAGACAATAGGTTTTTATCCATGCATGACAACTTTAGGGTAGTTTTGATCCCCCTTTTAACCCTAGGTTTTTTTTAGAGCTTCTTTCTCTTCCATCTCAAAATATTTCCAAACACAGTAACAAGGATAATCGATGTCGCACGTTACGAGCCTTAAGCTATTTGAGAAAAGGTTGCTGGAGGGTCACTCTTCAGTAATCTGATTGCTTAGTGTGTTACCCTTAGGGTGACATACGACGTAGTCACTCTCAAATCATAGTCTCTAGTGCGTTAGAGATTGCAAACACACTAAAAAATACTTCTTTAGTAAAAGATTCAAACAAACATCAAAGTGTCATTTTTGTCCGCTTGGACTCCTAATCAGAAGAAAACTTTTTCAGAAGGATCTAAAAAAACAGTCAGATAAATCTGTATCTTCCGTGGCCCGAACTACGTTTGCTCTGATCTTTCATGCTGTATGAAAGTACGTAGGCATAGGATGTCGTATCCTAGCGAGCAACCTTCCCCTCCTTTCCCGTAGGTAGGCGAACTACGTTGACTCTGATTTCTCGTTCCATACGGGAATACATAGGCATAAAGTGCGATACTTTGCCGAGTCACTTTATTTTCTTTTAACCCTTGACCCTTTAGAGTAGGTAGAATAACAATTCATACTAGAAAACAAGCGTGGATCCCGTCGAGTACGACGGACGTGAGGGGTGCTAATACCTTCCCCTTGCGTAACTGACTCCCGAATCCAGGATTTGGTTGCGATGACCATTCCTTTCCCTCTTTGCGTTAGGTTTACTCTTAGCGTTTCCTTTCCCTCTGTTGGGATAAATAACGCACGGTGGCGACTCTTCTGTCATAGCCGGCGCCGATTTTCGCAGTAGCGATAGCTGGCGACTCTGCAGGGGACCCCAACGGTTCCCTACGCGAGTCAATCCTAGCGCTTGTTTTCCCGTTGTGGGTTTAGTGGATTTAAGTTTCTGTCTTTACTTCCCGCATTTTATTGTCAGCTTTATATTGTTATTGCTATTGTGGGGAGGGGGTGATTTGTTGAGAGAAAAGCCGAACCTGGGCTTGAGGTTATACCTAGACTTAGAAGTAGAAAGTAGTGGTTAGCCTGCTTGCTTAGCTCGCACCAGCTAGCCGCTAAATCTACGCTCGGACGAGATTCTCTTTGATGCTTCTTGCCTGGCCCTTAGGGCTCGACAAGTTGTCTGACCCGAGGATTGTCGACTCTGGGGACCGATCAATTGGAAGTTGGCTGAGGAGGGCCTCTTCAGGACATGATGATGCCACACCTTCTGGGTATCGTATCACCGGTCTTGAAAGTCTGTGACGCCGACGACTGCATAGGATGTCGTACCTTGTGTCAATTGATAGGACACCTACCTGTGAGAGGGGTTGGGGCATGCAGGAAACTTGACCTCCAGATTACCGGTTTTCTTGACAGTGGTTTGAGATTTGGGGTTCTTCATCAGGACAGTGTTATGGGTCTGTTGAGACCAGGCTGGAGCATTGTTATGGGTCTGTCGAGACCAGGTTTGAGCAGTATTGTGGGTCTGTTGAGACAGATATTATGGATGGATCTCCTCGGCAATATATCACTTGATCCCTGTTGCATGTTTGCATATTGCATTGTTGCATACTCATTTTGCATATCATTAACGTATGTCTGTACTGCAGGTGCATTTCATACCCTCTGATTCTAGTGTATCTTCTGGCCAGACATGGAGTCCACGAAGAGGACGGTTGCTTATCGGTTGCATTCACCAGATATCAGTTCCTTGCTAGGGTTGGTTGCTCTAGCAGATGAGAGAGTGAGGTCTGAGTTCAGAGTATCCTATGGGAGATTGCTTAGTTTGTTGTACAGCCCTTCCGCATTTGAGACGACTGGGGTGTATACTTTGATGCAGTTTTATGAGCCGCAGCTGAGATGTTTCTTATTTCCCGACTATATTCTGGCACCCACTTTGGAGGAGTATTCTGCTATGTTGGGAGTTCCCATGTTAGACCAAATGCCCTTTATACATGCTGATGCTGAGCCTGATTTGGCTACACTCACTGAGATTGTCAGTTTGGACGCTTCTGAGTTCCATGGAGGGTTGGTCAAGCTGAACGGAGCTTATGGTTTTCACTTGTCTGTCCTGATTGAGAAGGCTACACAGTGCGCGAAGAACGGATGTTGGGTTGCCTTCAGTGCCATTCTAGCTGTCTGCATCTATGGGATTGTCTTGTTTCCTAATGTGCCGGATTTTGTCGACTCAGATGCCTTCTTGATTCTTGCCTCGAAGAATCCTGTTCCTACTCTATTGGGCGATGTTTATCATTCCATTCACTACAAGAATGAGAAACGTCGTGGCAAGAATGTTTCCTGCTGTCTTCCTCTTTTGTACAGGTGGTTCCATGGACATCTTCCGAAGACAGGGCCGTTTGTTGATGCTGTTGATACTTTGGATTGGTCTTCCCGGTTAATGGGACTGTCTGCTGAGAACATCGTTTGGTTTGAGTAGGGCATGCTTGGCACCGATATTATATATAGTTGCAGTGGCTTTTCGAATGTCCCCTTGATTGGACGGAAAGGCTGTATTAACTATAACCCTTCGCTGCTGGTGAGACAGTTTGGTTATGCTTTGAGGAACGCTCCTATTGAGAAGGAGATACAGGAATCTCTGTATCTCACGGGCTTATTAGGCGCGGCTGTTGTGATCAGATTGAGACATGCATGGGCTAACGTCCATAGGAGAGGGAAAGCTTTGCTTGGTAAGACCAACAGCAAAGCTTATGATCCTTATTTGGCTTGGATCCGCGAGAGAGCTAGTATTTCCTTGATGCCTTATCCTGCTGTGGAACCTCTGTATCTTCCAGTGATTGAGGCACCTACTTCAATAGAGCTTGAAAAGTATAACAAATTGTTGGCTGAAAACGAAGAGTTGAAGAAAGTCAATAATGAGTTAGAGAAGGAGATCTTCCAGTTGCGTCATGAGAAGAATGAAGCTACCTTCACTGTGTGGGAACAAACTGAATTGATTAATAGGTTGGGTTCAGAGTTGACGGAAGAGACCAACAAGAAAGAAAAAGTGGGAATAGCCTTGAACGGTGTTAGCAAGGTGCTTACTTCCAAGAAGGAACTTTTAAGCAAAGTTTATTCCCGCCTCAGCAAGTGGGAAGCATTGTGGAATGCCACGCTTACCAAGCGGAAGGAGCGTGAAGATGAACTGAAGCTGCAGATTGCCACGCTAGAGGCACAGATTAGAGCCCAAGACGCAAAGATTCTTGAAGAGACATCACTTAGGAGTGCTGTTGAGCTCAGGGTGAGTGACCTTGGCAAGGAGCTGAGAGGTTGTGAATTGAAGGCCGGCTCTAAGAGATGCAGACTCGACGAGTGTTTTGGCGAAGGAACCTGCAAGGACGACGCCGAAAAGCTGAGATCCACTGCCGAGCGGCATGCCTTACTGATACAAGAGGTAATCTCCAGACTGGGTCGTTCAGAGACTCTGGGGATATTGGAAGACGTCAGAGAGCGCCATATAGCCTGAGTCATATTTTGCCTTGCTTTTTTGTACTTGTATTTTGACCATCACCAGGCTTGTTGGCCGAGGTCTCTTCAGTTGTATTCAGTTGTACTCTTGTACTCAGCCTCTTGGCATTTGTTTATATATGAGGGTTTTCTGATTCCTTACTTGCTTGATGGGGACTCCATTGTCGTGATGGCCTTCTCTCCGAAACTAGAATCGGGGGGGAATATAACCTGTAGCATATTTACACAATTGCATCTGCATTCATATTACATGAATGGTATTCTTGAATTTGTATCTTATTTCCTGCATCTTCAGGTTTTTCAGGATTGACGAACAAAGAGTCCACCGCTACTCAACCCGAAACAACTGCAAGAGGATCATGGATCAAGTTCAAGTTGAGATGCAGGAAATCTGCGAGAAGCTGAATCTGTTCATGCAAGCAATGGAGAGCATGGCTAAGGGCCAGAAGAATCTTCAGACCTTGGTGCAGCCGCTGCTGGCGCGGGCAAACGGAAACGGCAACACTGACCACATTTCTGTTGAAACTCCTCGCCGGGAGGATGAGATACCGGTAGTTGTTACTCCACCTGTTGTGACTATCAACGGAAACACTGCTAATGGTGCAGGTGCTGGCGCGGGTAACGACAATACTGGGAATGGTGGTGATGGGCATGTTGTTAACAACAAAGGCAACACTGTGGATGTTGATAAAGGATTCATTGACAATGTTGGCTTTGGAAACAACGGGTATGGTAACGTCAATCAGAATGGGAACTTCGGGTTCCACAATCAAGGCTTCGGTAATGATGGTTACAGCAACAATCAGGGGTACGGCTACGGTAATGGTGGATTCGGTAATGTGAATGTGAACGGTGCTGGGGCATTTCCTTTCAACAATGGCTTTGGACCTGCTGGGGTCAATCTGGGGTTCGGCAACCGAGGACAGGGTCTTGTGTTCAATCAGCAGGGATTTGGCCGTAACATGGGTTATGATGGATATGGCAATGACTGGAATGTGGATCAACAGGATGACGCTTTTTCAGGAAGAGGTATGGGACCTAAAGGCCCCATTGACCCAGTTCAGAGGATCAAAATGCTAGAAGAGCAGATGAAAGGTGTGGTTGATCAGAATTCCGGTGGGTTAGATATGGCTACTATGGGGTTGGTACCTGGGCTGAGGGTGCCATTGAAATTCAAGGCTCCAACATTTGACAAACACAAAGGGGATACCTACCCTAAGGTACACGCCCGCTCTTATTACAGAAGGATGTCCGCGTATTCGGATGACGAAAGGATGCTCATGCATTTCTTTCAGGATAGCTTGTCAGGACCTTCACTTGAATGGTATATGGGGCTGGAGCCCACTCAGATCAAAACCTGGAAGCAGTTGGCTGATGCTTTCGTGACGCATTACAAATATAACAGCGATCTGGCGCCAAACAGGGTCCAATCACAGGGTTTGTCACAGAAGAATGGTGAAATTTTTCAAGAGTATGCGGAAAGGTGGCGCGATATGGCAGCAAGGGTGCATCCTCCTTTAATCGAAAGGGAGATGAACGACATGTTCATTGGGACGTTTACGGGGATGTTCTATGAAAAATTGTTTAGTGTGTCGTTGGGCAATTTCTCAGATTTGATTCTTATGGGGGAGAAGATTGAGAACGGGATTAAAGTTGGAAGATTCCAAGCAGGCGAGTCTACCTCAGCAGGAGGCACAAGAAAGGCATTCGGTGGTAGACGACAGGGTGATACTAGTGCCGTGTTCGGTGGCAGGGGTAGGGGCAGAGGAAGGAATCAGTATGTTCAGCCTCAACAGATAGCCAACGTTACTGTTCCAATTCCTCAGTAGCAACAGCAACAACAACCACAGCCGCAGCAAAGGCAGAATCAGGGACAGGGAAGGTTTCAGAATGTAAGGCCGAAGAGGGTATTTGATAAGCCTCCTTCCACGTATGCAGAACTCCTTCAGACCCTGCTAGGGTTGAACTTGGTGGAAAAGAGGACTTTGGCACCGCCTACAGGGTCGGTACTTCCTTATGGATATGATGCTAACAAACATTGCGAATTCCATTCCGGGGCACCCGGGCATGATGTAGAAGCTTGTCAGACATTTAAACACAAAGTTCAGGATTTGTTGGACAGCAAAGCTATCAACTTTGGGTAGGTGGGTCCAAATATCGTACAACAACCTATGCCCAAACATGGGGCAAATGCCATCTTGACAGAAGAGAATTTGAATCTAGTGATGGATGTCAATGAGCTGAAGATGCTGTTGGGTGAGATTAAAAGCACGTTGTTAAAAGGGGGTGTATTCCCGGGATGTGATGAGTTTTGCTTGGATTGTTGGACCCAGCCAGAGGGTTGTAGTGATTTGAAGTAGAGAATTCAGGCTATGATGGATGAAGGTACCTTGCAATTCGATCGAACCGCGGTTGAAGAGCCTGTAGAGGCGTTATGCGATAAGCAGAACGATGTTGCGACAGTGACGATTCCGAGGAAAACAATAACGATAACGGCGCCCGCCAGGCGGCCGACGATCACAATTACCAAAGCAGGGCCAGTCCCTTTTGAGAGTACTAAAGTAGTGTCGTGGACTTATGGGTTGGAGGTATATTGTGACGGTGAGAAAATTGAAGTCAATGGACAACCAGCTGGGGTTGTAGATAATGTTGTCGGAACAGGGGGTATGACCAGAAGCGGAAGAATCTTCACGTCACCCGAGGTAGAGGCAGAAAGATTAGCCAAGGGTAAGGCCAAGGTCACTGAGGGTGGTCCTTCTCGATCGAATGAAAAGGAAATGTCACTTAAGGATGTGGAGGAGTTTATGAGGCTCATTCGCAAAAGTGATTACAAAATCGTTGAGCACCTCCAGCAAACGCCGTCAAAAATTTCCATCCTATCATTGTTGTTATGTTTCGAGGCCCATCGAAACGCTTTGCTGAAGATTCTAGACACGTCGTTCGTTCCTCAAGAAGTTTCTGTTAATCAGTTAGAAGGGGTGATGGCGCATGTCAATGCGGGGCACAGTTTGGGCTTCACAGACTTTGATTTGACTCCGAGGGGGCGAGAGCATAATAAGGCATTGCATGTGTCAGTAGAATGTCGGGGCGCGGTCATGTCCCATGTTTTAGTAGACACTGGATCTTCCCTGAATGTGCTACCGAAGAAAGCCATGATGAAGTTGGATATCAGGGGGATTATCTGCACGCCCAGTGACTTAGTGGTGAGAGCGTTCGATGGAACGAGAAGGTCAGTTTTCGGATCAATAACATTACCGTTGCAGGTGGGGCCTAAAATCTTTGAAACTGAATTCTATATAATGGACATCCAGCCAGCGTATAGTTGCCTTCTTGGGCGCCCATGGATCCATGCTGCCGGGGCAGTCACATCCACGTTGCACCAAAAGCTGAAGTATATGGTGGGGGATAGTGTCGTCACTGTTTGTGGAGAGGAAGATATTCTGGTTAGCCATTTGTCTTTGTTCAAATATGTCGAGGTCGACGGCGAAATACACGAAACACCTTGTCAAGCCTTCGAGGGGTTGCGAATTAAAGACAAAGCTTCAGTTCCACGTAAAGCGCCAGATGTGGCCGTATCATCTTATAAGGAGGCTCAAGCTCTAGTGCAGGTAGGCAAAACCAAGGGCTAGGGTCAAGTGTTGGAGATTCCGGTAAAAATGGATAGATTCGGGCTTGGATATCATCCTTCATCATCAGCATCCTCTTCAGGAACGCCCAAGTTCAGAGGGCCGATAACAATTACACCCAATGGAGTATGCCATGACACTATCAATGTTGTTTCCGATGCTGAAGACGGAGATAGCGACTGTGATATGGACGCGTGGATCAAGCCAAGCGTGCCAGGACAAAGTCTCTGCAATTGGTCTATCCGGGAAACTGTTCCTATGACAACTAAACAGTAATGATTTGTTTTCTTAATTGTTGAATAATCCTGTGTCCTACCCGAGGCATAGTGATTTTTCTTAGGGCCATTTGGTTATGTACATTACATTGTTTAATCATGAAATAAAAGCATTTTTCATATACAAATATTGTGATCCTTGTCTTTCCTGTTTTTGTTTTTAACAATAAAATGGCAATGTGGTTATTCGCTTTGTATGTGTTTTGAAGCATTTAACCATTTCCTTTGCAGTATTACTATTTCAGATGGCATCTATGAACCGCCTATGACTCACTTCAACTTTGAGCGCCCGGTATTTCAGGCTGAGGAAGAGGTTGTCGAAGATGGCGACGTTCCAGAAGAGTTGACCTGGTTATTGAAACAAGAAGAAAGAATCATTCTGCCTCACGAGGAAGTCATTGAGATTATCAATTTGGGGTCGGAAGAGGTTGTGAGAAACATCTGCATAGGGGCTGCGCTGCAGAGCGACATCAAGCAAAGGTTGGTTAAGATGCTCAAAGAATACAGTGATATTTTTGCTTGGTCGTACGAGGATATGCTTGGGTTAGATACGGACATGGTTGTGCACCGTCTACCATTGCGAGAGGAATGCCGCCTATTAAACAGAAACTCAGAAGAACCAGACCAGACATGGCTGTGAAAATCAAGGAGGAAGTTCAAAAACAATGGGATGTTGGTTTCCTAGCTGTTACAACTTATTCGTCATGGGTCGCTAATATTGTGCCAGTGCCGAAGAAAGACGGTAAAGTGCGAATGTGTGTAGACTATCGTGATTTGAATAAGGCGAGCCCGAAGGACGACTTTCCACTTCCTCACATTGATGTGTTGGTCGATAACACTGCTCAGTTCTCCATATTCTCCTTCATGGATGGCTTCTCAGGCTATAATCAGATCAAAATGGTGCCAGAAGATATGGAGAAGACTACTTTCATTACTCCCTGGGGAACATTTTGCTACAAAGTGATGCCCTTCAGATTAAAGAACGCTGGGGCAACATATCAACGTGCTATGACGACTCTCTTTCATGACATGATGCACAAAGAGATCAAGGTTTATGTTGATGATATGATTGGTTAATCTGCTGAAACTGTTCAAGAGGCTTAGGAAGTTCAGATTGAGACTGAACCCTAACAAGTGCACCTTCGGGGTGAGATCGGGTAAACTGCTAGGGTTTATCGTGAGCGAAAAAGGAATAGAGGTTGATCCTGCGAAAATAAAAGCAATACAAGAAATGCCGACGCCTAAAACAAAAAAAGAAGTGCGTGGGTTTTTAGGGAGGTTGAACTACATTTCCCGGTTCATATCTCACCTAACTGCGACATGCGAGCCGTTATTCAAGTTGTTGAAAAAGGATCATGTGTTGACCTGGAATGAAAAATGTCAGAAGGCGTTCGACAAGATAAAAGAATACTTGCAGGAACCTCCTGTTTTGATACCCCCAGCGGCCGGGAGACCTTTGATTATGTATCTGACGGTTCTTGAGGAAAGTATGGGTTGTGTTCTCGGTCAACACGACGAGACCGGACGTAAAGAGCATGCGATCTACTATTTGAGTAAGAAGTTTACTGACTGTGAGTCCAGATACTCAATGCTCGAAAAAACGTGTTGTGCGCTAGCCTGGGCCGCCAAACGTTTGAGGCAATACATGTTGAATCATACAACCATGCTAATTTCAAAGATGGATCCAATCAAATACGTGTTTGAGAAGCAAGCACTCTCCGGAAGGATTGCCCGATGGCAGATGGTGTTAACAGAATACGATATCCAATATGTCTCGCAGAAGGCTATTAAAGGTAGCGTTCTGTCTGAGTACCTTGCGGAGCAGCCGATTGAGGACTACCAATCGATGAGGTCTGATTTTCCTGACGAGGATATCATGTACCTGAAGATGAAAGATTGTGAAGAACTGTTGTCGGACGAAGGACCAGAGCTGGGTTCCAAATGGCAGTTGATATTTGACGGAGCTGTGAATTCCTATGGTAGCGGAATAGGTGCAATTATTACTACTCCTAAGGGGTCGCACATCCCCTTTACTGCCCGATTGACCTTTCCCGTTACCAATAATGAGGCTGAATATGAGGCTTGCATCATGGGTCTGGAAGAAGCTATTGATTTGCGAATCAAACATCTGGATGTATACGGAGACTCAGCTCTAGTGGTGAACCAGATTAAAGGAGAATGGGAGACACGTCAGCCCAATTTGATACCATATATGAATTATGCAAGGAGATTGTTGCCTTTCTTTGACAAGGTGGAATTGCATCATGTGCCGCGAGCAGAAAATCAAATAGCTGACGCCCTGGCGACATTGTCTTCAATGTATAAAGTTAACTTCTGGAACGAGGTTCCCTGGATTGTTATCTCTCGGCTCGATAGGCCTGCATTCGTATTTGCCATTGACGAGGCTCCCGATGGTAAACCCTGGTATTTTGACATCCAGAATTTCCTGAAGAACAAGGAGTATCCGGCTGGGGCATCCAGTTGAGATCAGAAGACTCTCAGGAGATTGGCTGGCAATTTCTATTTGAACCCGGACGGTGTTCTATACAAAAGAAACCACGACTTGGTGTTGCTACACTGCGTAGACGAGAAAGAAGCGAAGTTGCTCATGGAAGAGATACATGAGGGTACATTTGGTACACATGCTGGTGGGCATGCTATGACGAGAAAACTGCTGCGGGCAGGTTATTATTGGTTAACTATGGAAACAAACTGTTTCAAGTTTGCAAAGAGGTGTCATAAATGCCAGATTTTTGCGGACAAGATCCATGTACCTCCAAGTCCTCTGAATGTGATGTCATCACCGTGGCCTTTCTCGATGTCGGGAATTGATATGATTGGAAAGACCAAGCCTACGGCATCCAACGGACACCGTTTCATTTTGGTAGCGATCGATTACTTCACCAAATGGGTGGAGGCAGCATCATATGCCAATGTCACCAAACAGGTGGTTGCCAGATTTATTAAACGAGATATTATCTGCAGATATGGAATCCCTGAGCGGATTATCACCGACAACGGTTCAAATTTGAATAACAAAATGATGAAAGAGCTGTATCAGAATTTTAAGATTGAACATCACAACTCTTCTCCTTACCGGCCCAAGATGAATGGCGCTGTCGAAGCGGCCAATAAGAACATAAAGAAGATTGTCCAGACGATGGTTGTGACGTATAAAGACTAGCACGAGATGCTACCCTTCGCTTTGCACGGTTATCGTACGACGGTACGCACATCAACTGGGGCAACCCCTTTCTCATTGGTATATGGGGTGGAGGCAGTGTTACCGTTGGAAGTGGAGATTCCTTCCCTGAGGGTTTTACGAGATGTCCAACTTGACGAGGCAGAATGGGTTAAAGATAGACTGAATCAGCTCAGTTTGATGGATGAGAAGAGGCTGGCTTCTTTAGCATACGGTCGGTTATATCAGAGCCGGATGAAGAAAGCGTACGATAAGAAGATATGTCCGCGAAGTTTTCAGACGGGCGACCTTGTGCTGAAGAGAATTCTCCCACCACAAACAGATCACAGGGGAAAATGGACACCTAACTATGAAGGTCCCTACGTTGTCAGAAAAGTCTTCTTTGGAGGAGCCTTGCTACTATCTACCATGGATGGTGAAGACTTTACGTCTCCTGTGAATTCGGACGCAGTTAAAAAATACTTTACTTGAAAGTGACCCGCTGGACAGTAAAAAGATAGTCCAGGCAAAAATGGGGCATCCTGGCGAACCGTAAAAAATGAATAAAAGGTTCGGGCAAAAGTTAGGGATAAAATTGAAAAGATGTACACCCGCGAAGTCGAAAAACCTGAAAAGGGCGACTTCGGCAAAAAAGGGTATCCCGGTGAATTGAAAACCCGCAAAGGGCGATTCACGCAAAAGTTAGGGATTGAAAAAGCAAATGACTGCGGTCCGGATTTGATACAGCTTTGCTTAGTGGTTTGGGAGTACCTGGGGGTTCGTTTATCCAACACAATCTCTTCCGAAAATTGAATACCGGGAAAGCGCCAGAGTCAGGCGAGTCATAGGAGGATCAGCTCATGATGTTTGTCTGCACCACGTTGCCGACATGTGTACAAATTTGATTTGTATTTGTATTAATGTTTCTGGTACATGTTTGTATATTGTTTGTGCGTAACTTCCTTTTTTCAGGAGTTGCATCCGATGTATAAAGCTTCGCCTATTTACAGGCTCAATCAATAAAACATGTTATTCAGTGTTTGATGTTTGTGCTTTACGGTTTTGTATGTGGAAAACGCCGATGTTTTGATAAACTCGCATGTGCATAACTTTGCTGGCCCTTACCAATGGTTGATAAAACTTCGAATTGACTGAGTGGATGTCATGGATATTAACCTGAATAGATTTGGTTGTATAGATTTGTTTTGTCTCGTTTGTGTTTTGCAGGGTTCTCACCCTTGGAGCAGACAGTCAGAAAATTGTATCCCCCAGCCAGAGGCTCCGGATGAAGGACTTAACCTTATTTGATGTTATTTCCCAGCAGGTCGCACCTCATCCCCAGAGGTTGAGATGGCATTATCCCTTACCGAAGGAGGGATTATTCTCCCTACAAGAGTATCCTCATGGAATTTTTCCACAGGATATCCCCAGCAAGACAAGATCAGTGTCCCATGCAAAGGTTATACTCCCCAGAGAGTCGAGTAGGTGCGCGTTCAATCCCCAGATGGGAGGATTTCCGTGGCACGTAACCAAGATAGTAGGTTCAAAAGGATTATCCCCACCGAGGATGGTTTTCTTTCTCCCCACAGGTCGGCATGCCTTTGTCAAGATGATTATCCCCAGCGGAGTGGTAGCTCCGAGTATGTAAACTGTACCCAGACAGTTGTCTCCCAGAAGGGTCGCTTCTTCCCCAGCTGAGTTAATCTTCCCAGCAGGTGTTGTTCTTTCCTCCCAACGGAAATCGATGTTTAATCTCTCCTCGGTAGAGTTGGTTGTGTTTCCGGCATTTATTTTTCCGGAATGCTTTGTGATACCCGTTCATCCCCAACAGAGTGGTATTTGTCCTCAGCAGTCATGTGGATGAAGCAAGCTTATCAGTGCTTCCCCAGCAGCCTGAACCTGCATTTGCATTTGCGTATATTATCATATTTGCATCTACCCAAAAAAAAGAAAAAGCGTAGCATTTCCATGCCGTATGGAGTATTGCGTCATTGCCAAACATACGCATTTTGAAACATACATCAGGTTGGTTAACCTGTTGCTTTCAGGTGTGTTTCTCAGCAGGAGTATGAAGTTGCAGCTCAGATCTATTACCAGACGACCGAGGTCTCGCCGTGAGACATGTGACGATACAGTTCACCTTATTATCCCCACAGAGTCACTGGCTGAAGTTTCTCTTATCCGACCAGCGGAGTGTTTTTCTTCAGGTTTGCTGTCGCGGCAGCATTACAGGGTTTCATAAATAAAGATTTCAGAAGTGACCACTTGTTGTCGAAACGGGTGTCGGGCAGTTATTTTCAGAATATCCCCAATGGAGTTAGCTACTGCAAAGAATAGGAAAAGAAGCTATATCCAAGTTAACTTTCCCGTATGAACCAGGCGGATGAATTTTCCTGTAAGAATCAGGCAGATGTGTTTTCCCGTATGAAGCAGGCGGATGAATTTTCCTATAAGAATCAGGCAGATGATTTTCCCGTATGAAGCAGGCGGATGAACTTTCCTGTAAGAATCAGGCAGATGTGTTTTCCCGTATGAAGCAGGCGGATGAATTTTCCTGTAAGAATTAGGCAGATGTGTTTTCCCGTATGGAGCAGGCGGATGAACTTTCCTGTAAGAATAAGGCAGATGTGTTTACCCGTATGAAGCAGGCGGATGAACTTTCTTGTAAGAATCAGGCAGATGTGTTTTCCCGTATGAAGCAGGCGGATGAATTTTCCTGTAAGAATCAGGCAGATGTGTTTTCCCGTATGAAGCAGGCGGATGAATTTTCCTATAAGAATCAGGCAGATGTGTTTTCCCGTATGAAGCAGGCGGATGAACTTTCCAGTAAGAATCAGGCAGATGGTTTTCCCGTATGAAGCAGGCGGATGAATTTTCCTGTATGAACCAGGCAGATGTGTTTTCCCGTATGAAGCAGGCGGATGAACTTTCCTGTAAGAATCAGGCAGATGTGTTTTCCCGTATGAAGCAGGCGGATGAATTTTCCTGTATGAACCAGGCAGATGTGTTTTCCCGTATGAAGCAGGCGAATGAACTTTCCTGTAAGAATCAGGCAGATGTGTTTTCCCGTATGAAGCAGGTGGATGAATTTTCCTGTATGAACCAGGCAGATGTGTTTTCCTGTATCAGGCAGACGGATGAACTTTCCGATATCCAGATAGATGATTCTCCCGTGATCGACAGAGTATGTGAGTTGTGTTCCGATATTTGACAAAAGTATTTCTCCCCAAGGAAGTCGTCGTGATTTCCTCGTGTTGACGAACTATTCCTGTCCCCAGTAGAGTCCTCCTCGAAGTCGTTTGTGGGTTGGGACCAACGGAGTTAGCGAATGCAGAGATAAGCAGGGTCTCCTGTGATTAGGCAGAAATGTTCCCCCAGCGAAGTCGTCGGGATTTTTCTGTGTTGACGGAATGTATAGTCCTAACGTGGACAAAGTTCTATCCCCGCGATGATAGAATCTTTTTCGGGTTGATGAAAATGATCCCCAACATGGTCGCTAATTTGTTTTCTCCGTATTAAAAGACGGCGGAATTTTAACGTGGAAAAAGGCGGGGTGTTTTGACAAGAGGGAGTTCAAAGCCTGGGGCGTTACACAGGCGGTTGACATTGAAACCAGATTTTGATATCAGCTGATTGATCAGTTTGTTGCTGTAACAACCAGATTCAGTTGGTGGATGTTGTTCTCCAAGCAGTTCTGCAGTTTATTTCTGGGGTTGGAAAATTTCCGGGTTCTTGGTATTCAACCGTCTCGTACCTCGATTATTTGAAGGTCGTTCGCTCTTCACCCAGTCGGGTCCAAGCCGTTTTAATAGGGGCAGCTGTTGCACCCCAAAATTTGCTCAACCTATTTCACCTAGTTTATGTTTTAATTGCATTATCATTTGCATAGTTACATTATGTATATAGTCCAATCGTTTGCATATCATAACATAGCAAGTCATCTAACAAGGGATCAAGTGCCATTCTTATCTAAAGAAGCACATCAAGGGGCCTTATTCAAGCTTAAGACCATCCAAGTCATCAAGGAATGGGTTGAAGCTTTGAGGAGATTTGAGTGTCAACAAGTGGATTTCTCTCCTAACTTGAGGTGTATTGAGGGTCATCAATGGGGTATGGAGCATGGAATGGTGGATTTGAAGTGTGTATGAAGCTCATGGGGTGTCTAGAGGGCATTATTGAAGCTGAAGAGCCATGGTTGAGGTGTGTACAAGTAGGGTTTCATCTAGGTAACCCTAGGTCAAGAAGAGCAAAGAAAGGGCATCAAGACCTAGCTCTAGGTCATGGAAATCATGGATTGATATGTTGAAGCATGTGTATGTATGAGTCAAGATCAAGTTCAAGAGAATCAAGAGTGGTTGGAGGTGTTTGAGACAGGGTTCCTAGGGTAAAATCCCCTGTATAGCACTGGACTTCCAAGCCACATAAGTCAAAATACAAGTTTCAAATGGATTCTTAGCCAACATGAAACTTGTAGAGCTTCTCAATAGCTTTAATTTGAGTACTATAAATCTTCAAGAAGATTTGTAGAACTCAAGTTATGGTTCTTGCAAGTTATAGGTCACCAGAGGAAACTGAAATTTATCTGTGAAAGTCACTTGACTTCCAAGAAACTTTTGCCCATCAAGGATTTTTCAAATGGATTCTTGGCCAACATAAGAATTATATGGCTTGATCTTACCTTTAATTTGAGTACTAGAAGTCCTCAAGAAGATTTGTGGAACTCAAGTTATGGTCTTGGCAATCCAGGGGTATTTTGGGTATTGATGATTATAGGTCATTTTTCAACATAGGTCAAAATCTCCATCTTCCACTCCTCAAATGAAAAAATGTTCAACATGAGATGTGCTTAGAATGGTGTTACTAGGTCAGATATGAAGTCATGGTGAGATGGATTGGCTTATTTCACAAAGTGCCCCAAAATGGCCTAAAATGGGAGATTTTTCAAATAATTCAAGAGAGGAAAAATGGTTTTTTGACTTGCAAGGCATAAACATGGCATATGGGTAGTCATTTTAAATGGAAATTGAATTTCAAACACATTGGCAATGTCACAATTTTGAGATGAGCCATTGTTTTATGAGTTGCTTTGGAAAATGCTTTCTTACATCATAAGTAACATTTGCAAAACACTCCTTTAGATCAAATCCATGGCCCTAACCCTTACCAATCCCTTCAAAATATCATATGGAGAGAAATTGGATCAGAATCAAGGTATTGAAGCAAGCTAAAACTCAGCTGTCATGTATGAACTTCTCATGATAATTTAAAG
Source organism: Lathyrus sativus (assembly GCA_963859935.3). Taxonomy (NCBI): domain Eukaryota; kingdom Viridiplantae; phylum Streptophyta; class Magnoliopsida; order Fabales; family Fabaceae; genus Lathyrus; species Lathyrus sativus. The sequence continues at coordinate 112,274,856 of OZ012737.1, read as the reverse complement.
TGCAAGAGATATTGGATATCTCACATGGATCATTTCAGAAGTTTCTAGAGCATTCCTACAGGTTCTATATAAAGTTTATGACTGATTCAAGGCATTGGTTGGTGAAGATTGAGAGAGAATTGAGAGATAGAATTCTGATTTTGCACCATGCAAAACAGAATCGGTTACACCAATTGAAGCCATCTCAAAGCAAGATAGTGCATTCAGAAGCTCAATCATGAGTTGTTGAGTGAATTTGGAGGGAATTTTGGCCAAGATTGCTGAAGAATAGAGTGAGAGCACATTGAGTTCATCCATTGCAAGTCAAAATAGAATTTGGTGATTCATAGAGATTCAACACAAATTGATGCATACAAAAGCTTGATAATCAATCATTGATCATATCTGGAAGAGATTGAAGGGAGATTTGAAGGTTTCATTGTTTTGTTCACTCGATTTTCATAGGTTAGTAAACTTCATTGTGTAGCTTGATATAGGTAGAATTGTTAGGTTTTAAATGGTTAGATGCAATGTAGATCATGGCTAGGTCGTTTATGGTAAAGAATATTGAGGTTTAGAGACAAAACATTAGGCATTGCAATTTCTGTTGGAGCTTGGCATTCACGATTTACTGAGTGACAATGGTGTTTAGATGGTGATATTTGATCAGTGGAACACGTAGATGAGGATAGGCTCATTAATTTCAAGATTGGTGACAATTGAGTTTGAGTGCACTTCTGAACATTCAATCGTGTTTTTGATTAGAGGAAGAATCAATGGAATTGAGAATCATATTCTTGCTCAGGGTGAGAAGACAAGTAGGATTGGATGTTTTAGCATGTTGTTTGATGCGTTTTGGTAAGACCTGTATTGAGGACGACGGTGGCACAAAGCTCAGGCCACCGTCCACGACTCTCCCTCTCATTTCATTTAAAATTGGAGAAGACAATGTTTCCAGCGTTGGATCATGCTTGACTTTGACTGAAATCTAGATCCAAGGGCCTTGATTGCATGATCATTTGTGAAGAGAGTCTGAAATACCAATACTCACCATTTCATTAAAGTGTCTGATTGGGCTTAATGGAAATTAATGCTATACACACCCCTGACTGAGGCCCAAACCAGGATTACGCGTGATATGATTGCTATTTGACACAGGCTTTTGTCAATTTCCATCTCATTTTCTGATTGTATTTTCAATTCGTTTGGGCTTGACAACTCGCTTGCTGGTAGCACCCCCCTTAGGCCCAAGTCTGGTATTATAACATGAAATGTTTGCTATCTGACACGCTCTTTTATCATTTTTCCATCTATTTTCTTTTTATTTCATATTTTCATTTAGGTTAGAAATTAATTCATAATAAATTGAAAAATGATCATTTTAGGATGAGACTTTTTTCCCTAGTTTCCTTAAGGTCTCTAGAATTTTATAGGATTAAAAAACTATTAATTTCATGCATTTTATATTTTTTTGGCATATTTTACAATTTTAATGCTTTTATTTTAATTTTGTTTGATACTTCCTTTTTCTGAATTTAGTATGGGAGTTTGGTGAGGATTTTTGAAGTGATTCTTGTGAGGTTGATTAGGTTAGGGAATCATGCACCCTTAGGAATTTTTTCATGTTTTTGTGATTAAAAGTTAGGTTAGTTTGAGAGGTGAATAGGAGAGGTGTTAGAATTAGGGTTTTAACACAACTAGTTGTGGTTTATAACATAGTTTGGAGACTTAATGATTGATCTAGGGTTTGGGATTCCTATGGGATATTGGGTATAGGCTTAGGTCCCCTTAGAAATTTAATTAGGATTTTATGATGAGTTTTAGCATTTTATTTGTTTTTTACAACTTGTGTGATGATTGTGGGTTTCTCCTTTGGATATTTGGCTTGGTTATACTTGTGTGGGGCTATTTTGGGGGTGCTTTTGGCTTGGGATTTGCTTGGATGACTTGAAGATCAAATGAAGTTGCTTTGTATGGCTTGAAGTAGCTTGGATTTGAAGATTTCTCATTTGTTGGAGTGCTTGTCAGAGGCTTAGGAGTTAGGATATATAGGAAGAGCATTATAGTAGTCTTGTTTCTTCTTTCAAACATAGAGAGCTTCTTGTGCCTCTATTCAATCCCATGACACAAGGTCCCCCTAAGAAGTTTCATCTCTCCTTAGGAGGGATGTAGAGCATGCTTTGGTTGGGTAGAACCTTGAGGATACCTTTCATTTGCAATGTTAAGTCCTTAGTGATTTCCTTGGGTTATCACTAAGCTTCTTAACATTTCAACTTAATCTGTTAATTGATTCTTTCTTGGAGATGGAGCTTACTGAAGATAGGAGCTTATCTAAAGCTTGAAGATTGTTGAAGATTGAAGATGGGGTCTTGCTTGAAGAAGTTTGTTATTGTTAACCCTTTGCTGTTGGATCAACTGTAGCTGTCAGAGCTGCTGCTGCTTGTGCTGCTTGCTGTAGGAGCTGGATTGTTGCTGTCAGATCTGGTGCTTGTGTTGTTTTCTTTTTTCTATATTGCTTATTGGCTTGTTCAGCTTTCCCCCAAGGTTTGAAGTGAATACTGTTTCACTCTGCCTATTGTTTTCCCAGGTTCGAGGTTGAGCGGGACTCTCTTGCCTTGCTTGTACTGCTGCATTGCATACATGTTTATTGTTTACTGTATATATCTGTTCCTTTCGTTGTTTATCCCCTAGGATCTCTGTTTCCCTCTGTGCAAGAGAGAAATATGACAGACAATAGGTTTTTATCCATGCATGACAACTTTAGGGTAGTTTTGATCCCCCTTTTAACCCTAGGTTTTTTTTAGAGCTTCTTTCTCTTCCATCTCAAAATAATTCAAAACACAGTAACAAGGATAATCGATGTCTCACGTTACGAGCCTTAAGCTATTTGAGAAAAGGTTGCTGGAGGGTCACTCTTCAGTAATCTGATTGCTTAGTGTGTTGCCCTTAGGGTGACATATGACGTAGTCACTCTCAAATCATAGTCTCTAGTGCGTTAGAGATTGCAAACACACTAAAAAATACTTCTTTCGTAAAAGATTCAAACAAACATCAAAGTGTCATTTTTGTCCGCTTGGACTCATAATCAGAAGAAAACTTTTTCAGAAGGATCTAAAAAAACAGTCAGACAAATCTGTATCTTCCGTGGCCCGAACTACGTTTGCTCTGATCTTTCATGCTGTATGAAAGTACGTAGGCATAGGATGTCGTATCCTAGCGAGCAACCTTCCCCTCCTTTCCCGTAGGTAGGCAAACTACGTTGACTCTGATTTCTCGTTCCATACGGGAATACATAGGCATAAAGTGCGATACTTTGCCGAGTCACTTTATTTTCTTTTAACCCTTGACCCTTTAGAATAGGTAGAATAACAATCCGTACTAGAAAACAAGCGTGGATCCCGTCGAGTACGACGGACGTGAGGGGTGCTAATACCTTCCCCTTGCGTAACCGACTCCCGAATCCAGGATTTGGTTGCGATGACCATTCCTTTCCCTCTTTGCGTTAGGTTTACTCTGAGCGTTTCCTTTCCCTCCGTTGGGATAAATAACGCACGGTGGCGACTCTTCTGTCATAGCCGACGCTGATTTTCGCAGTAGCGACAGTGATGCATAAGAAACGACATCAAATGTAGTGGGAGAGTATGGAATGAAAATAGATTTATCAGACAAAAGAGGTTCTAATGAAATCATATATGGCAGTTCTTTTAAGTAGGTTTGAAGAACAGATGGTATAATAGTGGAAGTTTTAGGTTTAAATGGAGTGAATGTGTCAGTTGGTTCTATTCTGGTATAGAAATGTTTAAGCTTTAAACAAGAAGGAAGTGGATCAGAGGGATGTGGTTTAAAAGAAGCAAATGAAACAAATTCAGATGTCATAGGTTTGGGTGATGGAATGGGTTTAGGAATGAGAGTTTCAGATGAAACAGGTAGATCTGATTTTTTAGATTCAAATTCTCTGAGAGAAGGGGGTGAGATGACATCTGGATGAACATCGGATTCAGAGGAATCAGATGAGGTGGTTGGGGTACAAGATGTAGATGATACTTCAAATACAGTCTTGAGAGGTTTAATGTTTAAAACCTCAGTATCTGGTTTATTTGTTTCAATAGGATTGGATGGTTCTGGTTGAATATCAGAAGGTTTGGATGTTGGTGGTTCAGATATAACTGGTTCAGATGCAACTTGTTCAGTTGCAATAGTTTCATATGCAACAGTTTCAGATGCAACTGGATCAGATTGTATAGGTTCAGATGCAGCTGGTTGTTGAACATCAGGTTGTTGTTGTGTGGTAGGTTGTTCTGTTGGTTTTGTTTGTGGTTCTGATTGTGGAATATCAGATGATTTTAATGGTGTTTGGGAAACAGGATCAGAATGAATTTGTGAAGTAGGAATAGTGGGTGGTTCAGATGTTTGAGATGGAGCAGGAATAGTTTGATTTTGAGTGGGAGGAGGTTCAGGCACAGAACTAATTGTTGATACATTTACAACAATTTTAGAAATAGAAGGTAAAGATGATTTAGTACCTTTTGTCTTTATGCGCTTGGTAGGAACAAAGGGGACTTCTCCAGAAGCTTTTCTCTTAATCTGCTTTTGTGGCTTTTCAGCAACTCTCTGTTTCTTCTGAGCAACAGCTTCATCTTCCTCTAACTGTCTTTTCTTTCTCATGTTCTCCTCATACACGTCTGGAATAGGTTCTCTTGCTCTTATCAGAATATCTGGGGGAATAGGTGTTCCATCTGCCTTGCACATGTCAATATACCTAACAGTAATACCTCTAGGTTCTTCAGCACCAAAAATTGGAAAGTCTTGAACTGGAATCCTTCTCTGACTTACTTCAGTAACATTCAGCTTCTTAGGAGCAGATGTGAGTTCATCCACAACTTTTAGCCTCTGAACACTCTTTCCATTCAATGGTTTTCCAACAATTGATTCAAGCTCTTCTTTAACTCCTGCTTCATGTAAAGCAACCACCAGACCATTCTCTGTCAGAATGTCTGAGATCAGTCTTCCAAAAGGAATCCACGTCCTGATCTTCTGTCCCTTTGTCTTAATGGATTCTCTGGATGCATTGATGTGATTCCACAGATGCATGAAGAGAATGTAAGGCAAATCTACTTTGGTACTCTGACTTAAGCAGTACATAAAATAGAGTTGGTCATTATTCACATAATCTAGAGAATTTGTTGATTTTCTGTGATTGATGCATCCCAGAAAAATCTTTGCCCAGATTTTATAGTAAGGTTTCAGATCCTTAAATTTGTTGGAGGCTTGTCCATATGAGATGACTTCCTCATAAACTTCTTCCATATCCACACGCCCAGCTGGCAGATGACACACTCCATCAGTTTTCTCATATCCAATGAGTTTTCTGATGAGATCTTCAGAGATGATGATCTCTCTTCCCAGAACAGAAGATAGGATGAACTTTGGATAAACAGAAGCATGAATACAAAATTCCTTCACTAGATGTGGATACACTGGTCGAAATAGTCTATCAAAATATTTGACCCAGCCTTGAGCACCAATAATGGAATGCAAGTCAAATCCATTTTCAGCCAAAGAATCAAAATACACCATTGATTCACAAGGAACTTCCAGATTATCAACAGGGGTTAACAGTGTTCTTTTAGGTTCCTTAAATGGAGTAGCACCCATGTTTGATGATGCAATAGCAGCCATATATGATTGGAACTGAGCTGATGTTGAAGATGATGTTGCCATTGTTGAAGATGAAGAAGATTTGGACGAAGGTTTAGGGTTTTTATGAAGAGCAAAGAGCAGACAGAAATGCATATAATGTTTGTGAAGTGAAAAGTGTGAAATGGTGTGATTTGTGGTATTTATAGAGAAAGAAATTAGGGCATTCAAAAAGACACATTCAGCACGTTCCACTTAGCAATTAATAGCATTTAATGAAAATAATAAAAATCATTTCAAAGCATTAATTGATTCTGACAATTTGAGGGGAAAACCAAGATTTTAACTATTCAAACAATACCTCAAATGTCTCTTCAGTAATGTGCACGTCATCTTTTCAGATTCATAGTGACACGTGTTTGATTGCATGTGCTTCTGAATTCTCTTGAGAAATGAAACGTTAGCCATTGTTCAGATCCTCTGAGATTTGTTAGTTCAGATACACACAAATAATAAATCAAGAAATCAAATAATTGACAGATGACATACTTCAGAGTTTTAAACATTTTGCATCTGAGAAGTTTTGCTTCTGATAAATATCATTCTGGACAAAAATCCATACCAACATTTTTCAGAATAAACTTAAACCTATCTTCAGCAAGGGGTTTTGTGAAAATATCAGCCCACTGATGATCTATATCAACAAAGGCTAAGTTTATAATACCCTTCTGAACATAGTCTCTGATGAAATGATGTTTAATTTCTATATGTTTTTCCTTGGAGTGTAAAATAGGGTTTTTAGACAAACATATAGCAGAAGTATTATCACAGAATATAGAAATGTTACTCTCAAAGATCTGATAGTCTTCTAGCTGACTTTTCATCCAAAGCATCTGCGTGCTACATCCAGCAGCAGCAATATATTCTGCTTCTGTAGTTGATAGCGCAATTGTAGGTTGCTTCTTGATGTACCAGGAGATTAAATTTCTTCCTAGAAATAGACAACTTCCAGAAGTACTTTTTCTTTCCACTTTGTCTCCAGCGTAATCAGCATCACAGAATCCAACTAATTTCAAATCATCAGATTTTCTGTAACACAAACCCACATTAGAAGTACCTTTCAGATACCTTAGAATCCTCTTAACAGCTATTAAGTGTGATTCTCTAGGATCTGATTGGAATCTTGCACACAAGCATACACTGAATAAAATGTTAGGTCTAGAAGCAGTTAAGTAGAGAAGAGATCCTATCATACCTCTGTAGAGTTTCTGATCTACTTTCTTACTTACCTCTTCCTTACCAAGAGTACTTGTTGGATGCATGGGAATTTTTGCCATCTTACTATCAGTCATGTTAAACTTCTTCAGACGCTCTTTAACATATTTGGCCTGATGAATGTAAGTACAATCTGGAGTCTGGTTGACTTGAATTCCCAGAAAGAATCTCAATTCTCCCATCATGCTCATCTCAAATTCTGCCTGCATACATTGAGCAAACTCCTTTCCCAGCATAACATTGGTAGATCCAAATATAATATCATCCACATATATTTGACAAATTAAAAGATCTTTCTTAAATGTTTTACAAAAGAGAGTTGTGTCCACTTTGCCTCTGATAAAATTTTTCTCCAGAAGAAAATTTCTTAATCTCTCATACCAAGCTCTGGGAGCTTGTTTTAAACCATAAAGAGATTTCTTTAGTTTGAAAACATGTTCTGGAAATTTTTCACTTTCAAAACCAGGAGGTTGGTGAACATAGACTTCTTCTTCTATAATTCCATTTAGAAAGCACTTTTAACATCCATCTGATATAGAGTGATGTTATTCTGTGCAGCAAAAGAAATGAGTAAACGAATAGATTCTAACCTGGCTACAGGAGCATAAGTCTCTATATAATCAATTCCTTCTTGCTGGCTATAACCTTGAGCAACATGCCTTGCTTTATTTCTTTCAACTTCTCCTTTTTCATCAACTTGTTTCTGAAGACCCATTTAGTTCCAATTATGTTGAATCCTTTTGGTCTTGGAACCAAATCCCAAACATCATTTCTTGTGAACTGATTGAGCTCTTCTTGCATGGCAATTATCCATTCATTGTCTTGCAGAGCTTCATCCATAGAAGTTGGTTCAATAACTGACACCAACCCAAATAATGATGCTTCAGATGATTTGAGGAAGGATCTTGTTCTTATTGGATCATCTTTCTTTCCAATGATCACCTCCTCTGGGTGAGACGCCTTGATTCTGGAAGATGATCCTCTAACATTTGATTCTTCAGAAATATTCAAGTTATTCATTTGAGAAGCTAAAGGAATTGCATCTGGGGTTGCTTCTAGTTCCTTCACTTGAGCTTTTTCTGCCTCTGAGCCTTCAGAGTCTGTGAGAATTACTTCTATATCTGCAGAACTTTCAAACTGCTTTGGCTTTTCAATGCCAAGCTTATCATCAAATCTAACATGTATAGATTCCTCCACAATCTGTGTTTTAGTATTGTATACTCTGTAGCCTTTAGAGCGTTCAGAATAACCAAGCATGAAACACTTCTGTGCTTTAGAATCAAACTTGTTAAGATTCTCTTTAGTGTTCAACATATAACAAATACATCCAAAAGGATGAAAATATGAAATGTTGGGCTTTCTATTCCTCCACAATTCATAGGGAGTCTTTTCCAGAAGAGGTCTTACAGACACTCTGTTCTGAATATAACATGTTGTGTTTATTGCTTCTGCCCAAAAGTGTTTTGCCAGATTAGTCTCATTGATCATGGTTCTGGCCATTTCTTGCAGAGTTCTATTTTTCCTCTCTACAACTCCATTCTGTTGTGGAGTTCTAGGGCAGGAAAAATTATGAGCAATGCCATTTTCATTAAAATATTTTTCAAAATATTTGTTTTTAAATTCACCACCATGATCACTTCTGACTTTAATAATTTTGAAATCTTTTTCATTCTGGACTTGTTTGCGGAAGTCAAAGAACACAGAATGTGACTCATCCTTGTGTTTTAGAAACTTTACCCATGTCCATCTGCTATAGTCATCAACAATGACTAATCCATACTTCTTGCCTCTGATGGATGCAGTTTTCACTGGTCCAAACAGATCAATGTGAAGTAATTCTAATGGTCTTGAAGTTGAAACAACATTTTTTGATTTAAAAGAAGATTTTGAAAATTTTCCTTTTTGACATGCTTCACAAAGAGCATCTGAGTTGAACTTCAACTTAGGAAGTCCTCTGACCAGATTGAGTTTATTAATCTGAGATATACATCTCATATTAATATGCCTCAATCTTCTGTGCCAGACCCATTGCTCATCATTAACAGACAAAAGGCATTTAACATTTTGAACCTTAAGTTCTGAAAGATTGGTTTTGTAAATGTTGTTCTTCCTCTTTCCATTAAATAGGATTGAGCCATCCTTCTGACTAACAGCTTTGCAACATTGTTGATTAAAGATTATGTCATAACCATTGTCACTTAATTGACTTATGGACAATAGATTATGCTTTAATCCTTCTACAAGTAAAACATTAGATATAGAGGAAAGGTTACCATTGGCAATAGTACCAGAGGCAATAATCTTGCCCTTCTGATTCCCTCCAAACTTCACTTCTCCTCCAGATTTAAGCTCCAGGCTTTGGAACATAAACCTTTCTCCCGTCATGTGACGTGAGCAGCCAGAGTCCAGGTACCATGACTGGCATCTTGACTTTTCTGCTAAATACATCTGCAACAGGGATTATCTTATCCTTAGGTACCCAGATCTTTTTGGGTCCTTTTGGATTAGTTACCTTGAAAGTCTGTCTGAACTTCTGTCTTTTTACAACAGTTTTGTTCTGATTGACTTTTGGCTTAAACACAGGAACATTCTGATCAGAACGTGTGTGTTTCATATCATTTAGATGACCAAACTTGAAATGAGAGTATAGGGGGGGTCTTCTAAATGATAAGTTTATCAACAGGCATTGGATTTAAATCCTTTCCAGAGGAAGATTCATATCCAATTCCTTTCCTGTTGTTTCTGCTAACTCCATAGATCATTGAAGCCATCTTGCTTCTATATATGCTTTTAGCCAGAAACTTCTGAAAGCTGAAGTCATATTCTTCTAAAATATTTTTGCATTTAGACTTAGCTTCAGATTCAGATTTTTTGTTGAGCTTTTTCAAAATTGGCTTTCATTTTCAAATTATTTTCTTTTAGCTCAGCAACTTCTGACCTTAACAGATTATTCTCAGATCCAAGATTACATTTAAGCTTCTTGCATTTGAGCTTAATCTAATTATAATTTTTCAGGACTTCTGATAAGACTTTAATAAGCTCTTCCCTAGTGAGATCAGAAAGTACCTCTTCTGAGTCAGATTCAGAATCAGATTCAGATCCAGATGATCCTTCATTCTGATCTTCCACGCTTGCCATCAGAGCCATGTTGGTGCATTCATCTTCAGATTCTGATGAGGATCCATATTCATCAGAGTCATCCCATGTTGCCATTAGAACCTTCTTCTTTTTGTCAAACTTCCTCTTTGGCTTTTCTTTTAGAAGCTTTGGACATTTGTTCTTGTAATGGCCAGGTTCTTTACATTCAAAGCAAACAACTTCCTTCTTTCTATATCTTTTTGGTCCAGAGGACTCCTTGCGCTAATCTGGCTTTTTGAAGTTCTTGAACTTCCTCTGCTTGTGCTTCCAGAGTCTGTTGATTCTTCTGGACAACAAGGATAGTTCATCTTCTTCAGAAGAAGAAGATTCTTCAGAGCTTTCTTCTAACACCTGCAAAGCTTTCACAGATTTGTTAGATTTTAAGGCAATTGACTTACCTTTCTTTTGAGGCTCGTCTTCCTCAAGTTCAATTTCATGGCTCCTCAGTGAGCTGATTAGTTCCTCCAAAGTGATCTTGTTCAGATCCTTATCTAGCTTCAGAGCAATGACCATTGGTCTCCATCTGATGGGCACGCTTCTGATGATCTTCTTCACATGATCAGCGGTTGAGTAGCCTTTGTCCAGCACTTTTAGACCAGCTGTGAGGATCTGGAATCTAGAGAACATAGTTTCTATAGACTCAGATTCTTCCATTTTGAACGCTTCATACTTCTGTATTAGCGCCAGAGCCTTGGTCTCTTTAACTTGAAGGTTTCCTTCGTGAGTCATCTTCAAAGACTCAAACATGTCAAATGCAGTTTCTCTATTTGTGATCTTCTCATACTCAGTATAAGATATTGCATTTAACAAGATTGTTCTAGCCTTGTGGTGATTTCTGAATTCCTTCTTTTGGGCTTCAGTCATAGATTTTCTATCTACTTTCTTGTCATTCTCATCAGTGGGATGAACATACCCATCTATGACCAAGTCCCATAAATCAGCATCATAACCAAGGAAGAAACTTTCTATTCTGTCCTTCCAATAATCAAATTTCTCCCCATCAAACATAGGGGGTTTTGTGATGATTCTATCCCTTTCTTCATATCTGTTGTTACTGTTAAATGTTTAAGTTTCAGCCATAATAACAACCAAATATATATCAAAGTTTTCTCACTGGATCTTTTCTGTCACTGTGAAGTTGTAGCACACACAGAACCGGAGCTCTGATGCCAACTGAAGGTGAGAAAATACTTAGAAGGGGGGGTTGAATAAGTATATAGAAAAACTTATAGCAATAAAAACTCAAGGATTTTTATCCTGGTTCGTTGAACTCAACTACTCCAGTCCACCCTATCAAGAGTGATTTGCCTTTCTCAACAAGGACTTAATCCACTATTTAATCAACTGATTACAATAGCAAGCACTAAGAGCAATTGTTCTTAGTCTTCTCAAGAACTATTGATCCCAACTGGATATTCTTAAGGATCTTTTACAATCAAATGTAAGAATAAAACAAGTGTTTAAATGCTTCTAATTAAGCTATATCACAATTGTGATTTTACACTTAAGTTTTAAGAACTTATGAAATAAATTCAGCAAGATGAAGATTTGTATGAGAGCTTGTAATGAATTTCTATCAAGTATTTCATCAACTGAAGAAGAGTGATGGAGTCTTGCTTTTATAGGCACAGAAGTCCAAGATGTTTTCACGTTGAAGGCTGTGTACTGAAAAGGTCTGTAGCCTTTTTGTCTTTACATCACATGACCTTTCCTAGAAGTAGAATGCACAGATAAATCATTTTTGTTTGTGTTCTTGTGTCTAGCATAAATAAGGAAAGAGTCGTTTGGCGAAACCAACGGACATAACTTTGAATTCTTCTTCAACAAGTTTCAGCAAATAACATCAGAGCCTTTGAGTGATCAGAGTCTTTGATGTGCATCAGAGTTTGCTCAATCAGAGCAATGCAGCAAGTGTGCTTTCAGCGTGTAATAATTCAGAGCAGAGTTTGAGATCAGATCCTCAGTACTGGCAGCGGAGTACTATCAGAGTCTTCTGAAATAAACTAAGCTTGAAACTCTTCATACAGAAGTCTTCAATGCTTCAGTTGCTTTTGGCTTCTGCTTCAGATTCTTCTGTAGCTTCTGCTTCAGATCCTTCTGTAGACAGCACTCAAAATCTTCTGTAGGCAGCGTTTAGATTCTTCTAAGATATGGTTCTGACGCTTCAGAGTCTTACATATTTTCATGTTCAGATCTAATTTGCTTCCAGAATAATATTCACTTTAATATCTGCAACACAAATTACTTGAACAAATTTTAGAGTATATAATTCTTTAATACAAAATTTCATAAGAGTTATCATCAAAACATAGAGATATAATTAAGAACCAAATTGTGTTCTAACACTATTAATCTAACCAAGAACCTTGTGCTATATTCATGCACCAAACATATTGAAATTCGACACCACTTCCTTAGGGATCATGTGGAGAAAGGCGACGTGGTTTTTGAGCATGTTGACACTAAAAATCAACTTGCTGATATTTTTACAAAACCCCTTGCTACTGAGCCTTTCTTTCATATCCGACGGGAACTAGGTATTCTTGATATTTCGGATCGTGTTTAGAAATATCTCTCATATGTTATATACATCTATATCTATATGTGCTTTATCCATCTGCTATCTAACAAATGAAGATGTTAAGAGCCTTATATGAGTGCATCTCGTTACATTTGGAGCTGAGGTAATATCCTTCCTTAACTAGAATCTCTCAAATTTTACATGTTCACAAAATGAAATGTATCAAATCATGTGTCATCATTGTCGTGTATATCATGATTGTGCATATTTCACTCCTTTGTATCCTTGAAATATGTTTTGGCTTGGTATTCATGTCTTAATGTATGCTAAAATGGTCAAAATTTTAAGTTTTGCTGGTTTTTATCTGCATGAGTCGACCTATGCAGGGTAGCGGTCGACTCACAAAATGATTTTTTTTTGCCTGAGACACGGGTATGCTCAAGTCGACCCTCCGGTCGACGCATACCCCTGCTATTTCAAACATGTAATTTTCAACACAGTATGCGCCGACGCATAGACCTTCTGGTCGACACATCACGCGAATTCTACGAAATTTGTCTGCTGAAACTGTTAATTTTTTCACTACTTTTAATACAATTAAGTCATATTGTCTATTCAAAGTGATTATCATTAAGACATTGTATTAAAAGTATCTACAAAAAGGGGGTAAATTCATCATTATTCCTCCATCTTCAAGAATACTTTCTTCATCACTAATTCTTTCTCTCCAAAACATGTAAGTGAAAATGTCCACCCGAAGACTATGCAGCTTGAGCAACGCTCATTCATGACTGCTCAGGATGAGTGCCTTTCTCAACTCCAAAGTCAATTTGAAACTCACACCGAAAATTTCAATGCTTTTTCATCCGGTGTCATGAGACGGTTTGATGGATTTGTTGAAACAGTAGCCAGTCAACACAGGGCTCTTGCCATTAGCTTCAACACCCTAAATAGAGCGGTCTTCGATTTTACCGAAAGAGTCGGTGCCCAATTACCTTTGGAGTATCCCTCTCGAGGGAGTAGCCACCATTTCAGGGGGAGGAGACCTTGAAGTTTCCTTGCATATTGCATATTGCATCTGACTATCATATTTTAAATTTTGTTAACTGTTGTTGCGCTTATGAACTTATATGTGTTTCATGACATTTTTCTTCTTGACTAAGCTAGCAAACTTTATTATTATTCCATTTGTGTGTGGATTTATTTATCATTTTGTTATATGTTCATTAACTACGTTATATGTGAAGGTATGTTAATGTATAGCATGTTGCGAGTGTTTTGAAATGTGTGTTCTCTGTTACCTTTATACCAATCATTGACAGGTGTTTCTTTCTTTTTGATGTTGTCAAAGGGAGATAAAGTATAAAGCACTACAATAGAACCAGAAACATCACAGGTAAAGACTTAGTATTAACACAAAATAGTGTATATGTGAAATTCTGGTATACAGATCTCAGATGTCTTAAGAGATTAAAAGAACATTGATCACTGCTTAAACAGAACAAGGACAGAACATGTGCATTTTAATTCACTTTAAAAATTAGCAGTGTCGTGACATCTGTCGCGGTGAAATTTGGATACCAAGCTATTGATTAACTTGAATCTAATTCATTTGAAACCGAACTTTGATTTGTCCAAAGGAAGGGATAAAGATCGAAATACCCATAATGCAATGCAAATGCAAGCTAGAGAGTTTTAGGTTCGGGGGTTGGCTAAACTTAGGGAAGGTGCTAGCATCCTAAGTTTCTGTAGTACTCTACAGGAACCTCTTGTTTTATGTTGTTTATTTGCTAAGGTTTATCTGCTTAAGGATGAAAGACCTAGGGTTTATTTCTAAGTATACTCGATAAGATATCGCATCTTATGCCTACATATCCTTACGGGAGTGGAATCAGAGTATCTGTAGTTCCTCTAAAGGATTTGAGGAGTTCTTTGACTCTGGTCAAAGTTCCTACGGGTTTAGGGTAGTTGATTGATTGATTTTAGGAGAAAAGATGAGTTATCATTTTAAGGGAGATTACTCGATGTAAACCGCCACAACTTTGTAGGAAAATTGATTGTATTGTTATGGGGTAGGAGTTTTATCTCGCTTAAGATGATTAACATCTTATTCTCTAATGTGTTTGAATATGTTTGAATTGAGTTGATTTGTTTGTATCTAAGTTGTAAAGATAAAGGTGAAGGTGAGAAAATACTTAGAAGGGGGGGTTGAATAAGTATGAAGATAAAACTTAGAAATAAAAACTCAAGGATTTTTATCCTGGTTCGTTGAACTCAACTACTCCAGTCTACCCTATCTAGAGTGATTTGCCATTCTCAAACAAGGACTTAATCCACTATTTAATCAACTGATTACAATAGTAACCACTAAGAACAACTGTTCAAAGTCTTCTCAAGAACTACTGATCCTAACTGGATCTTCTTAAGGTTCTCTTACAATCAAATGTAATAATAATACAAGTGTTAAAAATGCTTCTAATAAAGCTTTATCACAACTGTGATTTTTCACTTAAGATGAAGAACAATGAAATAATTCAGTAAATGAGTTTAAGTTTTATGAGAGCTTGTAATAAATTCTTTCAAGTATTTCGTCAACTGAAGAAGATGAATGGAGTCTTGCTTTTATAGGCACAGAGGTCCATGAAGTCTTTCACATTGAGAACAGTGTACCAAAATGGTATGAGCCTTTTTGTCTTCACATCATATGACCTTTCCTAGAAGAAGAATGCATAGAGAAATCCTTTTTGTCTGTGTTCTTGTGTCTAGCATAAATAAGGAAAGAGCCGTTTGGTTATTCCAACGGATATAAATATGAATTCTTCTTCAATAAGATTCAGCAACGTATTAGAGCTTTGACAGATCAGAGCATTCTAATATTCATCAGAGTTTGCTGATTCAGAGTCTTTGCAGCAAGTGTGTTATTCGCGTGTAAATGTTCAGAGCAGAGTTTTGGATCAGATCCTCAGTACTGGCAGCGTTAGTACTATAGAGTCTTCTGAAGTAACTGTGCTTGAAACTCTTCATACAGAATTCCTCATTGCTTCAGATGCTTCTGGCTTCTGCTTCATATTCTTCTGTAGCTTCTACTTCAAATTCTTCTGTAGCTTCTGCTTCAGATTCTTCTGGAGGCAGTTGTTGCACCCCAAAATTTGACCAACATTTCTTTACCTAGCTTGTGTTGCATTTCATTCACATTAGCATTATCATTTGCATTTTATTGACATGTATGCAGGAGATCAAGAGGTATGATTACCAATCAAGAGCTACACAAGACTTTGAAGCTAGACAAGAAGGTTATTCAAGTGTTCAAGGGTTGATATCTTTGTCAGAGAAGTCAGAAGATCCTCAGAGAGAGTGGTTGAAACCAAGAGAGTGTGCCTCCTAACTTGAGAGTTGTGGGAAGACCTCAGATGATTCTGAAACCAAGAATGTGGACTTGAATCCTTGAGAGAGCTTATGAGATGTCTCGAAAGCCATCATGAGGCCTAGATAGGTCATTGTGCAAGTTTAAGAGGACTCAGCCATGAGTGGTGCAATTAGGGTTTGACTGGGTCAACCCTAGGTCAACTGATGATTTGGAGAGGGTGAGACCTAATCCAAGAACCATGTGATCATGGATTGATGCATTGAGATGCTATAAGGATGATTCCAAGGTTAACTCATCATGATTGAAGAGTTTGAGAAGTTTCAAGCTAGGGTTTCTAAGGCTTGACAGTGTAAAATCCCCTAGTTTGACCCCTATCTTCAAGGCAGTTTAGCCAAAGATGTGATTGTCATCTCATCTTGCCCACAACATGAATGTTGTAGAGCTTGTTCTTAGATTTAATTTTAGTACTAGAAGTCCTTGATAGGATTTGTAGAACTCAAGTTATGGCTTTGACAAGTTACAGGTTATCTGAGGTATGTGAATTTGGGGCCTTGAAAGTTACCCAACTTGCATCAAACTTTTCCCCAAGAAGGATGATTCCTATGAACTTTTGGTCAACATGAATGTTGTTCCTCATCCTCTTAGATTTCTAGAGAGTACTATAAGTCCTTGATAGGATTTGTAGAAATCAAGTTATGGCTTTGACAAGTCAAGGGCATTTTGGTCATTTGGAGATTACATGTCATTTCAAGCATAAGACTATAACTCCTATTTCCAAGCTACAAATGGAAAAATCTTCAACATCAAACTTGTTCAAAATGATGTTTTAAGGCTAGTAAGGAGGTCATGAGATGATGGAAAGGCTTGTAGCTCAAAGTTTATACAATGACCTAAAATAAGGGCATAAGTTAAAAAAAACCAAAGTTGGAAATTGATATTTTCAACCTACACATCCAAACCATGGCATGTAATATATCATTTTGACTCTAGAAAACATTTTAAGAATAATGGTTTAGCCACATTTTTGATTTGAGGGATAAATTATGGACTTGCTTTGAAAAGCACTTGCTTGCATTTTAAGTAACACTTGCAAAACTCAAAATCAAGGCATGAGCAAGGCTTTTTGCAAGCTAAACACCTCTAATATCTCACTAGGGGAGAAATTGAAAGTGAATGGGATGAATTCCAAGCTGTTTGCAAGGATTGTACATGTCATGATACATGATTGGAAATCTCATGACATGAGAAGTGGAAAATCTCATTGGAAGGATCTAGAGGGTTTTAGATTATCCAAACTTCATCTATATAAGGAGTATAGTGGATCCATTGAAGAGGTTGGTGATCATTGAAGGATTGAGCTTAGTTTGAGATTGAATTTTCATAGCTTGTAAGTGCAATCGGTTTCACCAAATTCCTCAATTTCCTTCCATTTTCTTGATTGATACTTCTTCCATGAATGTCAAGGTGTGATTCCAGATCATTTTCAAGAAGAATTGGTGGCTAGATCGTGTAGGAGCAAGTGATTTTCAGCACCTGCAACTCACCGTCGGGTTTCAAGATTGAAGCACTTTCAATTGGTTCTTTTGCATACAGAAGCAAGAAGAAGGTTCCTTGATCGTGTCCAGAAGAGTAGAGAGCTTGATTTGGAGGATTCGTGCATCTGTTCAACCAAGATTCTCAGGTTGGTAACTCTCTTCCCCTAGCATGATTTAGGTAGAATTAGGTTGAATTAAGGTGCTAGATTGATTGTAGAATGGTGTAGGATGGATTCTAGATAGTTAATTGATGAATTAGAGACAAATTAGGTGAATTGCCATTTTTGGTTGAGATTGGGGTATGGTGATTCTTGAGGTTTTAGAGGAAACTATGGGTATAGTTGAATTCGTGGCAAGATTTGGAATGAGTTTCATGTTTTGACTGTGTGCAATAGAGGCCTCTAGGGAGAACTAGGGTTGAAGGGGATGATCGGAGCTCCACCGGTGGTGGCCGGAGCTGGGCGCGAAGTTCAGGCGTTTGAAAGGTAGGAGATGAAGTTATTACCATTGGATCTTGTTTTGACCTTTGACTGGAAGCTGATCCAAGGGCCACGTTTCAATTTGAATTTGTGAAGGATCAGAATAAATGAAACGCTGTGTTTCATTTAGCAGCTGGTTTTGGGCTTAGTGAAGTCAATGTTATTCACACCCCCCTGATGGCCCAACCCAAACTTTTAACTGAGTCTGATTGCTACTTACACCGTGTGTTTGTTTATTTTAATTGGATTTTCTTCTTTTTTTCATTTTATTCATGGTTTTTGTAAAAATCATAATTAATTGAAAATGTATCCAATTCAACCCACTCTTTTTGCATTCTACTCATGATTGAGTCTATTATTTTTTAGAGAAAAAATATTTTCATTTCATGTAATTTCTGATTTAATTGGAATTTTGTATTTTAATTGATATTAAAATGATTATGTTGGATGCATATTTTTGTGGATTTTTGTTTGATCTCATGGTGATGATTTTGACCCTAATTTTTTGTGTGTGATTAGGTTAGACATGTATGATCCCATAGAATTTTTCTCACATTTTTGTAATGAAAATAGGTGTGCTTTCTAGGTTGACATTTAGATGCTTCCTTTTTAGGGTTTAGGTTTGATACCTTGTAATGTAGAATTTAGTTCTAGGTCCAATTTGATGGTTTGATCTTTGAAACTAATGTGGTAGAGTCATGATTGACCTAGGTTCCCATATTAATTTTTGTAGGATTTTACAATTGAGTTTAGTATTTTAGTTAGGACTAACTTTAGTACTAGGTTTTAGGTGATCCTAACTTACTAATTCAACTAGTTTAACTTCCCTAGTTCCCTTAGATTAGGGTTTATGCTTGGTTTGCCTTTGGTTGAGATTGAAGACAAGTTGAAGACAAGGTGAGGATGCTTGAAGTTGCTTGAAGTTGCTTGGAGCTTTGGATTTGTTGGTGCCTGAAGGTGTCTGATGAAGGTTTAGGAGATAGGACAGAGGGAGAGCCTTGTAGATTAGAATGATTTCTTTCACAAACATGGAAAGCATCTTGTGCTTCCATTCCTCCCAATGACTAAAAGTCCTTCTCAGATATTCACATCCCTCCTTTGGAAGGATGAGTGGCTTTATCTGGGAAGTAGAACTTTGAGGGAACCAGTCTCTCATAATGATGAACCCTTGCAGGCTTCCTTTGGTTGTCAGTAAGTTGTTTATCATTTCCCCTCATCATGTTCAATCAATTATCTTCTGGTTTGAGTATCTTGAGAGATGTTGGGCTTGAGTTTGAAGATGAGGACTTCATTGAAGAGTGTGGTAGAGGATGACTCCTTGAGCATTGTCATTGCAGCTGAAGCTTGAAGAGCAAGAAAAACAAGTTGATACTGACCCTATGGAGATTGAATGAAGAGCTGAGGCTTGACAAAGAAGACTGAAGGATGAAGTTGGCACTCCCATGTGATTGAAGATTACTCTGAGAAGCTGAAGCTTGTAAGAGGAGAAGACCAAGTTGAGACTGGTAAAGCAAAGAGAGCTGAAGCTTGAAGACTAAGTTGATACTTATGAAGAGGATTCAATTGAGATTGAGTGTAGAGGTTGAAGCTTGAGGAATAAGATAAGTTGATACTTACATTGATACATTGAGAGCCTGAAGGAATCAAGTTGATGCTAGTAGTTAGAAGCAAAGCCTGAGGGTGGAATTGACTGAACAGCTGAAGCTTGGAGAAATGAAGATAAGTTGATACTTATGTTGATGGGTTGAAACCTGGAGAGGCAAATTGATATTTGTCATGAGAGATGATAGCCTTGATAGGTGGTTGAAGTCTGAAGACTGGATTGCTAGAAGAGCTGAAGCTTGAAATGTCTGAGAGAGTTGTTGACCTACTTTCTTGTCTGTTTTCTTTTCTGTGCTGATGTGCCTTGTTTGACTTGCTTGATGCATTAGAATAAGTCCATATCTAGACTGACTTTAATCTAGGAGCATGATTGCACTAGAGGTTGAGTTGCTCCCTCTGCTTGTATTCTTACTGTATGGCTTTGCTTGCAGGTATTCGGTAGAGCCCAGCTCCCTTGCCCATGTGGTTAGTTTGCTTGATAGCATGTTATTTTTACTGTATGATTGAAGTTTACTGTATTTTACTTGATAACACTTTATGTTTTCTTCCTCAGTATGATTACCGTTATTCATATCTGGCTTGAGGTTGAGATGAGCTTGTGGAGGCTGACACCCCACACACATTTCCTCCCTCACTTGCATTGCATGCATTTTACTGTATTACCGTTTACTGTTTAAGCTGATGCTTTATCTGTTTATCATTGATATGATCCCTTAGGACTCTCATTTCCTTTGATAAGGAAGTGATGATTAGAACTTTAGGTTGAAACCTATGCATGATAACTTCTAGGAGTTCCCTATTTCAAACTTCAACTATAGGATGAATCCTTGGCATGACAACAGTAGGACTTTATAGTCTCCCCGTAGTTGAGCCTGTTCTCTTCTCATCTCAAAACAGCTTAAGATACAGTAATCATGAATGATTTCTTTCGTACGTTACGAGCCTTAAGCTATCTGAGAAAGGATTGTCGGAGAGCTTCTTTTCAACATTCTGGATGTTTAGTATGGCACCCTTTGGGTGACATGCGACACATTCACTCTCATGTCATAGTCTTTAGTGCGATTGAAATTGCAAACACAATAAAAAACACTTCTTTCGTAAAAGACAGAAAACAAACTTCAAACCTTTTTGCCCCGTGGGCCCATAACTCAAAGGAAAGCTTTTCTGAAGAAAAGAGTGTCATTAAACTTCAGCGCCACCGCAAACAGGCTTTGTCCCTAACTGCTGGAACTGCTGTTTAACCCTACTCGATAAAATAGATGAATCTGAATCCCCGTAATCCGTATTGTCTCGAACTACGTAAGCTCTGATATCTCATACCTGTTGAGAGTACGTAGGCACAATACTGATGTATTGGCGAGCCACCTTCCCCGTAACCCGTCGTAGGTCGAACTACGTTGACTCTGATTTCTCATTCTCTGATGGGAATACGTAGGCATAAAGCACGACGCTTTGCCGAGTCATTTTCTTTTCTGTTTAAGCCAGCCTTGATAGGTAGATAGATAAACCAACTCAACCAGTAAACACAACAAGCGTGGATCCAGTCGAGTACGATGGACGTGAGGGGTGCTAATACCTTCCCCTTGCGTAACCGACTCCCAAACCCAGACAACGGTTGCGATGACCTTATCTTACCCTTTTTCGTCAGGTTTTTTCGATCGTTTCCTTTCCCGTTCCGAGGGATAAATAACGAAAGGTGGCGACTCTTCTATTTTGCCGACACCTTATTTTCGCGGAAGCAACAGCTGGCGACTTTGCTGGGGACTTGATAGTTTCCTGGGATCCAACGTCCCGTATGCGAGTCAGTTTGGGGATCCGACGTCCCCTGCGAGAGTCAATCCTAGCGCTTGTATGATTACTTGTTAGGTTGTGTTTATTTATCGCATTTTATTTCCCGCACTTTATTTTTCAGTATGATATGATTATCTGTGCTGTTGTGGGAGGGGCATTCTGATGAGTGAGAAGCCAGACCCAGGCTTGAGTGAACATAGCATTAGTTGTGGAAATTAGTGGGCGCGTGCTTGCTTGGCAGGCACTAGTGTCTCATGAAATCCACGCTCAGACGAGGTTCTCCCGGTTGGCTTCTTTTTCAACCCTTTGGGTTGAGGGGGTTGTTGGTTTGGAGGATTGTCGACTCTGGGGACCGATCATTTGTGATTCAGCCGAGTGAGGCCGCTTCATGAGCTGGTGATGCCACACCTTCTGGGTATCGTATCACCCCTCTTGAATGTCTGTGACGCTGATGAACGCATAGGATGCCGAACTTGAGTCAGTTTAGGTCCATACCTGTGAGTAGGGTTAGGTTTATTGCAGGAAACTTTGACCTTCAGACGACCTGGTTTTCTTGACAGTGAATCAGTTTTGTTGGTACCGGAGGTTCTCATCATCAGATAGATGTTTGTTCTTGACAGAGCAGAGCTTTACTCCTGTATCAGAGGACCTTATATTCAGAGATGTGTATTTGTTCTTGACAGAACAGATTTATGATTAGGATCTGAGGATCTCATCTGCAGATGTATGTTTGTTCTTGACAGAGCAGAGTTTTGGTCCTGTATCAGAGGTCCTTATTATCAGATGGTTGTTCTTGACAGAGCAAAGTTTTGGTCCTGTATCAGAGTTCCTTATTATCAGATGTTTGTTCTTGACAGAGCAGATTTATGGTCCTATATATGTTTGTTCTTGACAGAGCAGGTTTATAGTCTGATAGATGTGTGTTCTTGATAGAGCAGATGTGTGGTCCAATACCAGAGATTTCTTATTATCAGATATAGTGGTTGTTCTTGACAGAGCAGCATCATGGTTTTGTTGATACAGAATCTCTACAGCACAGTTGCCTTGATCTCCTGCTGCATGATTGCATTTTACATTGCTTTGCATACTCATTTGCATTTCATTAACGTGTGTTTGTGTTGCAGGTACCGTTTTCCCCGATCCAGGATTTCTTGCCTCCTATTGTATTGTTATGGGTTCTCTGAGGAAGACCATGGCTTACAAGCTCCCTGCCCCTGATGTGGTTCAGCTGACTGGTTTGATTGCTTTAGCAGATGATTCTGTGAGAGATGAGTTCAGAAAATTTTACGGCAAATTGCTCAGTTTGGTTCGTAAACCTTCTGCGTTCGAGTTGAATGGGTTGCATGCTCTGTTGCAGTTCTACGATCCTCCGTTGAGATGCTTTACTTTCCAGGATTTTGTTCTCGCACCCACGCTAGAGGAATATGCTGATTTGTTAGGTGTTCCTATCAAGAGGCAGATGCCTTTTGTTCATATAGATGTTGAGCCTGATCTGGCTAGTCTAGCTCTGTCACTTCATCTGGATGCCTCCGAGTTGGTATTGTCTAGCTGGAACAAGGTTCCCGGTTTCTCCTTGCAGTTCTTAGTGGGTAAGGCTCAGCAGTGCGCCAAAGACGGATGTTGGGTCGTGTTCAACGCCATTCTCGCTCTATGCATATATGGCATCATTCTGTTCCCCAATATGCCCGATTTTGTAGACTTCGACACCTTTCGCATCTTTGCTTCAGGGAATCCAGTCCCTACCTTGATAGGAGATGTCTACCATTCCATCCACTACAAAAATGAGAACAGAAGGGGCAAGAATGTCTCGTGCTGTGTGCCCTTGCTTTATAAATGGCTTGATAGTCATCTGCCCAAGAGGGGTCCCTTTGTTTCGTCTGCAGCCACAGCTGAGTGGTCTGAGCGTTTGATGAGTCTATCAGCAGAGGATATTGACTGGTTTGACAGAGATAGGTTGGGTACCGAGATTATCTTCAGCTGCAGCGGGTTTCCGAACGTGCCTTTGATAGGTAGGAAGGGCTGCACAAAATATAATCCGTCTTTGCTGGTCCGACAGTTCGCGTATGCTTTGAGAGCTCCGCCGAAGGATGAAGAGGTGCAGGAATCTATATACCTCACTGGTCTTCTAGAAGGGGATCTGTTGTCTAAGCTTCAGCGCGCTTGGAATGGCATCAGTAAGAGGGGAAAACTATTGCTGGGAGAAGTAATAATCAAGCCTACCCTCCATATATGACGTGGATCAGAGCCAGAGCCGATGCTATAGGGATGCCGTTTCTTCCTGCCAAGCCAGAAAGCCCTCCAATGATTGAAGAGCCTACCACTGTGCCTATTCAGTAGCATAATCAGGTGTTAGCTGAGAGAGATAAATTGAAGAGGGCAAATGAAGAACTGGAGAAAGAATTGGCTCAGCTTCGAAGCGAGAGAAACGAAGCCGTTCATTCCTTCAAGAGGCAGACGGAGCTGGTGAACCAGCTGGGGACAGATTTGACTAAGCAGATAGCCGAGCGTGAACGCATGGGTCAAGACTTCAAAGCTGTCAACGACGTACTGGCCACGAAGAAGCAGCACTTGGACGAAGCGTATCGGAGGATATCCAAGTTCAATCAACACTGGAAGGCCTCCCTAGCCAACAGGAAAGAGCGGGAGGATAAGCTGATGCTATAGATTTCCAAGCTGAAAGTCCAGGTGAAGGCTAGTGAGAAGAGGTTTGATGAAGAAACCGCTCGCAGATATGTCGCTGAAGGCCAGCTCAACAGGGCTCTTGCTAACCTGAAGGAGCGCAAACTGAAGCTTGAGTCCAAGAAGCGGAAGCTAGAAGATTGCTTCGGCAAAGGAGCATGGGAAGATTCGGTCGAAGGTCTTCAGTACACCATTGTGCAGAGGGAGTTGCTCGTCGAAGGGTTACTTACTCTGCCTGATCATCCAGAAACGAAGGAGTTGTTAGAAGAGTTTCGCACCCGTGGCCGTTCTTGACTATTTGTATTCCTTTTGTTTGATCATCGTTGTATGCTGACCATCACCAGGCTTGTTGGTCGAGGTCATGCTATTGATTCTGCTTGTACTCACTGATGTTCTGTACTGCCTTGATGGGCTTTCTTTATATATGAGATTGTTATTTCCATGACTGGACTCGGACTTCTTATTATCAGCACTGGCACTCAGGCACTAGGATCGGGAGAGATCTCCCTAACGCACAGACACTCGTTTGCATTTGCATGAAGCATTTGCATAACGAGCACTTTGTCGTTTTTTCCTAACCCTTTTGTGTTTTCAGGTTGTTCCAGGATTGATCAAAGGCCTATTCACCGCTATCCGACCAGAGCAAATCAAACCAGAATCATGGAGCAAGTGCAAACTGATGTTCAGGAACTCCGTGAAAGAATGGATCGCTTCATGGAGCTCATGCAAGCGGTCGCCAATGGCCAGGATCAGCTCAGAACCTTGGTTCAGCCTCTGATTTCAAGGGTCGATAGCAATGGCGTACTCCATGGTGGGACTATGCCTACTCCTCCACCAGTTGAAACTCCGCAGAATGGCGTCCCCGTGACCGGGGGGAACGGCAGTGCCAACGGCAAAGTGATAGCTAGCATGGGACTCAATGGTAATACGACGGGCGTCGGTAATGGGAGTCTGGAAGCTAATGTCATTGTTGGGCTGGGCAACGGCAATGCAGGTGTTGGAAATCTGTATGGGCCTCAGCCGTGGTTAGAAGATCGCCAGGACGATGTGTTCTCTCAGAGAGGTGCTGAAGGGGAGCTGACTACTGAAGCACGACTAAGGTTCAAGGCACTCGAGGATAAGATGAGAAATATCGAGAACCAGAACACCCTGGGCGTTGATATGTCCAAGTTGGGACTGATTACTGATTTCAAGGTGCCTCCCAAGTTCAAGGTACCTGACTTTGAAAAGTGTAAGGGCACCACTTGCCCCCGCGTCCACCTAAGATCGTACTACCGGAAAATGTCAGCTCATTCCGAGGACGAGAAGTTACTGATGCACTTCTTTCAGGACAGTCTGTCCGGACCATCCCTCGAATGGTACATGAGTCTGGAGCCTACCAGTGTGCGCACGTGGAAGGACCTTGCTGAAGCATTCGTGCACCACTACCAATATAACAGTGACTTGGCCCCGAACTGAGTCCAACTGCCGAATTTGTCGCAAAGGAACAATGAAGGGTTTAAGGAATACGCCCAGCGGTGGCGTAAATTGGAAGCCAGGGTTCAGCCGCCGATGGTTGAACGTGAGCTCGTGCAGATGTTCGTAGCCACCCTCCCAGGGGTTTACTATGAGAAATTGGTCAGCGGTATGTCTGGGACCTTCTCAGATCTCATTATCACGGGTGAGCACATCGAAAATGGGATCAAACTCGGGAAAATTCAAGGTGAGTCATCGTCAGTTGGAGGAGGCGGAAAGAAACCTTATAGTGGCAAAAGACGGGAAGGAGAAACGAGCGTCGTGACCAACACTCGAAGGAAGGGTAAAGGCCCTCACCAACAGGTGGCCATCATAACTATCCCGACAGTTCAACAGCCACAGCAGCAGCAGCAGCAACCGAATCAACAAGGGTACAGAAAGTATCAAAATCGGGCGCCTCTGTCGAGCCGTCACCTCGAGACACCGCCCATGTCGTACGCGCAACTATTGCAGACTTTGCTTCAGCTGCAGCTAATCCAGAAGAGAACGCTGGCTCCCTTGACAGGGGCACCTCCGCTAGGTTACGACGCGAATGCAACTTGTGAGTTTCACTCGGGGGCACCAGGCCACACAGTAGAGAACTGCAAAGCCTTCAAGCACAAGGTGCAGGACATGGTGGACGCTAAGATCATCAACTTCTCAGATAATGTGCCAAATGTCACGAAGAACCCTATGCCAAATCATAGGGGAGGTGGAGTGAACGCCATTATCGAAGACGAGAGTTTGGATTTGTTGACTGACGTCAGAGATCTGAAGACACCGCTTAGCTTCGTTAAAGCTAAGTTGATGAAAAGAGGTTTCTTCCCAGGTTGCGGAGAGTTGTGCATGGACTGTGCCACAAGCCCTGATGGATGTGAGCAGTTGGTAGAAGGAATTCAAAGTCTGATGACTGAGGGGATTTTACAGTTTAGCCGGAGGGCTGAAAGTGGATCGGGAGAGGTAGTGCTGAAGCAAGATGATGAGGTTGCCACCATCACCATCCCTCGCCAGACGATAACTATTTCTGCACCCAGACCGCCTACAATTACCATCACCAAAGCTGGGCCGATACCGTTCGAGAGCACTAATGATGTCCCGTGGCATTATGGGGCTGAAGTCTACTGCAACGGATAGAAGTTGGAGCTAGAACCGTTTGGGTCGTCTGTGGAAAACCTTGCGGGAATCAGTGGTATTACTCGCAGCGGAAGAGTGTTTGCACCACCTGAGGTCGTGGCAGACAAAGCGGACAGAGCTGACGCATCTGATAAAGGTAAAAGTAAAGTAGTTGAAGAGATCCCCCGTGGGGTAGGAAAGGACTTACTTGTTAAAGACGCCGAGGAGTTTATGCGGTTAATTAAAAAGAGTGACTACAAGATTGTGGATCATCTCCATCAGACGCCCTCAAAAATTTCCATCTTGAACTTGTTGTTGTGTTCTGAAGCACACTGCAACGCGCTGCTGAAGGTGTTGAACGCCGCATATGTACCGCAGGAAATATCGGTAAACCAGCTAGAAGAGGTCGTAGCCCACGTGAATGCTGGAAATGGGCTAGGGTTCACTGACCTAGAGCTGACGCTGAAAGGGAGGAACCACAATAGCGCCCTGCACATCTCAATAGAGTGTAGGGGAACGATTATGTCGCACGTGTTGGTGGACACGGGTTCATCGCTCAATGTTCTTCCGAAGAAGGCATTGATGAAGTTGGATACTCGTGGAAGGATTTGCACACCCAGTGATCTGGTTGTGAAGGCGTTCGACGGAACCAAACGCCATGTTTTCGGGGAGGTGACCCTGCCAATCCAAGTCGGGCCGGAAACGTTCGATGCGATCTTTTACATTATGGACATCATGCCTGCCTACAGCTGTCTCTTGGGCCGGCCGTGGATCCATGCCGCTGGAGCCGTGACCTCCACGTTGCACCAGAAACTCAAGTATGCTGTCGGAGGTAGCATCGTGACCGTGTGTGGCG
Source organism: Lathyrus sativus (assembly GCA_963859935.3). Taxonomy (NCBI): domain Eukaryota; kingdom Viridiplantae; phylum Streptophyta; class Magnoliopsida; order Fabales; family Fabaceae; genus Lathyrus; species Lathyrus sativus. Next base: position 112,247,390 of record OZ012737.1, on the reverse strand, counting down.
AGGAAGACATAATGGTGAGCCATTTGTCGTCCTTCAAGTATGTTGAGATGGATGGGGAAATCCACGAAACTCTATGCCAAGCGTTCGAAGCTATCAAAGTCAAGGATGTAGCTCCTGTAGTCACTGAGAAGCCAGAGATGACTCTCTCTTCGTTCAAAGAAGCCCGGGCTGTTGTCCAAGCCGGATCTACCCCAGGCTGGGGGCGAATTTTAGAGATACCCAACAAGCAAGACAAGTTTGGGTTGGGATATTCTCCTGGAGCTGAAGCTTCTTCTTCTAGCAGTGTGTCGCGAGGTAAAGGGCCGATCCAGTTTACCAGTGGCGGGGTGATATTTGAAAGCGTCAACACGGTGTCTGAAGACAGCGGAGATAGCGACTGTGACTTAGACTCTTGGATCCAGCCAAGCAAGCCAGGCGAGAGCCTCACCAACTGGTCCTTCAAGGATATCATCCAGATGACAAGCGAAGAGTAATGATTTACTTTTTCCAATCATTGTACAACCCTATGTCATACCCGGGGCATAGTGGTTTTATTGTCAGGGCCTCGTTTGATTATGTACATGCATTTTATCAATAAATCAAAAGGCGTTTTTCTTCGTATTCAAATCTTGTGATCTCTGATATTCCTATTTTATATTTGTTTTGAAAAACAATAAAATGGCAATGGGGTTTGTGCTAACCTGCACATCCTTGTTTTAAACTTAACCCTTGTTATTGCAGGATCCACATAACAGATGACATTGACTCTGGACCTTCTACGGCTCACTTCGACTTCGATTGCCCGATCTATCAAGTCGAAGAAGAGATTGATGAAGACGAAGACCTTCCTGAAGAGTTGGCCCGCTTGTTGAAACAAGAGGAGAAAGTTATTCTGCCTCATGAAGAGGAGATCAAGATCGTGAATATGGGTTCTGAAGAACTCGTCAGGAACGTCAGGATAGGGGCTGCATTGCAGAGTGATGTCAAGCAGAGATTGGTCGAGATGCTGAAAGAGTATAGTGACGTCTTTGCTTGGTCATACGAGGATATGCCCGGACTTGACACTGACATCGTGGTCCACCACTTACTGTTGCGAGAAGATTGTCCTCCCGTCAAGCAGAAGCTTAGGAGGACGAGACCAGATATGGCCGTTAAGATCAAAGAAGAAGTGCAAAAATAGCTTGATGCTGGCTTCTTAGCGGTCACCACTTACCCTCCGTGGGTCGCCAACATAGTGCATGTACCGAAGAAGGACGGTAAGGTACGAATGTGCGTCGATTATCGGGATTTGAATAGGGCGAGCCCTAAAGATGATTTCCCGCTGCCTCACATTGATGTGTTGGTCGACAACACAGCCCAATTCTCCGTGTTTTCGTTCATGGATGGCTTCTCCGGTTACAACCAGATCAAGATGGCGCCGGAGGACATGGAGAAAACGACGTTTATCACTCCTTGGGGAACATTTTACTACAAGGTAATGCCTTTTGGTCTGAAGAACGCAGGGGCCACTTACCAACGAGCAATGGTTACTTTGTTTCATGACATGATTCATCTTGAGATTGAAGTCTATGTTGATGACATGATTGCGAAGTCCCAAATGAAGGAGGGACATCTGGTCAATTTGCTGAAGCTTTTTGAGAGGCTTAGGAAGTTCAGGTTGAGGCTGAATCCTAACAAGTGTACTTTCGGAGTACGGTCCGGAAAGTTACTGGGGTTTATCGTGAGTGAAAGAGGCATCGAGGTTGATCCTGCGAAGATTAAAGCGATACAAGAAATGCCTGTGCTAAAAACAGCAAAAGAAGTTCGTGGTTTCCGGGGCAGAATAAACTACATTGCAAGGTTTATTTCTCAGCTCACGGCCACGTGTGAACCGATGTTCAAACTGTTAAAGAAAGATCAGGCGATTATCTGGAACGAGGATTGCCATAAGGCATTTGATAAGATAAAACAGTATCTACAGGAACCTCCAATCTTGATACCCCCAGTGGCTGGACGGCCATTAATCATGTACTTGACAGTTCTTGAGAACAGTATAGGGTGTGTCCTCGGTCAGCACGACGAGACGGGCAGAAAGGAGCATGCCATTTACTACTTGAGTAAAATGTTCACGGACTGTGAATCTCGTTACTCGATGCTGGAGAAGACGTGTTGTGCACTAGCCTGGGCTGCCAAACGTTTACGACAGTACATGCTCAATCACACCATTATGCTAATTTCGAAGATGGATCCGATCAAGTACGTCTTCGAGAAGTAAGCGCTTTCGGGCAGGATTGCCAGATGGCAAATGGTGTTGACGGAATACAATATTTAGTATGTTTCCCAGAAGGCCATCAAGGGAAGTGTATTGTCTGATTACCTTGCCGAACAGCCGATCGAAGATTACCAGCCGATGAAATTTGAATTCCCTGATGAGGATATTATGTTTCTCAAAGCGAAGGATTGCGATAAACCGTTGCCCGACGATGGGCCAGATAGGAAATCCCAGTGGAAATTGATATTCGACGGGGCGGTTAATTCCTATGGAAGTGGCATTGGGGCGATCATCACGACTCCCCACGGATCCCACATCCCGTTTACTGCGAGACTGACGTTTCTAGTCACCATTTACGAAGCGGAGTACGAAGCATGCATCATGGGTCTAGAAGAGGCAATTGATTTGAGAATCAAGAACTTAGACGTATATGGTGACGCGGCGCTTGTGATCAACCAGATTAAAGGGGAGTGGGAGACTCGTCAATCGAATTTGGTGCCGTACATGAATTATGCTAGAAGGCTGCTTCCGTTCTTTGATCGAGTGGAACTCCATCATGTGCCCAGGGCTGAAAACCAGATGGCTGATGCCTTAGCCACGTTGGCTTCGATGTATAAAGTCAATTTTTTGAATGAAGCTCCAAGAATTGTCCTTTCTCGTCTTGATAGACCTGCATTCGTCTTTGCGATCGAGGAAGCCTCCGATGGCAAGCCATGGTTCCATGATATCCAGACTTTCCTTATGACTAAGGAGTATCCCGCGGGAGCGTCAACCCAGGATAAGAAGACTCTGAGGAGGCTGTCTGGAAATTTTTATCTCAATCTTGATGGAGTTTTGTATAAAAGAAACCACGATCTTGTGCTACTCAGATGTGTAGATGAGAAAGAGGCGAGTATGCTCATGGAAGAAGTCCATGAAGGCACATTTGGTACGCACGCCGGCGGGCATGCTATGACAAGAAAGATCCTGAAAGCAGGATACTACTGGCTGACGATGGAATTGGATTGCTTTAAATTCGCGAAGAGATGTCATAAATGCCAGATTTATGCTGATAAAGTTCATGTGCCGCCGTGCCCGTTAAATGTCATGTCCTCTCCGTGGCCGTACTCCATGTGGGGCATCGACATGATAGGCAAGATCGAGCCCACTGCATCTAACGGTCATCGCTTCATTCTAGTAGCTATCGACTACTTCACCAAGTGGGTGGAGGCAGCCTCATATGCTAATGTGACCAAGCAGGTGGTGGCTAAATTCATAAAGAGGGATATCATCTGTTTACGGAATTCCCGAGCGGATCATTACCGATAATGGTTCGAATCTGAATAACAAGATGATGAAGGAGCTGTGCCAGAGTTTCAAGATTGAACACCACAACTCATCTCCTTACCGGCCGAAGATGAATGGCGCCGTTGAAGCGGCCAATAAGAACATCAAGAAGATTGTTCAGAAGATGGTTGTGACCTACAAAGATTGGCACGAGATGTTGCCATTTGCACTGCACGGTTATCGTACAAAGGTACGTACATCAACCGGGGCAACTCCTTTCTCCTTAGTGTACGGTATGGAGGTCGTCCTACCATTAGAAGTGGAGATCCTTTCTTTGCGAGTTTTGGTTGATGTGAAACTCGACGAGGCAGAATGGATTACGAACCGACTGAACCAACTCAGCCTGATGGACGAGAAGAGGTTAGCATCGATTGCGCATGGTCGTCTGTACCAAATCCGAATGAAGAAAGCTTATGATAAGAAATTGCATCCTAGAAGCTTTCAGACGGGTGATCTCGTCCTGAAGAAGATTCTTCCTCCACACTCCGATCACCGGGGCAAGTGGACTCCTAATTACGAAGGTCCGTATGTCGTCAGCAAGGTCTTCTCGGGAGGAGCTTTGTTGTTATCCACGATGGATGGTGAAGATTTTGCATCCCCGGTGAACGCGGACGCAGTTAAAAAATACTTTGCTTAAAAATGACCCGCTGGAAAGAAAAAGAATATCCAGGCAAAAATGGGGCATCCCGGCGAACCATAAAAAAGGAAAAAGGTTCGGGCAAAAATTAGGAATATAAATTAGAAAAAATGTACACCCGCAAAGTCGAAAACCTGGAAGGGCGACTTTGGCAAAAAAGGGTATCCCGGTGAATCGAAAACCCGGAAGGGGGATTCAGGCAAAAGTTAGGGATTTGAAACAGCAAATGACTGCGTTCCGCGTGTGGACTTTCATTGTTTAGTGGTTTGGAAGACCTAAGGGCCGTTTATCTAAATCAATCTCTTCTGAAGCTAAAGCGTCGGAGAAGTATCGAAGTCGAGTGGGTCATAGAGGGATCAACTCATGGTGTTCGTCTACGCCTCGTTGCCGACATTTGTATATACTGATGTATATTTATGTTTTTACTTTTTGCGCGGCTTCCTCATTCCAGGAGCTTGCATCTGTTGTAAAACATTTTTACCCAGTCAGGGGTTCGTTATCAATAAAATGTATACTATTCAGCAATTTTGTTTGTCTGTTTAGCATTTATCTGTTTTGTTTGCGAAAAAGAACGCCGATGTTTTTGACAAAATGCACATACATAAACCTACTGGCCTAGGCCACTGATTGTTGAAACAATGAATTACTTGAACATTGTCACAAGATGATAACCTTGGTAGGCCCCTTTGAGAAGGGTATCTTGTCTGTTTGTTTGTGTTGGTGCAGGTGTAGCATATTCCAGGTAGCACGTCATACGCGTCCCCAAGCAGGATGATTCCTCCTTCTCCAGCAAGTTCAGCAGCCTCTCCCCGCAGAGTCCGAACATGAGATCGTAAGCATTGATATGTCTCCCCAGGCAGAGAAGATTACCTCCCCAATCAGATGTATCCTGAAGGAGCGGCATCTCCCCAGCTGAGTCAGGCGCCGAAGCGTGTGTTCATCCCCTAGCACCGGGTCACAAGTGCAAGTCTCGTAGGAGACTATTCGCTGAAGCGTGCAGCACCCGATAGTGCAGACTGAAGTCTCCAGCAGAATTGAGATTCCCCACAGAGTCGTACTCTCCCTAGCAAGCAGGATGACTCCTTCTTCCCCAGTCGGGTTTACAGATCCCCAAGAGAGCCGAGTCCTTGGAAGTCGTTCGGGCCATGATTGGTTTTCCCCAGTAGAGTGTTGAATGGCTGATGTTGTATTTCCCCACCGGAGTCGTTATCTCCAGGAAGGTTAGCCGTGAAGGCCGTGCAGTTTGTTTCCGCGATTGACGTCGCTTTCCTCAGCAGGTCCAGGTTCTCGTAGAGCTTCGTCCCCCTGCAGCAGTCAACTGAAGTTTGCTTCCCCCTGCAGCAGCCAACTGAAGTTTGCTTCCCCCTGCGGAGTCCGATTGAGATTGGCGTGACCTCTTCTCCGTGGCAGGATGATTCCTTCCCCCACCAGAGTGGTCCTTTCTCCTTGACAGGAGGATTCTCCCTTCAGCATTTATTTTGCTGACGGGGTCGTATCATCTTGCATGATTGCATAGCATTTATCATAAACGCGTAGCATTTCCACCGTGTGGAGCATTGCGTCGTCGTCAAAGCATGTGCATATGAAACATGAGCTAGGTCGTTACCGTTCTTGTTTTGCAGGTGTTCCTCCACAGAGTCGTTGGCTCAAGATGATTCTTGAATTCCCCCCAGCAAGGTCGTTTGCTTAAGATGATCCTTAAAATCCCCAGTGCAGTCTCCAGAGTTGGTTGCTCAAGTTGATGCTTAGAGTCCCCGGCAGAGTGAGTGCTCGGGATGATTCCCGAAATCCCCGTCAGAGTGTTTGCTCAGGACGATTCCTGAAATCTCCAGCAGAGTTAGTGGATTCATGATGATTCTTGAAGTCCCCGACGGAGTTTTTGGTCCAAGATGATTCTTGATGTCCTCAGCAGAGATGATTCACCCAGAATGATTTCTGGATCCCCGAAGCAGAGTTACTTGATAGTTCTCCAGAATCCCCAGCGGAGATGCATCATCCCCAGCATGTTTCTGAGCGGCGAAGTTGAAACTTCCTCCGAAGACTTGATGATTAAAGTCCAACCGTATTGACGAAGCAGTCCTCTCAGCTGATGCGGAGTGCCTGATGGCAGAAGTTGGATATCCCCAATTGGTTCATGATCGACCGAGAAGTCTATTCCCGACTTACTGATGAAGTCCGGCTGATGCCCGAAAGTTTTCTTTGAACGCCCGATGGCATGATTAACTTGATCGTTGACCTGATGAGTCCCGAGGAATCTGGATGCCTGACGGCATGATCGACCATGTATCACCGGTTACCGTGTGACCAGCTAGTTGCCGTGCAGCTAGTATTTCAGTTTTCGAAGATTTGTTCCCGTCAGAGTACCGTGTACTTGTGCAGTTGGCAAATTTCCGGGTTTGTCGGTATTCAACTGTCTCGCACCTTGATTGGTTGAGAGCCGTTCACTTCTCACCCAGTCAGGTTCAAGCCGTTTGAATAGGGGCAGCTGTTGCACCCCAAAATTTGACCAACATTTCTTTACCTAGCTTGTGTTGCATTTCATTCACATTAGCATTATCATTTGCATTTTATTGACATGTATGCAGGAAATCAAGAGGTATGATTACCAATCAAGAGCTACATAAGTCTTTAAAGCTAGCCAAGAAGGTTATTCAAGTGTTCAAGGGTTGATATCTTTGTCAGAGAAGTCAGAAGATCCTCAGAGAGAGTGGTTGAAACCAAGAGAGTGTGCCTCCTAACTTGAGAGTTGTGGGAAGACCTCAGATGATTCTGAAGCCAAGAATGTGGACTTGAAGCCTTAAGAGAGCTTATGAGATGTCTCTAAAGCCATCATGAGGCCTAGATAGGTCATTGTGCAAGTTTAAGAGGACTCAGCCATTAGTGGTGCAATTAGGGTTTGACTGGGTCAACCCTAGGTCAACTGATGATTTGGAGAGGGTGAGACCTAATCCAAGAGCCATGTGATCATGGATTGATGCATTGAGATTCTATAAGGATGATTCCAAGGTTAAATCATCATGATTGAAGAGTTTGAGAAGTTTCAAGCTAGGGTTTCTAAGGCTTGACAGTGTAAAATCCCCTAGTTTGACTCCTATCTTCAAGGCAGTTTAGCCCAAGATGTGATTGTCATCTAATCTTTCCCACAACATGAATGTTGTAGAGCTTGTTCTTAGCTTTAATTTGAGTACTAGAAGTCCTTGATAGGATTTGTAGAACTCAAGTTATGGCTTTGACAAGTTACAAGTTATCTGAGGTATGTGAATCTGGGGCCTTGAAAGTTACCTAACTTGCATCAAACTTTTGCCCAAGAAGGATGACTCCTATGAACTTTTGGTCAACATGAATGTTGTTCCTAATCCTCTTAGATTTCTAGATAGTACTAGAAGTCCTTGATAGGATTTGTAGAAATCAAGTTATGGCTTTGACAAGTCAAGGGCATTTTGGTCATTTGGAGATTACAGGTCATTTCAAGCATAAGGCCATAACTCCAACTTCCAAGCTTCAAATGGAAAAATCTTCAACATAAAACTTTTTCAAAATTATGTTTTAAGGCTAGTAAGGAGGTCATGAGATGATGGAAAGGCTTGTAGCTCAAAGTTTCTACAATGACCTAAAATAAGGGCATAAGTTAAAAAAAACCAAAGTTGGAAATTGATATTTTCAACCTACACATCCAAACCATGGCATGTAATATATCATTTTGACTCTAGAAAACATTTTAAGAATAATGGTTTAGCCACATTTTTGATTTGAGGGCTATGGACTTGCTTTGAAAAGTACTTGCTTGCATTTTAAGTAACACTTGCAAAACTCAAAATCAAGGCATGAGCACGGCTTTTTGCAAGCTAAACATCTCTAATATCTCACTAGGGGAGAAATTGAATGTGAATGGGATGAATTCCAAGCTGTTTGCAAGGATTGTACATGTCATGATACATGATTGGAAATCTCATGACATGAGAAGTGGAAAATCTCATTGGAAGGATCTAGAGGGTTCTAGATCATCCAAACTTCATCTATATAAGGAGTATAGTGGATCCATTGAAGAGGTTGGTGATCATTGAAGGATTGAGCTTAGTTTGAGATTAAATTTTCATAGCTTGCAAGTGAAATCGGTTTCACCAAATTCCTCAATTTCCTTCCATTTTCTTGATTGATACTTCTTCCATGAATGTCAAGGAGTGATTCCAGATCATTTTCAAGAAGAATTGGTGGCTAGATCGTGTAGGAGCAAGTGATTTTCAGCACATGCAACTCACCATCGGGTTTCAATATTGAAGCACTTTCAATTGGTTCTTTTGCATACAGAAGCAAGAAGAAGGTTCCTTGATCGTGTCTAGAAGAGTAGAGAGCTTGATTTGGAGGATTCGTGCATCTGTTCAACCAAGATTCTCAGGTTGGTAACTCTCTTACCCTAGCATGATTTAGGTAGAATTAGGTTGAATTAAGGTGCTAGATTGATTATAGAATGGTGTAGGATGGATTCCAGATAGTTAATTGATGAATTAGAGACAAATTAGGTGAATTGCCATTTTCGGTTGAGATTGGGGTATGGTGATTCTTGAGGTTTTAGAGGAAACTATGGGTATAGTTGAATTCGTGGCAAGATTTGGAATGAGTTTCATGTTTTGACTGTGTGCAATAGAGGCCTCTAGGGAGAACTAGGGTTGTAGGGGATGATCGGAGCTCCACCGGTGGTGGCCGGAGCTGGGCGCGAAGTTCAGGCGTTTGAAAGGTAGGAGATGAAGTTATTACCATTGGATCTTGTTTTGACCTTTGACTGGAAGCTGATCCAAGGGCCACGTTTCAATTTGAATTTGTGAAGGATCAAAATAAATGAAACGCTGCATTTCATTTAGCAGCTGGTTTTGGGCTTAGTGAAGTCAATGTTATTCACACCCCCCTGATGGCCCAACCCAAACTTTTAACTGAGTCTGATTGCTACTTACACCGTGTGTTTGTTTATTTTAATTGGATTTTCTTCTTTTTTTCATTTTATTCATGGTTTTTGTAAAAATCATAATTAATTGAAAATTTATCCAATTCAACCCATTCTTTTTGCATTCTACTCATGATTGAGTCTATTATTTTTTAGAGAAAAAATATTTTCATTTCATGTAATTTATGATTTAATTGGAATTTTTTATTTTAATTGATATTAAAATGATTATGTTTGATGCATATTTTTGTGGATTTTTGTTTGATCTCATGGTGATGATTTTGAGCCTAATTTTTTGTGTGTGATTAGTTTAGACATGTATGAACCCCTAGAATGTTTCTCACATTTTTTTGATGAAAATAGGTGTGCTTTATAGGTTGACATTTAGATGCTTCCTTTTTAGGGTTTAGGTTTGATACCTTGTAATGTAGAATTTAGTTCTAGGTCCAATTTGATGGTTTGATCTTTGAAACTAATGTGGTAGAGTCATGATTGACCTAGGTTCCCATATTATTGTTTGTAGGATTTTACAATTGAGTTTAGTATTTTAGTTAGGACTAACTTTAGTACTAGGTTTTAGGTGATCCTAACTTACTAATTCAACTAGTTTAACTTCCCTAGTTCCCTTAGATTAGGGTTTGTGCTTGGTTTGCCTTTGGTTGAGATTGAAGACAAGTTGAAGACAAGGTGAGGATGCTTGAAGTTGCTTGAAGTTGCTTGGAGCTTTGGATTTGTTGGTGCCTGAAGGTGTCTGATGAAGGTTTAGGAGATAGGACATAGGGAGAGCCTTGTAGATTAGAATGATTTCTTTCACAAACATGGAAAGCATCTTGTGCTTCCATTCCTCCCAATGACTAAAAGTCCTTCTCAGATATTCACATCCCTCCTTTGGAAGGATAAGTGGCTTTATCTGGGAAGTAGAACTTTGAGGGAACTAGTCTCTCATAATGATGAACCCTTGCAGGCTTCCTTTGGTTGTCAGTAAGCTGTTTATCATTTCCCCTCATCATGTTCAATCAATTATCTTCTGGTTTGAGTATCTTGAGAGATGTTGGGCTTGAGTTTGAAGATGAGGACTTCATTGAAGAGTGTGGTAGAGGATGACTCCTTGAGCATTGTCATTGCAGCTGAAGCTTGAAGAGCAAGAAAAACAAGTTGATACTTGAAGACCCTATGGAGATTGAATGAAGAGTTGAGGCTTGACAAAGAAGACTGAAGGATGAAGTTGGCACTCCCATGTGATTGAAGATTACTCTGAGAAGCTGAAGCTTGTAAGAGGAGAAGACCAAGTTGAGACTGGTAAAGCAGAGAGCTGAAGCTTGAAGACTAAGTTGATACTTATGAAGAGGATTCAATTGAGATTGAGTGTAGAGGTTGAAGCTTGAGGAATAAGATAAGTTGATACTTACATTGATACATTGAGAGCCTGAAGGAATCAAGTTGATGCTAGTAGTTAGAAGCAAAGCCTGAGGGTGGAATTGACTGAACAGCTGAAGCTTGGAGAAATGAAGATAAGTTGATACTTATGTTGATGGGTTGAAACCTGGAGAGGCAAATTGATATTTGTCATGAGAGATGATAGCCTTGAAAGGTGGTTGAAGTCTAAAGACTGGATTGCTAGAAGAGCTGAAGCTTGAAATGTCTGAGAGAGTTGTTGACCTGCTTTCTTGTCTGTTTTCTTTTTTGTGCTGATGTGCCTTGTTTGACTTGCTTGATGCATTAGAATAAGTCCATATCTAGACTGACTTTAATCTAGGAGCATGATTGCACTAGAGGTTGAGTTGCTCCCTCTGCTTGTATTGTTACTGTATGGCTTTGCTTGCGGGTATTCGGTAGAGCCCAGCTCCCTTGCCCATGTGGTTAGTTTGCTTGATAGCATGTTATTTTTACTGTATGATTGCAGTTTACTGTATTTTGCTTGATAACACTTTATGTTTTCTTCCTCAGTATGATTACCGTTATTCATATCTGGCTTGAGGTTGAGATGAGCTTGTGGATGCTGACACCCCACACACATTTCCTCCCTCACTTGCATTGCATGCATTTTACTGTATTACCGTTTACTGTTTAAGCTGATGCTTTATCTGTTTATCATTGATATGATCCCTTAGGACTCTCATTTCCTTTGATAAGGAAGTGATGATTAGAACTTTAGGTTGAAACTTATGCATGATAACTTCTAGGAGTTCCCTACTTCAAACTTCAACTATAGGATGAATCCTTGGCATGACAACAGTAGGACTTGATAGTCTCCCCGTAGTTGAGCATGTTCTCTTCTCATCTCAAAACAGCTTAAGATACAGTAATCGTGAATGATTTCTTTCGTACGTTACGAGCCTTAAGCTATCTGAGAAAGGATTGTTGGAGAGCTTCTTTTCAACAGTCTGGATGTTTAGTATGGCACCCTTTGGGTGACATGCGACACATTCACTCTCAGGTCATAGTCTTTAGTGCGATTGAAATTGCAAACACAATAAAAAACACTTCTTTCGTAAAAGACAGAAAACAAACGTCAAACCTTTTTGCCCCGTGGGCCCATAATTCAAAGGAAAGCTTTTCTGAAGAAAAGAGTGTCGTTAAACTTCAGCGCCACCGCAAACAGGCTTTGTCCCTAACTGTTGGAACTGATGTTTAACCCTACTAGATAAAACAGATGAATCTGAATCCCCGTAATCCGTATTATCCCGAACTACGTAAGCTCTGATCTCTCATACCTGTTGAGAGTACGTAGGCACAATACTGATGTATTAGCGAGCCACCTTCCCCGTAACCCGTCGTAGGTCGAACTACGTTGACTCTGATTTCTCATTCTCTGATGGGAATACGTAGGCATAAAGCGCGACGCTTTGCCGAGTCATTTTCTTTTCTATTTAAGCCAGCCTTTATAGGTAGATAGATAAACCAACTCGTCCAGTAAACACAACAAGCGTGGATCCCGTCGAGTACGACGGACGTGAGGGGTGTTAATACCTTCCCCTTGCGTAACCGACTCCCGAACCCAGACAACGGTTGCGATGACCTTGTCTTACCCTTTTTCGTCAGGTTTTTCCGATCATTTCCTTTCCCGTTCCGGGGGATAAATAACGAAAGGGGGCGACTCTTCTGTTTTGCCGGCACCTTATTTTCGCGGAAGCGACAGCAGCGCTCAGAATCTTCTGGAGGCAACGTTCAAAATCTTCTAAGAGATGCTTCTGACGCTTCAGAGTCTTGCATATTTCTCATGTTCAGATCTAATTTGCTTCTAGAGTAATATTCACTTTAACATCTGCAGCAAACATTATCAAACAAATTTTCGAGTATATAATTCTTTAATACAAAATTTCATAAGAGTTATCATCAAAACATAGAGATATTATTAAGAACCAATCTGTGTTCTAACAATCTCCCCCTTTTTGATGATGACAAAAACATCAAAAATTTTGTTCAATAGAAAATAAAATAATTATAACTCCCCCTGAGATGATGAATCTCCCCCTGAATTGAATACTAAGAAGGAATAGAAACTTCCCTTTTTGCATGAGTATTCTTTTCAGAATCAGAGCATGAATGTTCTAAACATTAGATCTTGCATGTTTCAGAGTCAGAGTCTGATGGGTTAAATGTAATCTGGGAGTCTCAGAGTTTCTTTTAAAGAGTATGTCAGATTTATCAAACATTCTGAAACACTAAGAGTTTATGTTAGTTATAATTGATATGTTTGAAGTTTCATTTAGGTATAGTTTATTGAACATAGTTTATTGAACATTCAGATCCATTTTCTCCCCCTTTTTTGTCATAATCAAAAAGGAAAAACTTTTAAGAGAGAAATAAAAGGAAATACAGAAAAGATAAATCATGTAGAGAAAACACTGATTCATGCATTCAGAACAAAAGATACAAAACATCAGGAAAAAAACAAGTATATGTGCACAAACATTAGATGCAAAAGCATAAACTAGGATTGCTTGGACAAAATCATCTTCAACAGGTTAGTGATCTCAGATGAAGACTGTTCTTGCTTTGTCATCTACTGAGCCATGTTTTCATTCTTCTGATCTTGTTTGGACATCCATTGAGCCATGTCTTTAGATTTCTGGTCTTGCTTGGCCATCCATGACTTAATCTCAGATTGTCCAGCTTCCAGAACTGCAATCTTATCTTCAAGATCTGGATACTCTTTCTTGATCTCAGATGAAGAAGGTGGGGCAGAGTCTGAAGCAGGAACAGAGTCAGTTTCCATAGGAGATGCAGAGTCAAGAGCAACAGATCCAGAGGGATGTTCCACAAGAGTCATAGCCAGAGGGTGTTCTTCAGATGCAGATACAGCAGTCACTTCTGTAGCAAATACTTCAGAAGATGAAGGAACATCTTCAAGAAGCAAAGGTGGAGATCTTTTCGTATTCCAGATCATGCTTTTAGCAGTCTCAGCAAATCTGAGCTTCGCATCATCAGAACATACATTCTTCAGATTTAAGGCTACATAATTGAATCTGTTAATGAAGCTATTCCAGATAGCATCAGATTCATTTGCATCCATTATTGATAAGCACTTCTTCTGAACAGAGCCTAAATGCATCTGTATTTCTTTCATAAAACTTGTAAATAAATTATCAACATTCAACCTAGGTTTTGGTTTCAGAAGGGTTTCCAATGTGAATGGCTTGAATTGAGGTGAAGGTGGAATAGTAAATTATGGAATGATGACCAGAGGGCGAGGATAGAAGGGAATGGATGGAGAATCAGATGAAGTGACAGTTTTTGATCTGATTAAGGCATTCAGCAAAAATGGTTTTGCATTTGATGCATAAGAAACAACATCAAATGTGGTAGAAGTGTAAGGAATGAATGTAGATTTATCAGATAAAAGAGGTTCTGATGAAATCATTTTTGGCAGTTCTTTTATATATGTTTGGAGAACAGATGGTAGAATGATGGAAAGTTTAGGTTTAAAAGGGGTGATAGAGTCAGATGGTTCAATTCTGGTATAGAAATTTTTGAATTTGAAACTAGAGGGAAGTTTGTCAGAGGGAAATGGTTTACAAGAAGCAAAGGATACACACTCAGATGTCCTTGGCTTATGTGTTGGAATGGTGTTGGGAATGAGAATTTCAGAAGAAACAGGTGGTTCTGGATGATCAGATTCAAATACTCTGAGAGAGGGAGGTGAAATGAAATATGGATGGATATCAGATTCAGATGAATTTGAGGATGTGGTTGGAGTACAAGACGTGGAAGACACTTGAAATACAGTCTTGAGAGGTGTCACGTCGAGAACCTCTATCTCAGGTATATTTGTTTCAGGAGGATTGGTTGGTTCTGGTTGATTCTCAGATGGTTTTGATGGAGGTTCAGATACAAGTGGTTCAGACATAGGTGGTTCATAAATAACTTGTTCAGATGCAACAGGATCAGATGCAACTGGAACAGATTGTATGGGTTCAGATGTATCTGGTTTTTGTATATCTGGTTGTGGTTGTGTTGTAGGTTGTTCTGTTTGTTTTGTAAGAGGTGTTGGAATTTGGTCTGCTGGTGTTATTGTTGTTGGTTCAGATGTTGGAGTAACAGAAGTTTTTAGTGGAGTAGTGGAAATGGGATCAGATGATTTTCGTGGGGAAGGAACTTTTGATGGTTCTAATTTTTGAGAGGGAGCAGGAATAGACTGTTTTTGAGTTGGAGGGGGTTTTGGAATAGAACTAAATGTTGATTCATTTATAACAATTTTAGAAAAAGAATATACAGATGTTTTAGTACCTTTAATCTTTATACGCTTGGTGGGAACAGAAGGAACTTCTCCAGAAGCTTTTCTTTTGATCTGTTTTTGTGGCTTGTCAGCAACTTTTGGCTTCTTCTGAGCAGCAACTTCTTCTGCCTCTGATTGACTTCTTTTCCTCGTATTCTCATTGTATACATCTGGCATTGGTTCTCTTGCTCTTTTCAGAATATCTGCAGGAATGGGTGTTCCATCTGCTTTACATGCATCCATATATCTCACAATGATATCCCTTGGTTCTTCAGCACCAAACAGTGGAAAATTTTCAACTGGAATCCTCTTCTGACTGATTTCAGAAATATTCAGCTTCTTGGGTACAGCTGTGAGTTCATCTACAATCTTTAGTCTCTGAAGACTCTTTGCATTCAGAGGTTTTCCAACAATGGATTCAAGTTCATCCTTAACTCCAGCTTCATACAGAGCAGTCACCAGACCATTCTCTGTCAGAATGTCTGAAATCAACCTTCCAAAGGGAATCCATGTCCTGATCTTCTGACCCTTATCCTTTACAGATTCTCTTGAAGCATTGATATGGTTCCACAGATGTATAAAGAGAATGTATGGAAGATCTACCTTTGTACTCTGACTCAAACAGTACATGAAATAGAGTTGTTCATTGTTCACATAATCTGGAGAATTGGTAGATTTCTTGTGATGGATGCATCCCAGAAAAATCTTTGCCCAGATTTTGTAGTCAGGCTTCATATCCTTAAATTTGTTAGAGGCTTGTCCAGATGTAATGACTTCCTCATAAACTTCCTCCATGTCCACATGCCCAGCTGGCAGATGACATACTCCATCAGTCTCCTCATACCCTATGAGTTTCCTGATGAGATCTTCAGTTATGATGATCTCCTTTCCCAGAACAGAAGATAAAATGAATTTTGGATAAACAGAAGCATGTATCCAGAACTCCTTCACCAGATGAGGGTAAACTGGTCCAAACAGTCTGTCAAAATACTTGACCCATCCTTGTGCATTTATTATAGAATGAAATTCAAATCCATTTTCAGCTAAGGAATCAAATTCCATCATTGATTCACAGAGAACTTCAAGTTTGTCCACAGGGGTTAACAATGTCCTCTTAGGTACTGTGAATGGAGTCACACCCATATTTGCAGAAGTAACTGCAACCATAGTTGATTGAAATTGAGCTGCTGTAGAAGATGAATTTGCCATTGAAGAGGATGAAGATGATTTGGACGAAGGTTTAGGGTTTTTGTGAAGAGAGAAAAGAAGACAAAAATGCATAAACTTGTTTGTGATGTGAAAAGTGTGAAATGGTGTGAAATGTGGTATTTATAGAGAAAGCAATTAGGGCAATCAACAGACACACATAGCACGTTCTC
The DNA here is from genome assembly GCA_963859935.3 of Lathyrus sativus. NCBI lineage: Eukaryota > Viridiplantae > Streptophyta > Magnoliopsida > Fabales > Fabaceae > Lathyrus > Lathyrus sativus. The sequence goes on along the minus strand of OZ012737.1, from coordinate 112,231,160 downwards.
TCATATTGTTTAATGACAATTAATGAAAGAGAATAAAAATCATTTCAGACATTAATTGATTCTGACAAATTAGGGGGAAAATCAAGATTTCCACTATTCAAACCATACCTCAAATGTCTCTTCAGTAGTGTACACGCTATCTTTTCAGATTCAGAGTGACACGTGTTTGCTTGCATGTGCTTCTGAATTCTCTTGAGAAATGAAACGTTAGCCAACGTTCAGATCCTCTAAGATTGGTTAGTTTAGATACACACAAGTAATAATAAATCAAATAAATAACAGATGAAATACTTCAGAATTTTAAGCAGTTTGCATCTGAGAAATTTGCTTCTGATAAATATCATTCTGGACAAAAATCCATACCAATATTTTTCAGAATAAATTTGAACCTATCTTCAGCAAGGGGTTTTGTAAAAATATCTGCCCACTGATGATCTGTATCAACAAAGGCTAAGTTTATAATTCCCTTATGAACATAGTCTCTGATGAAATGATGTTTAATTTCTATATGTTTTGCCTTAGAGTGTAAAATAGGGTTTTTAGACAAACATATAGCAGAAGTATTATCACAGAATATAGAAATGTTACTTTCAAATATCTGATAGTCTTCTAGCTGACTTTTCATCCAGAGCATCTGCGTGCTACATCCAGCAGCATCAATATATTCTACCTCTGTAGTTGAAAGTGCAATTGTAGGTTGCTTCTTGTTGTACCAAGAGATTAGATTTCTTCCTAGAAATTGACAACTTCCAAAAGTACTTTTTCTTTCCACTCTGTCTCCAGCGTAATCAGCATCACAGAATCCAACTAATTTGAAATCATCAGATTTTCTGTAACACAAACCCACATTAGAAGTACCTTTCAGATACCTTAGAATCCTCTTAACAGCTGTTAAGTGTGATTCTCTAAGATTTGATTGGAATCTAGCACACAAGCATACACTGAACAAAATTTCAGGTATAGAAGCAGTTAAGTAGAGAAGAGATCATATCATACCTCTGTAGAGTTTCTGATCTACTTTCTTACTTACCTCTTCCTTACCAAGTGTACTAGTTGGATGCATGGGAGTCTTTGCCATCTTACTATCAGTCATATTAAACTTCTTCAGAAGCTCTTTAACATATTTGGTCTGATGAATGTAAGTGCACTCTGGAGTTTGGTTGACTTGAATTCCCAGAAAGAATATCAATTCTCCCATCATGCTCATTTCAAATTCTGCCCGCATACAATGAGCAAACTACTTTCCCAGCATAACATTGGTATAACCAAATATAATATCATCTACATATATTTGACAAATTAAAAGATCTTTCTTAAATGTTTTACAAAAGAGTGTTGTGTCCACTTTGCCTCTGATGAAATTTTTCTCCAGAAGAAAATTACTTAATCTCTCATACCAAGCTCTGGGAGCTTATTTTAAACCATAAAGAGATTTCTTTAGTTTGAAAACATGTTCTAGAAATTTTTCACTCTCAAAACCAGGAGGTTGGTGAACATAAACTTCTTCTTCTATAATACCATTTAGAAAGGCACTTTTAACATCCATCTGATATAAAGTGATGTTATACTGTGCAGCAAAAGAAATGAGTAAACGAATAGACTCTAACCTTGCTACAGAAGCATAAGTCTCTGTATAATCAATTCCTTCTTGCTGGCTGTAACCTTGAGCAACTAGCCTTGCCTTATTTCTTTCAACTTCTCCTTTCTCATTAAGCTTGTTTCTGAAGACCCATTTGGTTCCAATTATGTTGAATCCTTTTGGTCTTGGAACCAAATCCCATACATCATTTCTTGTGAATTGATTGAGCTCCTCTTGCATGGCAATTATCCAGTCATTGTCTTGAAGAGCTTCATCCACAAAAGTTGGTTCAATAACTCAGACCAACCTAAATAATGATGCTTCAGAAGATCTGAGGAATGATCTTGTTCTAATGGGGTCATCCTTCTTTCCAATGATCATATCCTTTAGATGAGAGGCTTTGATTCTGGAAGATGATCCTCTGACAGTTGATTCTTCAAAAATGTTCAAGTTGTTCATCTGAGAAGCTAAAGGAATTACATCTGGCGTTGCTTCAGGTTCCTTCACTTGAGCTTTGTCTGCCTCTGAGCCTTCAGAGTCTGTGAGAATTACTTCTCTATCTGCAGAACTTTCAAACTGCTTTGGCTTTTCAATGCCAAGCTTATCATCAAATCTAACATGAATAGATTCTTCCACAATCTGTGTTTCAGTATTGTATACTCTGTAGCCTTTAGAGCGTTCAGAATACCCAAGTATGAAACACTTCAATAGTACCAGAGCCAATGATCTTGCCCTTCTGATTCCCTCCAAACTTCACTTCTCCTCCAGATTTAAGTTCCAGGCTTTGGAACATAAACCTTTCTCCCGTCATGTGAAGTGAGAAGCCAGAGTCCAGGTACCATGACTGGCGTCTTGACTTTTCTGCTAAAAACATCTGCAACAGGGATAATCTTATCCTTAGGTACCCAGATCTTTTTGGGTCCTTTTTGGTTAGCTGCCTTGAAAGTTGGTCTGAACTTCTGTCTTTTTACAACAAAATTGTTCTGACTTACTTTTGGCTTAAACACGGAAACGTTCTGATCAGAACGTGTGTGTTTAATGTCATTCAGATGACCAAACTTGAACTTAGAGTGCAAGGGAGTTTTCTTAATAAGAAGTTTATCAACAGGCATTGGATTTAAATCCTTTCCAGAGGAAGGTTCATATCCAATTCCTTTCCTGTTATTTCTGCTAACCCCATAGATCATAGAAGCCATCTTGCTTCTGTCTATGCTTTTATCAAGAATCTTCTAAAAGCTAAAGTCATATTCTTCTAAAATGTTTTTGCATTTAGACTTACTTTCAGATTCAGAGTTTTGTTGAGCTATTTCAAAATTGGCTTTCATTTTTAAATTATTTTCTTTTAGCTCAGCAATTTCTGATCTTAACAGATTATTCTCAGAGTCAGGATTGCACTTAAGCTTCTTGCATTTGAGCTTAATCTGATTATAATTTTTCAGGACTTCAGATAAGACTTTTATAAGCTCTTCCCTAGTGAGATCAGAAAGTACCTCTTCTGAGTCAGATTCAGATTCAGACTCAGATTCAGATGATTCTTCATTCTGATCTTCAATGCCTGCCATCAGAGCCATGTTCGCGCATTCATCTTCAGATTCTGATGAGGATCCAAATTCATCAAAGTCATCCCAAGTTGCCATTAGAACCTTCTTCTTTTTGTCAAACTTCCTCTTAGGCTTTTCTTTAAGAAGATTTGGACATTCACTCTTGTAATGGCCAGGTTCTTGGCATTCAAAGCAGACAACTTCCTTCTTTCCAGATCTTTTTGGTCCAGAGGACTTTTTGCGCTGATCTGGTCTTTTGAAGTTCTTGAACTTCCTCTGCTTGTGCTTCCAGAGTCTGTTGATTCTTTTGGACAACAAGGATAATTCATCTTCTTCTTCAAAAGAAGATTCTTCAGAGCTTTCCTCTAACACCTGCAAAGCTTTCACAGATTTGTTAGATTTTAAGGCAACAGATTTACCTTTCTTTTGAGGTTCATCTTCCTCAATTTCAATTTCATGACTCCTTAGTGAGCTGATTAGCTCCTCCAGAGTGATCTTGTTCAGATCCTTGGCAAGCTTCAGAGTAGTGACCATAGGTCTCCATCTGATAGGCAAGCTTCTGATGATCTTCTTCATATGATCAGCAGTTGAGTAGCCTTTGTCCAGAACTTTTAGACCAGCTGTAAGAATCTGGAATCTAGAGAACATAGTTTCTATGGACTCAGATTCTTCCATCTTGAACGCTTCATACTTCTGTATTAACGCCAGAGCCTTGGTCTCTTTTACTTGAAGATTTCCTTCATGAGTCATTTTCAAGGACTCAAACATGTCAAATGCAGTTTCTCTATTTGTGATCTTTTCATACTCAGCGTGAGATATTGCATTTAACAAAATTGTTCTAGCCTTGTGGTGATTTCTAAACTCCTTCTTTTGGGCTTCTGTCATAGATTTTCTGTCTACTTTCTTGCCATTCCCATCAGTGGGATGAACATACCCATCTATGACCAAGTCCCACAAGTCAGCATCATACCCAAGGAAAAAAATTTCAATCCTGTCTTTCCAATAATCAAATTTCTCCCCATCAAACATATGGGGTTTTGTACTGATTCAGTCTCTTTCTTCTATTTGTTGGATGTTGAAGCATCAGCCATAATAACAACCAAATATGTATCAATTTTTTTCTCACTGGATCTTTTCTGTCACTGTGAAGTGGTAGCACACACAGAACCGGAGCTCTGATGCCAACTGAAGATGAGAAAATACTTAGAAGGGGGGGTTGAATAAGTATGAAGATAAAACTTAGAAATAAAAACTCAAGGATTTTTATCCTGGTTCGTTGAACTCAACTACTCCAGTCCACCCTATCTAGAGTGATTTTCTTTTCTCAAACGAGGACTTAATCCACTATTTAATCAACTGATTACAATAGTAAGCACTAAGAACAACTGTTCAAAGTCTTCTCAAGAACTACTGATCCTAACTGGATCTTCTTAAGGTTCTCTTACAATCAAATGTAATAATAATACAAGTGTTAAAAATACTTCTAATAAAGCTTTATCACAACTGTGATTTTTCACTTAAGATGAAGAACAATGAAATAATTCAGCAAATGAGTTTAAGTTATATGAGAGCTTGTAATAAATTCTTTCAAGTATTTCGTCAACTGAAAAAGATGAATAGAGTCTTGCTTTTATAGGCACAGAGGTCCATGAAGTCTTTCACGTTGAGAACAGTGTACCAAAAAGGTCTGAGCCTTTTTATCTTCACATCATATGACCTTTCCTAGAAGAAGAATGCACAGAGAAATCCTTTTTGTTTGTGTTCTTGTGTCTAGCATAAATAAGGAAAGAGTCGTTTGGTTATTCCAACGGACATAACTTTGAATTCTTCTTCAATAAGATTCAACAACGTATTAGAGCTTTGACAGATCAGAGCATTCTAATATTCATCAGAGTTTGCTGACTCAGAGTCTTTGCAGCAAGTGTGTTATTATCGTGTAAATATTCAGAGCAGAGTTTTGGATCAGATCCTCAGTACTGGCAGCGTTAGTACTATCAGAGTCTTCTGAAGTAACTGTGCTTGAAACTCTTCATACAGAATTCCTCATTGCTTAAGATGCTTCTAGCTTCTGCTTCATATTCTTCTGTAGCTTCTGCTTCAGATTCTTCTGTAGCTTCTGCTTCAGATTCTTCTGGAGGCAGCGCTCAGAATCTTCTGGAGGCAGCGTTCAGAATCTTCTAAGAGATGCTTCTAACGCTTCAGAGCCTTGCATATTTCTCATGTTTAGATCTAATTTGCTTCTAGAGTAATATTCACTTTAACATCTGCAGCAAACATTCTCAAACAAATTTTAGAGTATATAATTCTTTAATACAAAATTTCATAAGAGTTATCATCAAAACATAGAGATATTATTAAGAACCAATCTGTGTTCTAACAAAAGGTCCTTCTTATGGGGTAGGATCTAACTTAGAAGGTCAACTTGAATGAGATCAAGGATCAATGGGGAATATGATCCAAATGATATGCATACGCACAATTGTTTAAGTTATGCGCAGGTTCTTCCTTTGGACGCAATGCAATGCGGTAAAATAAATTGTGGTATAGGTAAATTGCGGAAGATAAAGGGCAGATAAATAAACCCATAAACACGCATGAAAGCGCTAAGTGAGTGAAAGTGTGAATTGTTAATACGTGTGTAGAATCGGAGCAAGGCTGCAAGCGTGCACGATTGATTATGTTTTAGGGAGATTGATTTAGTTGGATGTTGATTTTAAGAAGAATGTTAGATTAACTTATGAGAAAATGATATTTTTAATGAGGTTGATTTTAGGAAAAGTTAATTTAATTATTACTAATTTTTATCTTAGATTATAAATTAATTAGAAAAAAAAAGGTTTTAAATGAGTAGGTTTAAGAAAAAGATTTTGATTAACCATATGATTTAGTTATTATTATTAAAATAGATACAAGTTAATAATTTATGATTTATCACCAATTAAATTAATGAGATAGAAAAATAGAGTGAAGCTACTACAAAAAGAAAAAGGTGAAATGAGTTAATTAGAAAAATGGGCTCATTATAAATGTTTTTTGATATTTTTATAATTTATTAGATGGAAGTTATTGACAAAGGTTTTAAAAAGATTTGTTGAATAAAAAAGGGACTTAAGGTTTTTAATAATTATTAAATAGATTTATTGATTAAATAAGAGTTTTATTAGATAAAGACTATATAAAAAAAGAACAGATTATATTATTATTTCAAAGATTAATAAGTTGGTAAAATAATTAAATTAAATTAAAAAGTTAAGTAGATAAAGAGTCATTAGTTCATTTCAGGTGGATTAAAGATTGATTATTGGATAAAATAAAAAGAGGTGGCAGATTAAAGGTTAATTAATTAAAAGGTCAATGATTAAATTAAATATTAATTAGAATTAACCAACGATTAGTGGGTTAATTAATGGTTTAAAAGGATTAAGTGGGATTAAATGTAGATTTAGTGAGGCGTGCGAATCGCGCGTGGGGCGCAGAGAGAGGTCTACCGTGGGCATGTAATATGGACCATGCGATATGGATCCGTTGGAGATCCATGGTTTGTGTGTGAGAGTGCATAGAATTGTGGTGTACGTGAGTGTACAGGATTACAACAGATAACAAAATGAAAAATAAACCCTAATCCCCCCAATTTTCCCTCTTTCCCCGATCTCCTCTTCGTCTCTCGTTCCCCTTCTTCCCTCGTTCTCCGTCCCTCATTTCATCTCCCTCGTTCTCCTTCTTCCATCTTTGACTCGTCTCCTATCCTCATCTTCTCTCGTGCTCTTCGCCTCATCTTCTCTCGCGCTCTTCGCCTGCCATTTCTTACCAAATCGGAACTGAAACACAAAAACACAAATTAGTCAATCAAAAATCACCATTAACAAATTGAACTTACGGTGGTGAATGGGTTTTTCTTGCGGGATTCGGTTGAAATTTGACGGCAGAATGGAAGTGGCGAGGACTTGAGGATTTCGCCGGAAGCTTAGCGGTTCCCGGCGCCGATGGGTTCAAGATGATTTTCGGTGGCTCGCAAAAGGTGTTTCGCGGCAATGAAGATAAGTATTCCTCTTTCTGTATTTATGGTTTTTCGAAATTGGGATTTCCTGTAGGGTTTGATTGTGAATTGGTGATCATGTATTATTTTTTTTGGATGTGATCTCTCTGCGAATGTTTGTGGATTTTCCTTCTGCTAGGGCTTTGAAGTGAATTTCTTTTGTCTTCTTTATTCCGAATTTCCTCCTCTTTTTATAATGTCTTGGAGGAGTTTCGACTTGAATGTGATTAATGGTGATTTCCTATTCTTTCAAAATTTGTTTTGGAATTACTTTGAATGCCTTGATTTCTTGTTGTTTCTGATTTGGCAATAATTAATTCACATTTCCCTCTGATATGGTAGGTTTGAATGTTTGGTTGTTAATCCCATTGCGATTAATGCTCGTGTGGTTATTATTTTTGAGATTTTGATGATTGTTTCTCACTGGCAGGCAACCTCATAGAAGACTTGTACTACATTCCGCCTATCATCAAATGAGGCCTTGGTAAAGCCTTGTCATGATATACGTTGTTTTGCACTCGCTGAGACAAAGTTCAACTTGACATAAATATTGAAGGGACATGAAGAATCATGGCCTTTAAATTACTTCTTACTGTTAAATAACCATCTTCAAGTGTTTGCATTGTTGGAAATGCAGGTTTCATGATTTGGAGCAAAGCAAGACCTATGCATCTGGGTTATTGAGAGCCAGTCTTAATTTCCGCTTGTCTCAAACTTCTTCCTGGCCGACAGTGCTTTTGAATACCAAGTTGTTAGCCCAGGGCAGCTCTAGATGGTCTAGGTGAAGTACGAGAAACTTCCCTTACGTCAGTACATGGTCGCTTTGTATGGGGCCTTGTCATCCATGAACTCTGACATATGAGTCCATTCGCAATAGCATAAGGGTAATGGGTTTTACTGATGAACTTTCTTGTCTTTTGTAGTGGTTGAACTTTGGGTGGTTTTCTTTGTATGCACTTCTTCTCCTGGCGACTACCGACTTTGAATAGGGTATAAAAATTGTATTGATCTGCCGAACATGTTGAAGTAGCCTGAGTAAATGATCCCATTCACCTATCCTCCTTTTTTTGCAATTTATTAATATTCCATATGCTGTTTTGCATGGATTTAGCTTGTTGTGGTTTGCGGGTTCTCAATCCTCGAGGTTTCGTTTGGGAACAGCCTCACTGCCTAATTCTTTGGGAGGTAAACATCTCCGATTCACAAATATGCATTCCGGCGAACTTAGAGAATGCTCAAATTATTTCAATAATATCATTTGGTTTCTTCTTCGAAGACTTGCTTTATGACGGCAATTCTGTCTAAAAATGCAGGTAGGCTGCTGGTGTTTCGACCGATGTCTACGGCGGTGGAGCCAAAGCCATGAGGTGACAGAGGAGTGCAGAAGATTTCGTCGGCGTAACTGTGTGACATGGTGTTTGTTGCACCCCAAATTTTGACCTCTTAGATCCTCATCATCATCTTAGGATCATTTTCATTTTGATTATTTAACTATAACCCGTTTCAAGTTTGTCTCTGTTTAGTTACAGGTGAATCAGGATTCTGTACATTTGCAAATCGAGGGTTCGACAGTTTAATCAGTCAATACATTAGATTGTTTCTCCATGAAGCAAGTCTCTAAACCATCAAGAATACTACATGGGGTCAGGCATGAATCCAATTTGGGGTTTTCACACAAAGATCAGGAGCAGTACAGTTCATGGATCCTCGATTAGGGTTTTTGATCAGGAAAAGTCAACTGTGGTTTGACTTTTGTTTTAAAAGGTGTTCCAATGGTGGGTTTGTGGTTCATTAAGCTCATATGGCTCAGGGAAGTTCACTCAAGAATTCTTAAAACCTCAGAGGACTCAGAACGTCAACAGTCGACTCGTCAGTCATCGTCGATCGTACGGTTGACCAAAAAGTCAACTCTTCAACCATAAGGAATTTAACCTCATAATGTGAATTAAAAATGTTCCTTATGTCATATTACACCTGCCCATAAATTTTCATGACCATTAGATCAAGGATTGATGAGTAATTGAAAAATCGGGAAATTAGGGTTTTGAAAGGGGCTAGACCCTAATTCCTTAACCACACACCCAAATGAGTTGGTTCCAAGCTTGTTGGAAAGGTATTGACAAGTACTACAAAAGTCCCATAGTGGTCCACAATCAAAAAATGCATAGAATTGGAGTTATGGCCAAGATCATTTTCAAAGGGTAAAACACTTAGTGAAAATTTGCAAATTCTGGTTGCACAATTCCTATTTTTAGCCAACTTTAAAGAGATTTTTGACCTAGTTCCACTTGGAGTCAGAAGTTCTTGTAAACATGAATGTTTTAGAGCTACATGAGGGCTTTCCAAAAATTACTAGAACTCCTCAATAGCCCTTGTGAGCTGAGAGTTATGAATTCAACAAGATGGTACTTTAACACTTGAGTCCCACATTGGCAATTTTTCACAAACTCTTCCTTTGACCACTTGAGTTATTATCAGCCCTTGGATCATGTTTGTATATGATATTTAAAAATTATGGTGAAGGAAAATGCAGAAGAAGTGAAGGATTAGAAGAAGTTGCAAGTTCTAAGAAAGTTGCAATGCAAGTTGGATTATTTTAATCATAAAGGAAGGAAAAGCTACTTTTTGTCATTTGCACTTATAGCTGCCATACCCCTAGCCTTATAGACACTCTAATCACCATTATGTCATCCATACAACTTGAGCAATACATCAGTGGAGGCAAGGATTTGATTTTACAGCTGTAACAAACCTCAAGCCAAGGGTTTTCTTTTCAAAATCCCTCCAAAAATGCCAAAAGAACAAATCCGTCATTACCCTTCATTTTCCTATAAATAGAGGTTCCCCCTTTGTCATTTAGGGAGAAGAGAGCTATCAAGAAAACCAGAAATACTAAGCTCTCTCTCCTTCTCCCTTGGCTTGAAAGTAGAGAAATCCACCAAAATCACCAAAAATGTCATTTTGCACTTTTCATACCAGAACCTTTTCCAAACCCTAAAACACTTCAAAGGCCATATGCACAACCTTAAAATAACCCTCTGAAGCTGTTCCTACCATTGGTTCCCTCAAAAAATCAAAGGATCGAAAAGTCAACTTCCACACCACTCAAGTTTGACCTTTATGCACTTTTCATGCCAAATCACTACCTCTCCCCATTCCTACCATTCTAACACTTTAAACACCTCATATCAATGATGTTATAGTTGTTCAAAGCCTCAAACAACAGTTGGAACCTCATTTTCTCAAACTGTCCACAAAGTTGCATTTTTCTTCAAAAAGAGGCAAATATCACAAGCTTGCTCAAAAGGGAAGAGTTTGTCTTTGGTTTTCTGGACTGTTAGCATAGTAAAAAGGGTCTGCAAGAGGTAAGTGACCTCTAACCCTTGCCTTTTTCATATATTCAATATCATGTATTATTGTTGAAAGTTTGTAATTAACATGTGAGCATGGTGAGATTTTGAACCATTAGAGCATATTGAACTTGGTTTTTGCTGTTTGTCATGTGAAATGTAATGCTTGTGTTGCCATTGTTAGGACTTGCAATGCATAACAGTTTGTTTAACTATATGACAGTATGTGATATTATGTCATATTTGGATTTTTGAGTGGAATTCATCAATGCCAAGCACTTACTGCTCTTCCATCTGAGATTGCCTACCTCCTATTGAGGGTCTATCAACCTGTCTGTTGCACATGTTAGACTTTGGCCTGCTTTTGTTTTTCCAATCTCACTGTTGTCATAGACAAGAGGAATGATTTTGAATTAGATTTAGGCCTGCTTGTAGAATGAATTAAAGTTTGGTTTGTGTGATTCATGAACTAGTCATTGAAGTAAACCAGAGAAATTAACATTGTTATGGTTTTGAATCCACAATCATGTGATTAGGCTGTTTTCAAAGTTTACTTCAAGCCAAAGTTTATGCTTTTGTGTTTCTTTCTTGTTGTGAACTCAACTTAATACCTCAGAGATGTTTGGCACTTTGTTGTTGAGTTCATGAGGTGGTCATTAGGATTCATTGCCTAGAACTATCTTAAGTTGAACCTTAGCTGCTACATAGTTTTGGGCAGTTTTGTGGTAAGTAGGTTTGGCTGCAAAACTTATATCAGTTTATGGCTCAAGTGAGGAATGCCATCATGAGCATGATTTATATTGACAAGTGAGTTTTCAGTTTGGTTAGTATGTTTTGCTTCAATGCTTGAACTACTGTTAGAATTGTGTGAGGTTCCTAATCAATTACAGTTTAGATTGATGAACACCATTCTGTCCTTGGATCACTTAGAAGTGTGTATGTAAATCTAGTTCAAATCAATTTCACCATTATTTGAGGAGTTTGTAAACTGTTGTACTTAAGTTTGTGAATCTAACCAACCTATGTGGTTGTCATGAGATTAATTTGGAACTATCTTGGTCTTGCCACTAACCATGCTGTTTTTGGATTTCTCAGCACATTGAACACTCATTTCCAAACATGGCTGCTAGAACCATATCATGTGTAGTTTTGTTGCTGTTATGAGTTTAATTTGGTTTAATGCTAAAATAGTTGGTATGTTTGAGGTTACTCATTCTTAGTTCATCATTGCTGTCATAAAGTCTTGGAGTTTATCAAAATTGCAAAATCTCCCTCAAAATGCAAATTTCATCAATTTTCATTCATCATGCCAATTTCTCATTCTTTTGTGTTTCTATCAAACTTGCTGTCAAAACCTTTCTCATATCATACTTAAAATTTGTTCAAATCATTGCTTACCTTTAATTTCATCTACTTCCATTCTTTTGAAAGTTTCAAAGTATCCAAAGGGCATCTTCAATCCCATCACTTTGCAGCTGCCATGCTAAATTCTTATCCTGGGAGCTTTAGGCTAATCTTCATGTTAGAACTCATTTCATAGCATATTTGAATTTTGCTCAAACAATCAATTGCTCTTAAAACCACTTGCTTTGATCTATGGTTTCCAAAATGCATCACAAAAACCCTCAACTGCATGTTCATGCCAATTACTCATTCTGTTGTGTTTAGGACTAAAATTGTTGTTGGAATTCATCAAACATTGCATTTGAGTCGCCGTACTCATGTTTAGCATCCCGCCGTGGACATTCTCTACCCTAACAATCACAACTTAGAAGAGGAGTCGCCACACTCCATGTAAGTATTTCTCTATGAATGCTTACATCCCTTTGGAACCTTGACCACAGTCAAGAGTTCCTCATCCCTAGCTAGGGGAACTACGGTTGCTCTGATTCCATTCCCGTCAAGATACGTAGGCACGAGATGCGATGTCTTGGCGAGCAAACTTAGTGTATATATCTTTAGGTTTTAACCTACACCTTTTTTCCCAATCCTTAACAAATCCATAGCAAACATTTAACAAACTTAGCATACAAACAAACAAAAGGTTCATGTAGAGTACTACAGATGCTTAGGGTGCTGACACCTTCCTTAGGTATAACCAACCCCCGATCCCCGAATCTCTTAGCGTTGTTGTTACATCGCAAAAAGGGTTTTTCTTTCTTTAGACCTTTCCTTTGGATAAATTAAAGTCCGGTTGTAAAAGAATCAAGATTCAAGTTAATTCAATAGCTTGATATCCGATTTTCACCGCAACAGAAATGGCGACTTCACTGGGGACAACTTCCCCTAAGAGGGTTAAGCCCACCTTGTTTATATCTGTGTTTGTTATATGTTTAATTGCTTTTATATTTGTATATATTTGTACATATATCTGTCTGTGCTTGGGTTTTTTCTGTATGCAGGTTTGTTACTTTGAGTGGTAAGGATAGTATTATACCCGTACTTGAGCGCACTTATGATAGGATGGCGGTATATTCAAGAAGGCTTGTAGGGAGTTGATTCCCACCCAAGCTGACTTGAGAAACCACCACTCAGTGGAGGCCCTATTGAGAGTTAGTTTTGTTGAACGAGTATTCGTGAAAACATTACTACTTTCAACCTATGAGCCTTTGATACTGTGGACTTTTAGTTACCTTTTACCCCACTTGGCCTTTTAGGACGTAGTGCGATGACTATGAGGGAGTAATCCCGAAGTAGTTGATACGCGATACTACACTCAGACGAGACTCTCTTGAGAATATTATTCATTTCCAAGTATTTGGTGTGTCGATAATATCTGAAAGATGGGTTGTTGACTTTGGGAACTTTGTTAGAACCTGTTGTACAAGTGCTTTACCCCTAGTACACACCTTATGGTTGGTTCTTTACTCAAGCCCCATGCTGTGATCTCGAACCTTTGATCCTGTTATGTGTAATTTGTATCTTCTCTTGCATCGCATTGCATTGCATTTGCATCTTTGCATGGTTCCTTGCATACCTCTGTTTGTACGGTCGCTCATGTCCAGCTGTCTTCATTGTCCAGTGTACCTTTGAGTTGGCAAGCTGATTCCTCGACACCGATATCGGACTAGAGCTAACTATAGACGCAAAATGTCAGAGCAGGAAGTACACAATGCAGAAGTTCGAATGGAGATCGATGAATTAAAGTCAGGCATGACTAAACTCACCGAAATGCTTCAAGTATTGATTGCCAGAGGAGAGCCATCTCAAAGGACTGTCATTCAAGAAGTTTCAAGTGCTGATCCTCCTCTTGTTCAAATGCCACAATCGACTTGGCCAGAGTTTGGTTTACCTCCTAACTACTCTCCACCTCTTGCATCTAATGCTATGATTGGTCCGACTGTCAGACTAGTTTTTCAAGCTCCCGTCTTTACAGAGCCCAGACCTGTGGTCCACACTGTTGCTCAGAATGGCCGAGTTCCCTTTGTGACTCCTTTCTTTGACTACAATGCTGCTAGTGCTCAAGGTGAAGACCATGAAGATTTTGTAGAACCTGAGATTGTCCGTGAACAGTTTCAAAATATAGACAAGAGACTCAAAGCTGTTGAGGGTACTGACTTCTTCAACATTGATGCAGACAATATGTGCTTAGTTTCTGGTCTTGTTACGCCAGCAAAGTTTAAGGCTCCAGAGTTTGTGAAATATAAGGGTCACTCATGTCCAAGAGCCCATTTGGTCATGTACTACCGAAGGATGGTAGCCTACACCAACAACCAGAAGCTGCTCATCCACTACTTTCAAGACAGTTTGAGTGGTGCCTCTCTAAAGTGGTATATGAATTTGGAACATAACAGCGTCCACTGCTTCCAAGATCTCGCCAATGCCTTCATGAGACAATACAAATACAATCTGGATATGGCTCCTGACCGTCGTCAACTTCAAAACATGTCTCAAAGTGAAAGAGAATCATTCAAAGAATACGCTCAACGTTGGAGAGAGTTAGCTTCTCAAGTTGAACCCCCTCTGGCAGAAAAGGAGCTAGCTGGAATGTTTATGGATACTTTGTCTCCCTTCTATTGGGAAAATATGATTGGGAGCGTCTCTTTGAGTTTTAAAGATCTGGTAACCATTGGCCAAAGGTTAGAAGAAGGGCTGAAAAGTGGTAAGGTGTCCAAAGTTGCTGAATCTTCTAATGGTGCAAAGAAATCCTTTGGGAATTTCCATAAGAAGAAAGAAGAACATATTAATGTTGTCATGGCTGAAGTGAGGAGGCCTCATCCCCGACCTCAATATAATCACCCTACTATTGCTGCTATTTCTGCTCCACGACCAGTTCAAATTCCTCAACGTCCTGCTGTTAGACAGAACCAGTATCAGAATAAGAATCAGTTTGATCCTATTCCCATGACTTATACAGAATTGTATCCAAGCCTGGTTCAACAAGGGCTGATCACTACAAAGACTTTGCCACCCCCTCCTAATCCTCCTCCAGTTGGATTTAGAACTGATCTCCATTGTGCTTTTCATGAGGGTGCCCCAGGCCACGACTTGGAGCATTGTTTTGCATTGAAAGCTAGGGTGCGTGAATTGATTAGAACTGGAATCCTTGATTTTACAGACAGCCATCCGAATGTTCAAAAAAATCCTCTCCCAGTGCATCAAAAGTGAAGCTTCAGTCCGACTTTAGCAGACTATCTTTTTGACGCCAGTGTTTCGGACAAGACAACTCATCCTTGTACTGATTTAGTCACTAGGCCTTTTGTTTCTCACTATTTGAACTTTCCTTATTTTGTTTAAGTTGTTTGCTTTTAATTAGTGTATGTACTTTCATCTTAATGAATGAGCATTGCAACTTTTGATTCAATTCATTTTGTCTAGTATTTTCATCTTGTATGCTTTACCTTTCAAATATTTACTCATTGTCCAAATTTTTGATTATGCAATTATTTGAGGGAGGATGATGAAAACGTGATACCCATAATTGTTGTCAGTATGCTTTCAATCAAACTTTGTTGACGATGTAAGGCATTGTTTCAACTCCCAAACACTGGAGAAATAAGGAAAATAATCCCTTGTCAACCCCTTTGAACCTAGAAGTTGGAGTTTCTTTCTTTACAAAACCCGCAGTTTTAGCCTTGGGATGGGTAGTTCTCAGTTAACTCGGTTGTGTGTTCATACAAGACACTTTTTATAATAAAGGATGCAACCACTACAATTTTTCCTTCGCACACAACAAATAAGTGTCGAGGATGTTTTTCAAGACAAGAAGCCGATGATGGTTCACCGTGATCATTAAGCTGGGCAGTCACTTTATTTCAACAAACAAAAAATATCAAAGGAAAAAGCCGCTAAGTCAAAACCTATGAAGGAGACTTAGGCAAAACTGGGGCATCCCGCTGACTGTAAGCTTCAAAAGAAACAGTTCAGGAAAAAATTAGGGATAATAAAAAGAAGAGATCGTTAAACCCTTCATCATGAAAATCCTCAATGCAAAAACTACAAAATATTGTAAAGAAGCAGTGACTGCCTTTTCGAAAAATCTGTTGACTTCTGAACCATCATCTTGGCTATTATCAGTGTAATTCCTAACCTATGGGAACCTGAGCACATAGTCTGATTTAACTGAGCATAAGACTGGAGATCATCACGTAGATTGGGTGGGTACAAATAAACTTTGAGCCTTTATCCTTTGTTTCTTAAACCGTGAACCAGACCACATTACAACCCTCAAAAGACCTAATTGAAACAAGGTTATTTTGAAAGCATACTACAGCAAGGTTGCATAAACTAACTCCAAAAGATCTTTATGAATCAATTATTTTGGCAGTACACCTTTGCTTTAAACTTTGAGTGTCTTGAACCACTGTGTTCAGACCAATGACTCATTTACTTTGCATCTTTCAAAATGATTTTGATTTCAAAAGTTGCATGAACTTTACGTTACCATGTTTGTATGAACATTTTTGATTGCAAGCTGGCTTTCCTCTCAAGGAATTCTCAAACATTGAGAAACTTGGTCAAGTGATCCTATCAGGGGCAAGTTCCTTTTACATCCTGTCTAAGAATCAATTAAAGATTTGTTCAAGGCATGGTATTCTCATATTTGGTTTATCCAGAATATATTTCAAGACCCAGACTGGGGAAAGCTTTCCAAGCACCCGATGCATCAGTCAACATCAGACAAGCTGAAGTCGTCATCAGTTCATCTTTAACAGACAGTTAAAACTGGGGCAATTTACTTGAAGAAGCCCCAATCAGCTCTTTATCCTTCCTACAAGGGTTATCCATTTGATACAATTTATCAGTGCGGCAGAAATGTGTTCAACGACAGTATCTTTAGTTCCCAAGCAGATTGAAAGTGATCTTCGTGTTGAGGAATCAGTCTTCTAGTCTTGTCTTCTCACCAAAAGAGTCGAGCCTTGTCACCGGCATTTGTGTTTGCATTTGATTGTATCATCTGCATAATTCATACATGCGTATATCACAAGCATAATTCATATACATATGCATTACATGGGTGCTTTATTCCCCATTTACCTTTTCTCCCGAGGTCGTGTTTTACTCACGTTTTACCTTGTGGATGAGTTTATCTTACATGGGTGTTTTATTCCCCATTTTGCCTTTTCTCCCGAGGTTGTGTTTTTTTACCTTGTGGATGAGTTTACCTTACATGGGTGTTTTATTCCCCATTCTACCTTTGCTCCCGAGGTCGTGTTTTACTCGCGTTTTACCTTGTGGATGAGTTTAGCTTACATGGGTGTTTTATTCCCCATTCTACCTTTTCTCCCGAGGTCGTGTTTTACTCGCGTTTTACCTTGTGGACGAATTTCAATTTACTTGGCACCTACCAAACGGTTTGTGTCGTGACTTATCTGATGGTTTTCCATATATTTATTTCTCATGTTTGTTGCTTCCCCTGTGTTGCTGTCTTTCCCCAGTGAGTAATTGCTCGTTGTTATACGGTTCTTTTATTGTTGCTCGTGTGGTTGCATTTGTCTTGCATTATAAGGCATCATTTAGAATTCATTGCATTTCAGCATTTGTCCTTTTGCATACCATCGGATCTAAGGGACAAAATTTCTGGTTTTCTATATTGAAATACCTTTTACTACGATTCTATTCAGATTGACATCTCTCAAAACCATCTAGTGAAGATATTTAAATAGGGGCAACTGTTGCACCCCAAATTTTGACCTCTTAGATCCTCATCATCATCTTAGGATCATTTCCATTTTGATTATCTAACTATAACCAGTTTCAAGTTTGTCTCTGTTTAGTTACAGGTGAATCAGGATTCCGTACATTTGCAAATCGAGGGTTCGACAGTTTTTCAAGCTCCCGTCTCATATCAGTTTATGGCTCAAGTGAGGAATGCCATCATGAGCATGATTTATATTGACAAGTGAGTTTTCAGTTTGGTTAGTATGTTTTGCTTCAATTCTTGAACTGCTGTTAGAATTGTGTGAGGTTCCTAATCAATTACAGTTTAGATTGATGAACACCATTCTGTCCTTGGATCACTTAGCAGTGTGTATGTAAATCTAGTTCAAATCAATTTCACCATTATTTGAGGAGTTTGTAAACTGTTGTACTTAAGTTTGTGAATCTAACCAACCTATATGGTTGTCATGAGATTAATTTGGAACTGTCTTGGTCTTGCCACTAACCATGTTGTTTTTGGATTTCTCAGCATATTGAACACTCATTTCCAAACATGGCTACTAGAACCATATCATGTGTAGTTTTGTTGCTGTTATGAGATTAATTTGGTTTAATGCTAAAATAGTTGGTATGTTTGAGGTGACTCATTCTTAGTTCATCATTGTTGTCATAAAGTCTTGGAGTTTATCAAAATTGCAAAATCTCCCTCAAAATGCAAATTTCATCAATTTTCATTCATCATGCCAATTTCTCATTCTTTTGTGTTTCTATCAAACTTGCTGTCAAAACCTTTCTCATATCATACTTAAAATTTGTTCAAATCATTGCTTACCTTTAATTTCGTCTACTTCCATTCTTTTGAAAGTTTCAAAGTATCCAAAGGGCATCTTCAATCCCATCACTTTGCAGCTGCCATGCTAAATTCTTATCCTGGGAGCTTTAGGCTAATCTTCATGTTAGAACTCATTTCATAGCATATTTGAATTTTGCTCAAACAATCAATTGCTCTTAAAACCACTTGCTTTGATCTATGGTTTCCAAAATGCATCACAAAAACCCTCAACTGCATGTTCATGCCAATTACTCATTCTGTTGTGTTTAGGACTAAAATTGTTGTTGGAATTCATCAAACATTGCATTTGCAACTTGCTCAAACCATTAATCACTTTTAAATTCAGCTGTTTTGGTCCATAAATCCACAAATGCATTTTAAAGCCTTCATTTGCATGAGTATTCGAATTTCAAAATGTGTGCATCATTTGAAAATTTGGCTTGTACCATCATCTTCCTCATGAAAAAACATGCAATTTAGACTTAAATTTCATTAAAAAAAGGTTGAGTTTTGAGCAAGTTGTGGTGAAAACGCATTTCTGAATTTTTACACTTGTGTTGCCTTTGTATTTTCCCAGAATAACACACATTGATGGCTTATGTTTATTTTGGGGTGGCATAATCAATGGATGTATAGCCACCCCAGTGGTAGAACCTGCGCCCTTAGTACCTTTGCCATGCCTCTGAACCTGGGTTTGATCCCTGAGGAGGATCAACCCTTTTGCGCATTTTTCATATTTTCCCATGTTTTGTTATTTTCGCTTCCTCTTCCAATCTTTGTCACATGCGCACAATTTGGTCTAGTGGTAAAGGTCTTGCATTGATAAGTCCCAAGGTGGTGGGTTCAACACCCACCTGGGTGCACTTTTTATTACTTATGTGTTTATTTTTATATTTTCTTCACAAATTCAAACATTCATAACTTCTTCATTTCTAATCCTTTCTTGGTGATTCTTTTTGCCAATTTCTCGTATTAATGTATATTTTTCACCTTTTATTGTTGAGGCATTGACTTTTGTTACTCTTTAACTTGTTATCCTCCTTTAGGATCCGAGTCGCCGTACTCGCTTTTACCATCCCGCCGTGGACACCTTTTAACCCCTTTATCCTAGCCTTAGGATTTGAGCCGCCATGCTCATGTTTACCGTCCCGCCACGGACAACCTTACCATTTTATCCTAGCCTTAGGATTTGAGTTGCCGTACTCATGTTTAGCATCCCGTCGTGGACATTATTTATCCTAACAATCACAACTTAGAAGAGGAGCCGTCGCACTCCATGTAAGTATTTCTCTATGAATGCTTACATCCCTTTGGAACCTTGACCAAAATCAAGAGTTCCTTATCCCTATCTAGGGGAACTACGGTTGCTCTGATTCCATTCCCATCAGGATACGTAGGCACGAGATGCGATGTCTTGGCGAGCAAACTTAGTGTATATATCTTTAGGTTTTAACCTACACCTTTTTTCCCAATCCTTAACAAATCCATAGCAAACATTTAACAAACTTAGCACACAAACAAACAAAAGGTTCCTGTAGAGTACTACAGATGCTTAGGGTGCTGACACTTTTCCTAGGTATAACCAACCCCCGATCCTCGAATCTCTTAGCATTGTTGTTACATCGCAAAAAGGGTTTTTCCTTCTTTAGACCTTTCCTTTGGATAAATTAAAGTTCGGTTGTAAAAGAATCAAGATTCAAGTTAATTCAATAGCTTGATATCCGGTTTTCACCGCAACAGTGTTGCTGCTCTGTACCAGTCTTAGAAGAAGTTGCAAGTGTAGGCGGGATACCAGAGCGAAAATTCTGAAGCTTGCGGTTGTAAATGAGTAGCAGCGATTTAGGACTCTAATTGTAGCACCTTATATCAGCATGGGTTTTTTTGAATATTGGAGAATGAGCATAAATCCTTGGTTTGAGATTTCTTGTAAATTTTCTCTTGTAAGCATAATTTTAGGTGTTACGGTTAATTTCGCATCACTATTATGGTGGTTTTCTTGTTATTCTTCTCATAATCATACCGAAAAACATAATGCCATTGTCAGGATCCTTGAAGGTGAATGGAAGGAGGAAGTGTAAATGTCTTTGCTGTGTTTCTCCTTGGATTAACTTCTTTGAACATTGTTATTAATTTGACAGGTTGCATTTTGGTGGGGATACGCGAGGGATTCCATCTTTGACAACCTTATTTGGTGCGTGGAGGTGCCGGTATGAACGGTTTTCCTCTGAACTTCACATGTACTGATATCTTGTCTTAATGACAGAGTACCAAGAGAAGGTGATGTTCTTGATCTCTTCTTGTTGTAGTACTGCGGGAAAATGAATTTGTGAGTCCCACGCAAATTTTTGTTGTGTTGGATTGTTATGCTACTAACAAGGTTGTTAGTTTATCTTATGTGCATGGCGGTACAAATCTGCAGAGCAGGTGATGGTACCCAGGCTAAAAGCAACATTAAATGAGAGAGGGAGCTCCGCAAGTCCTCAACCATGGCTGCGTGACGTCGACGGTGGATTTCCTTGATGGTGGATGTCGAACTTGAAGAAATTAGAAGTGGCACGACATGAATGTTGTCTTGTTTTCCAAAGCTTGTATTCCCTTATGTAAATAACCTCCAATTTGCAACCTAGTTATTGGTATCATGTAATCTTCATGTGTTTTTTAAATGAATTCAAGATCTGAACAGTCATAACAACTGTACCAGAATTCACTGCTTGGAAACACCTTTCTATTTAGTAATTGAAACAAAAGAAAAAAGTCCCACTTTAAGCTAAAGGAAACTTATCTACTTCAAAACCCATGGTTATATCCTAAAAATAATTGGATTCGAACAAAACAATTCCACAAAGCATCCTTGCACAAGTCCGACAAGAGTCCGCCATGAATTAAGTTTTGAGAGATTCCATTTCGTGTGGTATGGGTCTTTAAAAACATGCGGAACCTTTAGTAGTATGAATTATTTGTGAGCTTGAATAAGATTAAACCTCCAACATATTAATATAGACTTCCTTTTGAAAACCTCGTAAGATTGACTTTGATCTTTGAAGCTAAATCATATAAATTGCACCAATTTGGGTTTTAATCCAACCTGAACTTGGGATGATAGATTTCAAGGTGATAATTGGAATCATAATGACGCAACACTCATGAATCATCTCAGGCTATACTGTAGCTGTCAGCTGTTGATCCCATATAATCCAATTGAAACCAAAAATAGAAAGATCTTAGAATCCTTAAATCAGCATGATTATACTTTGAAGCGCTTTACTGTGGGGATTAACGTTTGATATCGCTGCATCTGCACAACTGGTTAGCCATAATAAACATATACAAAATAAAACACATGTCACACAAGAAATGCACAAGGAGGTGAGATCTTGAGGTCAAAAATTAGGGTGTGACAACATCTGCTGTAACATTTGTAGACTGACAGAACAGTTTATCTAACATTTTAAATTGGGTAGAATGTTGAATGCAGAAAGATAAGTAACTGACAGTCGATGTTATATCGGATGTTATGACATCCGCTTCTGAACAGATTATTAAACTTACAGTAAACAGGTAACCAAAGCAGTAAAGAACACAGGAAATTGTTTACCTAGTTCGGTGCAACATCACCTACATCTGAGGACTACCAAGCCAGGAAGAAAATCCACTATTAGCATAATTAATTCAGAGCTAAACTCCGAGTTTACAACTCCTCACTTAATCTCTACCAAATGCAATTTCTGCCTAGAAACCACTTGACAAGAGACACCTCTCACTCCCCCTCAATCACAGCAGTGATAAACAATTCAATACAAAAAGAAGACTTTATAAGACACTCTTCAAAGTCACAATACTTGATTTTGCTTAACAGCTTCAATCTAGAACAATACACTCTTGCTTAAAAGCTTTGAGTTAACAATTAACAATTAACAATATGTCTACCACGACGCATCCAAAGATACAAAGGGTGACTTACAAAGTCACACACACAAGACTCTCAAAACCCTAAACCCTTGTTTTACACTCAAGTTGTTCTTGTTGTGAGTGCTTAATTTTCCTTGCTTTTTCGCCTCCTTAAATAGTAATGCAGTATGGGCTTGGGCTGATCAAAAGTAACAGCAAGGAGAGATGATTTCAATGTTCATAAATTGCAACAGAAATTAGGTTTAACCAAGTTAATCCAATCTCCACAATTCATGGTACTATCAAATAGGTCATATGCGTTTCATGTTATGCTCAGCACTGCCTAGAGTCTCGCCTGAGATAACTAAGGAACCCTAGCAGGTTTCCTGAAATATAGCCTGAGATAACTCAGGAACTATAACAGAAAAACAAATGCGCGCCCTTGCTGGCAGCTACCTGATGTCATAACATTCAGCATGACATCCAATACACTATGTTCTAGCTAACCAAACTTACCCAGCAGTACAGTACACAAGTATGTCATGACATCAGTGAAGACATCTACACACAACAATGTTTTACCATAAAATGCAGCCAATCAAGAACATCTACAAACTCCCATTCTTCTGCAGAATCTTCTTCATAATATTATAAACAAATATATTATAGTTTCCTAAAAATTCTCAAAGGTCCTTTTTATGAATACCAATTAAATTTTCACTTTATTCCAAATAAATCTCTTTGACCTGCACACACTGATGAGGTATATCCAACGGGATCTCATCAAACCAAAACACCTCTGTCAAGAGATATAAAATAGAAGCTTCTGATGTACCAGACAAAGATGTCATGACATCTGTCTTGACATCTTGATTAAAACACATGACAGCAGTTCTGTCTTGACATTAGATGAAGATGTTATAACATCTTGCTTAACATCAGTGCAAAATCATGTTTTACCAAAATTTAGCCAATCATAGAACCATGGAACTAACAATCTCCCCCCTTTGGAAAAATTTGGCTAAAACAACCAAACAAACTTATCAGGGCAGCAACAATAGTAGTTTTCTCAAATACATCTAGCCTCACAAACTATCATGCTCCCCCTTAATAGTTGCATCCAGCAAGCAACACCAACACACTACTCTTCCCTTAGCAATAGCAAAGTCCTATCACAATGTTGGTCATCATGTCAATACATGTGACATAAGATCAGGACAGTCCTATCACAATGTTGGTCATCATGTCAATACATGTGACATAACATCAGGACAACAGATAACATCAATACTTTACTCCCCCTTTTTAGTCAAAAATTGACAACAAATGGAGTAAGTGTGCACACATAAACTCAGATGCACACAAAAACTGAATCAAAACCACAACCTCTCAGGAGATAAACACAGACTAAATCTGAAACACACGAAGTTTTTAGTAGGACACAGCAGCAGCAGCTTAACAGATCATTACAAACACCAGAACATCAAAGAGAGAAATAAACTCTCATGTAGCTTCCTCAGAGACATATTGTTCAGACATCCTGTCTGACATTACAAATAAAATAAAGATTCTTAAGCACCAAGTCATTGAATCTTGAGTTCTTGCCTTGTCTGAAGCTGCACCTTCAGGAGGGACACTATTGACATCACCAATTAAAGGATAATCAATTAAATACTTTCTAAGTAGCAATTGATTTTAAATCCCCAATTTGAGACACAAAAATAAATTCTCCCAGACACAAACCAATGTTGTTTCCTAGGTCATTCATAAGAAGTAAATACAAAACCTAGTTCAAACCAACAGTCTCACAAAGCCAGGCCCATAGTCACATAGTCAAGGTAAAAAGGTACACCGGACAGCACAATGTCAAGACATCTTGTCTAACATTACAACCTCATCAGTGGTCCAAGAACACAAGCTTGCCTGAGAATTAGTAAACTTTGTACAGAGCTCCATATCAGCACCATGTCAACACATGTAACGCAGCTACACAACAGACAGGTACACAGCTTCCCTGTCATGCATAATCAGCACTCCCCTTAAAAGAGAGAATCCAAGCACATGAAGACTCACTTCAACATCTTCATATTCACACACTGAAAACACATGCAACTCTGCACCCTTGATTCAAAACCAAACCTTATAGGAGAAGTAGCCACATGATAGACATAACTATCTACAAGATTACTAAGATTCAGCTTTGAAGGACTAGAAAAATCTCCAAGATGTCAGGGTGAATGTCCTTCCTTATGCACAAGATCAAGGCTGATGGTGTCTTGATCTTCAGCTTCACCAGTCATACAAGACAAAACACTTGGATAGAGGCCCAAAAACCTGATTTGATCCATTGATACCCAATGACAGGACCAAAAATACACTGTCAGGTTTAGTATGAGCTAGAGCAGTAAAATGTCACAACATATTGTCTGACATTCCATCCTCATAGAGGCGTACAATCACAAACTGCTTGAAACCACAAAGAATCTCGAAAAATAGTTGTACTATTGTGTAATACCCCAAATTTTACCCTTATATTTAGTCAGTCACTTCACATATCATCTCATATGTACATTTGCTAACCACTAACAAGTTGTGAAGGTTTTTGTTTTGCAGATTGGGTCTCAGGGGTATTTTGGTCATTTTACACAAATTCTACCAATTCTTTGAAAAAGGGCTGTTATTACGTTCTGAGGCATTTATTTGCCAATTGGGTCAGGGTGCCGGTTTTGTTTTGTCAGAAATATGATTGGACTCGAGGCCGCGTATTGTTTGATATTGAAACATTTCGAAACAGTTTTGTTTCCTCTTAGTAAAATGGAGTTGGGTTGAAAAAGAAGTGGATACTGTTAAGGCCATTTTGAGAAGAGATGTTGATCAACGAGATTTTAATTTGAATTTGTTTGGATATAATCATATGGCGGGGTATCATTTATAAAAGGCAAAGGAGAAATAAGTTTAAATATTTTTGAACTTTGTGTTCATAGGTACTTATAAGTTACAACTCAAGAAGGAACTTAAATAATTCTGAATTATTATTCATGGACACTTTGAATTTACAAGTGAGAAAGTAAATATGAATATTTGTTGAATTTCATTTCATAAATATTTATAGTTTACAAATTGATAAAGTGAATTCGAGTTTGGTTTACAAGAGTTTCATTTTACAACAAATCCTAAATCCTAAAAGTTCCTAAATGCCTTCATGCTGTCCTTGAGCTTCTCCACGAGTCCTCGACTAACCTGCACGTCAAAACAATACAACACAGAATGGAAAAGTGTTAGAGGTTGTTTGACACTCTCAGAACAATTGTCATCATCGAGTGCCGGGAGGGCACAACCGAAGCCGCATCCTACTCCCGTTACCGGTCCATGCCATTGGCATCAGATCATGAAGTTTCGTTCTTATCTTAAGAGGTGACCGAGAGAGAAAGAGATAAAAGAAGTTTTGGGCCAAAAGAGGATTCACGCGACTTTGGATCATCTCATCAAGTAAATTCTCCAAATTGATAACCAAACTGAACTAAAATCTGAACCATTTCTCCATCACCTACAAGCATAACATCATCACTAACACAATAACAGTTAGCAAACAGCATCATCATTCGCAAGCAGTATCAGCAACAACAGTTAACATTTTCATGACAGCAGGTAGCTTATCAGGCCTGCATTAAAGAATGCAAGGATTCTATACAGTAAGACATATGTGCATTGCACACCCAACTGATAACCATGTTCTGCACTAAGAAAGTTAGTGAGCGGGCACAATGCCTTACGCACGAATTGGCAACAGCCAGCATCCAAAGCGCATCAGACAAACGGGTCTATTCCCCAATCAGCCCAACACCAGTATGGAAAGAAACATGAAAACTCCCATCAATGGAATGCTATCCAACGCTGGAAATCTGCAGCTTTTGGAGCAGACTTTCCCAATGATCAGTGCGTAAAGTGAATGTATGAATGCAGACCCCTGCCAACTGCATAAGCCACAACTACAGCGTACAACCTACATTGGGCATAAATCATAAACAGCCAAGATTAGTCAACAACAATAACAGGCATAACAGGTCAAATTAGCGAAGCAAAACTGTTACACCTTTTTCAAATTCGGCAACGTCCTGCAATTGTATGATACACCAGGCGATTAAACTTGAGAGATGTGACCAAGTGGCAACTCACAAAGATGCAGCTCCAACTGCTATCGACACGGCTTTGAGCATGTCTTCCTGACTTGCATCTATGATGAAGGATACAATCATCAGCCAGCAGCAAGTCTTTGTCTCTGCGTGCGTAAAACTGGTAAATCAGGCATTGGCATGATGTTTTGGGGAAATAGAAAATCAAGGCATTTTATTAATAAATGAACTACAGGACTGATAATCTAAAGGAGAGTGAAATTTAACTCCGGCCCTCAGCTCAACTCATCATCGGGCACGAGACTTGAGCAGCCAGGAGGACTATGGCCATGGCCATTATCAAACTCCCTACCGAGCATCGAAAATCAAAATAAGGCAACTGTTTCGAACAATTCAATGTAATTCGCGAGGCAACTACATCCGACAACCCAATGTGGCTCAGACTATTAAGTCGTCATCACCATTATGTCCTTTCTCGCCAATGGCACGAGACCGGCAGCCTCCGAACTTATTTGCACCTGAAAGCGGAAGAGAGAAAATCAGTGTACTTCCCAAATAACGCGAAACTCATCACAAGTCAAAATGGATTATATCAGTAAAACCAGATTTATCAGAACAGATCAATCCATATCAACAGGCGAATCACAAAAGTCCACAACTGGACATCAGTAGCAGCATCAGATCGAAATCCATATCAGAAGACAAAGCTGGATACTAAAACTGAACTGCACTACCCGAATTCATAAACATCACAGAAAAATCAGGCTTCATGTTCGAAAAAGCAAAAATAGGCAAGGAAAATCATAAACAGCGTGGAACTGATTGGGAAAATTCGAAGCAAGTCAAACAGGGAAGAGCAGGTTCAATTTACAAATAACAAAGCCAGCTCAATTCAGTTCAAAATCATGTCAAAAACTAAAGACCTGCTCACTGAAACTTTGCCAGTCATGTTGATCCCAACCGTAAATGAAGGTCACAAAAAGTAAGGCTCAGTTGTCATCCATCACGGCCAATTCACTATCAGCTTCAACTCAGGAAGTCGAAGAGAATGAAATCAGTTCATGTCAGCTCACAGCAAGTGCCCAAATCTAGAGCAAGTTTTGATGGCTCCAAAACAAATTAATCGAAACACAAAGACTGGATATCTGTATCTGAAAAGAGGATCGAAACAAAATTCGGTTGAGGTCAATTGATCCAAATCCTACCAGAAAAGATAACAGAAATCAAATCAGAATCACAATATAACAAATCCATATCTGCAAAATAACACCAGAATCGATATCAAATCCAATCTCAGTTTTGAATCCCACCAGAAAAGATAACAGAAATCAAATCAAATCAATTTCAATCAGAATCATATCTCAGTAACGTAAAAAACCCAACAAAAGCCCAAAAGAAGAGATTATAAAAGGACAACATCACCTCGTGGAAAGAAGGAAGAGGGCCAAGAAAAATCACCGAACGAGAAACCCTAACGACCGCGACATCAGAAGAAGAAGAAGTTTTCCACCAAAGTCATCACGAGACTTCAACTCGTTCACACGAAGGACCGCCGGCGCCGTTTAACCAAACGACGAGCAATCAATCGCCTCAGCCTCAGAATCTCTTCATCATCGGCCGGTTTCGCTTTAAATGTAAGCCATGGGACGTTTTTCCTTACAGATTTCATGTTTTGTTTCAGGAATGAGGAAGATCAGAGAGAATCGCGGCGAGAGAGAAGAAGAATGAAGTGTAAACGGCGCTGCGAAAAACCAAAGGGTTCTGAAACCCTAAGCGATCTTGCAATCAATCATCTCAAACCGGGTTGGGTCCGGAGGTAATGACCGGCCCAACCCTTTTATGTTTTTACTTTCTTTTTCTTTTTTTAATTTAATTATCAAATTTTAAAAAAAAATATTTAGGTTGTTTTTTAGATAGTAAAATTGAATTTTTTTTTTTTTAATATTAAAAATCAAAAGCATTTTTTTTTAAGTATTAAAAATCAAAAACATTTTTTTAAAAATATTAAAATTAAAACACTTTAAAATATTAAAATTAAAACATTTTTTAATAATTAGAGTCAATATATTTTTTTAAAAAACCAAGAGAAAATATTTTTAAAGATTAAGATCTTCTTTTTTTATTTATTCATTATCAAGTAAAAAAAATTAAGCTTAGATTCATATTAAACTTCTCGTAAAATAAGAAACCACAAAAAAATGTCCCATAGCTTCATGCTTCTGTTTTCATAATTGTGTTTACTAACCTAGTTCGTTCACTGTGCAGCTTACCATGTTGTTTCCTTATGTTCGCGTTCTTAAAATTGAATTGTATCATATTGTTGTAACTGTTCCTCCTCTGTAACCTTGCGAATCTTGACAATCGCATTTACGTTTCCGCATTTAAACTTCTGCTGATGTATGATTTCTCACATTGTCATCACTATTATTTTGTCACATTGCACGCACCTCCGAAGGAATTAGGTCTAGCTTTTGGTCGCCGCGCCAATAGTCCTCAACTTCAAACCCTTATAACCTTTCAACCCTACTTTTCACAAATGCCTCGCCGCAGGCAAGATTACAAATTTATCCTAGTTTTAGGTCAAAGAGCCGCCGCGCTCATTTTAGGGTTTCCCGCCGTGGAATCCCTAACCTAATTTAACCCTAATTACAACTTAACATTTCAACGTAGAGATTTGGAGTTTCTACACTCCGCGTAAGCGTGTCCCTAAGATACGTTTATTCCCCATTGAGACCTTGACCACAGTTAAGAAGTCTCTAACCTCCCTTTTAAGGGGAACTACGATTACTCTGATTCCACTCCCGTAAGGATACGTAGGCACAAGATGCGATGTCTTGCCGAGTAAACTTAGAATTAACCCCTTAGGTTTATTTTCTCACTTTTAATCCTTTGTACATATACCTTAAGCAAATAAATAAAGCGGATAGTAAACATTTGAACAAAAGGTTCCTGTAGAGTACTACAGAAGTTTAGGGTGCTAATACCTTCCCTAAATTTAACCAACCCCCGAACCCTAGATCTTTCCCCGCATTGTGTTTACGATGCAAAATAGGTTTTCCCTCTTTTGACCTTTTCCTTCGGATAAATCAAAGAGCGGTTGTGAATTGAATTGCGATTCAAACTTATTAATAGTTTGTAATCCTATTTCCACCGCAACAGAAAATGGCGACTTCACTGGGGAGTCCTAACTTTTGAGGGTTATCCCTAACTTGTTCATATTTATTACTATCTGTGATATTATTCATTTGCATGTATATATTTGTGCTTTGATTGTGGGACTGTTCCTTGTGCTGTGAGATAGGTCCTACACCCGGATCTAGTGTACCTTAGGTAAATGGCAATAGACCAAGGAAACTGTACGACGTATATCGATGCGGTTGATCTGGTGGCCATAGTTAGTGCGACTTCTTGGTTGGTACTTATATTCCTTAAGTCAAGTTGAGGATAATATTGAGGCTGCCATGTGTTGTCAATGCACTAACTGACTTTTAGAACCCTAGTTAACTCATCTTGGCCTTTAGAAGGTAGTGAGGTGGCCGGCTTTGGTGCAGACTGAAGTTGGTTGACACTCGATACTACGCTCATTGAGATCTTAAACTTGGAGGGTTTTGGTTGGCAAGTAAGTTGCCTTCTGAACAACCACCCTTGTGAAGGATCAATGATATTGAGATCCCTTAGAACCTGGTTACTTTTGTAGGACAGGATGAACCATCTAACTTCAGGGGAGGGTACTTGCCTTTGAACCTCATGCAAGCCTTTAACCTAGAACTTTGTGTGTTTTCATGCATTGCATCCATAAAGCATCTCATTGCATTGTATTTCATGGAGTTCAAACATCATTTATGGATATCGCGGGGCACCATAAATAAAAAAATATATATATAAAATGAAAAAACAAGAAAGAGATTTCCTTGGTACCCCACGACATTAGTAAATGTTTTGAATTCCATGAAATCTTCATTTACATCCACATTTTAGCATCATTTACTTTTTTTGCATTGCATGTGTCTCCCGATTTCTCACACTCGGTTCTCTCACCTTCCAGTTTCGTCACCCTGAGTTCTCGGCACCAATACAACACCAGAGCTCAAACTCGGAAAAGAATGGAGGATCAGGCAAAAGAGATTGATCGCCTCAGCAATGAACTCGAAGACCTTCGAGGGGGTATGGGGCGTATGATGGAATTGTTACATGTCATGAATGCTAAGATGGATACCCAGCCCACTGTTGTTTCTGAGATTACCGGCGTTACTGTGGACCCTCCACCAAGTGTGACCGTAACAAGGGACCCACCTTATGGTCTTGCTCCCGGTTTTGTGCCTCCTCAAGCCACTGTTCCGATTAATCAACCTGTTCAGCAAGCCGTGCCTTTATTTTCTGAAGTTTCTAGGGGGGCTCCTATCTTTGCACCACCTGTTGTACACACTCGTGCGCAACCATACTCCAATGAGACAGTTTTTGATAATCTTGATGAGAATGTTGAGGGTTATGAGAAACATGATAAGCTTCGTGAGGAAGTAGACACTATCGTCCAGAGATTGAAAAAGGTAGAGGGTGACCAAATTTTTGGGACTGCTGCAAGAGATGTTTGTTTGGTCTCAGGTTTGGTTATTCCCCCGAAGTTCAAAACTCCGAATTTCGATCGTTACGAAGGTGCCACCTGTCCTAAGAGTCATCTGATCATGTATTATCGCAAAATGGCTGCCCATGTTGAGAATGATAAACTGATGATTCATTGCTTCCAAGACAGTTTGAAGGGCGCTTCTTCCAAGTGGTATTTAACTTTGGACCAATCCCGCGTTAAGAGCTTTCAAGATTTATCTGACGCTTTCATCAAACACTACAAGTACAATATGGATCTGGCTCCTGACAGAAGACAGTTGTTGAGTATGTCGCAAAAGAATTCTGAGTCATTCAAAGAGTATGCTCAAAGGTGGAGAGAGACTGCTTCGCAGGTAGAACCTCCTTTGACCGAGAAAGAGTTAGCTGATTGGTTTGTCGACACAGTCCGTCCAGAATTTTACGAGAGAATGGTGGGTAGTGTGACTTCAAATTTCTCCGACATCGTTGCTGTGGGTGTCAAGATTGAATTGGGTATGAAGAGTGGTAAAATGACAAATAATCATGGCGCTTCTAAGGATCAGCCGAAGAAACCTCCGTATAGCTCCCAGAAAAAGAAGGAGAGTGAGACTAATGCTATATCCTCTGGTAGACCAAGGGAACGCTCTTATCGGCATCCGCAAGGTTATGCTCAACCTCAAGGGTACCCAGTCCAATATGCTCAACAACCCTATGTGGCAGCTATTACACCTTCTTTCAATCAACAGGTTCCTATGTATCAACCTATGCAACAACCTCCTGTTTATCCGCCTCCTGTCAACTACCTACAGGCGCCTAATACTCCTGCTCCTCAACAGCCAAAGAGTCCGGCTCCTCGCCAGAATGTGCCGAACAGAAGAACGTATAAGCCTTGTCCGCCGATTCCAATGACTTTTACCGAGTTGTATCCCTCTTTGGTCAAGCAAGGTCTCATCACCACTCGGGCTTTGGGTCCGCCTCCTAATCCTCTACCCGCCAATTACAACGCCGCTGCTCATTGTTTATTTCATGAGGGTGCGCCTGGTCATGACCTGGAGAATTGTTATGCTCTCAAAAATATTGTCAGGGATCTATTGGAAAAGAAGATTTTGTCATTTGAAGATCCTCAACCAAATGTTAAGAAGAACCCTTTCCCTAACCATGAGAGTGTCAATGACGTTAGTGTTGATTTGGGAGATGGTTATGCCCTTGACGTTGAACAAATTAAGACTCCTCTCAAAATGTTCCATTCAAAACTGTTTGAAGCTGGTTTAGTAGATACTTCCCACGTTGCATGTGTAAGTTGTGAAGCCAGTACTAAGGGTTGTGTGGTGGTTTAGAATGATGTTCAGAGGTTAATTAATGAGGGTGTTTTACAAGTGACAAGCCAAGCCAAGAAGGATGTAGTCGCCGTGGTTGAGCCTGTCTTCCATCAGCCTGAATCAAAGGGTAAGGTACCAGTGTTTAATCTATCAGGGGCAGGCTCCGCCAACCTCGTGTTCGATATACCGAGGTCGCATATCCCTGAAGTGAATCAGCCTAAGCCTATAGTTATTCGAAGACCGAGCCCATTTCCTTTCAGTGATCCTAAAGCTGTGCCTTGGAAATATGATGTGACGATGATTGACAGGGAATCCGGGAAGGTTATTCCAAATGAAGAGGTTAAGGGCACGGTGACCAATATCGCAGAGGTAAGCAGGATGACTCGCAGTGGTCGTGTGTACACACCCCATCCTAATAAGGATCCACCTAAGGAGACCACTAATATCCCTGTGCCTGCCAAAGACAAAGGTAAGGGAGCCGTCACGAATGATGAAGATGCCGAATTTTTGAGGATCATCAAGAAAAGTGACTATAAAGTTATTGATCAACTTCATCAGACTCCTTCCAAGATTTCAATTCTATCTCTGTTGATGAATTCACCCGCTCACAGGATGGCCTTGCAGAAGGTTTTGACTCAAGCACATGTGGATCAAGATATTAGCACCAGTCGGTTTGATAGTGTGATTGCCAATTTGACCGCCTGTAACACTCTCAGTTTCAGCAATGAAGAGTTACCTAAGGAGGGTCCAAACCATAATCGTGCTTTACATATATCGGTAAAATGTCAAGAGGACAATTTAGCGAGAGTACTAGTAGACACCGGGTCTTCTCTGAATGTGCTACCCAAGAGGGTTCTCGATAAGTTGGCTTGTAAAGAGACTGGGTTGAAACCTACTCCTTTGGTCGTCAAGGCTTTCGATGGCTCTCGCCGATCGGTAATGGGGGAGGTTGAGCTTCCTATCCTGATTGGTCCGCAAGTTTTTAATATCACGTTTCAAGTCATGGACATTAATCCCAACTACAGTTGTTTACTCGGAAGGTCGTGGATTCATGCCGCTGGGGCAGTGACCTCAACGTTACATCAAAGGATGAAATTCGTGATCGATGGAAAGTTGGTTATTATACACGGTGAGGAAGATCTGATGGTCAGTAACCTGTCTTCTTTCCGTTACATCGAGGCCGATGAGAATGCTCTAGACATCTCCTTTCAAGCACTTGAGATCGCCAATGCTGTTCTACTGGAAGTCGAAGAGACAGTGGGTCAGGGTAATCCATCTTTTGCATCTCTGAAGAGTACCAAATCAACAATTGATAGGGGCATTCCTGAAGGTTGGGGAGAGGTAATTGATGTCAAGACCAAGACTGATCGCTCTGGGTTGGGTTACAAACCAACTCAGAATGGAGCTGCCACGACCGTCGAAGGGCGTCCGAATGTTATCCAAGAGGTATTTGTCAGCGGAGGTTTCCAAGTCAATGCCATCGGCGAATGTGAGAAAAATGAAGAGCTGAGCAACCTGGTGTTTAAGGGTGATGCAGTTTTGAACAACTAGGAGGCCGTAGAGATCCCTGTTATTTTTCCCTTGTCAAAGTAATTGTTTTTTTTCATTTACATTTTCAAGTAAAAATCCGTAGCTCTGCCCAAGGCTATAGGGTCGTTTTGTCGGGCCATCTTTCATTTCTAAAAAGATATTAATAAAAGCGTTTTGTTCAATTCCACTTTGGTTCATTTGCGTTTTTCGTTTTCACCTTTAAAAATGAAATTGGCAATCTTTCTTCCAAAAATAATAATATAAAAAACAGCATTTCATTCTTACATGTCTTCGAGCATTTTAATTAAGTAAACCTTCCATCATGCAGAGATATCGTAAACCTTGTTGGATCCAATGACTTTACTGACACTCCTGACTGGGATGCACCCATCAATCAAGCTGAGGACGAGGGTGAAGAAGATTTTGAAGTACCCGCTGAACTAACAAGATTGATTGAGTACGAGTACACAGAGCTTCAACCGCATAAGGAGCAGGTGGACCTAATTAATCTCGGTACAGATGAGAACAAGAAAGAGGTCAAGATTGGTGCAACGCTTGG
The DNA here is from genome assembly GCA_963859935.3 of Lathyrus sativus. NCBI lineage: Eukaryota > Viridiplantae > Streptophyta > Magnoliopsida > Fabales > Fabaceae > Lathyrus > Lathyrus sativus. Next base: position 112,196,711 of record OZ012737.1, on the reverse strand, counting down.
GACAGAGATTAGGCCGAGGTTGGTTGGGTTGTTAAAAGAGTATATTGATGTGTTTGCGTGGTCGTATCAAGATATGCCGGGCCTAGACACGGATATTGTTGTTCACAAGTTGCCGCTTAAGCCAGATTGTCCGCCTATCAAGCAGAAACTCCGAAGGACGAGACCCGACATGGCTTTGAAGATTCGAGATGAGGTTAAAAAGCAGTTGGATGCAGGTTTCTTGGCAGTCGCAAAATATCCAGATTGGGTTGCCAACATTGTGTCGGTGCCTAAGAAGGACGGTAAAGTTAGGATGTGTGTAGACTACAGGGATCTGAACAAAGCAAGTCCAAAGGACGACTTCCCACTGCCACATATTGACACACTGGTAGACAATACAGCCAGTTTTGCGTTGTTCTCATTTATGGATGGTTTCTCTGGCTATAATCAGATCAAGATGGATCCCGACGATCGAGAGAAGACTACTTTCATTACTCCTTGGGGAACCTTCTGCTACAAAGTCATGCCCTTCGGTTTAAAGAATGCAGGGGCAACTTACCAACGTGCTATGACCACTCTTTTTCATGATATGATGCACAAAGAGATTGAGGTGTATGTGGACGATATGATAGCCAAATCTCAGAGTGAAGAGGAGCATTTAGACCACTTGGTGAAGCTGTTCGAACGACTCAGGAAATATCAGTTGAAATTGAATCCTGCAAAATGTACCTTCGGTGTCAGATCCGGAAAATTGCTTGGTTTCATTGTTAGCCAGCGAGGGATTGAGGTGGATCCTGACAAAGTCCGAGCCATTCAAGATATGCCGGCTCCGCAAACCGAGACGCAAGTTAGGGGTTTTCTGGGACGTCTGAATTACATTTCCAGGTTTATCTTTAATATGACCGCTACTTGTGAGCCGATATTCAAGTTGCTTTGCAAGGGGCAGACAGTTGAGTGGAACCCTGATTGTCAAAAAGCATTTGAGAAGATTAAGGGTTATTTGCAAGATCCCCCTATTCTGATCCCGCCCGTACCTGGAAGACCGTTGTTTATGTACCTTACTGTTCTCGAGAAGTCTATGGGTTGTGTGCTTGGACAACATGATGAGACCGGGAAAAAGGAACATGCGATTTATTACCTGAGCAAGAAGTTTACTGATTGCGAAAACAGATACTCACCATTGGAGAAAACTTGTTGTGCATTGGCATGGGCCGCTAAGCGCCTTCGGCAGTATATGGTCTGTCATACCACGCTATTGATTTCTAAAATGGATCCGATCAAGTATATTTTTGAAAAACCTGCTCAAACCGGGAGGCTAGCCCGTTGGCACATGTTGTTATCCGAATATGACATCCAGTATGTACCCCAGAAAGCGATTAAGGGTAGTATTTTATCCGATTACCTTGCAGACCAGCCAGTTGAAGATTATGAACCTCTTAAGTTCGATTTTCCCGATGAGGATATCCTGTTGATTAAAAGAGATTGTGAAGAGCCAGATCCGAGCGAAGGTCCAGAACCAGGTCTTTGGTGGAAGATGATGTTTGATGGCTCCTCGAATTTCAATGGGCATGGTATAGGCGCCGTTTTGATGAACCCAAAGGGTGGATTCACTCCATTTACAGCAAGATTGGACTTTGAATGCACTAACAACGTCGCAGAATATGAAGCATGTATCCTCGGCCTCGAAGCAGCGATTCACCTCCGAATCAAACTTCTTTAAGTAAGTGGTGACTCAGCCTTGGTTATCTACCAGGTACAAGGCAAATGGGAAACGAAGAATGAGAAGCTGATCCCTTATAAGGACTACATTATTGAGCTGATCAAGTATTTCGACGAGATAGAGTTCGAGCATGTTCCTAGATCCGAGAATCACGTAGCCGATGCTTTAGCCATGTTAGCATCCATGTGGAAAGTTAAATTCGTTAATGAAGCACCTCTTATCCATATTGAGCGCAAAGTTGAGCCCGCTTATTGTCAGATGGTCGAAGAAGTTGAGGTGGATGAAAAGCCTTGGTTTCACGATATCAAGAACTATCTCGTCAAGCAGGAGTATCCCGATGGTGCTACTGGTCTGGACAAAAAGACATTGAGAAGATTGGCGTCCAAATTCTTTATCAGTAATGGTGTGTTGTACAAGAGAAATCACGACATGGTCCTGCTCAGATGTGTTGATAAACGGGAAGCGGACATGTTACTGCAGGAAATTCATGAGGGGACCTTCGGAACCCATGCCAATGGTTATGCTATGTCCAAAAAGATGTTAAGGGCTGGGTATTACTGGTTAATCATGGAAGCCGACTGCATCCAATACGCTAGAAAATGCCATAAGTGCCAAATTTATGCTGATAAAATGCATGTACCTCCGTCACCGTTGAATGTTTTGTCTTCACCATGGCCGTTCTCTATGTGGGGCATTGACATGATTGGGGCAATTGAGCCGAAAGCTTCTAATGGATATCGTTTTATCCTCGTTGCTATAGATTATTTCACCAAGTGGGTAGAGGCTGCCTCCTACGCCAACGTGACCAAGCAAGTGGTTGCCCGCTTCATCAGGAAAGAGATTATCTGCCGTTATGGAGTCCCAAGCCGGATAATAACTGACAATGGCACCAATCTGAATAATAAGACTATGAAAGAGTTGTGTGATAACTTCAAGATCACTCACCACAATTCTTCTCCGTACCGTCCTAAGATGAATGGGGCCGTTGAAGCTGCGAATAAGAATATCAAGAAGATCCTGCAAAAGATGGTTGTAACTTACAAAGATTGGCATGAGATGTTACCGTTTGCTTTGCATGGATACAGAACATCAGTAAGAACTTCGACAGGGGCAACACCTTTCTCATTGGTGTATGGAATGGACGCCGTGCTCCCCGTCGAAGTAGAGATACCTTCGCTAAGAGTGTTAATGGAAGATGAACTTGAGGAAGCTGAGTGGGTTCAGGACAGATTGGATCAGTTGAATCTCATTGACGAGAAGCGCTTGACAGCCATGTGCCATGGGCAATTATATCAGAAACGGATGAAAAGAGCATTTGATAGGAAGATTCGTATCCGTGAGTTCCGTCAAGGAGAGCTCGTACTCAAAAAGATCTTGCCAGTACACAAAGATATGCGTGGAAAGTGGATGCCCAATTATGAAGGACCATTCGTTGTAAAGACTGTCTTCTCCGGAGGGTCTCTAATACTTACGACAATGGACGGTGAAGAACTAGCACATCCCGTGAATTCTGATGCAGTCCGAAAATATTATGCCTAAAAACCCGCTAAGTCGAAAACCTTCAAAAGGCGACTTAGGCAAAAGTAAGGGATGAAAAAAATAATAATAAAAAGCTCGCTAAGTTGAAAACCCGAAAGGGCGGCCTAGGCAAAAAAGAGCGTCCCGGTGGATTGAAAACCCGAAAGGGCGGTCCAGGCAAAAGTTAGGGACAAAGGCATTTCATTGCATCAGAAGACACACTTTCCGCATGAGAGCCATGTTTCAGCTCTTTCATCCTGGCCCGAAGCAGGATTCTGGATTAGTCTTAGTTAGTAGTGGCAGTAGGTGTTATTGGATTCAATGTAACCTTTTTCCCATGTTGCCAATTTCAAAATGTAATCATCTGTGGAGCTATGCCTTCAGCAAGCAGCCACCCTTTAATAAAAGATACCATCTCGTTACTTACATTCTTTGGTGCATTGCTCTTTGCTTTCTATTGTTATGCAAAATGCGTTTATTCTTAAAATTTGAAAATGAAAGGTGCATTGTAGATTTTTCAAAACTATTTTTCAAAAAAAAAAAACAAATTTGAAATGTAATAAATTACTTTGACTAGTGGAAATTCCGACAGGATCTCTTCATTCCCCAGAAATGTCATTATTGCAGAAACACTTTCAAACCATTGACCAGTGGTAGTCCCCAGAGAGACTATAAGCTGACAACTTCTTCTTGGGGTAACTTAAAAGTGTCCCTCAGGTTTTCCTCTCCCCATGAGAAGACGTGATACTGTGCACCCAAGCAAATTACTTTCTCCCCAGAGAATTCAGAATTTTGAAACCAGATTTGGTCCTACCATTCCCTCCCAGGATTGACGTATTGGTTGCAGAGAACGCAGGGTATTTCCGTCGAGATGTTTATTTCATCTCTCGTCCCGTCTCTAGTCTGTTTCGTCAGCATACGCAGGGGCATAAGCATCACATACCTATGTCATATATTCATTTCACATACTCATTACATACTCATTTCATAACATCTTGCATATTTAACTACATACATAGACATTAACATACATTCACATATGCGTTAGCATTCACAGGTTCATTGCGTCTCTATCATTGGTCGTTACCGCCGAGTAACTGGGTTCGTCCATCCTCTCCAAATAGATTGTCAACCCTAAACATAAAATACATATGTGTTCCCAAGTTTCCCCACAGAGTTCGATCCTCGTGGATGACGGTTACTTCAGCTATCTTTCCTCACCAGGATAAGATATTTACCCTTCGAGATCATTCCCTCGATGGAGTCGTGATTACCAGTCTTCTTTCTAGCTCGATCCTAGATTGAATCTCAGTCATGTCGGTAGTCAAGCCCAACCGGACGTGCATTTATTTTGCACCTTCTGAAGGTTTTCACCATACCATGACAGATACGCGACTATCTCGCTTGAGAAGGTTATCACTGTACTCGGACGTGCATTTATTTTGCACTATCTTTCAAGAAAATCAACTACAATCCTTTACAGATACACGCCAGTTCACGCCTGGAAAATATATCAGTACAACACTTTGCAATCCTACATGTTACAACCCTTTACACTTTACATTTTACAGCATCAACATACGACATTTCTCACCTAAGAAGTCGATCCTATCCTCATTATGACTCGCAACAAATGGCCATCTCCATGGAGCAGTTGGGTTTCCATTTACCTGCCGTCTTGAGGTTTGAACCAAATCGTATTCAGGAGAGCACGATTCTGAGCATGAAGAAGTTCATTTATCCTTTAGTAAAAGAAGGAGCGGAATCATATTCAGGAGAGCACGATTCTGAGTTATGAGGAAGTTCAGTTGGTCGTTTTTCAGGAGAGCACGATTCTGAAAAATGAGAAAATTTCAGTCATCCAGTTTCATATTCAGGAGAGCACGATTCCGAAGTATGAGCGTATTCAGTCATCCAGTTTCATATTCAGGAGAGCACGATTCTGAAGTATGAGAAAGTTCAGTCAGCCCTTTTCATATTCAGGAGAGCACGATTCTGAAATATGGAGATTTTCATTTACCCTTTATCCGAATCATATTCAGGAGAGCACGATTCTGAGTTATGAGGAAGTTCAATTAGCTCTTTTCATATTCAGGAGAGCACGATTCTGAATTATGAAAAATTTCATTTACAAGAAAGAGCCAAATCATATTCAGGAGAGCACGATTCTGAAGTATGAGGAAGTTCAGTTTATCCTTTTTATGTTCAGGAGAGCACGATCTTGAAACATGAAGAAGTTTACTTATCCCTCGGTAAGAGAAGAATCAAAATCGTATTCCAGGCGCCGACCTTAAAATGCGAGAAGATTTATTTATCAGGTAAGCAGCAGCCTCTCTATTTGAGTGCTTATCCATCTTTGCGCATAAATCCCTTCCAACGATAAGTGACAGTTCTCCCTCGAGAAGCTTATCAGGGCGTTTCCCATTAAAGTCCATTTATCTTGGGCATGCAGTCGGTCTTTTACGGATTTCCGAGAAGTTCGTTTGATCCTGTCACAAGAGATAGTTCACAGAAGCTTGGATGTTATGCTTTGCTCAATGCTCCAGCATTCTGTAATCAATCTTACCATCGTACGTGATCCAGTTTTATTTTTAGATTCCCCAGTGGAGGCCGTCTCATAGGTACCATCTCCATTCGAGGATCTCGTTCCTTTTCTAAAAGTGACAATTGGTCATTCGCACCAGTTGACTATCATTTTTTAGAATTCCCCAGTGTTATACTGTGTCTCAGCGCGCCATTTTCCCCAGTGCGTTCTTCTCGTGGCGTCTGTCTCGGTGTCGTCATGTTTGTCAGCATTTTCGCATTCATTATTCCAGCATACGCAGCATATCATATTCATGGCATCATCTGTATTAAGCCATTCCAGTTTTTGTCCATAGCATTGCATATCGTCGCATATAAGGGCAAAATTTTCGGTTATCTATATTTAAATCCCTCCACCACGATTCCTCGAGTCTCTGTCACTCAAATCGTCCGGTGTAGCTATTTAAATAGGGGCAACTGTAATACCCCAAATTTTACCCTTATATTTAGTCAGTCACTTCACATATCATCTCATATGTACATTTGCTAACCACTAACAAGTTGTGAAGGTTTTTGTTTTGCAGATTGGGTCTCAAGGGTATTTTGGTCATTTTACACAAATTCTACCAATTCTTTGAAAAAGGGCTGTTATTACGTTCTGAGGCATTTATTTGCCAATTGGGTCAGGGTGCCGGTTTTGTTTTGTCAGAAATATGATTGGACTCGAGGCCGCGTATTGTTTGATATTGAAACATTTCTGAAACAGTTTTGTTTCCTCTTAGTAAAATGGAGTTGGGTTGAAAAAGAAGTGGATACTGTTAAGGCCATTTTGAGAAGAGATGTTGATCAACGAGATTTTAATTTGAATTTGTTTGGATATAATCATATGGCGGGGTATCATTTATAAAAGGCAAAGGAGAAATAAGTTTAAATATTTTTGAACTTTGTGTTCATAGGTACTTATAAGTTACAACTCAAGAAGGAACTTAAATAATTCTGAATTATTATTCATGGACACTTTGAATTTACAAGTGAGAAAGTAAATATGAATATTTGTTGAATTTCATTTCATAAATATTTATAGTTTACAAATTGATAAAGTGAATTCGAGTTTGGTTTACAAGAGTTTCATTTTACAACAAATCCTAAATCCTAAAAGTTCCTAAATGCCTTCATGCTGTCCTTGAGCTTCTCCACGAGTCCTCGACTAACCTGCACGTCAAAACAATACAACACAGAATGGAAAAGTGTTAGAGGTTGTTTGACACTCTCAGAACAATTGTCATCATCGAGTGCCGGGAGGGCACAACCGAAGCCGCATCCTACTCCCGTTACCGGTCCATGCCATTGGCATCAGATCATGAAGTTTCGTTCTTATCTTAAGAGGTGACCGAGAGAGAAAGAGATAAAAGAAGTTTTGGGCCGAAAGAGGATTCACGCGACTTTGGATCATCTCATCAAGTAAATTCTCCAAATTGATAACCAAACTGAACTAAAATCTGAACCATTTCTCCATCACCTACAAGCATAACATCATCACTAACACAATAACAGTTAGCAAACAGCATCATCATTCGCAAGCAGTATCAGCAACAACAGTTAACATTTTCATGACAGCAGGTAGCTTATCAGGCCTGCATTAAAGAATGCAAGGATTCTATACAGTAAGACATATGTGCATTGCACACCCAACTGATAACCATGTTCTGCACTAAGAAAGTTAGTGAGCGGGCACAATGCCTTACGCACGAATTGGCAACAGCCAGCATCCAAAGCGCATCAGACAAACGGGTCTATTCCCCAATCAGCCCAACACCAGTATGGAAAGAAACATGAAAACTCCCATCAATGGAATGCTATCCAACGCTGGAAATCTGCAGCTTTTGGAGCAGACTTTCCCAGTGATCAGTGCGTAAAGTGAATGTATGAATGCAGACCCCTGCCAACTGCATAAGCCACAACTACAGCGTACAACCTACATTGGGCATAAATCATAAACAGCCAAGATTAGTCAACAACAATAACAGGCATAACAGGTCAAATTAGCGAAGCAAAACTGTTACACCTTTTTCAAATTCGGCAACGTCCTGCAATTGTATGATACACCAGGCGATTAAACTTGAGAGATGTGACCAAGTGGCAACTCACAAAGATGCAGCTCCAACTGCTATCGACACGGCTTTGAGCATGTCTTCCTGACTTGCATCTATGATGAAGGATACAATCATCAGCCAGCAGCAAGTCTTTGTCTCTGCGTGCGTAAAACTGGTAAATCAGGCATTGGCATGATGTTTTGGGGAAATAGAAAATCAAGGCATTTTATTAATAAATGAACTACAGGACTGATAATCTAAAGGAGAGTGAAATTTAACTCCGGCCCTCAGCTCAACTCATCATCGGGCACGAGACTCGAGCAGCCAGGAGGACTATGGCCATGGCCATTATCAAACTCCCTACCGAGCATCGAAAATCGAAATAAGGCAACTGTTTCGAACAATTCAATGTAATTCGCGAGGCAACTACATCCGACAACCCAATGTGGCTCAGACTATTAAGTCGTCATCACCATTATGTCCTTTCTCGCCAATGGCACGAGACCGGCAGCCTCCGAACTTATTTGCACCTGAAAGCGGAAGAGAGAAAATCAGTGTACTTCCCAAACAACGCGAAACTCATCACAAGTCAAAATGGATTATATCAGTAAAACCAGATTTATCAGAACAGATCAATCCATATCAACAGGCGAATCACAAAAGTCCACAACTGGATATCAGTAGCAGCATCAGATCGAAATCCATATCAGAAGACAAAGCTGGATACTAAAACTGAACTGCACTACCCGAATTCATAAACATCACAGAAAAATCAGGCTTCATGTTCGAAAAAGCAAAAATAGGCAAGGAAAATCATAAACAGCGTGGAACTGATTGGGAAAATTCGAAGCAAGTCAAACAGGGAAGAGCAGGTTCAATTTACAAATAACAAAGCCAGCTCAATTCAGTTCAAAATCATGTCAAAAACTAAAGACCTGCTCACTGAAACTTTGCCAGTCATGTTGATCCGAACCGTAAATGAAGGTCACAAAAAGTAAGGCTCAGTTGTCATCCATCACGGCCAATTCACTATCAGCTTCAACTCAGGAAGTCGAAGAGAATGAAATCAGTTCATGTCAGCTCACAGCAAGTGCCCAAATCTAGAGCAAGTTTTGATGGCTCCAAAACAAATTAATCGAAACACAAAGACTGGATATCTGTATCTGAAAAGAGGATCGAAACAAAATTCGGTTGAGGTCAATTGATCCAAATCCTACCAGAAAAGATAACAGAAATCAAATCAGAATCACAATATAACAAATCCATATCTGCAAAATAACACCAGAATCGATATCAAATCCAATCTCAGTTTCGAATCCCACCAGAAAAGATAACAGAAATCAAATCAAATCAATTTCAATCAGAATCATATCTCAGTAACGTAAAAAACCCAACAAAAGCCCAAAAGAAGAGATTATAAAAGGACAACATCACCTCGTGGAAAGAAGGAAGAGGGCCAAGAAAAATCACCGAACGAGAAACCCTAACGACCGCGACATCAGAAGAAGAAGAAGTTTTCCACCAAAGTCATCACGAGACTTCAACTCGTTCACACGAAGGACCGCCGGCGCCGTTTAACCAAACGACGAGCAATCAATCGCCTCAGCCTCAGAATCTCTTCATCATCGGCCGGTTTCGCTTTAAATGTAAGCCATGGGACGTTTTTCCTTACAGATTTCATGTTTTGTTTCAGGAATGAGGAAGATCAGAGAGAATCGCGGCGAGAGAGAAGAAGAATGAAGTGTAAACGGCGCTGCGAAAAACCAAAGGGTTCTGAAACCCTAAGCGATCTTGCAATCAATCATCTCAAACCGGGTTGGGTCCGGAGGTAATGACCGGCCCAACCCTTTTATGTTTTTACTTTCTTTTTCTTTTTTTAATTTAATTATCAAATTTTAAAAAAAAGTATTTAGGTTGTTTTTTAGATAGTAAAATTGAATTTTTTTTTTTTTTAATATTAAAAATCAAAAACATTTTTTTTTTAAGTATTAAAAATCAAAAACATTTTTTTAAAAATATTAAAATTAAAACACTTTAAAATATTAAAATTAAAACATTTTTTAATAATTAGAGTCAATATATTTTTTTAAAAAACCAAGAGAAAATATTTTTAAAGATTAAGATCTTCTTTTTTTATTTATTCATTATCAAGTAAAAAAAATTAAGCTTAGATTCATATTAAACTTCTCGTAAAATAAGAAACCACAAAAAAATGTCCCATAGCTTCATGCTTCTGTTTTCATAATTGTGTTTACTAACCTAGTTCGTTCACTGTGCAGCTTACCATGTTGTTTCCTTATGTTCGCGTTCTTAAAATTGAATTGTATCATATTGTTGTAACTGTTCCTCCTCTGTAACCTTGCGAATCTTGACAATCGCATTTACGTTTCCGCATTTAAACTTCTGCTGATGTATGATTTCTCACATTGTCATCACTATTATTTTGTCACATTGCACGCACCTCCGAAGGAATTAGGTCTAGCTTTTGGTCGCCGCGCCAATAGTCCTCAACTTCAAACCCTTATAACCTTTCAACCCTACTTTTCAAAAATGCCTCGCCGCAGGCAAGATTACAAATTTATCCTAGTTTTAGGTCAAAGAGCCGCCGCGCTCATTTTAGGGTTTCCCGCCGTGGAATCCCTAACCTAATTTAACCCTAATTACAACTTAACATTTCAACGTAGAGATTTGGAGTTTCTACACTCCGCGTAAGCGTGTCCCTAAGATACGTTTATTCCCCATTGAGACCTTGACCACAGTTAAGAAGTCTCTAACCTCCCTTTTGAGGGGAACTACGATTACTCTGATTCCACTCTCGTAAGGATACGTAGGCACAAGATGCGATGTCTTGCCGAGTAAACTTAGAATTAACCCCTTAGGTTTATTTTCTCACTTTTAATCCTTTGTACATATACCTTAAGCAAATAAATAAAGCGGATAGTAAACATTTGAACAAAAGGTTCCTGTAGAGTACTACAGAAGTTTAGGGTGCTAATACCTTCCCTAAATTTAACCAACCCCCGAACCCTAGATCTTTCCCCGCATTGTGTTTACGATGCAAAATAGGTTTTCCCTCTTTTGACCTTTTCCTTCGGATAAATCAAAGAGCGGTTGTGAATTGAATTGCGATTCAAACTTATTAATAGTTTGTAATCCTATTTCCACCGCAACATATTGCAGCAACAGATCCTAGATAGAAGTATAACTCCACATATCAAGGATAACTAGTTCTCTTTTTCCAGAAGCACGTGAATGGAAAACATAAGACTCATCTTCATGTCTTCAAGAGCTCACTCTTTGTTTAACACACCTGCTAAACGCATTCACTTACTGCTTGAACCACAAGCAAATAGTACACCCATCAAACAGAAGTTCTCCCCCTATATTTTATAGAAGATGCTCTTTTCAGCAAGAAATACCCAAGATCACCACATTATCTCTCATGACCAACTCCATGCTCATACAGTGAGAAGGCATCAAACTGCTCCACTTTTTTCAGAAGAAACCACTTTTCCACAAGTATTCTTACCTTAGCCTGAGTCAGAGAATAAGATAGACACTCCATAATCCAAGACATTCTTGACCTTATCATATGATAAGTTAGAACACTTCTATTTCAACTAGTGAATATCAGCTTCCACAATCTGAACCCCAAGTTCAGCAAACAAAATGATTATTAATCCAAGACAGTCTTCGTCTCATCATTCTCCCGTATGATAATATGGAACACTTTTGATTAAACTGGTGACTATTCACTTCCATGTAGCACATCAGGATCCAGACTTTTATGCAATCAACCAATGATCCACTCCAGTCTTATACAATACCTTCACATCATACTCCAAGATAGTCCTTTTACCTCATCATTCTCCCGTATGACAAGATAGAGTACTTCTTAGTCAAGATGTGAATCACAAGTTCCTCAATAGAACTTCAACACAAACCAGATGATGTTCTAACATTAATTAGGACATCCTTCACATATCACAAACACAACATCCAACGGTTCTTGATATGCCCACAACTGGACTTACTACTTCCTAGTAATCCAACTGAAGATCTTCAGAAAACACAGCTCCACCAGCTTGATCAATAAGAACTTCAGACAACCAAAGAGATAAACTATCATACATCTCCAAAAGAAGGTAATCTTCCATAAGCAACTTAGGGTTTCTACCACAAGCTCCAATATGTGAACAGAACCAGAGCCTTTTTTGATCTTCAACCAACTACCTTTCTGCACAAGAGTAATTAGTTCCAAGTTCACTGCTTGAAATCACATTAGAGACCAACCAAATGCCACTATTTGGTTAACTCAGCTTCTTTCAGAGCTCTAGGAAATCTAAGCAAATGTGATCTTCATATCCTACATGCTCCAAGGAAACTTAGATACACCAAGACTTGGACCTGTAACATCTACTCCTTCACACAGCTCCCGCAAACTGCATGAGATAGTATTAATTTTGTTCATACCCGAGAAGGTCAACCCATCTTACAATGATATGCCACAACATTAATTAAGGTCCTGAAGTTTGCTTGATGTCACAACGTCGAATAAGGCATCCTGGTGGTGAATTCAGTCCTTCATTATGCCATTTAGAAGAACCTCATCAAGAGTTCCATGTTCTGATAGCAAGTTTGAGTAAACAGCCTGTATTCTGCTTCACAACAAATCCCTTGAAATGCATTTGCTTCAGAAACTCCTCTTTAGAGAACCCAAACATGCCAAAGCTTGATTCTTCAGAGAGGAAGGGTCACAAAAATCTTTACAAAAGGACTCCCTCTTTCCTTAATTAGATACTTCTTCAGGAAGTCAAAGATAACCGCCACTTATCCTTGACACCTACTGCACTTCATTACAAAATAAACTGATCCAATAAGTGTTATGACCAACACCATCTTCTAGACAAGTTTCTTGCCAGGAAACTTTATAGATAAAGATCAGATGCTTCTAGTAGAAACTAGAACACACCTGCTGCACTCCAATACTCCTAGATTAGAAATAAACAGATCTAATAAAAATGTCTTCATCTTCACTTCCATCAACACTACGCCTTAGTTTCGTGCCAAGAACCTTACTAGAATAAGGACCGATCCAGCTATATCTCCTTTGATCTAGTGATTCACTCCTTGAATCAACAGAATTATGCACAATCTCTGCTGATGGAATGTCTCAACATCTGGTTGAACATCAGATCCTTGAAGTAGACCAACCAAATCAGGGGCCTGACACTTGTGCAACAACTAATGAGACAACTTGATCATCAACTAAGGATAATCCATTAAATATTTGAGAATATCTCAAATAGCAATGAATCTTAAACTCTTAAAATAAATCTTTCTATGAACTTCATGGATAACCAATTAAATAGCAACTGATCTTAAATCCACACAACTTGTTGAGAAGACCACCTGATAGATATTTACACTTCACTAATACCAAAAGTATTCTTTAGTATAAGTATCTTTAATGTTGAAACATCAAGGCTGACACCTTTGACTCAACCTGCCTATAACCTCCTCTGTTGATAGAAACCTAGCAAGTCATGAGTGGTGAAAATAAATCACCTCCCACTATCTTCTCTAAAACAGTCTTCAACAACTTGTAATACACAACAAAACAGCCCATACATAGCTACAACATTCAGCAACCTGTAGAAACAATCAGTAACATCCCAAATAAGCAGCATTCAGCAGGATCAACATCCTGTTAGATCAAACAAAGCAGCAACATACACCATCTTCCAACCAGTTACACACCTACCATTGCCATATATCAAATTGAATACAGTATGCACAATACTCTTCCATGGCTATCAGAGTTCTTTCATTAGAAAAATATGCAGCGAAACCACCAAAAGAACATCTTCAACATGCCCTAAGATGTCAGAACATCTTATAGGACATCATACAGAAGCAATCATATCAAAGAGTACAGCAGCAGATACGCAGAATCCTTCAACAGTAGGAGTAAACATAAACTCCCCATAAACTCCAGAAGCAACAACTCAAACAATTAGCAAGATCAACAAAACAGCTACCACTTCTCATTGTCCAAAACACCAGAAAGTATGTCCCAAAATCTCATCCAGAACAGACAGGATGCCTGCTCTGATACCAATTGAAATTCTGGTTTGCATATCTCAGATGTCCTAAAAGATACAAAGAACATTGATCTCGGCTTAAACAGAACAAGGACAGAACATGTGCATTTTAATTCACTTTAAAAATTAGCAGTGTCGTGACATCTGTTGTAACATTTGCAGACTGACAGAACAATTTATCTAACCTTTTAAATTGGGCAGAATGTTAAATGCAGAAAGATAAGTAACTGACAGTCAATGTTATATCGGATGTTATGACATCTGCTTCTGAACAGATTATTAAACTTACAGTAAACAGGTAACGAAAGCAGTAAAGAACACAGGAAATTGTTTACCCAGTTCGGTGCAACATCACCTACATCTGAGGACTACCAAGCCAGGAAGAAAATCCACTATTAGCATAATTAATTCAGAGCTAAACTCCGAGTTTACAACTCTTCACTTAATCTCTACCAAATGCAATTTCTGCCTAGAAACCACTTGACAAGAGACACCTCTCACTCCCCCTCAATCACAACAGTGATAAATAATTCAATACAAAAAGAAGACTTTAGAAGACACTCTTCAAAGTCACAATAATTGATTTTGCTTAACAGCTTCAATCAAGAACAATACACTCTTGCTTAAAAGCTTTGAGTGAACAATTAACAATTAACAATATGTCTACCATGATGCATCTAAAGATACAAAGGGTGACTTACAAAGTCACACACACAAGACTCTCAAAACCCTAAACCCTTATTTTACACTCAAGTTGTTCTTATTGTGAGTGCTTAATTTTCATTGCTTCTGTGCCTCCTTAAATAGTAATGCAGTCTGGGCTTGGGCGATCAAAAGTAACAGCAGGGAAAGAAGATTTCAATATTCATAAATTGCAACAGAAATTAGGTTTAACCAAGTTAATCCAATCTCTACAATTCATGGTTCTATCAAATAGGTCATAGGCGTTTCATGTTATGCTCAGCACTGCCTAGAGTCTCGTCTGAGATAACTAAGGAACCCTAGCAGGTTTCCTGAAATCTAGCCTGAGATAACTCATGAACCATAACAGAAAAACAAACACGCGCCCTTGCTGGAAGCTACCTGATGTCATAACATTCTGCATGACATCTAATACACTCTGTTCTAGCTAACCAAACTTACCCAGCAGTACACTACACAAGTATGTAATGACATCAGTCAAGACATCTACACACAACAATGTTTTACCATAAAATGCAGCCAATCAAGAACATCTACAAACTCTCATTCTTCTGCAGAATCTTCTTCATAACAGTAGAAACAAATATATTATAGTTTCCTAAAAAGTCTTAGAGATCCTTTTTATGAACACCAATTAAATTTTCACTTTGTTCCAAATAAATCTCTTTTACCTACATACACTGATGAGGTATATCCAACAAGATCTCATCAAACCAAAACACCTATATCAAGAGATATAAAATAGCAGCTCCTGCTGTACCAGACAAAGATGTCATGACATATGCCTTGACATCTTGATTAAAACACATGACAGCAGTTCTGTCTTGACAGTAGATGAAGATGTTATAACATCTTGCTTAACATCAGTGCAAAATCATGTTTTACCAAAATTTAGCCAATCATAGAACCATGGAATTAACAGTATGGATGAAGGCATCAAGCAAGGGGGAGGATTACGTGACATATCATACATCCAGGTTCTATGTGTTTTGCCATCATCAAAAAGGGGGAGTATGTGAGGAAAAAGCCTCATATATAGATGTGCTCGTTTTGATGATCTCAAAACTCAGCTCCACAGAAAAATATAAGTTGGATGTTGTCACCATGTCGTATTTACATGTTTTGTCTCTCATAATTCAAATGCTCGTAAAGATCATGATTGTTGCATATAGATAGCCAAACATGTGTGTCATATAGGGTTGACTTAGTTGGTTTTGTTTGTCATACTATAGGTTTCATCAAAAGTGTCGTAAATATGAAAATAGGCATTTTTTTTATTGTTTCAGGGTTTTGAGTCGACCAAAAACTTGCTCTGGTCAACTCACACTGCAAGTCTTTTTAGTGTATTAGTCTCAGGAGGGCTCGTGTCGACCCTTCGGTCGACTAATACTATAAGCATTTTTGTTTGGCTAAAAGTACATGTTATGTGTCGACGCATGCTATGTTCCGGTCGACGCATGGTCCTGTTTTCTGCATAATCTTGTGTTCGGGTCTACTCAGATCGACCCTCTCTACTGCATAGGTCGACCGCTCACTGTTTTGTGTCAAAATTCTGTTATGTCAACTGTTTTTGTGAATTGGTTTTGTTTGTTATGTCAGTTATGTTTGATATATAAGTTAAGTTTCTCTTTCATTTCACAACAACTAAGTAAACAAGAAAAGTTAAATTATGTGTCGATTTGGTTCTAGTCATCTTCATTCTCTTCATAGCATTTCACAACAATTACACATAATCATCTTTGTTGTGAATTTTGCATGTTCCAGGTGATAACGTCTAAAGCTGAAGATTGGTTTATCTGGTTTGGGTTGAGTAATCGACAGGTTTTTCTTGAACAAAACTGTTAGGGTTTTGTCCTCCAAGAATCTCATATTTTGGGGGGGGGGGGGGGGGGGGGGGGGGGGGTTTGCACGATTTGTTCCATCACATATATATATATATATATATATATATATATATATATATATATATATATATATATATATATATATATATATATATATATATATATATATATATATATATATATATATATATATATATATATATATATATATATATATATATATATATATATATATATATATATATATATATATATATATATATATATATATATATATATATATATATATATATATATATATATATATATATATATATATATATATATATATATATATTACATCATTTTTTGTAGAACAACCAACAAGAAAAGTGAAAATATACATTGAATTTCTCTTCGTCGTCATTCTCACATTTGCATTCTTTAAAAATCACACATAATCATCTTTGTTTATCTTTTCTTTGTCAAGGTGATAATGCTCAAACTTAGGAATTGTATATCTAGTTTGGATTGAGAATTCAGTGGATTTTTCTTGAATAAACCCTTTGGGGTTTTGTCCTCTAAGATCTTGAGGATTTTTTTTTTGGGGGGGGGGGGGGGGGTTTGCATAATCTTTGCTACACAGATTCAACCGAGTGAAAGCCTTGAGGAACGGTGGGTTCGGTCAAGCAAGTAATGGTAACCGGAGGATTGTGTTGAAATATTTGGGGTCGAACGTCATGCGTTCAGAATCATCCGAGTGAAAGACTTGAAGAATCAAGTGAGTAGCGGTAACCGGAGGTTTGATCAAAGAGTTTGATGTTCTTGATTCGGTTGGAATCAAGGGAAGAGAAGTGGGTAGAATCAACATCAACGATTAGATTTAAGTGTGTGGTAGCTATAACTTCTCTTGTACAAATTTTGCAACTAGATATTATACTTATCTCAATTCTAGTTTTAGAATTGGGGGCAGACATACCCGAAGGGAGGACGAAAGGGGAACTACCTAAATAAATCGAGTGTCACGTTCTCTCTCTCTCTCTCTCTCTCTCTCTATATATATATATATATATATATATATATATATATATATATATATATATATATATATATATATATATATATATATATATATATATATATATATATATATATATATATATATATATATATATATATATATATATATATATATATATATATATATATATATATATATATATATATATATATATATATATATATATATATATATACACTTTGCATTGTTAACGTTTGTGTGAAATCAACAGTTCGATAAATTCCTACTATTGTGTAGTGCTGAGAAACTGTTTTGGAAATACATTACAATCACTTTGATTGCAATTGTAAAAAATTTTGCACTATCATTTCATAGGAAATTGAACTTGGGGTGTTGTGCACACCAAGTATTCGACATATTGATCGCACACAAACTGTTCGTAAAATTGTCAATTTAGTTTTACCATTTATAATTCATTGGAATCCGGTTAATTCAAAGTGGTTTTCATTTGAATAATTGATTGTGAAAATTATTGATTTGTTTATCTCATCAATTTTATTCCATTCGGCATCACATATCCGATCTTACAAATAACGGTTCGTTTAGACGATTATAAATCCAAGGCCGCTTCCGCACATTTTTGAAACAATTTTAAACACCGATTTAATTAAAAAATTAGTGATCTATTCAATCCCCCTTCTAGATCATTGTCATCGTCTAACAATGGATAGATTGACTAAGTCGACCCATTTTGTTCCGATAAAGTTAGTTATCTATTGCCGAAGCTAGCAAAGATCTACATCAATGAGATCGTGAAACTGCATGGTATTTCTTCGAGCATTATTTCAGATAGAGATCTGAGGTTCACATTAAGGTTTTGGGAGAGTTTGCAAGAAACTTTGTGAATTAAGTTGAGGTTGAGTTTTGCTTACAACCGGCAGGCGAACGGTCAGACAAAAAGGATTATTCAGTCTTTAGAAGATGCGTTGAAAGCATTTCATTTTAATATTGAAATGACTTATTTTTAAACTTTGTATGGTAGAAGATATAAAATACTTTTGTGTTAGATTGTTAAATAATAAAATATTTTTTCAATAATAAATAATCTATAAAACTTAAAGGTGTGTTTTAACGTTATTTAAAAAGGATTTAAATAGAAGAAAAAAAATACTTGCCCACCAAGACAACCAAAGTGTTGTTAACTCATAAATTGAATTTGGCAGCGCAATATAATAATACAGAAGAATTTGCTCGTCGCACAGAGCGTGCTAGTGAATTGAATTGGTCATAGCTACAGCCTACAGCAAGTGTCTCTGATGGCATAGTTACCAATTTTATATATGGCAATTCCAAAAAGGCACAAACCAGACAAAAAGGTGTTGAAAAAGAAAATATGGAAAAACATAAAAAGAAAAGGTAAAAAATTACAATCGAACAACCTCAGCCATGGGTCTAACTGTCTTTTTCCCACACTCTCTCGTGGCTGCCTGCCTGCCCTAACTGAAAACGAGTGCAAGCTACGTGTGGCCTACTTCCGTATATATCCGTTAATAATGTAATTAATTTTTAATGGAAAATGGAAATTATTTTATAAATAGGAAATTAACTTTTTGTAAATAGAATATTACTAGTTAATTTATATACTACAATATTTGCATTAGATTAATTTTAAGGTGAACAAAATATTATCTATATATATTTTAATGGTGCGTTGTTTAATCAAAATTATATTTATATTAAGAAAGTTTAAATCCGAACACTCTTAATAATAACACAATTTTATTTAATTAAAATATATCAATATTAAAATTAATTTTGTTAGTATATACCAATTATACAAAATAACCTCCGACAATATGTTTTTCACAATTTAAATAAAAAAAATATGTAACTAAAATATTAAAATATAGATAAAAGTAAAAATATAATTAACATAAAATTATATATTTAATTAAAAATATAATTATAAAATAGATAAACATATAAAGATTGTCAATTGAATTAATTTAACCTAAATCAATTTAGTGCAACTTGTTTGTTATTAAGCTACACTTTATTAAGTCAAACTTAACTAATACGCCTTAGAGTGAGTGTATAACATTTTATATCATTTAAAGACTTCACGACTACCTATAAACTATCATTAGATTTGTTAAATTCGCTACATATAAGTATGTGAAGTTGCTTTGTCCTTTAGGATTTTGGTTTTATTGTTTGTCTCGTTTATTATCGTTTATTAGTTACTGGTTTTGTAATTGAGTCTTCTCTAATTAGATCTTTTCATATATCTTAGAATTGAGTGGGATGCTTTTTATATGGTATTTTGTATTAAATCGTGTTTTGCATGTATAAATCAAACTCTTTTGGTAAAAGTCAATGTAATATGATTTAAGTCAAATTAGTCAATTATTTGGGAGTAAGAAACTCATGAATGATTGGTTCCTATCAGTCGCAACTGCGAAAAACACTTGACGGAAAAAATAGAAGAGTCTCCACTGATCGTTATTTATTCCTACAGGGGAAAGGAAACGAACAAAGGAAACCACAAAGAAGGGAGACGACATGGTCATTGCAACCAAGTCCAGGGTTGGGAGTTAATTACGCGAGAGGAAGTTATTAGCACCCCCTCGCGTCCGTTATACTCAATATGATCCACGCTTGTTGTCTAATCAAAAGGTGTGTTATCTAAAGCCTACTACTAAATGAAAATGAGAAAAGAAAAATAAAAAGGAGACTCGATAGGACTTTATCGTCCTATGCCTACGTATTCCCTCGTGTAATGGGAAAGTCAGAGTCAACGTAGTTCGGAGAACTACGGGTGAAAGGGGGGAAGGTTGCTCACTAAGACTTCTTCATCTTGTGCCTACAAATCCTCATCTGGTATGAGAAAGAA
Source organism: Lathyrus sativus (assembly GCA_963859935.3). NCBI lineage: Eukaryota > Viridiplantae > Streptophyta > Magnoliopsida > Fabales > Fabaceae > Lathyrus > Lathyrus sativus. The sequence continues at coordinate 112,176,335 of OZ012737.1, read as the reverse complement.
GAGCAGTCGTAGTTCGGCGCACAAATTTTTAAGTGTTTTTTATGAGCGACGTTAAGTTCACATTCCAGCAATTAGAGTCGATGCCTGTTTGCGGTAGAACGGAAAAATAATATACTCTTACTGAAAAGGGTTTGAGACACGATCCCGAAGGATTAAAATGATTTGAATTTGTTCGTAAGTTTTACAAAGGTGAATTGATTTGGTTTTAGATTCACATTACACTAAAGTCTATGATATACGAGCAAATGTCTCGCATGATCGCTCCAATACGGGACGTACGCTAAACACTCTAGACGAAGCAAGGAGAGACTCATCACTCATCATTTCCCATATACATAAGGCTCATTGCACACAATATTCATCGCATTTATTAAGTGCTTTGAAGTTGTTTTGAGAGAGAAAAAGAAAGACGCACGGAAGATCTAAGGGGAAACTCGGTCCTAACGTTGTCATGCTAAATGGCCCTAAGGTCGAGATGCGAGAGGAAATTCTATCCTAATGTTAGTATTCAAAATTGGATCTATGGTTGAGGTTAAAAGGGACTAACCTAATGTTATCATGCATGGATTAACTCCTAATATTTATCCTACTCTAAGCTTAATAAAAAATTAAGTTGGACTAGGAGGTCTTAAGAGAGCATGCAAGAACAAAATAAAACAAGAAAAACAAATCAAAAACAACAGCTACGACCATGCTTCAGCTTCAGAACAATAATAAAAACCCAACAGATAAGCACAATAGCGTTTAACAGCTCATGTTTCAGCACATAACAGGTGTAAAAAGCAGCAGGCAAAATGAATACATAATTGACAGCGTGCTAAAATCCAAAACAGCAGGTGTGAAAAGTCAGGCAGCATGTATGTATCAACATTAAATCAATATTTCAAGCAAGCAACGGTCATCAACAAGCATGCATAGTACAATGAACATTTATCGACAATTAGGTACAAACGAGTTTAGCAAGATTATACAATTAAGCTTTGAATAAGAATATCATGCGAATCAAACTCAATTAATCGTCTCGAACAATTATCGATTTACAGAATCGGAAACAAACGTGAGCACGTGACATATATCCAGCAAGATAAATATCAATAACCAACAATTAACATGGTACAAATGATTATGCAACATGATCATCACACCAAGAATGCAACACAACAATCATAGATATGCATCACCGAAACCAAACATCGTGTATCGAAGAATCACATTCCTATTGTCAAGAATGATTAAACATGTCAAAAAATAGTCCACAAATATACATTGTACCAATCCATGAGGTTTAAGGATGAAAAGGAACCCAAACAAGCTTGAAAATGCAAGAAAAAGACATCTTGTCACAGTGGTAATTGATTACCAATATGTGGGTAATCGATTATCCACTTGAAAACTTCAAAAATAACGTGGAAAAGGACAGGGTAATTAATTATCCATATTATGGTAATCGATTACCACTAAGACAGTGGCAGAATTTCAACTTCCAAAAAGCACTTTCAGCAGTAAAACACTTATCTAATCATCCAAATGAGTAAGCAATCAATTGTGCACGAAAATCATGTCCAATCATAGCAATCAAACATCAATTGGATCCAACAAACACCAAAAACAATAATCCAAACAAGCAATGGATCAAATATCACCAAAAAGCTAAGGATCTACATTGTGAAATGCAAGATTAAGCAAAACCAAAGCTAGATCTAGAATTTACTAACCTACAAAACTGAAGTTTGCTTTGGTGAGTATTGTTAAGCTGCAATTAACAGATCCAAATAAGAAATCCAAGGATCTATGAAGCTCTAGCAAGAAAACTTGAAGATCCAAGCAATAATCCACAAATAAGCAAAAGCTCTTCCAAAAGTGATTCCAACAACTTAATTCAAGATCCAAATGAACTACAAAACCAGAATTGAACCAAGGATAGTGATGCAATGAAGGTTTAGCTCAAGGAATCACAAATTTTAATGTATAACTTGTGAAGCTTTTGGCTATGGAGCTTTTGTGAGGGTTTTAGAATGAGAAAAAAGTTGAAAGAATTGAAGTGAGATGTGTAGAAAATTCAGAAAATGAGTGAGAGTTATGAGAAGTTTGGAGCAAAATGATTTAAGTATAGTTTAGGTTTCGAATTAAATGTGGTTTGGAGTGTGGGTTAGTGTTTGGAATGGAAATTAGGAGTGGGATTAGAAATGGAAATGTTTGAATTTTTGGAGGGAATGAAATTAATTTGTGAAGATGAATCAAATTTTGAACCAATTCTAGATCCTTCTACTGATGCACATGGGAAATCACATGACCAAAATGCAATCCAAATGTTGCAGTGCTAAAAAATGAACAATCTGGACAAATTTTGTTTGTGGTAATCGATTACCCAGATTGTGGTAATCGATTACCATATTCAAAATTTCAAGTTTGGCGCCACAAGGAGGGAGACTTGAAGAATCACCCGTAACCACTTGTTCTGAGCTTTGTTCTACCTATGAAACTTATCCTTTGGTTTGAACCTGTATAACTCCTGAAATAAACTGTGAACTGTCTCCTATGCTCAAAATGACTTGCTGAAAAAATTAATCGGGTGCTTGATCGCTAAGAAAAATAAATGCTGAAGCCTCTTATGATTGCTGCTGAAAAACTTGCAATAAAAGAAAACCTTGAGCCATAGAAACAACTTGATCCCATGTCTCAAGAACCAATGTCATGATATGCACAGTGATAATGCAAATGAACGAAACATAAATCAGTTACGGTTAAAAACAAAAAAGGAAAATTTTGGGGTGCTAAAACAGCCCCTATTCAATCCACTTGGACATGAAGGGATGAAAGCAACGACTTTCAAACATTCGAGGTGTAAGGTGATTGAATACAAAAAGAACCCAGAAATTTTCACATAGTGGGAAGAAAAAGAACAATTGGATACTAGTCCGGAACTGGATTTTATAAATACAAGTTAGACGAGAACTGACTACCAGGCGAGAACTAAATTTTTGTTTTTGAAAAAAGGTTTGCTAGACGAGAGCTGGACTTTGAAAAGATAAGCCAAGCAAGAATTGGATTTGAAAGAGATAGGTTAGACGGGAACTAACTACCAGACAATAAAATTCTGGCAAGCACGATGGAAGTTATTGTGGATGTTATGACATCCACTGTAACACAAACTATTAAAATGCTGTAAAGGAAAATAGTAAATCACACCAATAATTGTTCACCCAGTTCAGTGTCAACAACACTTACATCTGGGGGCTACCAAGACAAGGAGGAAATTCACTATCAGTAGAATTAATTCAGAGCCAAATAATCCCAGTTTGCACTCCTCACTTAAGACCTACCCAATGACACTTCAACCTAGAGACACTCTAGACCTGAGTATTCCCACTCACTCCCCCTCAATCACCTCAGTGATATCCAAATACAATTACAGAAAATTATGAAGATACACTTCAACCACACACCTTGATCTTGCTTCACAGCTTTGATCAAGGGACACACACTCTTGCTTAAAATCTTTGAGTGACACAACAACTTAGAACCTAACTAACCAATGCAGCATACAGTTGCTTGGTGTACAAGTATTTCTAAGACACACTTCACACGTGAAGAACATAACTTCTTCACTCACAAGGACTCTTAGCACAAACTCTCTAATCTTCTGTCAAGAGCTGCTCTTCTAGGATTGCTCCTTCTGTTATTTATAGCAGCAGTCAGTCTTTGGGCCTTGATGCAGAAATTAGGTTTACACAAACCTCTCTTCAAAAAGCTGCACTTACCACTTAGATCAGGTACATTTAATTTCGCCAGGGCTTCTAAAATGTTTCCTGACTTCCAGCTTGAGCTTCTATAAAGTTTCCTGAATTCTAGCCTGAGCTTCCTCATTCTGAATACCAGAAAAACAAACTCTGTGCGCCTGTTGTCACACGATCAATGTCATGACATTCAGTATGACATCCAACTAAACTTACTACTTACCCTGCATATTGTGTGTCATATCATTAGTTATGACATCCATACACACTCTAATATTTTGCCACAAAATACAGCCGATCAGAAGCACTTACAAACTCCCCTTTTGGTAAATTTTTGGCTAAAACACCCTGTTAACAGAGTTTATAAGCAGCAGAAGTCTAACATATAAACTTTTATGCAGGTAAGCTACTAACACCTTAGTAGAGTTGTAAATATTCACACAATTAACTCTCAGCTTTTCAGGATCAACCTGTCACACACAACCATCTGTTAGTCAGCACTACAGATGTCACAGAGTTTTGAGTAGCATTCTGAGTTACTCCCCCTCAACTGATGCACACTACATCAGCTGGGCGCAACCTGCACATCTTGCAGTCACATACACAATATCCAGCTTGTTCTGGATGTTAACATCCTGAAGTCACACACTCTTGTGCTACTCCCCCTGAAGAGATGCACTACACTCACATTTTGCTACTATCTTGCACACACACACACACACTCCCAAGAAGCAGTTGGGAGCTCACATAGCTAACATACATTCCTACCCAAACTAGGAATTCACATAATACTAACAGCATCAGCTGTTATCACTTATCACACATATCAGCAGCAACATATACTTGCTCTAGCAGCACAAGCAAGTCTTCAACCTGTTCTTCAACCTGCTGTTATCTAACAATACTCTCTCCCCCTTTTTAGCCACAAATTAAGATCCAACTAATAAACTAGCATAGATCATAATGTGTAACATTACAAATGCTTGGGAAGTACAACAACGACTGCTCATGAAGAGCATCGAAAAAATTCATGTTGTCACAAAAAAAACTCTACCAGGAAAGTTCAAAATAGCAGCACACTTTGTCACTTTAGCAGCGGACTGAGTCACATAGCAGCCTATCAAGATATCAATCTTCCTCATCAGAGGAACTGGAGTCACTGTCATCCAGATCAGATAACGAAAGATCATGGTTTCTGTCACACGAGTCTTCCTCTGGCATATCCGAATCGTGATGTGGATCCCTGCGAGCCAGGGGAACGGTGATGCCCCGAAATGGCAGCCCTCTTTTGAGGATATCATCGATAATTTTCCCAATGGATTTGTCCACGTATGCGGAGCCTTCCCTGTTGCTGATTCACCTAAGTTCTTCATCAGTGGGCGGAGGATACTTGCGTTTGTGTTTTTCACCCGTCGGAGGGTCACTTTTTGAGGATTTGGGAGGAGTCTTGGATGAAGAGGCGTCATGACGCAATGACATCTTGTTGTTGCATGTTGACAAAGAATTCTGTGGAGTGGGGGATGCAAAGAAAATTGTATGCACGTTTGTGTGAAATGGAAATCTTTTGTGGTCAAGGCCTTAGACTGTATTGAAGCTTTAAAATCTCACGTGCCAGTAATTTCTATGCGTCCTCATACATGCAAATACCCAATTTCCTCTCAAGTTCTCAAATTGAGCAACATCTAGAGCCTTTATAAAAATGTCAGCCAACTGTAGTTCTGTGGACACATGTTCCAAGAAGATCATTTTATCTTCCACAAGGTCTCTTATGAAGTGATGTCTTATATCAATGTGCTTATTTCTGCTATGCTGAAATGGGTTCTTGGAGATATTGATAACACTAAGATTGTCATAATACAGTGTCATGACATCCTGTGAGACATTGTATTCTGTCAGCATTTGCTTCATCCAGACCACCTAAGAACAGCAACTGCCAGCTGCTATGTATTCAGCTTCTGCAGCGGACAATGAGACACAATTTTGCTTTTTGCTAAACCATGATATTAGATTATTCCCCAAGAAGAAACAACCACCAGAGGTGCTCTTTCTATCATCAGCATTGCTAGCCCAGTCAGCATCACAATACCCATATAGAGTGGGATTACATCCATGAGAGTAAAGTATACCATAATCACAGGTACCATTCACATATTTGAGAATCCTGTTGACTTGATTTATGTGGCTCACTTTACTCACACAATTTATGTGGGATTACAACCAAGGATGTTTCTTCACTCACAAGGACTCTTAGCATGCACTCTCTAATCTTCTGTCAAGAGCTGCTCTTCTAGGATTGCTCCTTCTGTTATTTATAGCAGCAGTCAGTCCTTAGGACTTGGTGCAGAAATTAGGTTTACACAAACCTCTCTTCAAAAAGTTGCACTTACCACTTAGATCAGGTACATTTAATTTCGCCAGGGCTTTTAAAATGTTTCCTGACTTCCAGTTTGAGCTTCTATAAAGTTTCCTGAATTCTAGCCTGAGCTTCCTCATTCCGAATACCAGAAAAACAAACTCTGCACGCCTGATGTCATACGATCAGTGTCATGACATTCAGTATGACATCCAACTCAACTTACTACTTACCCTACATATTGTGTGTCATATCATTAGTTATGACATCCATACACACTCTAATATTTTGCCACAAAATGCAGCCAATCAGAAGCAATTACAAACTCCCCCTTTGGTAAATTTTTGGCTAAAACACCCTGTTAACAGAGTTTACAAGCAGCAGAAGTCTAACATATAAACTTTTATGCAGGTAAGCTACTAACACCTTAGTAGAGTTGTAAATATTCACACAGTTAACTCTCAGCTTTTCAGGATCAACCTGTCACACACAACCATCTGTTAGTCAGCACTACAGATGTCACAGAGTTTTAAGTAGCATTCTCAGTTACTCCCCCTCAACTGATGCACACTACATCAGCTGGGCACAACCTGCACATCTTGCAGTCACATATACAATATCCAGCCTGTTATGGATGTTAACATCCTGAAGTCACACACTCTTGTGCTACTCCCCCTGAAGAGATGCACTACACTCACATTCTGCTACTATCTTGCACACACACATACACTCCCAAGAAGCAGTTGGGAGCTCACATAGCTAACACACATTCCTACCCAAACTAGGAATTCACATAATACTAACAACATCAGCTGTTATCACTTATCACACATATCAGCAGCAACATATACTTGCTCTAGCAGCACAAGCAAGTCTTCAACCTGTTCTTCAACCTGCTGTTATCTAACAATACTCTCTCCCCCTTTTTAGCCACAAATTAAGATCCAACTCATAAACTAGCATAGATCATAATGTGTAACATTACAAATGCTTGGGAAGTACAACAACGACTGCTCATGAAGAGCATCAAAAAAATTCATGTTGTCACAAAAAAACTCTACCAGGAAAGTTCAAAATAGCAGCACACTTTGTCACTTCAGCAGCAGACTGAGTCACATAGCAGCCTATCAAGATATCAATCTTCCTCACCAGAGGAACTGGATTCACTGTCATCCAGATCAGATAACGAAATATCATGGTTTCTGTCACACGAGTCTTCCTCTGGCATATCCGAATCGTGATGTGGATCCCTGCGAGCCAGGGGAACGGTGATGCCCCGAAATGGCAGCCCTCTTTTGAGGATATCATCGACAATTTTCCCAATGGATTTGTCCACGTATGCGGAGCCTTCCCTGTTGCTGATTCACCTAAGTTCTTCATCAGTGGGCGGAGGATACTTGCGTTTGGGTTTTTCACCCGTGGGAGGGTCACTTTTTGAGGATTTGGGAGGAGTCTTGGATGAAGAGGCGTCATGACGGAATGACATCTTGTTGCTGCATGCTGACAAAGAATTCTGTGGAGTGGGGGATGCAAAGAAAATTGTATGCACGTTTGTGTGAAATGGAGATCTTTTGTGGTCAAGGCCTTAGACTGTATTGAAGCTTTAAAACTCTCACGTGCCAGTAACTGCTATGCGTCCTCATACATGCAAATACCCAATTCCCTCTCAAGTTCTCAAATTGAGCAACATCTAGAGCCTTTATAAAAATGTCAGCCAGCTATAGTTCTGTGGACACATGTTCCAAGAAGATCACTTTATCTTCCACAAGGTCTCTTATGAAGTGATGTCTTATATCAATGTGCTTATTTCTGCTATGCTGAAATGGGTTCTTGGAGATATTGATAACACTAAGATTGTCACAATACAGTGTCATGACATCCTGTGAGACATTGTATTCTGTCAGCATTTGCTTCATCCAGACCACCTAAGAACAGCTACTGCCAGCTGCTATGTATTCAGCTTCTGCAGTGGACAATGAGACACAATTTTGCTTTTTGCTAAACCATGATATTAGATTATTCCCCAAGAAGAAACAGCCACCAGAGGTGCTCTTTCTATCATCAGCATTGCCAGCCCAGTCAGCATCACATTACCCATATAGAGTGGGATTACATCCATGAGAGTAAAGTATACCATAATCACAGGTACCATTCACATATTTGAGAATCCTGTTGACTTCATTTATGTGGCTCACTTTACTCACACAATTTATGTGGGATTACAACCAAGGATGTTTCTTCACTCACAAGGACTCTTAGCATGCACTCTCTAATCTTCTGTCAAGAGTTGCTCTTCTAGGATTGCTCCTTCTATTATTTATAGCAGCAGTCAGTCCTTAGGCCTTGGTGCAGAAATTAGGTTTACACAAATCTCTCTTCAAAAAGCTGCACTTACCACTTAAATCAGGTACATTTAATTTCGCCAGGGCTTTTAAAATGTTTCCTGACTTCCAGCTTGAGCTTCTATAAAGTTTCCTGAATTCTAGCCTGAGCTTCCTCATTCTGAATACCAGAAAAACAAACTCTGCGCGCCTGATGTCATACGATCAGTGTCATGACATTCAGTATGACATCCAACTCAACTTACTACTTACCCTACATATTGTGTGTCATATCATTAGTTATGACACCCATACACACTCTAATATTTTGCCACAAAATGCAGCCAATCAGAAGCACTTACAGACAAGAACCAGATTTGTAAAAATTGGGTCATACGGGAACTGACTACCAGACGAGAACTGGGTTCTGTAAAGACAAGTCAGATAGGAACAGACTACTAAATGAGAATTGGGTTCTAAAAAAAAGTCTTCCAGATGAGAACTGGTATTGAATGAGACAAGTCAGACGAGAACTGACTACTAGAAAATATTTGGGTTCTATAAAGACAGGTTAGACGGAAACTAACTACCAGGCGAGAATTGGGTTTGAATGAGACGAGTGAGATAGGAACTGACTACCATACGAGAATTGGGTTCTATAAAGACAGGTCAGATAGGAACTGACTACTAGACGAGAACTAGGTTCTGTAAGGATAGGTCAGACGGAAACTGACTATCAGACAAGAACTGGGTTTTGAAAAAAGTCTTCAAAATGAGAACTGGATTTGAATGAGACAAGTCAGACCAGAACTGACTACCAGGCGAGAATTGGGTTTACCAAATGGTTGGTCAGGAACCAAATAGGTATTGGTCGGGAGCCACAAAGGGGTTGGTCGGGAACCAGATTTTGTAAAGAGCCCCGATCAAAGGAAGATTTACAACAGAGAGACGGTCGTGAATCGAAAAGGGTTAACAAGAAGTAGAATCAATTGACTTACAACCTAAAGATAAAATGACTCTACTGGGGAAACGAGAAACCCTAAAGAGATACACTTGTAGGGGAAAACACAAGATACATCCTCCGGAAGGAAACAAGAGTGAGATTAACGAGTCTGCTGCTTGGGGAAAAGGTTAAACGCTTTCTCCTAGATTACACCACTTTCTGCTAGGATAAGGTCTGGAAAAAAGGGTATCAAACCTGGCTTATGCTCCGAATGCATGTTTGAATTTTCTTTCTATGGCGTAATGCTCCATATAAAAATGGAAATGCTACGCATTTGAGGATGTAATGCAATGATGCTTATGTATGCAAAATGCTAATGCAGGCTCAGATTGCCGGGGATATGAGGATATGTGATCCAAGGATTACGATTGTGCCAAATATGGTTGGGCTTTGGATGTAGATTACCATATGAGAACTAGTTTTTAAGGATAGATTACCATGCGAGAACTGGTGGCAAAAAGTTAAGTTGTTAGACGAGAACTGACTCCTTAGTTATGTATCTGCTGGGAACTGATTTTATGGATTTTCAGACGAGAACTGGACTTTGAGACGGTGTTTACCAGACAGGAACCGATGTTAAAGACAGGCCAAAGATATGGTGACCAAGTGAGAACTGGTTTAAAAGTGAGTTGTTAGATGGGAACTGGTTTAAAATTTGTCTACCATACGAGAATTGGTATCTTGAGATGATTTTCCAGATGGGAACTGGTTTTTAAAGGTAGACTGACATATGAGAACTGGTGGGCGGAGATTAAGTTGTTAGATGAGAACTGACTTTTTTCTTGGTTTGTCAAATGAGAAATGACTTTGAAAGTAGGCTAACAAACAGGTGACCAGACGGGGACTAGACTTGAATGTCGTCTACCATACGACAACTAGTATTTCATGAAGGTTTATCAGACGAGAACTGGACTTTAAAAAGGTTGGCCAGACGGGAACTGGATTTTGGATGAATGGTTAGCCAGATGAGAATTGGACTCTGAAATGATTTTCCAGATGGGAACTGGACTTTGGATTGCTGAGTGATATTGGGTTATAAGGTCCTCTAATGTCAGGTTCAAGTTGTGGGGTGAAGCTCAAAGATAGCATGCAATTCCTTATACTTATGACATGACTGATGCCTGAGGATGATTTATGCAATCATTATGAAAATTTCCAAAAATGGAAGGAAGGTCTCCGTAGCAAGGCTTCTCGTTTGAAGGCAAAAGGGTACTTGATGGGGTAATAACATGATTCCACGACACTCGTCTTGAACTCAATGTTTGTTGATGAAATGGAATTGACTTGCGCAACCTAAGCATAGAGAGGTTCTACCCCTATGCAGCGTACTTTACCCCCATTCTGGCGTGTCTTTGTAGAATTTTCCCTGAAAATAAGTTTGAGAAATAGCTTCCCTGAAAGATTTACCCCAATACTCTAAACTTTGACTCGGCCTACCCCCGATTATCCAATTCTTGGAATGGCTAACTTTGTTGTGCTCTTGAAGACAACTGATCTTACTAAGCTCTTTAAGGTGATCTTCCCCGGTATGTGCATGGAAGCGATTTAACTCGTTCTGACTGGGCGTTGGAGTGATTCACCTCTTAGTCACCATAACCTCTGGATGGTCTGCCCCAGTTTGGTAGAGTCTTAAGATGACTCTCCTCTAACCCACCGACTTTTGGCTGTTTTTCCCCATAATCAAATGATTATTCGAGGACTAACTGATTCCATACTCACTGGATGTCAATACCTCAGATCCAAAAGACTACAAGGTACACTTGATTTTGATCCTGACTGTTGAATGATTCAGTCCTCTTTGACAACTCCTTGTTGGAATTTCCTCAGTGTCAATTACTGACTTGCAATTAAAAATTGTTCATTCACGAATGGTAATTTTAATGCGATTCTCATGCAGATTTTGAAAAAAACATCATTAGTAAAATGGCGTAATAGTGTATGTAGAATGGACCATTAGTCCAAATGCAATGCTGATTTAGCTAGTGAAAGCAAGAAGAAGACTATCAAATCTTTAGGAGTCAGTTTACGCAACCTTGTTGTAGTATGCTTTCAGAGTAGACCCTGCTTCAATTAGGACTTTTGAGGGTTGAATTATGGTCTGATTCACGATTATTGAAACAAAGGATATAAGGCTCAAAGTTTGTTTTAAACCCACCACTTCTCCTTGATGTTCTCCAGTCCTACATTTAGCTAATTTGGCACAAGTGTCACCTTTCAAAAAGTTTATTGAATGGTATGAATGATGGTTAAGGAACCCACAATGTTTTCGAAGTGACAGTCACCCCTCTTATCTTCAAGGTTTTGTAGTCACCCGACTTGTTCTTGCTCGAGGATTTTTCTTTTGTAATTCTTTTTGCTTTTTTCTTTTTATTCTTTTATTTATTTTTCCATATTTTTTTTGGACTGACTCTTTTGAATTTTTTCGATTTTGAAGTGCAGTGGGATGCCCTAACTTTTTCCTAATTCATTTTTTTTTCTAGTTTTCGACTTAGCAAGCTTTTTTATTTCTTTTTTTTCTTTTGATTCTTTTTCTTTTTGAACAAATCATGTGGCACTGGTTGTCTTGATTTCTTTGAAAGGGTTGTGACTGCCTCATTCCTTGCAATGAGAGATAACCATTGTGGTTTTGTATTCTCTTGATCTCCTGACGCATGAGGAATACAAAGGCGATTGATCCTCAAATGCATACTCCTTTTGAAATTTGAACGCCTTGTCAAATTAACTAATGACTACCCTGCCCCAAGTTAAGATGTGAGGGTTTTTTCATACGAAAAGAAACTTCTACTTCCAGGCTCAAAGGGGTTAATGAGGGTCTATCTCCCTTATATCTCTAGTGTTTATGGGATTTAAAACAATATTTGTACATCATCATCAGGATTTTATTTGAAAGCAAACCAGCAACAATTATGGGTATTTCGTTTTCATCATCCTCCCTCTAATATTTGTTAAAACAACAATTTGATAAAGTGGAGTGAATGGGAGGTACATGTGTCTGTGCTTTGCAAGAAACAAGAAAAATGAGCAAATTCGACATGATTAATTCAAAAAAAACACAATTACTTCATTAATATTACCATTCAAAACAATAATATTTGAAAACAAGTAGCACTTAACAGGAAAGAAAATACAATGTAAATGATAAAAGAAGTCCCATGATTTCCAGCTCTAAGGATATCTTCTATCTGGACCACTGGCTTTAGGAGATGACCCTTGAATTCTTTGAGCTCAAACACATGAGTGGTTGACGTGCACAACCAAATTTCCTTCTGGAAAGGATATGTACCCTTTATCAATCAACTGTTGCACTTTGAATTGGAAGTCTTTGCAATCTTCAGTTGAGTTCCCCATGGATCCTCGATGATATCCTCATTGCACATTGGGATTGTACCCAGGAGGGTATGACTCTAGCAACGACTTGAGAGTCTTGGGCTCTACCAATGAGCTTTGAATTATATGTGGCAAGAGTTGATTGTACAATATAGGAACTGGATGAAGAGAAGCACTCATTCTTTCCAAGTTGTTGCAAGGCCTATGCTGGCTCTGAGGTTGATAGTTCTGTCGCTGAGGAGCATAGGATTATTTGTACCAAACCGACTGTTGAGCAGCAGTTGGAATAGATACAACATTAGTTTCTCCTTCCTTTCTCTTGGGGAATCCAACATAAGATTTCTTTACATCTTCAAAAGAACCAGGTGCAACTTGAATCTTTCCCATTTTGATATCGCTTTTGACTCTCTCTCCCTTCATCACAAGATCTAAAAACCCTGCTGATGCACACCCAACTAACTTCTCAAAATAAGGCCCCTGAAGTGTATCCATGAACATATCAACGAGCTCTCTCTCCATCATTGGAGGTTGAACACTGGCCGCAAACTCACGCCATCTCTGGGAATATTCCTTGAAACTTTCACTCCCCTTCTGAACCATATTTTGTAATTGCATTTTGTTAGGTGTCATGTCACTATTGTATTGATAATGCTTGACAAAGGCCTCAGCAAGATCTTTCCAAGTTCTGACGTAGGTTCTCTCTAACCCCATATACCATTCCAAAGATGCCCCAGCTATAGGCTATCTTGGAAGCAGTGCATGAGCAACTTTTCATCCTCAGAGTAGGCAGACATCTTCTGATATTAGGCCCGGATGTGAATTTTGGGGCAGGTTGTTCCCCTATATTTTTCAAAGTCTGGGACCTTGAACTTGTGCGGGATCCTCACACCAGGGACTAAACCCAGATTAGTCATATCGAGTCCAGAAGCGTTATGGTTCTCATAAGCCTGCATTCTCTCCTCGATCATTTTAAACTTCTTATCGGCTTCAAATGGGAGACCAGCATCCAGGTCACGCATAGAGAATGCATCTTCTTGTCCGTCTTGTTCCTAATGATGGTTGTAAGATCCACTGGCTCTATGGATAACACAAACACTTCCCACACTAATACCACTAGGAATTCCACCAGCCACACCTCTACCAGGAGTAATAACAACATTTGCGCCACTTTCGCCCGGAGGAATGACAACACCAACACCGCCTCCACCAGGAGGGTTGACAATACCAACACCACCAAGAAGGACCACTCCACTGCCATCCACTCTGAGAGCATAAATAAGAGGCTGAACCAAAGTTTTCAGTTGTTCTTACCCTTGGGCCACATTCTGCATTAGTTCCATGAACTGGTTCATACGGGTTCTGACTTCCAACAATTCTAATTGTACCTGATCCATGATCCGCCTCTGGTTGTTGCGAGTTGCGTAGTGGTGACAAATCAAGTATGAAGTTCTGAAGATAAGACCAAGTCATAATAAGAATCCCCATCCCTGAACACCTGCTACTAATGCGAGTATGCAAATGTCATGTTCAATTATTTCCAAGGAATCTTTCTTCTTTGATTCAAGGTTTTTTTTACAGAAGAACCACAAGAAATAGATGGGCAACTTAACTACGAGACCCAAAGTTAAGATCCTTGGAAATAAAAGAGCATGAATTTCAGAATGAAAACATGTTATAATGATATGGATGCAGAGACATGGGATCAAAGCTTCCACAAATTCTGAACACTTGTTGTACTGTTGACAGAGTAGGTTCAAAATTCTGCTCTAACGAGAAATCCAGAATATCAGAATAATCAGAATACCATGCTTAAAAGTTCACACTGACCAGAAAACCAGGTAGGTTGAAGGTCAAGGTTTCCTATAAAACCAATCCCTTCACACATGTGGGTTCTAGTCTTGGACACAGACATCCTAGCAGGTCCTCAGTATCATGGACTCTTAGGTCGAGAAATGATGATACGTTTACCATTTCTAGTTTGGCATCATCATCAATCAAGAAGGCCTCAAATGATTTCCCATGAACGGTCTCTGGAGTCGTAAGCTCTCTAAGTTAACACCTATCATTTGCACCATACGCGCAGGATAATAAATCTCCAAAGAAAACCTCGTCTGAATGTGGGTTTTGTGTCAACTACACATAGTCAAACGCCACGCAATCCACGTTACTCTCCACTCTAATCCTAAGTGTATACTCAAGCCTGGGTAGTGGGCTTATCTCTCATGGAACAACCCTACCCAATAGTACAGCAGCAGCAGAGCAATATGATAATAGGAATTAAATGCAACAATATAATGCAAATGCAATAATATGCAACAAATAATGTACATAAAAGCATAAAAAATAAACACCCAAGACATAAACAAACAAGCTCAAGGATTGACTCACATAAGGAACTTGAGTCCCCAGCAAAGTCACCGACTGTCGCAACTACAAAAATCATCTGGTGAAAAAACAGAAGAGTCACCACCGATTGTTATTATCCATACATTGGAAAGGAAACGAACTAAGAAAACCTCAAAGAAGGGAGAAGACATAGTCATTGCAACCAAGTCCTGAGTTTGGGAGTTGATTACGTGAGAGAAAGGTATTAGCACCGCTTTACGTCTGTTGTACTCAACGGGATCCATGCTTGTTGTCTAATCAAAGGGTGTGTTATCTAAAGCCTACTGGTAAATGGAAACGAGAAAGGAAAAAGAAAAAGGAGACTCTATAGGACTTCGCCTTCCTATGCCTACATATTCCCTCGTACAATGGGAAATTCAGAGTCAACGTAGTTCGGAAACCTAGGGTGAAAGGGGGGAAGGTTGCTCGCCAAGACATCGTCGTCTTATGCCTACGTATCCTCATATGGTATAAGAAATCATAACAGCCATAGTTTGGCGGAAATTGTTAAGTGTTTTAATGAGCGATGTGAAGTTTAAATTCCAGCAGTTAGGCTCGATGGTTGTTTGCGATAGAACGTAAAAATAACGTACTCTTTCTGAAAAGGGTTTAACACACGATCCCGAAGGATAAAAATGATTTGAATTTGTTCATAAGTTTTAGAGAAGTGAATTGATTTGGTTTGAGATTCACATTGCACTAAAGTCTATGATATAGTAGCGAATGCGTCGCATAATCGCCCCTAGATGGGACGTACACTAAACACTCTAGACGAAGAAAGGATAGACTCCTCACTCATCATTTCCCATATACTTAAGGCTCATGGCGCATAATATTCATCGCATTTCTTAAGTGTTTTGAAGTTGTTATGAGAGAGAAAGAGAAAGACATACGGAAGGTCTAAGGGGAAACTCGGTCCTAATGTTGTCATGCAAAATGACCCTAAGGTCGGGATGCGAGAGGAAATTCTATCCTAATGTTAGCATGCAAATATGGACCTATGGCTGAGGTTAAAAGGGACAAACCTAATGTTATCATGCATGGATTAACTCCTAATGTCTATCCTACTCCAAGCTTAATGAAAAATTAAGTTGGACTAGGAGGCCTTAAGGAAGCATGCAATAATAAGACAAAACAAGAAAAATAAATAAAAAACAGTAGCTATGACAGCGCTTCATCTTCAGAACAACAACAAAAATCCACCAGGTAAGCACAACAACATTTAACAACTCATGTTTTAACATATAATAGGTGTAAAAAGCAGCAAGCAGAATGGATGCATAATTGGCAGTATGCTAAAATTTAGAATACCAGGTGTGAAAAGTCAGGCAGCATGTGTGCAGCAACATTAAATCAATACTTCAAGCAAGTAACGATCATCAACAAGCATGCATAGCACAATTAACATGTATCGAAAATTAGGCACAAATGAGTTCAATAAGATTGCACAATTAAGCATTGAACAAGAATATCATGCGAATCAAACTCAACTAATTGTCTCAAGTAATCATGCATTTACGGATCGGAAAAAAATGTAAAGACATGACATATATCCAGCAAGATAAACATCAATAACCAACAATTGACATTGTAGAAATGATTATGCAACATGATCATCACACCAAGAATGCAACACAACAATCATAGACATGCATGACGAAAATCAAACGTCGTGTGTCGAAGAATCGTGTTCATACTGTCAAGAATGATGAAACAGGTCAAAAATAGTCCACAAAAATGCATTGTATCAATCGTTGAGGTTTAAGGATGAAAAGGACCCCAAACAAGGTTGAAAGTTCAAGAAAAAGACATCCTACCCTAGTGGTAATTGATTACCTATATGTGGGTAATCGATTACGCACTTGAAAACTTCAAAAATAATGTCGAAAAGAGCAGGGTAATTGATTACCCATATTATGGTAAACCATTACCAATGAGACAGTGGCAAAATTTCAACTTCCAAAAAGCACTTTTAGTAGCAAAACACTTATCTAATCATCCAAATGAATAAGAAATCAATTGTGCACAAAAATCATGTCCAATCACAACAATCAAACATCAATTGGATCCAACAAACACCAAAATCAATAATCCAAACAAGCAATGGATCAAATATCACCAAAAAGCCAAGGATCTATATTGTGAAATGCAAGATTAAGCAAAATCAAAGCTAGATCTAGAATTTACCAACCTACAAAGTTGAGATTTATTTTGGTGAGTGTTGTTAAGCTGCAATTAACAGATCCAAATAAGAAATCCAAGGATCTCTGAAGCTCTAGCAAGAAAACTTGAAGATCCAAGCAATAACTCACAAATAAGCAAAAGCGCTTCCAAAAGTGATTCCAACAACTTAATTCAAGATCCAAATAAACTACAAAACCAGAATTGAACCAAGGATGATGATGCAATGAAGGTTTAGCTCAAGGATTCTCAAATTGCAATGTACAACTTGTGAAGCTTTTGGATATGGAGCTTTTGTGAGGGTTTTGGAATGAGAGGAAAGTTGAGAGAATTGAAGGGGGGGTGTAGAAAATTCAGAAAATGAGTGAGAGTTATGAGAGGTTTGAAGCAAAATGATTTAAGTATGGTTTAGGTTTGGAATTAAATGTGGTTTGGAGTGTGGGTTAGTGTTTGGAGTGGAAATTAGGAATGAGATTAGGAATGAAAATATTTGAACTTTTGGAGGGAATGAAATTAATTTGTGAAGATGAATCAAATTTTAAACCAATTCTAGATCCTTCTACTGATGCACATGAAAACTCACATGACCAAAATGCAATCCAAATGCTACAATGCTGAAAAATGAACAATCTGGGAAAATTTTCCTGTGGTAATCGATTACCCAGATTGTGGTAATCGATTATCCAGATTGTGGTAATCGATTACCACATTCAAAATTACAAATTTGGCGCCACAAGGAGGAAAACTTGGAGAATCACCCATAACCACTTGTTATGAGCTTTGTTCTACCTTTGAAACTTGTCATTTGATATTGCACCTGTATAACTCCTGAAATAAAATCTAAACTGTCTCATACGCTCAAAACGAATCGCTGAAAAAAATAATTGTGTGCTTGATCGCTGAGCAAAATAAATGTTGAAGCCTCTGATGCTTGCTGCTTAAAAACTTGCAATAAAAGAAAACCTTGAGTCATAGAAACAACTTGATCCCATGTCCCAAGAACTAATGTCATGATATGCATAATGATAATGCAAATGAACAAAACATAAGCCAGTTATAGTTAAAAACGAAACGACAAATTTTGGGATGCTACACTATCATACTAATTTTAGATTCAATATTTCACTTTAGTTTACTCTCAAAATAAATTTGTAGAAGTGTGATTTTAATTAGGGTTACAGATTGATTAGAATCAAACATAAATGTGAAAATTCAAATTCTGTCCAATTTTATTAGAATCGCATATTACACATGATTCTAATCACAATGTAAAATCTGAGTTATCTGTTGATTCTATCCAATTTGATTCGAATTAGAGAATACATTTGATTCGAATTACAATATAAAATTTGAGTAATATTTTGATTATGTCCAGTTTGATTCTAATCACATTTTACACTTGATTTGAATCGTGACACTGTTTGAGTCAAATCACATATTACACATTGTTCAAATCATGACATTGTTTGACTCGAATCATGGTTTACACACTCTATAAACTTCAAGAACATATTGAATCAATCAACTTAATTGAGCATTTTATATCCTTTATTTTTATTTTTATTTTTATTTATTTCTCATATTAGTAGTTCAACTTCACATGTTCGTACTTTATTCTTTTTGAAGTAGTTAAGAAACTCACATTTGAGAAAATAATTCCTCCCTTAGCCTAATTGCTTGAAGAAAAAGGAAATCATTTGTTAAGGGATACTAGTCGACCCCTAACTAACTTTCATAATTCGACATTAGATTTGTACTTGCTCTCATTCATTTAAAATATTATAAGAATTGCTCTCTGAGTACTCCCTTTGTATCCCTTTGTATCGACGATCACTCTCTTTCCAAAAGCCTCAAGCATCACATGCCCGTCAACTTTTGTTCAGTTCGTCCTTGAACAAAATTCTGAATTTATTCCTTAAAATAATTCTTATTTTATAAAATATAAAGTTATTTTTAAAAAATTAACTAAATTTTTAAATATATTTTTATTCAAAAAAATTAAAATCACTCGGCGATGTTGATGACAAGCATACTTAAAACTCAAAGAATCAGCCTCGCCCGATTCAATTTTTAATATTATGGCAAAAAAGTTGTACTTAAGATTAATTTGATAAACTATATATTCTCTTTTATTCATTTGGCTTATGTTTGATAAGATTAAACATTATGTTTGATAAGATTAAACAACTAGTATTGTGTATGTTCCTTTGACAAAAATAGAGTTGCTTGATAACAATCATTTCTCACAATTAGTTAAAAAAATGTCTTTCAAATAAATTGGTATAATCAGGTGGGTGTGGTAACTTTAGGTATTTTTTTAATCAAAATGATAAATAAAATAAAAAAAGATTACAAGAGGATCACAAGAGGGGCCAAGCCAAAACCCCTTAAGAGTAAAGTCTAAGCCTATGGATACCTAACTTGTCAAGTAAGTAATCTTGATTTTACTATGAACAACATTAGACCAAGTAAGAGATCTAGAATTCAAACCCAAATTGGCAAGCGAGTCTGCATTGCCTTCTCTTTAGATGTGGGAAACCAAAAAATCAATAGAATTTGAATAAGTAATACAATTCATCTAACAGGATTTCAGTCTCTAAGGGACCAACTTGTGATTAGATAAGGCTTGAACAACCAAAGAAACCAATTCAAGCCAATTTCTAGCCTTTGCATTCTCCAATGTAACAATGGCAGTAGAGGTCTCTGCCATCAAGACATATCCGCATCCTAAATAACCATAAAAGCTACCCACAAAAATACCCATATTATTCCTAAAGACTCCACCATAATCACCAATGGAAGGAATGTCTCTAGCAGCCCCCATCAAGATTACATTTTAATCAACCAAGAGGGCGAGGGTGCCACAAAATGTATTTGGTCTTAATCGGCTTATGAGGATTAAAATTAATGCTTAAATGCTTAAGAATAGATAAATTAGAGATTAAAGAACTATAAACTTTAGCAGTGTTGTTACCATCAATCTTCACTTGAGAATAAATGAAAGTAATACATGCAGACCAAGAAGGATTCTTGCCTTCAAATCTGGAATGATTCCTAGTTGTCCATATCTGATGGAAGATATTAATGGTGCATGCTATGATAACAACCTTCACCTGAGGGGACCAATCCAAAATAATGGTATGCTTGCAATCTAAGACACAACCAATATGCTAAGAAAGATTAAAAGCTCAAGTGAACCAATCCCATAATCTCTGAGAAAACAAATAGTCAAAAAACAAGTGATCGGAGTTTTCTGCATTCTTTTTGTAAAACTCACAAATAAAGGGAAGGGAAAAAGCGCTAAGGGTCATGTTATCATCAATAGGTAAGCAAGTATGCATGTATCTCCACACCAGCATAGATCTAGAAGGGGAATGCAGGAGTTTCAAGGATAAACCGACCAGAAAGAGCAAGGATTAGGTTTATCCAGGAAAAAGATAAGCTTGCTTCAAAGAGAAAGAGAGCCATTGTCAGAAGCCAACCAAATCTTCTCATCAACTATGTTTGAAATAGAAAGCCAAAAATTGTCTAGCAAAGCCTGGAGAGGAGGAAAAGTACCTTTCATTCTGTCAGAAATGTTCTAAGCATTGTTGTGCAGAAATTCACTCAGTTTTAAAATAAAAGAATTATGAAGGTTATCAAGAATTTTGAATTTTTGAGCCAAAGACTCATCAAACCAGGAATTCATCCTAAAATTGGTATTACATAATTACCAATAAGCCAATGAGTATTCTCATTGATAGTTCCAAAACTCTCTTTGCAACTACTCCAAATAGAGGATTTAATAGAGTGATTTATAGTTTTCTTGAAGACAAGAGCTGAGACCAACATTTGTTTTCTTGAAAAAGGTTCCAACACATACAGTAGAAACTCTTTAAATTAATACTCGGTAAATTAATAAACTCTCTAAAATAATAAATTTGTCCGGTCCCGATTTGGGCCAATGTAAAAAATTGAAAAACTCGATAAAATAATAAGATAATAATTTTTCGGGAGATCCCTTTATAATTTTCGGTCCCAAGAAAATCATAAATTAATAATTCATAGAAATTGAAAAAAAAAATATATTACACTCTATTGAAATGTGATTCAATAGTTGTCTCTTTTCCTTTAAAGTTCAAGTCTATTTGGAGCTTATCTCTAACTTTTCTTATTGCATCCAATAGCTCAGGTGTTGTATTTTTGTATTGTATCATAAAGTTGTGAAGAGTGTTCGACGCCATAAATGCTTCCTTTCGCGTAACAGGCTCCAAAGATACTGTATCATCTTCGCCGTCATCCTCTGCATTGTTCTCAATGATAGTACCCATAATATCTTCTAAACTCTGAACCTCCGAACATGCTTCATTTTCACTTGGGTAGTTCATTAGGTTGTCGATATCTATCTTATTACGATAGCCACATTGATTGATCATAGTCTTGAGGTCTTGGTATGTACAGTATAATTATTTAAAAACTCTTTAAATTAATAATTATTAATTTATCGATAAATTAATAACTCTTTAAATTAATAAATTTTTTCAGTCCTAACATTATTAATTTAAAAAATTTCTACCGTATATACAAATTAGAGGCTTCATTATAAGTCTTCAAAGATCTAATGCCAAGGCTCCCTTCATTCTTCTTTTTCCAGCAAATTTTCCAATCCACGGTCATAATATAGGTGATTAAATTAAAATTAAATTTTTTCACAAGTATTCAACCTATATAATTAACTGTGTAAAATACTTTTAACATTTCAATTAATTTTTTTATAAAATTATAAACTTTAAAAAAAAATATATATATTGTGGAACGGATTAAGTAAACAAAATTAGCATAACCATTAATTATTCTGAAATGGATTAAATAAAAAGTATAACCATAAATTATTGTGGATTGAATTAAATAAAGAAAAAATTTAATTGTATATACTGATAAGTATAAAGTAATTTTATATTTAATTTGTAATGTTATAAAATTAACTTAAAATTTATAATACAATACATACGAATTAAATTCCAATTAAATTTTCATAAAGAAAAAGTTAAATAAGAAAATCAAAATTGACGCCGACTCAAAACACTTTTTTTTTTTTCTCTATATAAAGTAGAAAATCACTTTCACTCTCTCTCCTTTTTGGTTATTGGGTTAGTTTCGTCTCTCTTACCTCACTGATCACATTTTTTCTTCTTTCTCCGTATATCTCTCTCACTCTCACCTTCCAAATTCCCCTCTTTCTCCCTTCTATCGTCACAACTCTCTGATTCTCTATCTCTCCACCACACCATAACAATGGTGGATCATCAAACCGTTTGCTGCATGTGCGGTGACGTTGGTTTCCCTGACAAGCTTTTCCGTTGCAACAAATGCCGCAACCGCTTCCAACACTCGTAAGTTCCATCCATCTCTTCTCGTCAATCATCATCTTCTTTTATCATATATGTGCGAGTGAATTAATCATAAAACTTAATTTAATATTTCTTTAATTTTTTTCAGGTATTGTAGCAACTACTACGGAGAACAAGCGGAGATAGAACAGTGCGATTGGTGCCAAAGTGAAGGGAAGAATTCAAGACATACAGGTTCAAATTCAAAGAAACCAGTGACGGAGATCGTTGGAACAACAACGAACCGTTTGGAATATCCTGGCGAGAAAATAATGAAACAACATGACCGTGAAGAGAGTGGCTCTGAAAAAGGAAAGAGTCCTTCTCCGTCGCCACGAACCGCCACACGTAGGTACAAGCTTCTCAAGGATGTAATGTGTTAGATAACTCGTGATCAAGAAGAAGAAGATAGATGACGGTGATGATGAAAATGAAAAATAGGTGACTTTTGTGTTAAGAAGATGTATGTGCTTTGTTTATGTCTATATAGCGTGTAGTGTGTTTGCAACAAATTAAAGAGTGTGTTTTCTTTGAGTGTTTTTCTCAACTTCTTCTCTTGTTATGAGTGGCTTTTCAGCAAGTTGTGAATAATAAAAAAACTATGTAGTAACTTTCAATCTATGTCATAAATTTTCAAGTTCTTATCTCCACTTTCTTTCTTTCTATTTGTTCCATTATAACTATAGTATATATCTATCTTTAATCACATTCACACATATATTTTATTGCTAATAAATACTATTCACAAATAGGTTCCATAAAAAAACAATCTAACTATATCATTTTTCATTGTTTCATTTTATTAAAATATTATGAGGGTAATGCATGAAATACATACATGAAATGACATAGGTTTCTTGCATGAGAAATGATGTAAAAACTAATATTCTATTGAAATTCAATTCTTTTAATATGCAAAGGTTAGTTAATTATTCATAATATTTTAAAATTATTATAATTATATAATGTAAATAATATACATAGAGTTCTTTTTATCTTGTTATTATTAATTTACAAAAATAAGTTGAAAGTTTTGGATGAATGAATTTTTCTTTTGGGCGAAGATATCATAGTACCGGAATCCTGTTTCTTTATAACACTTTGCAGATTCATTGAAAGCCTTTAATTGCTAGGACCTCTCTATTATTGTCCATTGTCAATGAAATTGAAGAGCTTCTTTAATTAGAAGTGGACGATTTTCACCACGTAAGTTATTATTATCCCTTCGTTCTCTCTCACTCTTTAATTTTTTAATTATAAATAAAATATAACCTGTGTGCTCCGCAATCTCAAGAACCATGTATCTTTAAAATATAGGTCAAAGTCTACTCATACATTTCTTGCATGTCTTTTTCATTAATTAATTTATCATACATGAGTAAAAAAAAACCATCACGTATGTTAATCTGTAAAACTATTAACCGAGAAAAATCGATATTGTTAAATTTAAATATCGTTAGAATGAACATTATCGCGAGAGTGCATAATCTGGTATGTATAGTTTTACGTGTGATTTTTTAATATTCTCTTTGGTTTTATTTATTGTCTCTAGTAAATAAGAGAAAATTTATTTTTTAAATTCATTCAATAATTAATTTATCTGATTTATATTTTGTGAAATATATTATTTATTTAATCAATTTAAAAAATAATTCTTTTTAAAAATAAAACTAGAGATAGGATACAAATATTGTTTTTTAGATTAATTGAATAAATAATTTATGTGAAAAAAAATATAAACTAGCAATAGTAAATACAAACTAGCAATAGCAAAATAGCAATAAGTAATGTATCTGATTTACATTAGTTATTAAATAAATTAAAAAATAATTTTTTTTTTTATAAATAGAATGTTAGCACTTAGTTTATTGAGTAAAAAATTGTACTTTTTGATAATAAATATTTGTCTAGTAAAAATGAATATTTGGAGAGAAAACAGTGAATGAAAAAGTTTTTAAATGAAGTACTAGAGTTTCTAGTTTTGGTGGTTGTATATAGACCATACATTTATGTCTCTGTGTGATTTTTTTCTATCAATTGTTTGTACAGTGTTGACTCCTAGTTTGTGAGTTATCTTCAAAGTACACAATGACAAGGCCTCTCCTTCACTGTGCCTGTTCTACCTATTTATTAGAAACCAACAAATACTATCTCATTGTGCTTTTGAAAGTGGACAATTATTTTCACCTTTTACATCTCCTTAATATTAATTTCACCTAAGAAATTTTTCACATAGATAAAATCTCTCTCTTTCATGTTCCAACCTTTGTCTGACCTTCATGTAATCTTCCTACCTAGTTGGGGACCTTATGAAGTGACAACAAAGAAATGAAATCTATGTGCCAGTAAACATATACATCGGCCAAATCTTGTACGGTTCCATGTGAAATAAAAGAGAAAAAAAAAAAGAAAAGAAAAAAGAAGAGAGATGGACAATTAGAGTTCCCCCAAATTTGTCCTAACAATTTTAGATTGGGTCGTTTTCAGCTAACTACTGTACAATAATTCTTTCTTTTGAAAAGCATCATTTTCTCTCTTTTGGATGCATCCATGTTATCACGTGTTGAGAGTGTGAGACTGTTGGTTCATGTATTAGTTTACTCTCAGACCAACTCCAATGGGAGTTCTTAGAGTGAGTTTGCCAACATGGCACTCATATTTGTTGTTTCCAAGATTGCCATGTTGTTGAACGGTGCTTAATTAAGCAACGGTTCTTCAACTGTTCTTATATTAAAATATTAATTTTATAATATAAAAATTATAATTTAATATAAAATTTTATTTATCATTTTAATTATCATATGAAAATTATAATTATAATATGAAAACTATATTTTAATTATAAGTTTAAATTATAAATTTAATTTGAATTTTATTTATTTTATTTTTATTTATTTTAATTTTTAATTTTAATTTTAATTTTATTTTATATCAAATTTAATTTAAAACACTAAAATTAACTAAGGAGAGATTGAAATATTTTTTAAAATTTAATCTAATTTTTTTTAAGTTTATATAGTAGAATGAAATATTTTTCCTTAAAACAACACTATATACCGGTTGGACTATATAGTAGATTGAAATAATTTTCTGTAAAAAAATTAAAATTATTATTTTAAGTGATATAAAATTTAATATGAATAAAATATTAACATATAAAGTAAACTTGTGGGACCCAATATGAGTTCTTCAGAATTGCACCATTGGAGTGAAAAATTAGTTGAGTTGTTTCAAGTTGACGTGGCTTAATAGGTCCCACAAAGAACCCAAAAATGAGTTCACGGTTGGAGATGCTCTCACATATATTATAAATATGATAAATGTTGAATATTTAAGAGTCGTGATCTATATATCTAATGCTTAAAAGTTGTTGACCGAGATGTGATTTCAAGACCTCTTTTGATCTTGTATCATTTGTTCGATGTTTCTCTAGACACTCACTCGGATTTTTGAATAAGTGATATTACTTAGTGGAAGATGGGAGTTAGTGCACCATGTTGTTAAGGGGCTTGTTCACGAGTATCTTCATTTTTTTGTTAGATAGAGAGTAGAACAAAATTCCCTGAAGTTGCTATGTGTTGAAGGCCAATCGTCTTCTTTTTGTGGTTTTTTTTAAGTGGTGGTTTCGTCTACCTCTTACATTGGAGGTCTGTTGTGTCTGTGGCATTAGAACATATTGGATTGTAAGACTAATTGACATGTTTTTTTCTTGTTCGTTTGTTCTATTGTTTTGTTTTGCATTTTGTCTTTTTTTAGTCTACGTTTTTGTCAGATTTGTTGTTCTTGCGCATTGTTGTTGTTAAGTATAACAAGTGTGAGTAGTGTGAATAATAGTCCTACATTGAATAGGAATGTGGTGACTTGAGCATTTATTAGTGGGAGAACCCACACACCTATCACCTTAAGGTTTTGGGTGAATATGTGGTGTCTCTCTCACAAACATGTTCTTCAAAAAAAGAAGTCCCACAATGTTTAATGCTGATGTACATCTTTGACAAAACTAAGGTGGAAGTATGAGCATTCTATTGATGAATGTTGGTTCAAGAAAGCTCAAAATACTGATGAAGAAGCAAATTTGGCCCATGGAGATGATTCCAGAACAATGTTGATGATGGCTACTACTAGTGTGAAAAGGATTAAGAATGAAGAATGGTTTCTTGATTCTGGGTGCTCAATCACATGGCATCACATAGAGAATGGTTGACAATTTTTTATGCTAGCAAGAAAACAAACATCAAATTGGATGGCAGTAGAGAATTTGCTGTTGAAGGTAGTGGAAATATAGTGATCAGAAGCAATGATGGCAAAAGAATCATTATTGAAGATGTGATGTATGTTCTTGAGATGAAGTGCAATCTCATGAGCATTGGTCAACTGGTGGAAAATGGATTCTTAGTGACCATGGATGGTGATTCTTTGAAGTTGTTTGATGCAAAGAAGAGTTTGGTGCTTAAATCAAACATGTCAAAGAATAGAACATACATATGCAACATCACAAGTGAAAAGATGATGTGTATGTCTACAGCAGTGAGTGAAGATGTTGAAGATCTATGGCACAAGAGTTATGGTCACCTAAACTTTAGAAGTCTTAGTGATTTGAATTCTAAAGAACTGGTGTATGGCTTGCCAAAATTGAATGTCAGAAGAGCCATTTGTGAAATATATGTAAAGAGCAAGCAAATTAGCCTTTCCTTTTCTCCTGAAGCACCTAAAAGAGCTAGTGTAGCACTTCAGGTGGTTCACTCTGATATATGTGGTCCTTTTGAAGTATCTTCATTAGGGGGAAGCAAATGCTTTATCACATTTGTTGATGAATGTACAAGAATGATATGGCTGTATACAATCAAGCTTAAGAGTGAGGCTTTAAATTATTCAAAAAATTCAAAACTTTAATAGAAAAGGAATGTGATAAATCTATTAAGATCTTGAGAACTAATGGTGGGGGAAAATACACCTGAAAAGAATTTGAAGCCTTCTATGTCAATCAAGGCATTATGCATGAGGTAACAACTCCCTATATACCTCAACATAATGGACTTGCTGAGAGAAGGAATAAAACTCTTCTGAATATGGCAAGAAGCATGATCAAGAAGAAAAACCTACCACATAAGTTTGGGGATGAAACATTCACTACAACTGTTTACATTCTGAATAAATATCCTACAAAGAAGCTGAATTTGAAGGTACCAGAGGAAGCTTGGTGTGGAAGAAAGCCTAGTGTGAAGCATTTCAAGGTTTTTGGCTCTTTGTGCTACAAACATGTACCAGATGTTAGAAGAAGCAAACTTGAAGATAAAAGTGAGATTATGATACTTATAGGCTATCATCCAACAAGTGCCTATAAGTTGTATAATCCTCTAACTCAAAAGGTACATGTAAATAGAGATATGATTGTGAGTGAGGCTGAGAAATGGAAATGGGAAGAGGATCCAGTATACAATAAAGGGAATCAACAACGTTGCATTTATCCTAATTCAAATGATGAATCAGATAATGAAGAAGTGAACAATAACAATGCAGATGAACCAGAAGAAGAGGAAGCAATTATGAGACCTCAAAGAATCAGACAAGCTCCAAGAAGGTTGAATGATTATGAAGTAATTTCTGATAATGCAGTAAATGATGAATGTGGTATCATTCACTTTTCATTATTGGTAGATGCTGAACCTCTCAATTACAAAGAAGCACTGAAGATAGATGTATGAAGGAAATCTATGATGGAAGAGCTCCATTCAATTGAGAAGAATCAAACTTGGGAGCTAGTTAACTTGCCAGATAAGAAAAAGAAAATAGATGTGAAGTGGGTGTTCAAACTGAAATTAAATCCTGGTGGGAAAATTTCAAAGTATAAGGCAAGGTTGGTGGCTAGAGGATTCTTAAAAAAATGTGGTGTTGATTAAAATGAGGTGTTTGCTCCAGTTGTAAGGCTTGAAACTGTAAGGTTAGTTGTGGCTCTAGCTTGCAAGAGAAGGTGGTCACTTTATCATTTAGATGTGAAATCAACCTATCTAAATGGTCCACTTGAAGAGGTAGTGTTTGTGTCACATCCTCTTGCTTTTGAAGTGCAAAGCAAGAAGAACATGTTGTATAGACTTCATAAGGCTTTGTATGGTTTGAAGCAGACCCCTAGAGCATGGAACAAGAGGATTGATTAGTTTTTGATACAAATAGGTTTCAAAAGGTGTTCAGCAGAGTTTGGTGTGTATGTGCAAAGTTCATGTGAAGAAGAGACTGTGATAATCTGCCTATATGTGGATGATTTTCTCATTATAGGAAGCAAGATATCATAGATTGAAAAAGTAAAAAACAAGTTAAAATCTGAATTTGAAATGACTGATCTAGGGGAACTCTCATTCTTCTTAGGAATGAAGTTTCTGAAGGTGAAAAATGGAACAATTATGCACCAGCAGAAGTATGTAGGTGAACTGCTTGAGAAATTTGAAATGAATAACTGCAATAAATTTCAAATCCATGAGACATAAACTCAAAAGTGGATGAATGCAATGAGGAAGAAAGAGTTGATCCAACATTGTTCAGACAAATGGTTGGTTCATTGAGATACTTGTGCAACAACAGGTCTGACATTTTCTAAGGAAGACTCACTTGATAACTTCTAAAAGGATACTTAGGTATATAAAAGACACAAAGGAGTTTGGTCTGCTATTCCCAAATGGAAGTAAAGATGAAAGAAATGAACTTATTGGATACTCAGATAGTGATTGGTGTGGAGATAGCACAGATAGAAGAAGTACCTTTGGCTATGTTTTCAAGTTCAATGAAGAAACTATATCATGATGTATAAAGAAACAACAAGTGATTGCACTTTCATCTTGTGAGGCAGAATATATTGCAGGAACATTTGCAACTTGTCAAGCAATGTGGTTGGATTCAGTGATGAAGGAACTGAGGTGTGAAATGATGAAGTCTCTGGTACTCATAATTGATAACAAGTAAGCTATTAGCCTTGCTAAAAATCAAATCTCACATGGCAGAAGTAAACACATCGATACAAGGTTTCAATTCATTAGAGAGCAAGTGAACAATGGAATGATTGAAGTGCAATATTGTCCAACTGAAATGCAGCTGGAAGATGGTTTTGCAAAGGCTCTAAAGCTTGACAAATTTGATTTTTTGAGAAAGAAACTTGGTGTTACGAGTGTTCAATAACTATGAATTAAGGGGGAATGTTGAATGTTAATCCATAACTGTCTTGTGTTCAAGTTAGTTAGTTTGTGTATTGTTGACTTGCTTAGCAAGTTATTGTGTAACACATATAAATAACAATTTGTAATGTGAAAAATAAATCAATGAGAATCATCTCTATTCTCTCTCTTCTTCTCCTCCAAGATGTCTTTCAAGATGTCAAAACATTAGAGTGTGTGTGTTGTTTCCTTCATCTTGCAATTACAATCTTGCTGCGCATTAACTGTGTGTTCTAACAATTGGTATCAGAGCCTGGTTCGAGTGAAGGACCAACTCACTTGTATCGATAGTACTTCCCACAGGTGGTGGTTAGGAGGTGTCCTCTTGAAGAGTGTCAACGACAATACAAATGTGGTTAGCAAAAAAAATACACAACAGAAATTGCAGCTGCACAGTTGAAGCTTCCGCTTAAGGGGGAGCATTGTGGAAGCATTTTAGATAAACTCACACTTGATGGGGAGTGTTAAGTATAACAAGTGTGAGTAGTGTGGATAATAGTCTCACATTAAACATGAATATGGTGACTTGAGCATTTGTAAGTGAGAGTACCCACATATCTATCACCTTAAGATTTTGGATGAATATATGTGTCTCTCACAAAAATGTTGCTCAAAGAAAAAAGTTCCATAATGTTCAATACTCCCTAATTGAAAATCCCCCAAACATTTGTGAGTGCTCTTGATTTCTTCAATATCTTTGTAATTGATATTTTTGTATTATAGTTATCTATGATTTTTGCTTTTCTATTAAGAAAAATGCGTGTTTATTCTAATAATGAAAATAATTTAGTAAAACATGATGAATTCATTGCATTTTCAAGAGCCGCGATAAAATAAATATTTTTATGGCATTTGCAATGGCATTACATTGCAAATTGCAACTGTGAGTCCATTTCGTTTATCTGTATTTTGTTTATTTTGTTGTAATATAAATATTTGCAGCAAAACATCCAGTAGCAGCTCTACGTACCAAACATCGGGGGTTTTAGCCCCCACAAGAAAAATAAAATTTTCTTTATTAGCCTTGTAATTAGTCTTATAATTTTACTTTTAAAGTCCCCATTAAATCAATTAAATTCACACTAACTTACTTTTACTTATTTATAATAAATTTAATTAGTTAAATTTTCAACTTTTCATTACTCCAATTTTTATTGTTTAGATATATTTTTATATCATATTACTATTTTTTAGTATATTTAATATCTTATTTTATTTACATTTAATTTATCATCAACTACTTTTTATTTAATAGTGCATCCATTAACTATACTTAAAATATTATTCTTTGTTTTTATCGTATCTGATCAGGTCTGCCACGCGTCGTGAGTACCTGCAAGATGCCTCGATGATTAAGTGAGTAACAGAACTAGAGAGAGAGCAAGTACAGAAAGAAGGTGTAGTGACTGCCAAGACTTACGTGACATAGGGAAGACCAGCACATGGTCTTCGCCCTAGATCAACTGTCCCGTGATCTTCAAAAGGTGAGCTAACCAACTCTTTCAGGAGTGGGTAGTTGTCTGATAACGTGTCCCCGCGTGGGGGGCACGTAGAGTCCGTAGAGAAAGCGCGGGGCTTCTCCGTCAAGAGAGTCCTCTGTCCGACCAATGTACCTTGTTGAGGCTTGTACCTGACAGAGGGGAATTGAGCCTTGTTGGGCCTCATCAACATAGTACTGGGTTAGGTCTGCCCGGCTGAGGGGCAAGTCCCGGCCCAATCCAAAACAATTTTAATTATTTTATTTTAATATTTTAATCTCATTAACTATTACAAATTTATAAAAATGATTTTTTAATATGGTTTTTTATTTAGAAAAAAGGTATTAAATATTTAATTAACTTTTCTATTTAAAAAATCAACCTTAATTAAGAAATAGATAGTTTAAATATTGTTTTGTTATAATATTTTGTTAGGATCAAATTAAGGTTAGTAATTTTTCTTTAGCTAATGAAAAGATTAACTAATTAGGTATTTTATTTAGCTAATGTAATTATCTTTATTATATATTTTGAAATTCTTATTCTTGATCTATGACCAAATGAATTTTTAAAGTTAAAAAAGATCATTGCTATTTTTGAAATGTGGATGAAAACTAAAGAATATATTCTATAAAATGATATATTCATTTATGAGATGTGCTTTGAATTTGTCTTTGACAGCTACAACTGTTAAAAGATCTTTTTCTAGTATATTTGACAGCATTGCAATAAAAAAATGATTTCATCTTTAAAATATGAAAAATCGCAGAAAATTATTGTAGTTGATATATGATTTTATGGATTTTGAGTTTATATCATTATAGTTATATAATTTATAAAATTATAATATATCTTTTTAATCAAAATATATGCATTATTTTCTTGCCCCCGCTAAAACAAATCTCTGAATCCGCCACTGAAAACATCAACCGCAATTTAAAATTGTGGACTAGATTAAAATATCTGTAATGTCAAATAGTGTTAGTTATCTCTTACATCATCTATATCTATTGCAGTCTTGTCTCAAATTCATGTGATCCTAATTTTGGGGTTAAGGAAACTTGTTATAATAAAACACATGATGACCCCATTTGTGGTTTCCTTTGTGTATCCACACTTTCCTTTCTTTCTAATCCATCATCAAGATGAGTCACATGCTTCCTTGGCTTCCCCTCATCCCCTCTATCTTTCCTTGTCTAACTTACAAGCTACTTTCCAAATGTAGGATCTAACACATATTAACTCATGCAATAATGCTCATTCCACATGCAACTTCTCAGTCATTTTTCTCATTCTTTTATGCCATCATTTCAATCAATACCAACCGCATATTATCATTGTTAACTATTAATGGTAATTTCTCATGTATATAATATTTTTGATTCTTTACACATTTTTTTGGCATCCACCAAAAAAAGATATTATAGTATCTTTCAATTAATATATACTTATTTTATCTTTCTAGACACATGATCCAACTGCCTAGCTAGTTATATGAAGTGTTAGGAACTTTTTGAATCTTTTTCTGTACAGATGTTTGTCTCCACTTTTTCATACCCTTGATTGATCTTTCTTTGTATGGGTGGTAGTTTTTAGATGGTTGGACTTGGACATTATGAAGCCCCGTGGTTTATTTTTATACACAAATTTTAAAAGTTATAATATTTTAAGAGGAGGGAAAGGATTGAACTCTGAATTTTTTTAATAAAAATCTGTTTCAACTTCTTAATACACACCACCGGAATAGGAAATTGAAAATGAGCCACATGTTTTATTCCGCTTGTACAATTTTTTACTATTGGTAAAGAATCAAGAGAAAAAAGTATGACAATATTTTTATTGGTTTTGACGTGCAATGGATCTTTCTGTTTCTCGCAGAGAGTGAAATGCGATTTAAAGATGAACTATGTTGTGGATTTTAATGCTTTTTTTATTTCAATGCGGTGGAGAAGAAGGTGATACCTACAAATACTTATACGTTCTAGGATCAAGTCCGTAACAACGATAAATATGAAATTTTATGGTTAAAACATTATATACTTGAGAGTGATGTGCAATCTACCTTTATATTAGGATTTTAGAATTTTTAGATATATAAAATCTTTTTTTCTACAATTGTCGGATAAGACAGGTGTCAGAAGACTCTTAGTAGTACAACCAATCAATCTTCAATGTTTTGTCAGCTCCTATTTAATTAGGTGCCCTCTTAGGATAGATTTTTCGAGAGTTTTGAGATACGAGTACATTCTTTGCGGAGAACTGCTATAGAGGACTAACATCGAGTTTGACATTAATGGAATGATGTTAGTGAACTTTGATCATCTGATTCGACAACCCTTAGAACCTTCATCGATTTTGGTCTCATACGTCATTTGGTAAGATCATGTCATGAACCTTAAATCTTCTGAGCTTTTTTGGGACATGCATATTTTGAAGGTGAGAAAATACTTAGAAGGGGGGTTGAATAAGTATGACAGAAAATAATCAAAGATAAAAACTCAAGTATTTTTATCCTGGTTCGTTGAACTCAACTACTCCAGTCCACCCTTTTCAAGAGTGATTTGCCTTTCTCAACAAGGACTTAATCCACTATTCAAATCAACTGATTACAAATAGCAACACCTAAGAACAACTGTTCTTAGTCTTCTCAAGAGCTACTGATCTAACCTAGATCCTCTTAAGGAAAACTTCCTTTACAAATTAATGTAATACAATGTAAGAGTAATAAAATGCTTCTATGAAAGCTATAAACACAACTGTGTTATTTCTCGAAGTTTAGAACAAAGTATGAACTATAAAGAATATGAGAGCTTGAGAGTTTCTTCGCTTGAGAATAAGTTTGTCAAAATTCGTCACTGAAGAAAGTGCTATGATATCCTTTATATAGCCACTTGAATATTGGAGAGAATATAATACCGTTGGAGAAGATATTTCCAATATCAAATAGTACTGTCCTTTGTACTATTGCAGCAGAGAGACGGCGCACAAAATGTGGGTGTAGCAATTGTCTGCTGAGCTGTGAATTTACCATATATGGAATGTATCAGAGGAATAATATTCTTGCAGAGATTTATGTCTATCTCAATTAAGGAAAGATTTGCTGGCATATTCCAACGGATATATTAAAATAATCTTCTTCAAATAATTCTTCAGATAGTTCAGATCAACAATCAATATCAGAGTCTTCAGTCTTCAGAATCTTCTGGAAACTTCAGAGCCTAAGATGTTCTTCAGATGTTGCTGAATCAGAGTCTGGTGCAGCTGTGTGCTTGAAGCGTAACATGCTCTTAGATCAGAGTCTTCACTCAGATCAGAGTCTTCTCTCATTCAGAGTCTCTTCACTCAGAGTCTTCTTTCATTCAGATTCTTGATAATATATGCAGCGTGTTGTATCTTCAGAATCTTGATGACTAAGCTCTTATACTTCAGATTCTTCTAATCTTCAGATGCTCTTGAGCCATTCAGAATTTATTGTACACATCAAATTTGCTCTTTAAGATTAAAATCTTTTGTGCCTGTAGAAAACAGTTTAGAACAAATTTAGAGAGTATAATTCTTGTATACAAATTATCATTAATGTTATCATCAAAACATAGAGATATTACTAAGACACAATCTGTGCTCTTACAATCTCCCCCTTTTTGATGATGACAAAACATGAGAAATTTGTTCAATAAAAATATGAATTAAAATTACTCCCCCTGAGATTAACAATCTCCCCCTGAAATGAATACTCTAATGGAATTAGATACTTCCCTTTCTGGTTGAGTACATTTCAGATTCAGAGCCTGATTGAAGCCTGGTTGACATATGTTTGACTTCTAGAGTCAAAGCTTGATGCCATATTAAAGCTTGATGCCATATGAACAACTTCAGAACACCTGGTTGTTTATCTTGCCATTTCCTGTCTTGAGTTATCTTTTAGATCATAGTACTCAAGGTTAGATATCAGAGTCTGGTCTACTCAGATTTAGCTATTTTTGATCAGGTTCTGAAAAGATAGATCTCAGGAAAAACTTCAATGAAATTTGTCAGATTTTTTAATAATATCTGGGACACTTAAATTCAAAGAATGTTAGTAACATGTCTGACTTAGTTCAGATAATTGCTTATAGATTTGAACAATCAGATTCTATTTTGTTTCTCCCCCTTTTTGTCATAATCAAAAAGAATTTTAAAAGACAGTAAAGATGCAGAAGAAACACATATCCAGATAAGCAAAAAGATCATTGACATTAAGTCAAGAGAACATCCAGATTCAGATAAAAGCATACAAAACATAACAGAAGAAAATCAAAACAAAGCAAAACATGAAAAACTTGTGCAAAACATCAAGTAGGTTTAGCAGATGAGGCTTGTTGAGAAGCAATGAGTTGCAGCAGTGCTGTAATCCTTTCTGAATTTTCATCTTGCTTAGCCATCCAAGTTTTCATTTCTTTATTTGTTTTCTTTTGATCAACCATAAAATCCTTAAGTTCTTTGACATCCTTCTGAAGATCTGTAGATTCTGAAACAGTAGATTCTGAAATAGGCTGAGTAACATCAGGTGCAGGAATTTCTGGAGGTGGAGGAGCTTCTAGAAGAAGAATAGGAGGAGTGTTTCTCTTAATCCGTTTTTGATAAGCAGCAAACCTTACTTTTGACAATCTAAGACATTGAGTCCTGATTTTCAAAGCCTCCCTATTCAGTCTGTAAAGATATTTCTTCCAAACAGCGTCAGCAGCCTCTTTGTCCATAGTAGTCATGCAAACATCCATAATGTCAGCAAAGTCTGAGACATTATCCTTATCAAAATCTCTTAACAGAGTATAAACACGTGATCCCAATTCTGCTTCATCAGGGATTCTGGGTTTTCTTGGTTGGGTTAGTTGTGTTTGTGGTGTTTGTTCAGAAGGTTGAGGTTGTGAAGATGGATGTTCAGATGTTTGTGGTTCAGAAGGTTGAGGATTGATTTGTGGTTCAGATGTTGGTTGGTTGGTTTGTGGTTCAGATGTTTGTTGGTCAGAATGTTGTGGTTGAGGTATTGAGGGAATTGGTTGGGTTTCTGTTGGTTGTGGAGTGTTTTGGATTTCAAGAGGTTGTGGAGTGAGAGTTTGAGTTGGGGAATTTTGTGGAGAAGGTGGATGTTCAGAAGTTGGAGATTTAAACAGCTGTTTCCAAACACTCTCAGAACGAGGTTGTTTGAGATCATTCAAGCATTCATTAATGTAGCCAGATGATTCATCATCAGATGATGCATCAGAGTGGTTAGATTTTTCAGAAGTTGAAGATAAATTGACAGACTGGTTTAAAGGTGTGACATCTAATATCTCATCAGGATCAATGAGATATTCAGGTTGGTCAGAGTGTTCAGGGTGAACATCCTCTGGAATGGTATATTCTGGGATAGTGTTTTGTGGTTGTGGTGTTGTTTGTTGAGTTTGTTGTGGAATTTCTGTATGTATGTTTGTTGGTTGCTTGGATTGTGGTGTATGAGGGGGGACAGAAGATGGTTTAGAGATAAAAGTTTTAGAAGGTCTGGATCTTCTAAATCTAAGTGGGGAGTCAGAGGGTGTGGGGGTATCAGAATGATGAACAGGATTAGAATCAGTGTTAAATACCTGTTTCAGAGTATCTCTAATTTCTTCAAAAGTTGCTGCAGGAGGATTTGGTTGAACCTTCTTCAGCTTCTTCCTTTTCTTCTTCTTTTCAGCATCTGAATGCTTCCTTTTCTTCTGATGACCTTCACTATCAATTTTTCTCTTACGTCTTCTTTCCCTTGTCAAATCAGGAAGAACTTGGCCTTCCTTCTGCAAAAGATTGGCAGGAATCTCATCACCATCTCTTAGGCAGCGAGCAACATACTCAGCAATAATTTCTCTAGGTTCATCTGAGGTGAATAAAGGAAAATCCTTAACAGGAATCCTTCTTCCCCTAACTTCTTCAGAGTTAGTTTTCCTTGGTTTCTCAGATAAATCATCAACCAGTTTCATCCTTCTCAAAGTTAAACCGTTTATTTCAGAGCCAATGATATAAGTCAGATCTTCTGTTAACCCAGCCTCTTGCAGATGCGCCACAAGTTGGTTTTCTATCAGAATATCTGAAATCAGCCTTCCCATAGGGATCCATGTTCTGACTTTTCCAGATTTATCTCTGGCTGTTTCCCTTGTTTCCTTGACGTGAGACACCAGATGATTAAACAACAAATATGGAAGATCAATCTGAATGTTTTGGTGTAAACAATACATGAAGTAAAGTTGTTCAGCATTAACATAATCAGAAGAGTTTGAAGAGGGTCTGTGAAAGATGGTGCTCATGAAAATCTTAGCCCATATCTTGTAAGTGGGTTTCAAGAACTTAACCTTCTTACGAGGTTCACCAGTAGTACAGATTTCTTGACATACATCTTTCAGGTCTTCACGCGCAGAAGACAGAGAGGTTACTCCATCAGTTGCCTTAAAACCTATGAGTTTCCTTATCAGGTTTTCAGTGATAACTATATTTTTTTCCCAGCACAGAGGAGTGAATGAACTTTGGAGTAGCATATGCATGGATCCAGAACTCCTTCACTAACGTTGGATACGCAGGACCCATAAGCCTATCAAAGTAACCGTCCCAGCCTTGTGCTTTGATTGAAGAAATCAGATCAAACCCATTTTCAGCAAGATCTTCTAAGTCCACGAAACTTTCACACAGTACTTCTAGTGAATCAACAGCAGTTAGGAGAGTGCGTACTGGTTCTTTGACAGTGGTAGCATTTTTGGTAGTAACAGCGTTTGAAGTAGATGCCATTGTTGACGATGATGAAGAAGATGAAGGTTTCTGAGTTCTTTTAGGGTTTGCAAAGAGAGAGAACAACAAACAAAAGCGCATATGTGTTTGAGAATGTGAAAAGTGTGAATGTGTTATGAGAATGGTTTATATAGACAAATAAAGCAAGCATGGGAAACACAACAGACACACATAGGACACATACGCACGTTTGCATTAAATGAAAAGTAATCATTTTTAATTATGATATGACATTTGGGGGAAAATCAAGACAGATTGAGATTTTCAAAGCAATACCTTAAACGTCATAATCAGTAGGTGTACTCCATCTTTTCAGATTCTGAGTGACACGTGTTTGCTTGCATGTGATTCTATAACTCTTAAGAAATGAAACGTTTTCAACTTTCAGATCCTCTGAGATGGTCAGTTCAGAGTTTCACACAAAAAAAAAATTCACAGATAAATTAAACAAGCAAGACAGATGAAATACTTCAGAGTGTTAAACACTTAGCATCTGAGAAGTTGACTCTGAGAAATATTACTCTGGACAAAAATCCATACAAATATTTTTCAGAATAAACTTAAACCTATCTTCAGCAAGGGGTTTTGTGAAAATATCTGCCCATTGATGATCTGTATCAACAAAGGCTAAATTTATTACACCCTTCTGAACATAGTCTCTGATGAAATGATGTTTAATCTCTATATGTTTGGCCTTAGAGTGTAAAATTGGATTTTTGGATAAACATATAGCAGAAGTATTATCACAGAAGATAGAAAGATTACTCTCATAGATTTGATAATCTTCTAGTTGACTCTTCATCCAGAGCATCTGAGTGGAACATCCAGCAGCAGCAATGTATTCTGCCTCTGTGGTTGATAGTGCAATTGTTGGTTGCTTCTTGCTGTACCACGAGATCAGATGACTTCCAAGAAACTGACAGCTTCCAGAAGTACTTTTGCGCTCAACTCTATCTCCAGCATAGTCAGCATCACAGAATCCAACTAGTGAATATTCGTCAGATTTTCTGTAACACAAACCAACATTAGCAGTACCTTTCAGATACCTTAGAATCCTCTTAACAGCAGTTAAGTGTGATTCTCTAGGATCTGATTGGAATCTAGCACATAAACAAACACTAAACAGAATGTCTGGTCTAGAAGCAGTCAAATAAAGAAGAGATCCTATCATACCTCTGTAGAGTTTCTGATCTACCTTCTTACTTACCTCTTCCTTACCTAGAGTGCTTGTAGGATGCATTGGAGTCTTTGCCATTTTGCTATCCAGCATGTTAAACTTCTTCAGAAGCTCTTTAACATACTTGGTCTGATGTATGTAGGTGCACTCTGGAGTCTGATTTACTTGGATTCCCAGAAAGAATCTCAATTCTCCCATCATGCTCATCTCAAATTCTGCCTGCATACATTTAGCAAACTCCTTTCCAAGCATAATATTTGTTGATCCAAAAATAATATCATCTACATAAATTTGACAAATCAACAAATCTTTCTTAATGGTTTTACAAAATAGTGTGGTATCCACTTTTCCTCTGATGAAATTTTTCTTCAGAAGAAAATTACTCAACCTCTCATACCAAGCTCTGGGAGCTTGTTTTAGTCCATAAAGAGATTTTTTCAGTTTGTAAACATGATCTGGAAAATTTTCATTTTCAAAACCAGGAGGTTGGTGGACATACACTTCCTCTTCTATAATTCCATTAAGAAAAGCACTTTTAACATCCATCTGATAAAGAGTGATGTTATGTTGTGCAGCAAATGAAATAAGCAAGCGTATAGACTCTAACCTTGCAACAGGAGCATATGTTTCTGTGTAGTCTATGCCTTCTTGTTGACTGTAGCCTTGAGCAACCAGTCTTGCTTTGTTCCTTTCAACTTCTCCTTTCTCATTAAGTTTATTTCTGAAAACCCATTTTGTTCCAATGACATTGAAACCTTTAGGTCTTGGAACCAGATCCCAGACTTCATTCCTTGTGAATTGATTCAGCTCCTCTTGCATAGCTAAAATCCATTCATTATCTTCCAGAGCCTCATCAACAGATGTTGGTTCTATAATTGACACTAAGCCACAGAAGGAAGATTCAGAAGTTCTGAGAAATGCTCTTGTCCTTATTGGATCATCTTTCTTTCCAATTATCACATCCTCTGGATGAGAAGCTTTCATTCTGGAAGAAGATCCTCTGACTGTTGGTCTTTCAGAAATATGCAGATTGTCAAGTTGGGAAGTTAGAGGCGTAGCATCTGGGTTTGCTTCAGAGTCTTTGTCTTCAGTCTTGTCTGCCTCTGAGCCTTCAGAGTCTGTGAGAATAACTTCTCTATCTGCAGAACTTTCAACTTGCTTTGGCTTTTCAGAGCCAAGCTTATCATCAAATCTAACATGAATAGATTCTTCCACAATCTGTGTTTCAGTATTGAATACTCTGTAGCCTTTAGAGCGTTCAGAATAACCAAGCATGAAACACTTCTGTGCTTTGGAATCAAACTTGTTCAGATGATCTTTAGTGTTAAGCATATAACAAATACATCCAAATGGATGAAAATAAGCAATGTTGGGCTTTCTGTTTCTCCACAATTCATAGGGAGTCTTTTCCAGAAGAGGTCTTACAGACACTCTGTTCTGAATATAACATGCTGTATTTATTGCTTCTGCCCAAAAGTATTTTGCCAGATTTGTCTCGTTGATCATGGTTCTGGCCATTTCTTGCAATGTTCTATTTTTCCTCTCTACAACTCCATTTTGTTGTGGAGTTCTAGGACAGGAGAAATCATGTGCAATTCCTTTTTCAGAAAAATATTTTTCAAAATATTTGTTTTCAAATTCACCACCATGATCACTTCTGACTTTAATAATTTTGCATTCTTTTTCAGTCTGGACTTGATTGCAGAAGTCAATGAACACAGAATGAGACTCATCCTTGTGTTTTAGAAACTTTACCCATGTCCATCTGCTGTAGTCATCTACAATGACTAACCCATACTTCTTGCCTCTGATGGATGCAGTTTTCACTGGTCCAAACAGATCAATATGAAGTAATTCCAATAGTTTAGAAGTGGAAACAACATTTTTTGGTTTAAAATGAGATTTTGAAAATTTACCCTTTTGACATGCGCCACACAGAGCATCTGAATTGAACTTCAGATTAGGGAGTCCTCTGACCAGATTGAGTTTATTAATCTGAGATATACGTCTCATATTAATATGTCCCAATCTTCTATGCCAGACCCATTGCTCATCATTCACAGATACAAGGCATTTTACATTTTGAACTTTAAGTTCTGAAAGGTTAATTTTGTAAATGTTGTTTTTCCTCTTTCCACTGAATAGGATTGAACCATTCTTTTGACATACAGCTTTGCAACATTTTTGATTAAAGATGATATCATAACCATTGTCACTTAATTGACTTATGGACAATAGATTATGTTTCAATCCTTCAACTAACAGAACATTAGAAATAGAGGGTAGGTTACCATTACCTATTGTACCAGAGCCAATGATCTTGCCCTTCTGGTTCCCTCCAAATTTCACGTCCCCTCCAGATCTAAGTTCCAGGCTTTGGAACATAGACCTTTCGCCCGTCATATGTCGTGAGCATCCAGAGTCCAGGTACCATGATTGGTGTCTGGATTTTGCTGCTAAGAACATCTGCAACAGGTATTATTTTACTTTTAGGTACCCAGATCTTCTTGGGTCCTTTGGGGTTAGATGTTCTGTGGTTTTGCCTAAACTTCTGTTTTTCAACATAGTGTTTATTCTGGCTAGCCCTTGGCTT
The DNA here is from genome assembly GCA_963859935.3 of Lathyrus sativus. NCBI lineage: Eukaryota > Viridiplantae > Streptophyta > Magnoliopsida > Fabales > Fabaceae > Lathyrus > Lathyrus sativus. The sequence goes on along the minus strand of OZ012737.1, from coordinate 112,134,438 downwards.
AAACACATAAGTACTCTTTTCAGAGCTTGTATGTTTAATATCATTCAGATGACCAAACTTAAAATGAGAATACAGAGGAGTCTTCTTGATGAAGAGTTTATCAACAGATTTTGGATTGCTTCCAGAGGAAGATTCACATCCAATGCCTCTTCTGTTGTTCCCACTAACACCATAGATCATAGAAGCCATTTTGCTTCTGTCTATGCTTTTAGTGAGGAATCTTTTAAAACTGGAGTCATATTTTTCTAAAATATTTTCACTTGACTCTGTTTCAGTATCAGATTCTTGTTGAGTTGTTTCTAAATCATTTTTGAGTTTTAAATTTATTTCTTTCTGCTCAACAAGTTCTGTTCTCAGAAGATCAATCTCAGATTCAAGATTGCTTTTCAGCTTCTTGTATTTGAGTTTAATCTTGCTGTAGCTTTCCAACATGTCAGATAAAATTTCAACAAGTTCAGCTCTGGAGAGTTCAGAAAATACCTCTTCAGAGTCAGAGTCTGATTCTGACTCAGATTCAGATGATGACGTTCCTTCATCTTGATCATTTGTGTTGGCCATCAGCGCAAAATTTGCACATTCTTCCTCAGATTCAGAAGATGATTCAGATTCATCTGAGTCATCCCATGTAGCCATCAGAACCTTTTTCTTTTTATCAAACTTCCTTTTGGGTTTTTCCTTTTGAAGTTTGGGACATTCACTCTTGTAGTGTCCAGGTTCTTTACATTCATAGCAAGTGACCTCTTTCTTGCCAGATCTTCTGTGTCCAGAAGATTCTCTCTTTTGATCAGATCTTCTGAAGTTGTTGAACTTCTTCCCTTTGTGCTTCCAGAGTTTGTTGATCCTTCTGGACAGCATGGATAGTTCATCTTCTTCTTCAGAAGAAGATTCCTCAGAGCTTTCTTCATTTACCTGCAAAGCTTTAACAGATTTGTTAGATTTAAAAGCTAAGGATTTACCTTTATCTTTCTTCTGGGGTTCATCTTCCTCCAGCTCAATCTCATGACTTCTCAAAGAACTGATGAGTTCTTCTAATGAGATTTTGTTCAGATCCTTGGCCAGCTTCAATGCAGTCACCATAGGTCTCCATCTGGTAGGAAGACTTCTGATGATCTTCTTGACATGATCAGATGTTGAGTAGCCCTTGTCCAGAACTTTCAACCCAGCTGTTAGAATCTGAAATCTGGAAAACATAGTCTCAATGTTCTCAGATTCTTCCATCTTGAACGCTTCATACTTCTGTATCAGCGCCAGAGCCTTTGTTTCTTTCACCTGAGAGTTTCCCTCATGAGTCATTTTGAGAGACTCAAACATATCATGAGCAGTGTCTCTGTTGGTAATCTTCTCATACTTTGTATGAGAGATTGCATTAAGAAGTATGGTTCTGGCTTTGTGATGATTCTTGAATTCTTTCTTCTGCTCCTCAGTCATTGATTTTCTATCAATCGTTTTGCCATCCTTAGTAGGATGTTCATATCCATCAATGACTAAATCCCAGAGATCAGCATCATACCCCAAGAAAAAACTTTCAAGTCTATCTTTCCAATAATCAAATTTTTCTCCATCAAACATTGGAGGTTTGGTGCTGATTCTGTCTCCTTCATATTTGTTGCTTGATGTAGGAATATCACCCATATTAGAAACCAAATAAATAACAGAGTATTCTTCTCACTGGATCTTTATCTGTCACGGTTAAGTGAATGCACACGCAGAACCGGAGCTCTGATGCCAACTGAAGGTGAGAAAATACTTAGAAGGGGGGTTGAATAAGTATGACAGAAAATAATCAAAGATAAAAACTCAAGTATTTTTATCCTGGTTCGTTGAACTCAACTACTCCAGTCCACCCTTTTCAAGAGTGATTTGCCTTTCTCAACAAGGACTTAATCCACTATTCAAATCAACTGATTACAAATAGCAACACCTAAGAACAACTGTTCTTAGTCTTCTCAAGAGCTACTGATCTAACCTAGATCCTCTTAAGGAAAACTTCCTTTACAAATTAATGTAATACAATGTAAGAGTAATAAAATGCTTCTATGAAAGCTATAAACACAACTGTGTTATTTCTCGAAGTTTAGAACAAAGTATGAACTATAAAGAATATGAGAGCTTGAGAGTTTCTTCGCTTGAGAATAAGTTTGTCAAAATTCGTCACTGAAGAAAGTGCTATGATATCCTTTATATAGCCACTTGAATATTGGAGAGAATATAATACCGTTGGAGAAGATATTTCCAATATCAAATAGTACTGTCCTTTGTACTATTGCAGCAGAGAGACGGCGCACAAAATGTGGGTGTAGCAATTGTCTGCTGAGCTGTGAATTTACCATATATGGAATGTATCAGAGGAATAATATTCTTGCAGAGATTTATGTCTATCCCAATTAAGGAAAGATTTGCTGGCATATTCCAACGGATATATTAAAATAATCTTCTTCAAATAATTCTTCAGATAGTTCAGATCAACAATCAATATCAGAGTCTTCAGTCTTCAGAATCTTCTGGAAACTTCAGAGCCTAAGATGTTCTTCAGATGTTGCTGAATCAGAGTCTGGTGCAGCTGTGTGCTTGAAGCGTAACATGCTCTTAGATCAGAGTCTTCACTCAGATCAGAGTCTTCTCTCATTCAGAGTCTCTTCACTCAGAGTCTTCTTTCATTCAGATTCTTGATAATATATGCAGCGTGTTGTATCTTCAGAATCTTGATGACTAAGCTCTTATACTTCAGATTCTTCTAATCTTCAGATGCTCTTGAGCCATTCAGAATTTATTGTACACATCAAATTTGCTCTTTAAGATTAAAATCTTTTGTGCCTGTAGAAAACAGTTTAGAACAAATTTAGAGAGTATAATTCTTGTATACAAATTATCATTAATGTTATCATCAAAACATAGAGATATTACTAAGACACAATCTGTGCTCTTACATATTTCTAGTCTTCCTAGTGGCCAGTTAGATGGATCTTTCGACCCATTTATAAGTTTTTCAGCTAAGTGTCGTGATGTGATGGAGTAAATTGGGTTCGGCCTTACGCTTAGACTGAAACATTAGCCCCCAAGTCAAGACCATCGAATATGGGTTGTGATTTGTTATAACATTGTTAAATTGATTATCTATGTCATGTTCGTAAGTAGGCAAATGTCTCTCCTTATTTTATACGGACATTTCTGAGTAAAATTGTGCTCTTTGATTATTTGGTCTCATTTGGAAGGCAGGTGAAAGGTTAAGGTATTTTGTTTGTGTTTCCTTCCTTGTGGGGAGCTTTGATTGAGCAATATTTGATTGTTTAGGAAAGATCTTTATCATGTGCTTCTTTCCTTTCTTTTTGACGATGAATTGTCCTTTTTAATTTGAATTTCACTTTCGGTTTTCTCCTTACCTCCATATTACGAATAGCATTAGGCTTAGAAATTATAGGTTGAGGGGCGCATTTAATGTTTATCTATCAAATTAGTGTTTGGAGATTAAAACATGAGAAATGTTTTCCTTGGCACCGCTATGTGGCTCTTGGTTACTGGACTCCATTTGTTGAATTGATCTTCTGCAATTCTAGGTCCAAAAGTTTGCTTTTATTAAAGGATGCCTTAGATTTGTTTTCTGTTTTCGCCTTCCTTCATCTTAAATCTTGAAGCTTTTTAAATTTTTAGAGTGATCCTTCTTAGGTTTATGTGTCATTTTTTCACTCGCTCCTTGTTCGTCCGAATCTTTACTAACTTCATATACCTTTCTATGTCCTCTGCAATTTCTTGGACTACCATCACTAACAAGCTTTTGTTATCTTTCTACATTTTATTTCAAAATATCCTTTATTGGTGCCTTTTGTTTTTCTTTCTTGTTGTGTTTTCCTTTGTTCGTTTCAACTTATGCCTTGTTATTTGATGAATCAGTGGCATGATTCCTTTTTTGGTGATAATGATGCATGGATTTATCTTCCCTCTCTTAGTAGTTCCACTATCTAAATAACTAACTAATGAGGTTTATGGCAATGTTACACTAATATGGAGAAGGTTTGTATCAATCTTATCATGCATTCAAATCCCTCGTCATTTCTAATATGGAATTTCTAAGAAATTAAAGGGACCCTGTGTATATTGTTTTGCGATAAGTTTATTCATATCTTTTAGGTCCACCTTTATTCAATCAATATCATTATACGGGGAACCACACTAAGTGGATCATTAATATGTTTGCAACCGTTTGTTTTTTCATTGTATGATACCTTATTTTGAGAATATGGTGTCCATATAGCATTTATTAGATTTTAAAATCAACTTTTTGTGACCCTCTATTTGGCCCCTTCTTATGTTTATCCTCCTCTTGAGCATACATAAGAGTATTCAGCATTTGCGTGCATACATCAAAGTGCGGGTTCACGCTTCTATTTATGCACGATGTTTCATCTTCGATGGGAATTATTATCACTTCCCTCGTGAGATTATGTGCATCACTAGTACCTATGGTCAGCGAAGCTTCCCTCGCGAGATTGGACTTGTATCCATTTTAAGAAATTTTGAGAAAATACATATTTAAGGGCCAATGATTTAACAGGTTTTGACGTAGAGATCTTAGGCGTGTGTCATACCCTAATTTTTACCCATAATATCCCACTCTCATTTGCATCCTCATAATGCATCATGATCACAAACTTGGTTCTCCTCTAGCACTCTCATCCTTGGGTTTGTCTTTGTAAAGATCACCAAACACCTTTCTTTGTATCTTTTCATTTGTATTTATATGCTTTATGTTCCAGTAATCACTAATCAAAATATCAAAAAAATATGCTTTGCGCCTTTTGTTTCTTTACAAGGTAGGGTTTTGTATCAAAAGCATCAAACATGGTTCCTCAGTTAGGGATATGGTCCCTCAAGTTAAAGTGTGGTCAACCACTGATTCTCAAGGGCCTCTTAATTAAGGCATAGCCTCTAATCTCAAAATGTTTGATCTCAAGCATCATTCAACTTCATTTTTGATCAAGGATATCTCAAGTTTTAATAGCTTGTTCCTAAAGAAAAGTCAAAGGTTCATGTGTTTATTTCCATGCCTTCATCAACAAGTTACCTCAAGCTTTGGTCAATTTGATCAAAGGACATTCAAGGGCACATTATTTTGATTTCATATGATCATCAATGTACCTTGAAATGCATGAAAAGTCCAAGATCACAAGTTGATTCCAAGAGGTCTGGTCTAAAAATTCAACATTGAAAGTCAAAGTTCAAAGGATCGCAACTCCTTCAATTTTCAACATTTTTGAATATGACTCTTCTCAACATCCTCTAAGACTTCTCTTTACATGATAAGAGCCATTTATGCTTGAAGGATCATCAAAAGTTTAAAGACATTATAGGTCATTTGTGGACTTAGTGAAGTTTTGCATATTTTCAAGTGATTTTTCTCAACTTTCAAGAATCATAACTTCTTCAACTTTCAACATTTGAGGCTGACTCTTTTTGCATAATGTCATTTGAGATGCCCTATACAAATTTTCTTCAAGGGTCAAAAGCTGATTGTGCTTGGAAGGCCATGAAATTCATTGATACATTACAGGTCATTATAGGTCATTGGGACTTAGAATTTTTCAAGTTTGCACCATTAGAATTTTGTGCCAATTATAACATGCCATAACTTTTGACACAAGCATCCAAATGTAATCTTTCTTGGTACATTGTGATCTTGTTATGATGTTAGCAAGTTACAAAAAGAATGGAATAAAAACGCCTCATGTGCAAGATGCACCATTGATTGAAACATGACCTTATGAAAGTGATTTTTGCACTATGGTTAGAATTTCATGTTCACTAATTCTCAATTACAAGCAAAATTATCACGTGATTTGAACTCTAATCATGTTAAGGGATATGTACCAAGTGAAAACGACTCAGAATGGCCAAGATTAGCTGTGTTTTGTTAGACTTCGTTGTCAAGTTTGGTCACATTTTTGGCCTTGCTGATTTCACACGAATTTTGATCAAAACTTCATATGTGTGAGCTCATTCACTCCAGCTATAAATAGAGGACCTCACTCCCTTCATTTTAAGCTTTTGATAGCCACAAAACCTTTGCTCCAACTTAAAATATTTCTCCTAAAGTGCCAATATCGTGAAACCTTTCCAAGCCATTTCAGAGAATTTTTTTGATTTCTACAACTTCCTTGATACCGCATGAAGCTAACACAACAATTACCAAAGCTTAAGAGCCTCCGAATCGTTCCAGTCAAGTCCAGTTTCAGAGCAATTTCATCACATCTCGTTTAGGAAGTTGGAGGCACCATTTTGCTTCAAATAAGTTGCCACAATATAGTCCTTAGCTCTTTGGTGCTTGTGCTTACTTCAATTTTTATTTATTTTGTGTATTGATCATTTAATTGCAAATTTTGTTTTCAAAAGTCTTTTCGTGTTTTCAAAATTAAATCTCACACAGTTTGAATTGGTTTATGTTGAGGTATTGGCTGGATTCGCAATGAGGATACAATCACATTGATGGTAGTCTCATGCTCTCATGTTGCCAAATGATGAAGCTCTGGTGATGGTTGGTCGGAGAAGATGACCGAAGCAACTCCGTTATCATCTGAGTTTGTCCATGTGCGCCTTTTGTTTTATTTTGATTGGTGGTTTTAAATTTGGTTCAGTGTGTTTTTGCAGCTAATTTCCACCATGCTCCCTAGCCTGATGGCTGTTGGATCAGCCACATCAATTAATGAGGCTTGATTCAATGCCTTTCCATTTTTCTTTTTTATTTCCTTTTTTGTTTTTATTTTTAATTATTTTAAACGTCTAAAATTCATATTAAATCTATTTTAATTCAAAAAATCCCAAAATATTTTCTAAAATTCTCTTTTATTTTTCTTCACCTGATTTTAATTTTTGAGATTTTATTTTTATTATTTTCTATTTTTCTTTGATTTTCTCCTTTTTTATTTGTTTTAATTAGTTTAAAAATAGTTTTCTGACTTTAGAAATTCTGGAAATTTTTTTATATGCTTGTTATTTTATTTCCGACCTTCCATAATTTTCTTGGTAATTTATTTGGCGATTTGAAGGGCTTCTTTTATTTTCCATTTAAAAATGATTTTAAAAATCTTTTTGATGTATTTTATTTTATTTTATTACATCTTATATTTGTTTAACCTATGTTGACTTCTGTTCACCTTGGATCTTGGTTGATTTGATCACAAGTTTCATCAAACTCAATGGATCTTGGGTGTTGATGGGGTGAAAACCCTTATCCTCCGAAATGGATGATTGATTTTGATGATAACTTGATTAATGCCTTGATATAATTTGGTTTGCTTTCCATCTTTCTCTCCTCTCTCTCATTCTTTTTTTTCTTTCTACTTTCGTCTTGATCAATTGGATGATGTGTTGTCCATCTTATTCATGAGATTTGGATTGGTGCTTGATGGACTTCATCATTTCAAATCTACCATTTAATTGATCATTGATCATTGGAGGTACTTTGGATTGATACATAAGTTTGTCCTAAGTGTCATGAAGGATTGATTGATATAATGGACCAATCTACTTGTCTTAGTGCTTGGTGCCTCCTTGGTTTTGACTTGTGTTACATGTTTTAGGAGTATGATCTTTATCATATCTCTAACATGTATGATGCATAAAATGTTATTGACCGGCCTCCCATAGTATGATCTTCCTTATAGATTATGTTACAATTGCTTAACATAACGCTAAATTTATCCCGAAACGGATTATTAATTCTAACACTTGTACTAACCATATAATTATGCTAACATTTATTTTTATGTCATTTAATTTTATGCACCTTTATTTTTTTGTCATTTACTTTATTTCTCCTTATACATATTTCCTTATTATTGTCATTACATATCATATTACCATTGTTTATGTTTATGTCTTTTTTTTCATTGTCCACTTGGATTTTTCTTTTCTTTTTCTTAAGACATTAATAAAGGCTAAACACTAAAAGACTAAATGCTTCCTTGGACCATTTGGTTACTATCCCTTGCATGGATGTTGGACTTGTGGACTTAGAATTAGGTTCTTGATCCATTACTTTGGAGTTGTCACTTGAGACCTTAGAATTCATCTGGTACCCTGACCTTAAGTTGACTTGTGGAAGACCTAGCTCTACTACATCATCTTTGGCCTTGGTTTAAGTTATCCTTTATCTGATACTTGGTTATTTCTCTACTTATTTGGTTGCTTGTTGCTTAATCTAAAGGATGTGATAGCTTGGTATCTTGGTTATATTTTTCCTTCTTTAACTTTTATCTTTATGCTTTAGGGTAGTCTCTTCACCTCTTCCACTTCTTTGATTTTCAAAATCTTCTCCTTTTCAAAACCTTCTTGTTTTTAAACTTGAACCTCTTTCTCAATAAACCTTGAATTTGTCAAGTGATTTTCAAACTCTTTTCTTGAATAAAGTGATAATCAATCTTAAGCATATCAAGACCATTTTCAAAAGACATAAAAAATACTCAACTCATTCAAACCATTTTGTCCCCATTGTGCACTTTTCCTTTTAAACTCTTTCTTAAGGTTTAGACATGAGTCATTTTCATAGTTAAGATGTAACTCTCCTATCTCCATAGTTATGCTTAATTTTGATTCTTTTCCATTTGAGAGACTTGAAATTCTGGAACGCAGATACCAGATGTCGAGACAGATGTCACAAAACTGGGATTAAGATAGTTTGAACACTCACAAATATGCAGAAAAGTAAATGCCAGAAAGATAAATAACACCAATAGTTGTTAACCCAGTTTAGTGAAACATCACCAACATATGGAGGATACCAAGCCAGGAAGGAAATTCACTATGACAATATTAGTTCAAAGCTAAAGTCACCCATTTACAACTTATCACCTAATCACTACCTTGTGCAACTTCTACCTAGACACCTTCTAGATATGAGATCCCGCTCTCACTTCCTATTATTCATAAACCAGTGATAATTCAACAACAACCCAAAATATAAGTACCAACACTTCCTAGTACAATTATTAGTTTTGCTTAAAAGCTTTAACTAAGAAGAATACACTATTTCTTAAAAGCTTAGGAGTGAACAATTAACAATTAACAATCAATCAACTCAATGCATCACAACAGATACAAGAGTGACATATGTAACACTCCCTTCTATACCCCCAAATAAACAATAAGTCATATAAGAACATATTAAAATTTCATCAGAGTATAATTGGAAACATGGTATAAAAGGAGCATGTCACACAATACGTGAAATAAAACATACAACACCTGCTCAATAGAGATATGCAACAGTGGGGTAGCTTCAACATAGGAACTTAGTCCTTACACCCACATCTCAATATTTAGAATTAAAAGCGGAAAATCTAAACATTGAATCACTTTAAACATGCTAATCATATAAATACATATCATTCAGTTTGATTCACCACATCATTCATGTTTACATAAACATTTGTCATCAGATACATATACAAATGTATCTTAAAAGAATGCTATACAATTCTAACTACCCGGTGCTACATATCAGAGCTTAACCGACCAAAAGAATGAAGCTATACTTCACAAAAGACTTCCATCAAAGCTAATCTGCAATGCCTCATAGAGCATCATAAATAGCAAAAGGGTGAGAAATATTATCATAATAATCAATGCATATAATTATATATATATGAGCATAGAATACACATATCCCGTATTTCTCACCATAATTCATTATCATCATAATATACATCACAACATATGTATATAAACAAATATGGAATGATCACCAAGCATATTTATCATACACACATCCATAGTTCTCATCAATTCACATAACATACACCTATGCATACCTTCACACAACATTCATCTCTATGCCATGTGACTCAATGCAACTCCATGCAACTCATGCCATGTGGTACCAACTCTCATACCCCAAATTTTACCTTTAGATTAGCGATCATTTTCGCATTTCATTCTAGTACATCTTTCATTTTAATTAAACAATTTAACCAGTTTGTTTATTTTGTTTAGACGTAGTCACTGTAATGAACGCATATCATAAGGGTTGTGTACACATGTTCATATGGTTCATATCCTGCAAAGTCGGGTTCGAATGGATGGTCATTTGGAAAAGTTGGTTGAAACGTGTGGAGTATGGTATTTAAATGGTATCTTCATGGTCGAAAGATTTACTGCACAAAGCTTTGTCTGTATTGGTGGAGTTATTTCTTGGAATTCATTATGTTTCATTGTAGAGAAATTCGAGTAAACTTTCCGGTTCAAGTTTAGCAAGGAGAAATGCATGAATGACATAAATAAAAAACCAAGAGCCTCTATTTTCTTTACAAGGAAAATTTCAAATATGAGCTCGAGAGACTCAAGGATTTATTAAAAATCAAGAACAAGCTTCCAACTCAAAGATAAAGTTAATAAATCTTATTCAATTCCAATTGGAAATTCATGAGAGTCCAAGTTTTATTTACAAATTCATTAGTTCAAAATAACAAGTTTAAATTGGCATAAGATGGGAACATTGTAAAATACACGAATTTGTGACTCCATCGATTAACAAGAGTAAGAGTTGGACAAAACTATTATCACTGGAAGTGTAATATGAAAATAGAAGAATACAAAGCTCATTGCAAGTCATAATATCTTCTTTCACTTTCAAAATTACTCAAAACTTAGAAGATGAAGTTTCATGACAGCAAGATTCCATACAAATTTCAATTTGCTAATAGTAAGTTATAACCACCATACAAAGACAAATTACAAAGTCAGGTGTCAAGTCTTAATTCAGTAAATGTTCACCAATTGGATTCAATTTCATAATTGTTACAAAAGTGCCCAAATTCAACTTATTATACAAAAAAGTGAACAGAAAAAATAAGGTACATAAGTACGTAAAATCTGATCCCTATTAATTCCTCTTTGGGGCTCGCGAAACGCATGCTTTCTAAGGCCACCCTCATTTTGGATGCCGGAAGCCACCAAAACCAACTAGAATAGCTGCTACGATAAAACCAGACCAAGGTATCACCATTAACACGCATGGAGTGTTGTGACAGACTCCTGGATATTTGAAAACCTACAAGGAAGTGCTTCAGAACTTCAAACATATGGAGAAACATGCTAGTGGTTTCTTGCCACGACAAAAGGAGGCTGGCGGACTATTGTCCATAAACTCAGTTTTGACGGTTCTCTATAGTCCATGGGACAATCTTATGATGATGGAACGAGCCCAGACTGCCTCCTCCTGCCATGTCTTCTGAAGTACAGATTGGGAAATTCATGGTTGATCCAAGAAGCCTTGAAATTCAAACAGAAGATACATCACTCTACCGCCCCAAGCTCGGTTACTGCAGAAAACATGGAAATCAAGTTAAAGATCAGAATTAACCGCGAAAAATCTACTTGCTCACATACAAATATAGATTTCGTCCGTCATACAACCGCATTCGCCGACAATTAAACACAATCTCAAAGGGATGGCTTACCTGATAGAATACCAAAACCGTACACAAGTTGTCCATTGATTAACCCGACTTTTGCATATGCTGCCACTACCGTATTCCTTCGAAACCACATCAGCCCACAGACCATTTGCAATGAGAACCCTGCGTGACCTTCCAGAAATAAGGACGTAAGATAGCAAGAAGTTTGTTTTTATACTGCTGTGATTAAGTGAGTTCTATTTAAGAACAGCGGCGTTCAAATCAGTTCAAATCGACACTTGCTCAGAGCGTTAGCAAGACAACATTGAGAAACAACGTCATTTTCTGTGTTACTGCTCTCGAGTTTGTTGTCTTCTGCCATGCCTTGCTTATGCAGCCTTTAGGAACATCAAATTCCACCAGCTGTTTCCCTATCACGTATTGAAATGACTCAAGAATTAAACATAATTAACTATCCCCGATAGACAACATCCTTAGCTGCGGTACTGCAATAAAGAACAGAGAAATTAAGGATTTATTACTGACAATCTGATAAGAAATCAAGGGCAGCCGACAAAGTCAAAACACAACCCGACAGCATCAACTACTTTCCTTATTGTGGCAAGACAAGCTCAAACATGTTCGAAATAAAATGGAAATTATGTTATCAGGCTCATAACAGATCATTTTGTTGCCAAAGACAATTTCCCGACACAATCATACAATATAACTTTGTTTCCAAAATATAATTTAAGTATCATTCAATTCATTCAAAGAAGCAAGCTTATAAAAGCACAAAAAAGAAGAAGGGGGGATCCAACACAAATTCACATAATACACACAGCACAGGGATTCCACACGAAATTTAACAGAAGAACAAATTCGCAGAAGCATATAGAAGAGGAATCACAGATCAAAAAAAAAACCCCAAATCATAAAAAAGGGAAAAAGAAAACTTATCTCTGCATCTCCTTCTTGGCGCCGTCGTACGCACTTCCGTGGAGTTTGCCGGAAAACATCGCGAAACCACCATCCTCGTCGACCCGCCATCCAAAACCGAACATCATCTTTGTCTTCTGGTAAGCTCTTCCGTAGTGCTTGACCTTGATGCTAATGCCTTTTCTTGTGTTTCGGTCTTGTTTGTTTTGATTGTTTTGCAGGTTTCGATGGTTCAAGATAAGTTGTTTGTTTCATGTGATTTTGGTGGAAGACCGTTGAGGAAATCGCAGAACAGAGAGAGACGAGTGGAGAGAAAACAGAACAGACGGAAATGAAGAAGGAGTTGAGAAAGGACGAGGGAGTAAAGGGGAGAGATTATGGCCGCCGCGGACCAAACCTGAAGGGATTAGGGTCTCATTTGAACCCAATTCACTTGTTCTCTGTTTGTTCCGGACCGGGTCGGACGACCCAGCACCACCGACCCGGTTTTTTATTTGTTTGATTTAGTTTCAATTTGTATTTTTTTTGGGCTGGGCTCATTTTGGTGTATGGTTTTTTTGGGATTAATGATAAACATTACTAACCACTAACACCACTAACTCCTAAAAAAAATAAAATAAAAATTTATTAAAAAGGAAACGAATTTTTAAAAGAAAAAATAAATAAACAATTGATTTAATATTAACCTGATTCCTTTTATAACAAAAAATAAAAATAAATAAAATTTAGTTTAATTAGTTAGTTTTTAAACTATAACTCAATAATTTATCTTTTTCTCTTAATAATTTAAAAATCCATTAAATATTTATTTAAAATTCTAAAAACAGTTTATTTTCAAATCTTAATCTTTTACTAATTTATAATTAATCCACCTTTATTAATAATATAATAAATAAATAATTTCATAATAATAATAAAAAAGTCATTTAGTCTAATTTCTCTTTTCAATTTAATTAATAAAAATAACTTTGTTAGTGATTCAAGTCTATTTTTCCAAATCTTAATAAAAATCACAAAAATAAATAATGTTAAAATCAATTGGTATAACATTAACTTAATCATAATCCATATTCTTTTAATTACATAACTCACAAATCTGAAAAACAAATAAATTCTTTTAATTTGCAAATTAAATTCTAAGCATATTTTCAACGTAGCCACAAAACTCTCAAAACATTTAACTTCCGACCTATAAGTCAATTAAATCAAAACAGTTCACCCATATCTCATAACTTGTATGTCAATTTACATTTTCAATATTACTCCGTTTTTTTATCGCTTAACCCCCTCCGAAGAAAAAGTTACACATTTTGACCGCCGAGTCAATAACCCATACCTTTACCTATTCCTAGCCGTAGGATTAGGAGTCTCCGTACTCCATTTAAGTTTCCCGCCATTGAATGCTTATCTTACACCCTTTCAATTCAAACCTTATAACGTAGAAAATCGGAGTCGCCGCACTCCAAAATAAGCGCTTCCCTACGAACGTTTATTTTCCCCAGGAACCTTGACCACAGTCAAGAAATTCCCTACCTCCCTCTGTGAGGGGAACTACAAATACTCTGATTCCATTCCCATCAGGATATGTAGGCACAAGATGCGACATCTCGGTGAGTATACTTAGGACTAACCCTTAGGTCTCTCATTATCTTTTAACCCTTAGCATTATCCTTAAGCAGATAATTTAGTATATAGCAGCATTTAAAACAAGAGGTTCCTGTAGAGTACTACAGAAGTTTAGGGTGCTAATACCTTCCCTAAGCTTAACCAACCCCTGAACCTTAGATCTCTTCCCGCGTTGTGTTTACAATGCAAAAATAGGTTTTCCTTCCTTTAACCTTTCCTTCGGATAAATCAAAGACGATTATAAATGAATTAAGATTCAAGTTAATCAATAGCTTGACATCTAAATTTCACCGCAACACCAACACTTGTTATCATTTTTCGGTTTTTACATTTAAACCGGGTCCGTCCTCTAGACCGATAACAACAAAAGCCCGTCCTCTAAGCTTTCAAACCCACTCTTCTAGGTTTGGGACAAGTCACTAGTCTCCATGAAACTAGCAAGCATTGCCTCTTGACTAAATGATGCGTATGCAATCAACAACCATATGCACTTAAGACCGTTCTCGCATCTTAATCTCATACATACTCAAATAATTCATCACATAAGAATTATAACATGATTGCACACTCACTCATCATATCAAAGTATTCATACTTTCAACATCATCACATTTATCAAGCAATGCACATATATTCACAATATGTTCTCGTGCATTATTCAAAATATTGCATACACTCAATATGCATTCACAATCCAATACCATCACCATATTTCCAATCTATGCACACATATTCACAATATATTCTCATGCATTATTCATAATATCGTGCCAAACGGCAACGAACCTCATCATAAATCATCATGCATTTTTTAATCAATTTAAAATAATGCATTATATATGCCAAAAGGCCACATATCACAATATTGCACAATCTAGGATTCACGCCCTACGGCTACCCACAACATATATCACAACACACAATTACTCATTTCAGATCAAGATTGAACACAATCGAACCAAATAATCAACATTGGATGGAATCACAAAGAAATGAGAATGCTGTCACGCTGGCTGGCTCGCTTGCCTAGCGAACACTCGCTACCTGTTCGCCTAGCGAACAAGCTCGCGAAGGCAAACAGAAGCTACTGACTTTGTTCGCTACGTACTCGCTGCAGCGAGGTCCTAGCGAATTCTTCGCTACCTCACTCGCTACCAGCGAACAAGATCAAATACATTATGTCCAAGTCTGAGACCACTCGCTAGCTTGCTCGCTTAGCGAGTTGCTAGCGAACACTCGCGACCAGTTCGCCTAGAAAAGGTGCTAGCGAACGTCTGCGATGTTCAAAACCCTCACTGTCCAAAACTCTCCAAAACTCCCAAAATCACCCGATTCAATTCCAACAAGTTCCAGTACTCTTAGTCTAACAATCCTCGACTAATCTACACCACTTATTCTGGATTCCAACCGTTAAAACCTTGATTCTATCGATGAAACTCATCTATGCCCTAGAATGGAAAATGGAGAATATCCAAACAATCCAAACCAATCATACATAATCATATACATTGACAATATAATGATATTTCACACCCTTACCTTGATTAAATCGAAAGCTAGGAGTTGTTCTTGATGATTCCAAGCTTTTTCCCTTTCTTCCTTCTCTATTCTCCTTTTCTCCTTTCTTTCTCTTCACTTTCTCTTATGTCTCTATCTTTTCCTTTTCTTTCTACTTTTCCTTATATTCTTTCCATTCTATTTCCTTCCATTATATTCCTCCTCTCAAATATCTATCAATAATTCCAATAATTAAAACAATCCAAATAAATCAATTATTTAATATGAATAATTAATGATTGAAAAAATTGGGCTGTTACAACCCTCCCCCACTTTAGGAATTTCCGTCCTCGAAAATGTTACCTGATTCAAACAACTCTAGATAAGACTCCTTCATCTGACTCTCAAGTTCCCAAGTCACATTCCCACCAGCTGGTCCTCCCCAAACGACCTTCCCCAAATCAATCTCTTTGCCTCGAAGTTACTTTAACTCCCGATCCTTTATCCGCATAGGTGATGTCTCTATAGTCAGGTTATCTCTCACCTACACATCATCTACTTGGACTACATGAGACGGATCCACAATGTATTTCCTCAACTGAGATACATGGAACACGTCATAAAGATTAGCAAGCGAAGGTGGTAAAGCAACACGATAGGCTACCTCAGCTATCTTCTGCAAAATCTGATACGGACCAATAAAATGCGGCATCAACTTTCGGGACTTCAATGCCCTACCAACACCAGTCATAGGAGTAACCCGAAGAAACACGTGATCTCCCTCCTGAAATTCAAGTGTTTTCCTCCTCTTGTCATGATAACTCTTTTGACGACTCTGAGAAATATTCATCTTCTCTTGAATCATCTTAATCTTATCGGTAGTCTGCTGAACTATCTCGGGTCCAACCACAAAACTCTCTCCAGATTCATACCAACACAATGGCGTTCTACACTGTCTACCGTATAATGCCTAAAACGGTGCCATACCAATACTCGAATGAAAACTGTTGTTGTAAGTAAATTCAATCAAAGGTAGGTAGCTATCCCAAACTCCTCCCTTCTCCAACACACAAGCTCTCAAAAGATACTCTAGTGACTGAATCATCCTCTTAGTCTGACCATCGGTCTGCGAATGATAAGCTGAACTCAAACGCAACTTCGTACCCAAAGCACTTTGCAAACTCTCCCAAAATCTCGAAGTAATCCTCGGATCCCTATCTGACACAATGCTAGACGGAATACCATGCAAACTGATAATCCTTTCAATGTACAGCTTTGCTATTTTCTCCAATGGGTAATCCATTCGCATAGGAATAAAGTGAGCAGATTTGGTCAATCTATCCACAATAACCCAAATAGCTTCGAAATTACTCGGCGTCCTCGGTAATCCAGACACAAAATCCATAGAAATGCTATCCCATTTCCACTCTTGAATAAACAACGGTTTCATCAAACCCGACGGTTTCTGATGCTCAATCTTTGACTTCTGATAGGTCAAACAAGAATACACAAACTCGGTAATATCCTTCTTCATACGAGGCCACCAAAATACTTTCCTCAAATCTTGATACATCTTAGTAGCACCCAGATGAATACTCAATCCACTACGATGCCCTTCCTCAAGAATGCTCTTTTTCAGCTCAACAACATCAGGAACACAAACTCTATCGTGACACCTTATGATACCATTTTTGTCAATCCGAAAATCACCACCTTGACCTTGATTGATCAAAGTCAACCGATCAACTAAACTTAAATCAGATTTCTGTCCTTCTCGAATCTCGTCAAGAATACCACTAGTAAGCTTTAACATACCAAGCTTAACTCCGTAAGAAGTCTTCTCACTCACCAATCTCAAATCGCGAAATTGCTCAATCAATTCCAACTCTTTCACCATCATCATCGACATATGCAATGATTTCCTACTCAATACATCAGCTACCACATTTGCTTTACCCGGATGGTAATTCAAACCAAAATCATAATCCTTCAGAAGTTCTAACCATCTCCTCTGCCTTACATTCAATTCCTTCTGATCAAAGAGATACTTCAAACTCTTATGATCACTAAACACCTCAAATCTCGAACCAAACAAATAATGCCTCCAAAGTTTTAGCACAAATACAACAACGGCCAACTCTAGGTCATGCGTCGAATAATTCTTCTCATGCACTTTGAGTTGCCTCGAAGCATAAGCTACAACTTTTTTATCTTGCATCAACACACCTCCCAAACCCATCAAAGAAGCATCATAATACACAACAAACGGTTCTTCCGGATTCGGCAAAATCAAAACAGGAGCTTTCGTCAATCTTCTCTTAAGCTCTTGAAAACTTCCCTCACACATTGCATTCTAAACAAAAGCTTGACTTTTCCTAGTCAACTGCGTCAACGGAAATGATAACTTGGCAAATCCTTCAATGAATTTCCGATAATATCCCGCCAAACCAAGAAAACTTCTAATCTCAAAAACTGATTTCGGAGTCTCCCATTGCGATACCGCTTCAACCTTCGAAGGATCCACTGAAATACCTTTACTCGAAATTACATGACCAAGAAAAATCACTTCCTTCAACCAAAATCTACACTTAGAAATTTTAGCATATAACTGCTTCTCTTCCAATACAGATAACACAATCCTCAGATGCTCGACATGTTCTTCTTCACTCTTCGAATAAATCAAAATATCATCAATGAACACCACCACAAACTTGTCCAAATAAGGATGGAAAATCCTGTTCATGTACTCCATAAATACACCTGGTGCATTAGTCACACCAATTGGCATCACAGAATACTCATAATATCCATACCTCGTTCTAAAAGCAGTCTTCTGAATATCCTCAGCCTTCACACAAATCTGATGATACCCAGATCTCAAATCTATCTTACTGAATACGCTCGCACCAACCAACTGATCCATCAAATCATCAATCCTCGAAAGTGGATACTTATTCTTGATAGTCACCTTGTTCAATTGTCTGTAATCCACACAGAGTCTCATAGAACCTTCTTTCTTCTTAAACAACAACACTGGTGCACCCCACAGTGACACACTCAGACGAATAAACCTCTTCTCAAGTAGATCTTCAAGTTGACTCTTCAACTCTTTCAGTTCCGATGCAGACATATGATATGGAGCCATCGATATTGGACTAGTTCCAGAAATTAAGTCGATCGTAAACTCCACTTCTCATTCCGGCGGTAAATCTTTTATCTCATCAGGAAAAACTTCTGGAAAATCACGGAAAATTGGTAAAGCATCATTTGTTCCACTTTCACCAATGCTCAAAGTTGCTATCAACAAAAATACCTTCGCATCATCTTGCATTGATTCCTTCACTTGCTTAGCAGTCATAAACAAATCTCCTTCCTCATCAGGTTTAGGAAAAATAACCGTTTTGTCAAAACAGTTAATATAGACACGATTGAATTCCAACCAATTCATCCCAAGAATAACATCAAAGTTGATCTAAGTGAAGACACACTAAATCAACTCCAAAGTCTTTACC
Organism: Lathyrus sativus; assembly: GCA_963859935.3. Taxonomy (NCBI): domain Eukaryota; kingdom Viridiplantae; phylum Streptophyta; class Magnoliopsida; order Fabales; family Fabaceae; genus Lathyrus; species Lathyrus sativus. The sequence goes on along the minus strand of OZ012737.1, from coordinate 112,115,480 downwards.
AAAAATACTCAACGGACAATTCAAACACACATACGGGGTAGTTACCGAACCCATAGCAGGAGTATCAATAACCATGCCTCCACTCATAACAGACAACTCAAGATTTAACCTCTTTACATAATCAAAGGAAATAAAAGAATGTGTAGCTCCAGTATCAATTATAGCGATCAAAGGTATACCATTAATGAAGCACTGTCGCTACGCAAAAAATGACACAGAGTCGCTACGCGAAAAATGACACAGAGTCGCCACTGGATTTTATTTATCCCACGGAGGGAAAGGGAAATAGCGATAAAACTTTTGGGAAAGGGAGCATGGTCATCGCAACCAAGTCTTAGGGTTCGGGAGTCGGTTATGCGAGGGGAAGGTATTAGCACCCCCTCGCATCCATCATACTCGATGGGAACCTCCTAGGTTGTTTCGCGTGAATGAGTGTTTATTCTAAAAGTTTATTTGTTTAAAGAAAGAGGGGTTGGTGTTTATTAGAGTGCTCGCCAAGGATTAGAGCCCTTGTGCCTACGTATATTCACTTGTATGAAGTGAAGAATCAGAGCATTCGTAGTTCATGGGACTACGGTGAAAAACGGGATGTTGGGTGGACGATGCTATCATGCACATTCTAGCAGTTAGGTGTATTGTGGCTCGCTCTTGGAGTCTTATGCGTTACCTGTTTGCGGTAGAACAGACGTAACATGTCCTTGGGTAAAGGGTATGGATGATCAAAGATGGGAAAAAAGAAAATTGTGCTCGCTAGGATCATCGCAATCCTATGCCTACGTATTCTCAACATGTGTGAGAAATCAGAGCAGCTGTAGTTCGGTCACTTAAGAAATAATTGTGTATTGGTTGATTTTATACCTTGAAAAAGGGTTTTCGGATTGACGCCCTAAGGCAAAAGAAGATTGATGAGTTGATATCGTTTTTAGGTTTTTTATTAGGGAAGAAGTTATTCTTGACTAGGATTATACAAAAGACTTTGGATAGAGATGAATGTCTCGAATAACCATGTCGAGCGCCTTATATTCAAAATATTCGGAACGAGTGTAGGAGGATTCCATTCTCATTCCTTTTCCACCACTTTAAAGTTCATAGTGCATAATTCTAATCGTATATTTTATTGTGTTTTGGATTTTTATAAGAAAAGAGAACCACTTGACGTTGGATCAAGGTTTATTGTTTGTAAAGATGTTTGAAGCGATACAGACAAGGTCAATGGCGATGCGCAAGGCAATCGACTTACAAGGTTAAAAATGGCTCGATAAAATCGAGAGTTTGTTTTTGAAAATGGTTTTTGGAATCAAAAGTCAACAAGGACAAAAGCAATATTCACACTAAAATCATACAAACATATGGGGTTAGTCGGCTAAATAAATCGAGACATGAAAAAAAAACGGCCATCAAGGAGTTCGCCGTGCGAACTCCTTGAAATTTTTTTTAAAGGTAAAAACAACATAAAAAAATAAACAAACTAATCAGTTCGCGCCGCGAACTGAGAAAAGTGAACAATCTGTTTTTTGCATGTTCGCGCCGCGACCTGAAGCGAAAAATGCAATATTTTGCTGTTTTTTGCTGTCTTTTGTGGCTTTCTTTCCTTTCTATAGGTTTTTAAAAATGATTTCTTGGTCCCCTTAGAACCTTACATGATATACTCAGTACAACAACACATAAAAGAGGAAATAAAACGAATATAAAAGCAAAAAGTAAAGAGAGAAAGGTTTGAAATGGATACCCAAGAGCTTTCTATCTTTCTTGCAAGTCCTCCACTGATTTTTGTTGGATGTGCTCTCCACTTTTCACTCTATGTTGTGAAGGTTCTCCTTCTCTATGGTCCTCTTGTGCTTCTAAGTCACTCTCTTTTTTTTGGTTTTTTTTTCCTTTCTATTTTTCTGGTTTTTAAGGTTTCTCTTGCTCTTTCTATTTTCTGGTTTTTGCAATGTGTGTGGATGTTCAATGTGTGAAGAGTGAATAAAGAGTCCATGACTTTGTTTACAGCCCCCTCCTTCTTATCTCTCCCCTCTAGGGTTTTCTCTTCTCCCCACATATCATAATTTTTCATGGGGTGATGTCTCTTACCACCTTTTCTCATGTCACTCTCTTTCTTTCTATTTCCATGTATATGGCTATGCTGCATTTTCTGCACTACTTTCCCATGCTGTCTTATTCTACAACCCTCTACATTGTCCTTAATCCTTTCACCTCTTTGTTGGCTTATGCTTGGACTACCCTCTTGGTCAATGTTAACCTTTGGACAGAATTTTTAAATTCTGATTTTTAGATGCATTATCATATGCCATTCCCTTGGTCTTGTGACATGTATATTTTGTAACACGAGGCAACTTGTTACTTCTTGCATGGGGCTGCTTTAGACCACATTAAAATCACCATTGGCCAAGCATGCATTGTCTTGATCTTGGCATGAATTTGATTAGAAACTTGAATGAATATTAGAAATAGATTAGTTTCTAAACATTACTTAGAGTTGGAAATCTTGTAACACATGACATTCTTGCAATGTCATAAAATTTCTCTTTGTAACATTCTTGCCTCTAATCTTAAATTCATTAATCTTGAACTTTGCATGATGGATTCCCTTATGCCATTACATGAAGTATTGAATTATGCACTTGTGATCTTGACTCATGCTTTGCAAACTTGAACTCCATTTGACCAAGAATTTGAAGCAAAATTGGATGAAGCAAACTTGGATTTGGCCTTGCATTTCATGTTAATTAGGAACATTTATCTTGAATATCCCAATCTTTTCCAAGTAACTTATTCTTGAAGTAATCTACATGAGTAGACTTTCCAACTTAGATCAAACCTTAGGCGATGAACCTTTTCTTCCATGTATTCCATGATAGGGAATTTATCTCATTTAAGAATGAAAAATAACAAACCGATCCAATCCGTACCTTGTGAACCCACATGCTCGATATACAATAGAACGATGTATGATATGGTGAATTTAGGGTATAAAGGCTAAAGGTGAAAATAAGGGTGTGACAAGCACGTACCTCGGATCAATCGATCTTCACTAGCAGTCTCTGATCCTGATAGAGAAAACACTTTCCCGTTCCCTTGAGTCTTCTTCGGCTTGTCACACTTGGTACTAATGTGCCCTTGCTTACCACAGTTGTAGCAAGTCACATTCGCATCGCTTCTGCACTCCAGAGCTTTGTGGCCTGGCTTCCCACACTTGAAACACTTCATCCCAACACTCTTACACTCAGGAGCACGATGTCCTGCTTCACCGCAATTATAACATCTTACCGGGGTGGAAGCTCCTCCCCCACTCGGCTTCTTGCCGTAACGAGATTTTTGTTTCCCCTTATCCGCAGGAGTCACATATGACTTTCCTCTAAATTGGCCTTTCCCCTTCTTATCATTTAAACTCTTGTAGTGACTAGACCGAGCCCTACTATCTTCATCATAAATTCTACTCTTGTTCACCAACTCAGAAAATCGCCTAATTTCCTGATAACAAACGACTTGCTTGATTTCAGGCTTCAAGCCATTCACAAACTTGAGACACTTAGATCTCTCAGCATTAGTAGTGTTATAATGAGGACAAAACTTAATAAATTCCTCAAACCTTGCGGCATACTCGGCCACAGTTGAGTTACCCTGCTTCAGCTCAAGGAATTCAATTTCCTTCTTACCACACACATCTTTTGCAAAATACTTCTCCAGAAATGCCTCTCTAAAAACATCCCAAGTAACCACAATCTCATCCTCTTCAAACCTTTGGCGAGTGTTACCCCACCAGTCCTCAGCTTCCTCTTCAAGCATATGAGTGCCAAACTGCACCCTCTGCGCATCTGAACAGTTCATGACTCAAAAGATCTTCTCAATCGCTTTCAGCCATACTTGTGCTTTGTCAGGTTCATGGGTTCCCTTGAATATTGGCGGATTGTTCCTTTGGAACCTTCCCAAAGCACGAAACTCGTCTTCGGCGTTGTTTCCAACATTCACATTGGCTTGAGGATTCTGCCCAATCGCTCCAGCCAACCTCGTCAACGCCTCAGCAATCGCTTCATCATTCCTACTGGCGACCATCGTTCTGAATCCCAACAACAGAACTCATAAGAACCAACAATATCGACAGTGTCACACACACAATCAGATATATATACAGGGAGTAAACACATTAACAACTTGGCCAACTGGCCGACCTGCTCTGATACCGCTAATGTAACACCCCCTTCTATACCCCCAAATAAACAATAAGTCATATAAGCACATATTAAAATTTCATTAGAGTATAATTGGAAACATGGTATAAAAGGAGCATGTCACACAATACATGAAATAAAACATACAACACCTGCTCAATAGAGATATGCAACAGTGGGGTAGCTTCAACATAGGAACTTAGTCCTTACACCCACATCTCAATATTTAGAATTAAAAGCAGAAAATCTAAACATGGAATCACTTTAAACATGCTAATCATATAAATACATATGATTCAGTTTGATTCACCACATCATTCATGTTTACATAAACATTTGTCATCAGATACATATACAAATGTATCTAAAAAGAATGCTATACAATCCTAACTACCCGGTGCTACATATCAGAGCTTAACCGACCAAAAGAATGAAGCTATACTTCACAAAAGACTTCAATCAAAGCTAATTTGAAATGCCTCATAGAGCATCATAAAACAGCAG